>JAJKFI010000002.1:42393379-42404549 GCA_029204185.1 Lerista edwardsae | reverse complement strand
GGGGGGGGCGCCCTTTCAGCCCCTGCCATGGGCGCGGTTCTAATTAGAACCGCCCCTGATGGCTACTTATTTTTGAATAAATACATTTAAGTCTTGACTGTATGATCCTATAAAGAGTGTTGGTTCTTATTTTTCTTTCTTTTTCCTGTTAGTGAAGGTAATATAGGATTAAAATGTGGAACTATTAAGAGAAATATATCCACCCACAGCACTAAATTATAGCTATTGTGTGTGGAAAAACAGATGATTTGTTTTACTTTTGAGATCTTTTAGTATTTTTCAGTGAAACATTTCATCTTGCATTTTCTGTTTGATTTCCTTGGAAGTGCTTTATTATGTTAAATAAATAAAAATTAAAAACAAAATGTAAATGTGCCTGAGGAAGCTGGTATGTGTATTTTGAATTATCACTGATGGTGGCCATCTAGCTCAACCCAACATTCTGGATATTCTGCCCTTTTTTAAAGAGATGAATGATGTAATGACAAAGCAAAAGCCCTGTGAATTAGAGGCTGAGGAATGGTCTTCAAACCTATAAAGTCAGCCTCATAGTTAAATAGAGATTGCAACATTGTTTCTGATCTTAAAACGCTCATCACTCAAGCAGTTGCACTGTGCTGTAGGAGCATAGAAGCTTGCAGCATGCAATTAGAATGCAATTATTTATATTATTGGTTATACTATGATGGTTATAGCCCATCAACATTTTAACCTTCCAGATAGCAAACCACCATCCTAATGGACAGACATGGTGTTGACAGCTAACTCCAGACAGGGCTGAAGTAAAGGGCTTTTGTTATATGGGAGAATATATTACAGTTCCTGCAGTTGTTCTTCTTAAAGCATTGTGAAATACAGTAGCTATGAGGTTCTTGTGCATTTGGGATTCTTAGTTAAATGTGAAAGATACATTCATACAGTGCTTGCAGTGCAATGAAATTGGATGAGCAGGAAGTCTGAACTGATTCTCTTTGCTTTGTGCAGGTATTTGCAAAAGTATTTGTACAAATGAAGTAAAGTTGCGACTATACACCCGATTCTGGTTTGCGTACTTAGAATAAGAGCTATACAGTACAGTATATGTTCATTCTCTTGTACTCATAGAGGTATTACAAATCTTTTTGGAAATTGGTACCTGGAACCTCTTGGTGTCTATTTAAGTCACTTTAAGAGGATAATTGGGGTTTCAACACAAGGTTAAAAACAAAAGTGAGACTGTGTGTGAATTTGGTGAAAACTTTAGAAATGTGAATCTGTCTTTCATTAAAGTGGTTTTTTTTGTTTGTGTGTGGGTTTTTTTAGCATCGGATGCTAAAGCCCTTTGCTAATGCCAGGAGGAGGAAAGTGCAGTTTTATTTTTCAAAAAAGCTTTTTGCATCTCTTACCCTGTCAGTCAAATAATTCCTTAAAAGCAATTACCTGCTATATTTTTACCACATTAGAAGTGAATTGCATAACCACACAGAATAGTTGAGAAAACTGCCTCGACATTTGTTTGGGTTTTTCTCTTATCTTACTCTGGTTCTTTACTTTGAGAACTCAAGGACAAAGAAGGCAGAGTTTTATCATAGTTATTTGTTTGACTCTTCTATTATAAACAAGTGGTATTTGGGGCTACTTACAAGTAAGGTTTGCATCTGGTTTCTGTTGAACAGGAAATGTATTAACCCCACAACTCTTAAAATGTTACTGCAAAAGAACTGTGGAATTCAGAGGTATTCACTGAAAGAGGTGTGTTGCATCAATACAGTAATGATGACGAATTGCTATTGGAGATGATAAAGGGTATAGTTTCTCATGAGACAAGCTAATAACTGCTGGTTGTATCTTAGGTAATTAATGGTGTTAAATGTGTTTCCTAGATTCCAGAATTTGACAATTTGTACCTAGACATGAATGGCATTATTCATCAGTGTTCGCATCCTAATGATGACGATGTTCACTTCAGAATCTCAGAAGACAAGATCTTTGCTGATATATTTCACTATTTGGAAGTATTGTTTCGCATTATTAAACCACGAAAAGTTTTCTTCATGGCAGTTGATGGAGTGGCTCCAAGAGCAAAAATGAACCAGCAACGTGGCAGACGTTTTAGGTTTGTGCATGCTTGCCTTTTAAAAATGGGCTTCTTCATGCTTTCTGGATGCACGGCTTGCTGCCAGTGCTGTTTATGGGCTCGGTGTGTCAAAACTTTGGAAAATGCTTAATTTGACTCTGCTAGCGTGTCAATTCCCCTCCCAAACAAAAGAGAAACACTTCTTTATGTTCATTTATTTAAACAAAAAATACAGTCTAGTCATGTGTGGTGCTATGTATTCAAGAAACATCAAATAATTGCAAAACATGGAAAATAAGTAAAATAAACTCAATTTTTTTCAGGTGTTGGTGAACACTGGAGTGTCACCCCAAACATTGTTGTGTGTCACCTTTGACATATGTGTCATAGGTTCGCCATCACTGTACTAAGGCAAGATAGGGTTTGTTACTAATCAGAAAGTTGTCTTTTTGTACTAGAAAACTGTAGTCTTTCCTTCACACAGATTTTCATTCTTTATTCCCATCACATAGGTTGAATCCTCTGTTCATTTGTTGTTCTATCTCCCTTAATAGTTGTGCATTTTGCCTTGCTAACTTCATTAAATTTCAGAAATATTGCTTGGTTTGAAGGTTCATTACATATGAGGGATCTGTTGATGACAGTGATCAGGAAGCTCCCAAGTCAGATCTCACCTCTGCTTGTAGTGTCCTCAGCTACTATCTCTCAATCTCATCCCCCCCCCATCTGTGGTGAGGGGATAATGCTAACCTGTTTTTCAGGATTGTGATGAGGATTATCAAGATATTATATGCAAAATCATTTGAATGCACTAAATAAATGCTAGGTAATTTTGTTATAGGTCAGCAAAGGAAGCAGAGGATAAAATAAAAAAGGCATTGGAAAAAGGAGAAGTTCTTCCCACAGAAGCCAGATTTGATTCCAATTGTATTACACCAGGTAGGGAAATCTACTCAGTTGTTATTACTTCAGTTGTTATGTTGCCCTCTGGAACTGCATTCTCTTTTCTTCACCTTAGAAGGTTCTTTACTTGAAATTAGAAGATGGGATCTTCAAAGTGCTGGAAACCAAAGTACTTAAACCATTTACTCAGCAGGATTGTTGTGAAAAGAAATGATTTGAAAAAAAAATTCAGTCATTTAGCCTCTCTCAATGTTTGTGTTTCATGAATAAAGGCAGTCTCTGTCTTTGAATATCAAGATAAAACTTTAGAAATTCAGAAATCAAGTCACAGGTCAAATCCTTGATTTGATAGGAACAGCCCTGCTGGATCAGGCCAAAGGCCCATCTAGTCCAGCTTCCTGTATTTTACAGTGGCCCACCAGATGCCTCAGGAGCACACAAGACAACAATATTTTTGCATCTCTCTGCCACTTCCCTCCATCTGGCATTCTGAGGTAGCCTATTTATCCTTGCAGCCTCCAATGAAGACATCAGAGTATGGTTTGGGTTTAATTGTATTAAACAAAAAGTGACCCTTTTTTTAAAACATGAAACCTATTGAACACACTGTCGCCAGTCTGGGATAGGCAAAAAAACCTGCCATCTGCAGCCAGTTTGGATGACAGCAAAAGATTCCTATCCAGCCCTGATAATGAGTGACCAGCTAATTTCAGACTGTACTTGTAACCTGTAAACATCATGGCTTGTAACCTGTGATGGAGTTTTCCTCCAGAAACCTGTCCAATTCCCTTTTAAAGGCATCTAGGCCAGATGTCATCACCATGTACTGTGGTAAGAAGTTCCAAAGACTAATTACATGCTGGGAAAATAAATATTTTTTCTGTTCTTAACTCTCCTGACATTCAACTTTAGTGGATGTCCCCTGGTTCTGGTGTTCTGAGAGACACTCATTTATCCACCCCCTGCATAATGCTGTATGATATTGAGACTACAATTGTTTCCACAATTATGTAGGAGTAATTTAATGGGACTTACTTCTGAGTAGACATTCATGGGATTGCTCTGCAAGCACAGTGGATTGGATCTTACAAAGAAGTGGAACTGCACTCTACTTGCGCAAGAGAAGTCTGCAACTTCCACAAATTAGTGCTTAGATACCTCTATTGCTTGCTGCCTTCATCATGTGTCATGCTATTCCTCAGGGTGCTTATGGATTTGCTTTGGGCTTTACAAATGGAGGAAGGGGCAGACAAGCATGGTTCTGCAACTGAAGTATTGCTGGTGGTTCTTTGGATCCATATCATGCTCATATCATGGCAATGTGTGAAATCATATTTTTAAAAATTGAGTCGCATTCATTTTGAAAGTGAAAATGATTGTTTCTTCTATTCATTATTGGTGTTTTTTCAATGGAGAATATTCATATTAACTTTCGGGATATTAGTATGTGGTATAACCTTTAGATTTCTGTTACTAGGGACTGAATTCATGGCCAGGTTGCATGAACACCTGAAGTATTTTGTAAATATGAAGATATCCACAGACAAATCCTGGCAAGGCGTAACTGTCTACCTATCAGGCCATGAGGTTAATTTTTACATTAATATTGACTTCTTAAAATTAATATTTAATATAACTATAAATATATATATATTTATATATATTTTATATAAATATTTTTTTCTTTTCATTCAGACACCAGGAGAAGGGGAGCATAAAATTATGGAATTTATCAGGTCAGAGAAAGCGAAGGTTGACCATGATCCAAACACACGGCACTGTCTGTACGGTTTAGATGCTGACTTGGTATGTTCAGTTCAAAGTATATACATGGCTTATTTCAGAATAAATGCAGCGTTCACACTTAAATGGCTGTGATCTAAAAAGCCTTTTCAGGCTGCACAAATGCTTGTGTGCACACTGAAGATCTTTTGCTCTCCTGACGGTAGCTTTTTCCATTGGCCTGGGTATGGAAATCAGCTTGTTTCATAGCACTGGAGCCACAGTCAGGAGGAGACTCCGAAACCCCACTGTGATTATGGATCTCAGTGGTATTTTTTTAGATCAAGGCTTGTTAGCTGTACTGTGAAGAACTTACAATTCAAAGTTTAACCAAATGTGTAGCTCAGATGGCTGACTATAATTTTTTTTTCAAAATACATAACAGATTATGCTTGGACTGACAAGTCATGAGCCGCATTTCTCCCTTTTAAGAGAAGAGGTCAGATTTGGTGGCAAAAAGTCACAAAGGTAATCTGCTGTAAAACAATGTATTTATTTAAGAATTAATACCCTGCCTTTCCCATACTAAAGCAAATGCTCAAGGCGGCTTACAGGGAACATAAGAGTATAATGTAACAAACAATAAGTTCAAACAAACAAAACAAAAACATTTAACATGAAGCACACAGAAACATTCACACACTTGGCAAAACCCAATGCATCTCATCAGGCCATGGGAGGGGGAAAACAATTGTCCAGGGGAGCAGTCAAGCCATAGCACTATTCTGGAGTACAGACCTACAACCATCATCCAAAGGCAAGACGGACTAGATATGCTTTGAACTCTCTTGAAAGCCATGAGGGAGTGTGTAGTTGTTAATTCTTCTGGAAGGGAATTCCTTACTTGTGGTGCCTCTACAGAAAAGAGCTGCCATCACTTTAACTTGGGATAGAGGGGGCACTTGAAGGAGACCCCCTTCAGATAATCTAAGAGGTCGAACTGGAATGTATGAGAGAAGGTGGTTCTTTTAGTAGGTTGGGCATAAGCCATGAAGGGCCTTCAAAGTAAATACCATCATCTAAAATTGGATAGGAAACAAATGGGTAGACAGTGTACAGTAGTTGCTGAAGGAGTGGTCCTACTGAGTCAAATCATCTAGCCCCTGTTACCACCCAGACTGCTGCATTTTGCAGTAATTGTAGCTTCTGAATTGTCCACACGGATGTCCCCAAATACAGTGGGTTACAGTAGTCCAGTCTTGGTCACTAATGCATGAACTGCAGCCAGTTCTGAAGGGCTCAAGTATGGTTGTAGTTGGCACATCAGTTGGGCAGATGCACTCCTGGCCACTGCTGCTACCTGGTTCTCCAGAGAGAGAGAGAGCTGAGAATCCATAGGAGGAAAATTTAACAAATCTTATGAATTCCTAAGAACATTTTCTTTGAACTTTTAATATTGAATAATGGAAATTTTCAATTTTAATACCTTATTGAGTGATATTCAATTATTTACAGAGTTTGCACCCCAGAAGAAACAACTTTTCATCTGCTGCACTTGTCATTAATGAGAGAATATATTGACTATGAATTTTCACCTGTTAAAGTGAGTATAAATGGGCCAAAGACAAAAGATATGAAAAGATTTTCATAAAAGATTTGCATAAAGGTATCATGAATTATTTGTATCCATCTTTATTTAACAGGACAGAATCTCATTTACATATGAAATTGACAGAATAATAGATGATTGGATCCTAATGGGTTTTCTTGTTGGAAATGATTTTATCCCTCATCTACCTCATTTGCATATTAACCATGATGCACTGCCTCTGCTTTATAGAACATACATGGCTGTATTACCTGAACTTGGAGGTAAGCTGTTGGTCATATAATTCCAATTGCTAGTTCTCCTCCTTTTAGGAGCAAATTATAGAAACTTCCAAAAAGAATGGGAAAGACAATAATGAATGCAATCTTCCAGTATTTGTATACCTACTGGAAAATCTGTCTTTAATGCTACACTGTACTGAATGTCCTAGACTTTATTGGTTATATCTTAGTAATGCCTGTTTCATTTAAATCAATGGAATTCAGTCATGAGTAACTAAATAAGATGCTGTGAGAGAAAAGGTTCTTTTCCATGTCCCTTCCAGATGCACTTTTGTCAGCAGTAAAACATGCTGACATATTCACTGAATATGTCAACTGAATATGTGAATATAATCTGTATGAAATAAAAGTTGTGGCTTACAAGCATCAATTGCACCTTTTGTTCTCCAATAGGTTACATTAATGAAAGTGGGCACCTTAATTTACCCCGCTTTGAGAAATATCTTACAAAATTGTCAGATGTAAGTACATGATCTTTGTACTGTACAAAATTTAAGTCTTATGCTGTGTATGAATCAGTAGACTCCCCATACATACATACATACATACATACATGTATGTATTGGAGGAGCATATTGAACATTAAATGTTGCTGGATAGTTTTTTCTTATGCGATGTATAGTAATGTTTTCCAGTTAAAACTTAGCACTTCCCATGTTTAGCATTTCCCAACTCATCACATTTTAAAACTTATATATCAGATTGACTTGTGTTTATTACTAATGAGATAGGTGGCAATTTTCTGCAAGTAAATTTCTTCTGGCATCTACATTATATAGTTAAAAATGTAGGAAAAATAGGCTTTTGAATCAAACTATCTCACTTCAGATCATATTATCTTGGAACTGATCTGTCATCCTGCACTTCCCTCTACCAGGGAGGTGCTAAAGGTGACTTACAATTAAAAACAAGACTTTAACAAATTAGAACAATAAAATAACAGTAATAACATAACCATGAGGGCAGTAGAAAATAGCCAGGTAAGGCTGATCAAAACTAAGCATTCAGCCAGCTCTGAAAGTGAAGCCTTCAGCATCTGCCTCTGTGGGAAGGAGTTGCTCAATTCAGACACCTCAAGAGAAGGCCCACTCCATATCACTGCCAGATGCATCTCTGTCAGCAGTAGAACACCTAGAAAAGGACACTCTGATTATCTCAGGACAGTTTCACATGGGGGCGATACAGTCCCTCAGATACTTGACCCCCAAACCGTCTGAGGTCTTAAAGTTTAAAACCAGAACTTTAAATTGCACACAATTTAATATCAATATAATATTTAATATGAATATTTAAAAGAATATTTAATTCAATATCAGAGACCATTACATATGGAAACAAGTGTTTTTAACATCTCATGATAGTCAGTGGTCAAAAGCAGCTTTCTGAATGGTCTTCAAGGGGGACCCTAAGTAGAGCATATTACAGAAGACCAAGTGAGGTGTAACCGATGCATAGCAACCATGATTGGGTCTGATTTTTCCCAGGAAATGGTGCAGCTGGTAGACCAGCCTAAGCTGAGCAAAAGCACTCTAGGCCATAGTTGACACCTGAGCATCCAGGTGCAAACATGATTCCAGGAATGCTCCCAAACTGGCACCTCAGTAATATCGATGAGATTCTTAAGAAACTTGGATGCAGTAGATATATTCATAATATTTTGATATGCCCTGGACTTTTTGTGTTATGTTCTTGATATTCAGTGATACTGTTTTGTGTTTTTCCTTTCAACAGTTTGATCGTGAGCACTTCAGTGAAATTTTTGTAGATCTAAAGTGGTTTGAAAGCAAAGTGGGCAATAAATACCTGAATGAGGCAGCTGGTATTGCAGCTGAAGAATCAAAAAAGCAAAAGAAACACAAGGTTAATATTTTAAATGTCTTGATCTTCATGTAAAGGGAAATAAGATTGAGTACAAAAAAATAAAAATCCAAAATTTAGTTGTGTGCAAAGGTCTTTATGGTTTATGGACTCTAATATGAATATATTCAGTTGCTCCTCATGACTGAGAAATACATAGGCTTTCCTATGTATTTCTGTGTTAATGGGTTGAAAGGAATGTCTTGAAAGACAAGACTGAAACAGTGACCTGTGGGAATTTAGCCTGAAAGTTGGCACTCTGTCCTGGCCAAAGGAGCTAACCAAGGAAATAACTTAAGGAGTTGCTTGTTCTAATAGGTCAGGTGATATTTCCTGATTCCTGTAATTGCTTCTGGGTCAAACTTACTTGCTTGTCTGAGTAATTAAAAGACTTCCCTGTGCTTTGCTGCCTTTCCCTTGCCTCACCCTTAGCTTCAAGGGTACTGAATCTTAGTGACTACACATTTTAAGATAATTGAGGTATTTGTGGGCTGGTTTTTTACTTTTAAACTAAAAGGAAAGAGAAAACAATCATGTTAAATTCCTCCACTCAGTTTTCCCCAGTCTTAAATCTCATAAGCTTAATGAAAGCAATATCAAGCTTGTTTGGGGCAGCATAAATCAGTACTGAAATTAAGGGCAGATGGAGGTCCCACTCACCCCTTGAACCTCTGGTTTTAGAAGGCTACAGAAGAGTATTATTTGACGAAAACTACAGGGGTTGGTTGGGGCTTTGGTGACTTTAAGTATTCCTTACCTTCCCCACTAATTTAGGAATTGGCAACATTGTGTGTATTCTGTCTAAATCTTAAATACAGGCCTTAGGTTTTGGTGGAATGTGTTTCCAAGTAAGTGTGCTCAGAACAGTGTTCCTAAATGTTAACCCGTATAAATAACATTGGTTTAAACTGATGTACTAGAGTTGAATGCAGTGGGATTTACTTCTGGTTAAATATTTATATAATTGTACTATTGATTTTGCTATATTTATGCTATGTTATTTCAAAAGTATGAATTTTAACTTTTAACAGGCTCAGGAAAATGCCATATGCTTGGCTGCTTTAGAGAAAACTGACAATGGAATTGTAGTTACTTCAAAATGTGAGTTCAAAAGTATTTTGCAATTCCTATGCAGTCTAAACTTGTATCTACAAAATATTAGTGAGGATCAGAAGCTGATTCATATATCATCTTCCTTTTTAGGGGTAGATAATTATAATACCTTGTTAAATAATCTATATACTTGCAATATTGGGCACCTTTGAGAATGCAGTGACTGCCAAACTGCTTTATCACACCAGAGGGGTTGGTCCTGTGAGAAAATACTCAGGAGTTTAAGGAAGCTCAGGATAATTAGCATTTGAATTCTGCTGGTGACAGTCATCTGGGTGCTCACTGCAAGCTCAGGCTGCAAAAGAGTGTATGTTGAGCAGAATGCAAGAAACCTTCTGGCTCAATATATGTTCTCAGATGACCTCTCTGTTTGGAAATGTACCTAAAATGTGTACAGATTTGTCCTACTCTTTCCATTAACAAATTACACAAATGATCAAGGAGTTAAAGCACTTCCTTGTGACAAAATCTTAAAGTATTTGGAACTTTTCAGTTTAAAGAGTTCGTTTGATAGATTTATAAAACTCTGCATGTGTGGAGGAAGTGTAGTGGATAGAGAGAGCTTTTTTTCCTATGCTGCTGGAAAACCCAATGACATTGAGTTTCAGAGCTTATAAGGAAATTAGACAAATTCATGAAGAGCAATGGCTATTGGCTATGCTGACAAAATGGAATCTATGCTGACAAAATGGAATTGAGTATGTCACTAAATGTCAGTTACTGGGGGAGGGCTGGCACATTCACACCCTATTTGTGGGCTTCTCATGGGTCACCTGGAAGGCCTCTGTTTAGCAAACAGAATATTGAACTAGATGAGCGTCTGATCTAATTCAGCAGGGCTCTTCGTATGCTGCTCTCTGCTATCATAGAGGCTAATTGTAGGTTGCACCAACTTTGAAATCTTAGCACTGACTACAGTTTTGTTAAATCTTTACAGCAATTGCAGACTGATTACTATATAGGTGTTTAACAATAAAGAGCATAATTTGGGTGTTAGTTTGGGGCAAAACAGTTGTGCAGCAGTACTCAAGTTTTTCTTTTTTTAAAGTGTGTCTGTGGTGTGTTTTGTTTTTTTACTCTAGCTACATTAGAAGATGAGCCTGAAGATGATGATCTGTTTGAGACAGAGTTTAGGCAATACAAAAGAACGTACTACATGACCAAAATGGGTGTAGAAGTAGTTTCAGAGTAAGTATTCACCACATCACAAAAAATATTTCGTTATGTAGAATCCAACTCTGTTTACCTTAGTATCTGTCTTTTTAGTAACTGTACTAATATAGTTTCTAGTGGTGAATTTACATGTGTTTTCTGTAATTGGAGGGCATAATGCCTGGATTAGATTTTTGAGGCCTCATCCTCCAGTATCTGCATGAGTGAAATAGATACATAGGAGAATGTAATATGAAAATATATGTCTGTCTCATTTATTTTAGTGATTTTCTGGCTGATCAAGCAGAATGTTACGTTCAGGCAATACAGTGGATATTGCACTACTACTACCATGGGGTTCAGTCATGGAGCTGGTGAGATGTTTACAAATAAGATTCTGTGTTCTTTTTAAAATATTTTTTACCGCCACTTGCTGTGTTACCGATTGCGAGGGAGAACACGCAGACCAATATGATC
>JAJKFI010000002.1:42316959-42383379 GCA_029204185.1 Lerista edwardsae | reverse complement strand
CACTTTTCTAGAGAACTCACCACAGTTCCAAACACAGGGAAAATCAAATTCCACAAAGATCGATATAGTGAATTGCAGGCTACAAGGAAGTGCAGCAATGCTAAGCTCTGTGCTCACACAAAATCTCTTCATGCACAACGATCCTGCAAGGGAAGTCTGAAAGGAAAGGCATTTCTAGGAGCACTTAAAGGCGAGGCTGGGGGGGCAATCCTGCAAGGGGGAGAGGGAGGTCTGCATTTCTAGGAGCACTTAACAGAGAGGCTGGGGGGCGATCCTGCAAGGGGGGGAGAGAGGTCTGCATTTCTAGGAGCACTTAACAGAGAGGCTGGGGGACGGAGCAAACAACAACAAAAAACAAAGCCAGCGATGAGTGGGCGGAGCCAGCCCTAAGGTTAGGTTCTGGAATGCACGTTCCGGTGCCTTTCCCCTCCATGTCACCACTGCTCCTCTCCCTTGCTGCTGTAGCCAGTAAGCAACGCCAAGATGTTGCTTTTCCCTGTGAGGATTGGCTAAAATGGTGCAGGAGAGGAGTGATTCCACTGCAAGGTAAGGCTTCTTTCAAAACTTAAGAGCTTTGCCCTCCCTTAGATTTGCCTCTGCTTGCAATTGAAATTCAAATTCAAATGGGCGGGAAATGGCCCTGTTTTCTGGTCCAATTAACAAACGGAGCCACACACACAAAAACCACGAAGTGCAAAGCAAAAAACACACACACCAACACGAAGTGCAAAGCAAAAAAAACGGAGCAAAAAAAAACCCGAAGCAAAAAAAACAAGGAGCCAGCAATGAGTTAAGTGGGCGGAGTCCACTAATTGTAACAACCGGAACGCCGTTCCAGCTGCATGACAGCACTGGCGGGCCAGCTGCCGTGGGCGGGGCCAGCTCATTTAGAAACCGGTTCTCGGGAACCGGTGAGAACCGGGTGCATGACTACACTGGTTGGGAGCGTTGACATTCGTCTCGGCGGCCCCGGAAACTATGGATCCGACACAAATTTTGGCCGTTTTTGACCATTTTCATGTGGGGGCCCCTGCGCACCCCCACCCCCAGGGGCGCTAGGGGGGCCTGACCCCTGCAGTGTTTGTCACCAGGCTGCAAGGCATGTGCGTGCCAAGTTTCGTGTCGATCGCTCCAGGCGTTGCAGAGCCTATGCGGCACGCGCGCGCGCGCACACACACACGTTCTTCTTTATATATATAGATATTTACTTATAGTGACTAGAAACATTTGTGAAACATTGGAAAGATTCCACAACTTCTACAAAATCTGAATAGTTAAGGAAAATTTGGGACATGATCAAATTTGGTTTATTTAAAAGCTGATCTAAAATATCTTCAGGAATGCTAAAAAGCCTGTACTTTATTGAACTTTTGCATGCTTGTTGTGGTGCATTTGTATTGTGCTGCCTTTGGGATTTTTTAAAAAACAAATAAAAGTTTGCTCCTGATCAATTAAAGGTGGTTTAGAGATGGTGATTAGAGATTAATGAAATTAAAAGACGTTTACTTCTTGGGAGGAAATAAACCTAAATAAAAAGCTGAGACATCACCCTGCCAACAAAGGTTCACATAGTCAAAGCTATGGTTTTCCTGGTAGTCACGTATGGCTGTCAGAGCTGGACCATAAGGAAGGCAGAGCACTGAAGAATAGATGCTTTTGAACTTTGGAGAAGACTCTTAAGAATCCCCTGGACTGCATGGAGATCCAATCGGGCAATCCTACAGGAAGTCAAGCCTGATTGCTCCCTGGAAGGACAAATACAGAAGCTGAAGCTCAAATACTTTGGCCACCACATGAGAAGAGAGGACTCTTTAGAAAAGACCCTCATGCTGGGAAAGATTGAAGGCAAAAGAAGAAGGGGGCGGCAGAGGATGAGATGGTTAGATAGTGCCACTGAAGCGATGAACATGAAATAGGGTGAACTTTGGAAGCTAGTTCAGTGGGACAGGGAGGCCTGGTATGCTGTGTTCCATGGGGTTGCGAAGATTTGGACACAACTTAATGACTGAACAACAACAACAGAGATGGTGTTATGTGCTGGTTCTTACTAGGAAATCAGCGGCTTTTAATTCTGAATACAATAGTGTTTAATTTTTTTTAAAAAAATCAGGCATCTTTAAGCAAACAACTTTTTGTTGTTGTTAGTGTTTGTAAATGAAGATAATACTTCGTTGCAAGCCTTTTTTGTCCCTAGGTATCTTGATATCCATCAGGCAATCGGTCTAAGAAATGCTATCTTTTGTTTAGAAACAATTGTTACAAGCAATGGAATCCTGCAACAAACTTTTGACAGAAGAGGAAAGGAACAGAAATAGGCACAGTGAATGTCTGATGTACGTGTATGACAAAGACACGGAGTTCCTGTACCCTTCACCATGGCCAGAGAAGTTCCCTTCCATTGAAAGATGCCATATCAGGTAAAACTTCAGTGGTGGTAGTTTATTGCAATGGTGCATTTTGTTGAATGCTGTTGCTTTATTTCATTAGGTGCTCAAAGTGCCATTGATTTCAAAAGCAGTTATGCATGTGTAAGGGGACTCAAGGGTGCAATCACAGATGATTGTAAGAAAACTGTACAGTTGAGAAGGAAGGGTAGGAACTGCTCGAGTCCTGGCTGCTGGCAATGAAGAGATAAGCGCCAATTATCATGGGGGCTGGGGGAGGCATTTCAGGTCACAGAGAGGGTGGAATGGGAGCAGGGATGGGCCCGGGAAGAGGTTTCCTTAGCCAAATCCTATACCCCTCCTGGACTCAGAAGACCGACATGGGGCTTGTCGACTCTGCACCTGCTAAACAGAAGCCCCATTGAGCAAGCTAGGGATTTACTAGGGGTAGATCTTCAGCCTGCTTGTATCCAGGACAGGATACAGCGGTGGGCATTTAGCACCCGCTGGTCTTGTGTGAATGTTATCTTAATTGTGAAATGTGCAGTGTTTCAAAACATATTTTTAAAAGGACTGTCTACATTCTGCAATTGAAGATTATTTCTGCATACTAACGCGATTTGTGACCTTGTTTTTTTAGACATAAAGCTATGTCTTTGGATGTTTGGCGTGTAGAGATAACCCATAATAAAATAACTAAATTGGATATGGAGAAGTTGTATTTTTGTGGATTTCCAACCCTAAAGCACATTGAGCATAAGGTAAAATGCATCTTGACATTTTGTTCTATCACATAATTATTCTGTGGAAGACATTTAATGTACTTATTGCTTTTCTTTCCCCACCATAGTTTTATCTTAAAAAAAGTGGAGTACAAGTGTTTCAGCAGAGCAGCCATGGAGAAAATATGCTGTTGGAAATTGTGGTTGTTGATGATTCAGAGGAACAGGTGAGTGTCATGATTTTTCTAGAAGCATGTCACAAAACAATTACTTATTAAGAGAAGTGGTATAGTGTGCAGATCATATTTATTATCAATATTGGTCACTCATGGCTTGATCCAGCACTGCCCAGGAGTCAGCCATTGCAAAAAGTGTCATAAGGTACTCTGCAGCAGCCAGAATGATGGAGGCAGTGGTGGCGAAGGCAATACAGGTGGTCACTGGGCCTTTGCACCAAGTCAGAGGAGCCCTGGGAGCCATCAGTGGTAAGTTTTCCTCAAAGTAGTGGGGAGGCATTCTGGGGGACAGCGAAGGCCACGCATGGAAGAAACTGGCCTGAGGAGGGTGATTCAGGCCTGGGAGGGGGGTTGGGATGGCGAAAGAGGCTGCCATCAGATCCTCTCTCCCCAACCCCCAACTGAAAGCCCTGCATGTGTCTATTCTAATTTTTGCCAATGATTGAGCTGATCCAGATCTGACTAGATCCATAGAGGCTGATCCATGGATCTGACTAGATCCATATTTCTTACTTCCAGAAGACTTCTGGCTGCCTCTCTGGCCCCGCAGTGTACAGCAACTGCTGTTTTGGCACAGCTGTACTGCGGTACAGGATTGGGCTATAAATGTGTTTATATTAAATACACATATAAAAGAGGATTAACAATACACTGAGAGAGAACTTCCAGCTCTTGGTTAATGCTTTGAAATACAGCAATGCGCTTGTTTTGCTCACAGTAAAATGCTTTGCTTAAGTGTGCTAGGATGAGTTTATTTGGAAAATGCTCCTAGCTTGGATTTTTTCCTGGTTTGAAAATATTAAAATATTATTACTACAGGTACCTAGCAGTCAACAGGATTTCAGAATATTTTGGCTGTATTTTTTGCTTTAAAATGTAATTAATTCTCTACCAAAATTTTATTTATATTTTGAGTTTTTAAGTACAATATGATCCTTCACCATATGTAAATGCTATGTCTACCTGTGACTGAGATATGGGGAGGACAACACATTGGAAGAGTAGGTAAGAAGAGGAATTGAAAGCTAGGTGGAATCTTATGAAGGGGGACTATATTAGAAGACAAAAAATGTTTTAACTTTTAAAGGAGTGGTACTAACGTGGAGTTCAAACATGCATGAAATTAATCTCTTCTAATCCTAGTTGTCTTCTGAATTTGTTGAGGAAATGTAGCTTGAGAATGCCAAGGAAGATACTATTACTGCTATATACTTGGCTTACAACCCTAAACAAAAGAGAAAATATTCAATTGCTGGTATTCATTTCTGAATGGGACAAAAATGAGCTGTATGAACAGCTGGGGTTCTTTTTGTTGTTGCAGCAAAATAAAATCCAGTTTGAACAGTTGTATACCAAATATTTTCCTTATCCTGTACATTTAATATTTGACATGGATATGTTTTGATAGGCTAATCAATCACTTTTCTCATTTAGAGTGTAGAAAATGTAGCCAGTTTGGTGCTTGGGAAATCTGTCTTTGTTAACTGGCCACACCTGGAGGAAGCTAGAGCTGTTGCTGTATCAGATGGCGAAACAAAGTAAGAGAGACCGTTTTGGAAATCAATCAATCAATCACTAGTAGCTGATTACTTATTTGCTTCTGTAGATGTCTTCTGATGTATGTATCTTCTCAGATGCCATGGTGTTAATAAAATAGCAGTGGTTATTGTCATAATTCTTGAAATGTTGTTTCACTATGACTATGAGGATCTGAGTATTTGTAGAAGAGCAAAGTATTAGTTGTCTTGCTACTTCTGGGAGAATGGCCACAGTTAATTTTGATGAGAGAAGAAAAGAGGAAAAGGCCTGCTAGTGTGATCAATACTCAAACACACTTTCTTTTTTGTATAAACCTTTCAATGGGAGCAAGTGTATTTCTTTCCAAATTTCACCTGTTGTTCTCTGCGTGCTTATAAGAAAGTTACACTAAAAATATAGGGACCTAGTCCCAAGTGAGTGAGTTCAGGACTGTGCTATAAAATTAAAATTGGGATTTCCTTTATTTTGAATTTAAGATTTACTTTGGAGGAGCCTCCTGGAGTGCAGAAACTTTACATGGGAAATGATATGCCACCAACTAAAGTAGAATATGTTGGAGATAAAGAACAGAATATATGGATGAAAGACATACATGGAATTTCAGAACAGTAAGACTCTATCCCTTGTGTTTATAGCTTGACAGTCCAGGTGGGCCCTCCTCGGGGGAGGGGTTGGTTGATTGGTATCCACGGATTATAAAAATCTGCCTATGTTGAACCTGCGGATAATGCAGGCCCACCTGTATTCAACCACCATGAGAAATTTAATAAATAGTAAGCTTTGCATTTTTTTTGGTCATTTGTGGGAGGGGGAAAGGGCATGTGTGAGCTTATCCATAACAAACTATGGGGTTTTTATCTTCTGAACATGGGCAGTGTTTCCAGTCTTTTTGTTCTTTTCAATCTCATTTTCATTACCACTCTACAGTTAAGGTAACAAAGGGCCCTTAAATGTTTTCTCTGTAGTCCCATAAGAGCCACAGGGGTTATGTGTTCTAATACTCTTATTTTAGTACTGAATCTTGCTAACTGAAATAAATTCTTGTAGCACACACTTCTGCTTAGGATTCCAGCCATAGTTAGTTTTTCTGCTTATGTTGTCTAACTATAGAATGAAGAGTTAGGACCAGATGGTCCTGTAAGGGCTGCAGGTAACTTCAGTAGTTTTAAGTTTTAATAGTTTTGGCTGATTGAATTGTAGTGGATATACAAGTGTGACAATACGTATAGTTTCTTTAAACTATGTATCTTTTTCCTCTTTGCATCAGCTACCAGAGACGAAAAGGAGTGATTATTAATGATACCTCTGTAGTTGTATATGCTCAGTTACTGACAGGACGTAGATACCAGTTAAATCAAAGTGGTGAAGTGTATTTGGAGAAGCAGTGGTCCAAGCAAATTCTGCCTTTTGCATACCAAACGATTGTCAAGGTGAGCTTCTCACTTCCTCATTTTACTAAGAGCTTCCCATCTGTATCATTTCAGTTAGTAGACTTAATGTCTACAGTGGAAAATTAGTTGATTTTTAAATGTAAGATAACCTTTTGACATTTGCACTTGTATAATTAGGTCCTCATGTCTGCCACCTCATTTTTGCTATAGTTGCAGTCCTAGAAGAGGTACTCAGTTCATTGAGAAATGTGGTCCAGGAGCTTCATTGTGTCTGCAACCTGCTACTATCTCTACCTTGAATTATGTCATTGTGGCCTTTGTAATTTACTGATTCGTTATGGGTCCTATAAAATTGGAGTTTAATGTCTGTCAGTGCTTTCCTGTACATGTCTACTCAGAAACAAGCCCCACTGAGTTCAATGGAACTTACTTCCAGCTAAGGGTATATAGGATTGCAGCTAAGTTCCATACTATGATATATAATTAGCATGCTGTTTGGGAAAAAGTAATAGAATCAAAGAATTTAAATGTAATAGAAATGCTCAAAATATCAACCATATTCATGGTATCTTACTTGAAGAACGAGCAGGTTATAGAGCAGAACTGTCTGCAGTGGATCATTGTTTTGTATTGTCACACCTACCGTATATACTCATGTATAAGTCGACTGCATGGATAAGTTGAGGGCAAGTTTTAAGCCCAAAATCATGGAATTTGCTATGGCCCGTGGATAAGTCAAAGGAAAAATTTAGGAGTATATGCAATTATTTGACTTTTGTCTTATTTTACCAAACACAAGATCTTGACAAATGACCTACAATAATGGTTACCTGTGGGCAGGAGAATATGAAGTGCTGGGATAGCAGGCTAGCTCTTGCTTTGTCTATTAATGGTGCATTTTGGTTTAGTTAACAGAGGCTGCAATCCAAAACATACGTTCCTGGAAGTAAGCCCCACTGAATATAATGGGACTTACTTCTGAGTGGACAAGCATAGATTGGCCTGTGAGTACAATAAACAGCGATGATATTTATTACAACTGCTAATGCTGCAATACACTCCTGTAGACACTAATGCAAAGAGAATGTCCTAGTGTAAATGGCTTTATGACAAAATCAAATTTAATCATTTAATTAAATTAAAAGTTTCCAATAAGTATAACTTTAAGTTAAAAATTATTTAAAATAAATAAGATTTGCTCTTTAAATTGAATGGCTCTTTTTGAAGGGGAAAAAGCCCATCCATTGATCTCCCACCCCCATCAAAGCAGCATCTGAAGAACTTGGCAGCACTGGGGGGGGGGGAGGAAAAGAAAGGGAAAAGCCAGCCAGTTTTTACAGCCAGGTGTGTACATTTAGCACATTTTTCAAAATATGTAATTAGCCTGCAGTAGGTCCCTAAAAATTTTTAGGTCCCTAAAAAATACTGGCCCTACAGAGCTACTGTTTTACAGTTAAAACAAAACAGATGACTGTACTGTCCAAATCAAATCCCTGTCAGGGGAGTACTCTGGGGTTGTCATCTCCTTTTCCCTCCAGTATCATTATGCACAACATACAGCACACTGTATTAAAAATAAATTTAAAACTATCAAATTTAAAACGTAGGTAAAATTATGGTAGTAAAAAAACTACTGAAAGTCAAAATAGAAAAAACTTTCTGAAGGCAGAGCTGGGATTTAAAGCAAGATAAAGGTGTTATTATCTTGAGCATTAAGAAAAGTATATTTGACTAATCTGTGAAAGGGTCTGTCTTCAGACAAGCTGGCCAAGGGGAAAAAAACGGGAGGTGGGCATTTTTTTTATTTTCTTTCTAAATGGAGTTCATGTGGAATGCGGGTGGGCAGCAGCAGCAATCCAAGGCATTGCAAGTTGTAAAGTGGGGAGAAAATAAACATATTAACATACCACTGCAGCTAAAGCATTGGCTAGTTTGGCAGTGCGAGAAGACGATCTGCACTGTGATTTTCTAGCAAAGATTTCTTGCCCCTCATTCAGTGATGGGGGTGCCTGCCCCTCTCCTGCACGTTCACAGCTCCTCCCCAGGGTTATTGGTTTGAATGCACAGGTTTCACCCCCCATCTAGGCCTTGTTCTGCCGATCATGTGGCAATGCATTTACTGTATCAGCCTGTATATAAGCAGAATGTGGAGGAGTTGTGCAGCCTATTCTGCTTATTCTGCAGCCTGCCTTGCTCAACCGGAGCTCTAGCGACTTCCTCTGCCCACCATTTGACAGTGAATTTACTGTATTCCCCCTTATATGTCAATGTCAGGTTTTCTGGCCAATTTTAAGGCATGGATTTCTTGACTTATACATTATTATATACAGTAATTAAGAAATGTTAGTTTTTTTTAATGTGATCAATTTTATTCTGCTTTTTCATACAGGATATAAAAGCTTTTGATTCACGCTTCTCCAGAATCAAGACTTTGGATGACCTTTTCCCTCTTGGATGTACAGTCTTCATGCTGGGAACACCTTACTATGGCTGCACAGGAGAAGTTAGTTTTTGTATCTTAGTGGCTATCATATCGCATACATTTCTCTGCCTTGCTGAATTTTGTCATTGACTCTTTGTGAAGGATCTTATTTCTTCAAGTTGATTGTTTGTACTTCCTACCATTTTAATGTTAGAGGAATTTTAATTTAATTTAATTTTAACTTGAAATAATTAGATTTTCACTGGTTGCTGTGTGGGAAAGAGTAGTGAGCAGGCATTCATCACCTGTATGATAGCACCATCTATATAATATGAAACTGAATTAGCTGAGCTAGCTGTCTACATCACCATTATGCCAGTGCTCTGCTGCATGTACCAAAGGTAAGATGTGCAGTGAGAAAATCAGCCTGCCTGATATCACCTAGGGAAATAAAGGCCTTGGTTAAAACAACTACTACTATTCCTGAATCCCTGCAGAATTTAGCTCTCAACTGGTCATTGGTTCAAATCAGCCCACCTTATTTGACAGTTGGAAATTGTGGGGTTTCATTAAGTTTAAGTTTAACAATAAGAGCACAGGGGGGCTTTCTTCCCCCAGAAAGTGATAAAAGTAGCTGATTAATTGGGGTTGACACAAATAGATTCCTGCCAGGAAATCAATGCTGTTCAAAGAGTAAGAGTTAATTCCTGAAATGTCTTACCCTTCTGATAGGAGAGGACTATAAGTTATCTTGATAATACATGAAGGTGATAGACAGGAAATTCAATTTAAAAAGTGGGTGGTGTTTTTTTACTTTGCCTCTGATCCTTAAGTATACAATTTGGTTGTTTGTCTTCTGTCTTGCCTCCTCTTCTGTTTTTTTAAATAAAAAAGCTTTGTCCTTGTCTTGAATAAATCTGCATAATTATTTCAAAGAGAGAGCGCACAAGCAAGCAAGGGCTCCCCCACCATCTAAAAACGTATCTAGTCAGTGCTACTCAAGAGTGGCTTGCGTTTATGCACAAGAGGATGCAGTAAAAAAGGGATGTCAGATCTCAGAGGTTTTCCCTCCTTCTCATACAGATAAATTTGATCCACAGATTCTTCTCTTAGATCTGATTCTTCTGAGATCTGCTGGCTAATAGGTGGTCCCCGGGCTGGGAAAAACGTGTGGCATGTCTCCTAACCTCATGCTTCTGGTGGCGGCAACCTCAGGTGTATTAAGTTGTATGTTAAAGTGACCCAAAGATGTGGAGAAAGGTCAGCCAGTTTCATGAAGATTCAGGTTTCTTCCCACAGCTGCACTTCAGAATATCACAAAAATGCTTACATTTGAGAGTTGGGAGTAACTTTTAAATTATTTGTTTTAAGGTTCAGGATTCACGTGATGTGATCTCAGATGGTAGAATCCGGGTTGTGTTCAACATTCCTTGTGAACCCCAACTAGATGCCTTAATACAGAATCAACATGTAAGTGTTCCTTTTCAATTAGTGAATATAAGAGGAGTCCTGCCACAAAATGCAATATGTTCCTGTGAATAAGTCTTATTGGACTCAACCAGGCTTACTTTAGATCACTCTGTTTCAGAGTCTGCTTCTTTAGCACTGAAAGCAATCTTTGTCTCTATTTCAAATCTTATCTATCTATTCATATTGCTGTGTCCTTGTGTGCACACAGGATCTTTGCATCCTGGCCATTATTTCAAAACACAGATTTTGCAATAGTGGAATACCAATTCTTACATTGCATTCTGAGAACTGGTTCAGACCTAACATTTTATGTCTTTTGAATTTAAAGATTTGAATGAACTACTCTATTATATGATCCTACCTTTAGCAACATTCACCCATTATCTCCCAAATCATGTAAAGTGCATTTTGTTTAGTGTTACTGTGTACAGTAAATTTTATTGCATACAGTTATGTGTTGGATACAATTCGGCATCTCAATTCTGCAAACTGATCTAAGGTCATTGTCTACTAGGTACTATTCAAATGCACACAGGACTTCTCCTTTCCTTAGAACAGTGGTTCTCAAACTTGTTAGCACAAGGACCACTTTTTAGAATGACAAGCTGTCTGAGACCCACCAGAAGTGGCTGTACGTGAAGCCATTGGGATGTCAGAACCTGCAGCTTTCCTGAGAATGCAGCAATAAGTTGGGTTGTCCTCAGCCATTTTCCAATAGCAAAATGAATCAGAAAGGGGAAAAAAAGCTCGTTTACAACCTTGATACAAGCAAAAACCACACAGCCGTCCCCTTGTCAAGTTTCCTATCTTCCCATATTTTCAATTATTGCTGCACTAGGTGCTACGTAACCCATCTGAAATTGGCTTGCAGTCCACCTAGTGTGTCCCAACCAAGCAGTTTAGAATAACAGGAGATGACATGCCTTAAGAATTAACAGGAGCGAATTGAAGCCAGGGGGTGGGCTTAGCAGCCATGTTGGCGTACTCAAAACAATCCTTATTCCAAGCATTTCAGATTGCTTTGCTCGTTCTGTTTAGGACTGAATAGTTTACTCCTGAAATAAAAACTCACGAAAATAAAAACGTGTGATCGTGTAGAAACATTATTGGTAACCTTATTATGATTTAATATGCAATTACAAGGTTAAATTCCTCATAATTATATTACTGAACATACCTGACGAAATGCTACTTGCTGTCTATTTAAACTCGGATTGCACTGTTTTGACAGACTTATTTTTTGAAATCTACTCAACCAAAAATAAAGTGTGAACGGGAAGGAAAGAAAAAAAGGGGAGGG
The DNA here is from genome assembly GCA_029204185.1 of Lerista edwardsae. Classification (NCBI taxonomy): domain Eukaryota; kingdom Metazoa; phylum Chordata; class Lepidosauria; order Squamata; family Scincidae; genus Lerista; species Lerista edwardsae. The sequence goes on along the minus strand of JAJKFI010000002.1, from coordinate 42,371,915 downwards.
TGGGCAAAAATTAGATAAATATATAGGAAAATTACATTAAAATCTCTTCATAACACAAGTAGTTGTCAATATGAGAGTAATTCTTTTTTACTTCTAGACTATTAAGAGTATTTTTTTTAAACTTCTACACTCACCCCCCCCCATAAAACAAATTCTGTTAATGTTCAGAATTTCAAAAATATTACAGTAGAAAATGGAAGGCGGGGAAAAAAAGTGTAAACGGGAAGGGGGGAAAAAGGGGGAGGATTTTTTTTCCTTCTAGACCATTAACAGTGGGTGTCAGAAAATGGTGAATAAGACTGCAAGGAACAACAAGAAATTACACAGCTTCAAAAATAATGCACTCACTGTTTCAGTTAACGGTAGTTTTATTGAACCTACGTAATGTGAATACATGAATCTTTCCGTGGAAATTAAATCCCATTTTTCATTCAGCGATTTGCACCCCCGTATGCAGAACACGCAGGCATGCTTAAAGAGGTTGAAATTAACTTTTACATGCGTGCAGGGAGATTTTTATTCGTGAATTCGCAGCAATCCTCCTCCTTGGCGGCAATGATCTGAGTCAGCCATATTAGTATACCCATGGCTTCAAGAAAATGACGTCATGTCGTTTCCTGTTATTCATACCTCCATGGTCCCAATGCACAGTTTAAGAAACACTGCCTTAGAGTCTTTGGAGTCTGTTGAAACTTATGCTAACAAAGGGAGAACAGTAGCTCAACAGAGAAGTGTGTAGGATGGGGAGATTGTATGGTTGCTACTTCACAGATGGAGCAATACAAACTCACTTAATTTAGTGCCACATTGCGGTCATTGTTTCCTGGACTTTAAGTGTAGTGCAAAATTTCTAAAAGTCAAAACTGCAGAGAATCCTTGAGCAGGTGGTCCTTAAAATAAGGTTAATTCAATGCCACCTGTACTGTGCCATGTTAGAACAACATATTGCTGTGGCAGAAGCTGATTAAGGGGGAGAAATAAAATGCAAATTACAAAGTAAAGCTTAATTGTGAAAGAAATTCAAGAAAAGGCTATTGTGGTTAGAAGTGATTCAAGTAAGTTTTCATTTGTTTCACTATACAACTTGTTTTGTTACAGAAATATTCTGTGAAGTACAATCCTGGATATGTGTTGGCCAGTCGTCTTGGAGTAAGTGGCTATCTTGTGTCCAGATTTACCGGAAGCATTTTTATTGGAAGAGGCTCCAGAAGAAAGTAAGTTTTGCTGAGTATAATCATTGAAACCTATGTGAACTACAATTAGTATAGTACTACAAAAATACTGTTGTTCCTTTGACATTTATTCCATACTAGCTTGTCCTTACCCGGTGTTGCCCGGGTATTTATTTATCCCAAGCTTCTATTAGACAGGAAAAGGAATGAATTCTATCTATAGTGTAAAATTGAAGTAATTTTACATAGTAAAATAATTGGAGGTCCCACTGTAAGTAAAAGGCGGTGTGGTGGCAATGCAGCTGGATCAAGTGAGTTTAGGAAGTCTGACGGGAAATTGACGACCTCATAGGCATCTACTACGGTACCTATAGCCTTGTATTCAGTGACAGCGCCTGGTAACATGGCAAGTATTTGATTGGAGTCCAAGACCGGGGCATAATGATTTCTAAACATTTCCAGAAGGTTCTGCAGAGTTCTATTTGTTCTATTCGACTACACTTGGGCTTAAATGCCATCAGGACTGTCACCAATCAGCTTAGCGACCCCAAAAACTATTGATTTTACACTGTCGGTCATTTTGGACATTTCATTTTTCACCCCTTCTCACCCCCCATGCTGATGGGGGCTGAACGTGTACTTGAACAGGATCGGGAGTGTCACTATTCATCTCAGCGACGCCAAACACTATGGATTTGACACTAATATTGGTCATTTTCAATCATTTTTACATGTCACCCCTTCCCATCCCCACCCCTAGGGGTGCGTTCTATTCGACTACACCTGGGCTTAAATGTCATTGGGACTGTCACCAATCATCTCAGCAACCCCGAAAACTATGGATTGGACACTAATATAGGCCGTTTTCCTTTTTTTTTTTTTTTTACAGGTCACCCCCTTCCCACCCCTACGGGTGCTAGTGGTGTCTTACCTCCACAGCAGCGGTGTTATGCTGCCGGAACGCTGGGCGGCACATCCGGGTGATCGACAGCCCGCCTGTCGCGTTCTGCAGCGTTATGCCATTTGCGTAACTTACGCAAGCGGTGTAATTGGTTACGCAAACGGCATAACGCTTCGGAACGCAACAGGCGGGCTGTCGATCACCTGGATGTCCCGCCCAGTGTTCCGGCAGCATAACACTGCTGCTCCACAGTATTTCTCGAAGTGGGATGAGATCTGAAATCAAATGGCATCCTCTATGCCACCATCAGCGTGCTGCGGATATTCTATTTCCAAGCACTGTACCTTGCACCCCTTCTCACCCTCCATGCTGAGGGGGGCTGAACTTGGACTTAAATGGCATCGGGAGCATCGCTGTTCATTTCGGCGACCCCGAAAACTATGGATTCAACACTAATTTTGGCCTTTTTCTATTATTTTTACATGGTACCCCCTTTGCACCCCCACCCCTAGGGGTGCCTTACCCCCCGCAGTATTTCTTTCCAGATCACAAGGCATATGTGTACCAAGTTTGGTGTAAATCGCTCCAGGTGTTCCAGAGCTATGCTGGAACATACATACATACACACATGCATATGTTCACTTTTATAGACAGACAGACAAGGGGTTAGAAGGAAACATTTTGCATATGTGGATTTTTCCCTTATTCTGCAGGTGACAGATACCAGGATGCATCCTGCAAGAAACAAAGAAAACTATTTCTTTCTGTTATCTACATAACACAAGACCTCTGCTAACTAGGCAAGAGGCACATTTTAAAGTGATGCTTCTTTTATATTCAGCAGGGTGAGAGCAACTGGCCACTCCAGCACAGTGTCTGTCTTTTAGTGGCTGTTTGCTGGTGTTCCTTTTGCATATTTGGTTGCAAAATGAAAGACTGTTTTGCAACAAAACAAAATAACGTTTGTGAGACTTTTTGAAACAGGGAACCATTTATTTATTTTGCTAGCCAAACTGCTTTGTTAACATTATATATCAACAAAAAGTGATATACAGGTAGTTCCTGAGATATGGAAGTCCAATTTATAGATAAAACAACTCAAGGACAGCTGAGCAGCCACAGATTGGCTGTCTTATATTTTTGTACATCATAATAGCACTGTACTATGTGAGTTCCAATAGCAAAGTGAATCAGAAAGGAAAAAAAAATCCCATTTACAACCTTGACACAAGCCAAAACCACACAGTGTCCCCCTTCTCAAGTGTCCCATCTTTCCTGTATAAATACAAATATTTATATATGTATAAATATTCTTAGTAATGATAATATACTCAAAAACTATATGTATATTCAAGAATGGCTCGTAGTGGGGGAGAAGATGAGAAAGGTGCTTTGTGCAATTATAATTGAGAGGAGATGCTTCATGGATTGGAATAACATCCTGCTGCAGTTTTACAAAGCAATGTGATTCTGAGTAGGTGGCATGGCTGTTGTTTTTCAAACACTGAAGTGTGTATAAACTACTGTAAAGGACTGTAATGGCATCTTCCACACAACCAAAGTGCTGACTGTCAGTTAAGTGCCTCACCAGTGGTAAGAGAGATCTGACTGCAGAGAGTGCTCAAGAGATGGTTCCATAGCCTTTGAATCTTTAAAGCAACTTTTGTGGAGTTTGTTTACTAGGGTGAGCAATGGCTAACATGCATAGTGGTATGAAGAATTGTTTTTATATTCATCACAAAATACAGTTAGTATTCTAACTTGCATTTTGCAGTCCACATGGAGACCATAAAGCAAATGTGGGATTGAACCTAAAATTCAATAAAAAGAATGAAGAGGTCCCTGGTTTCACTAAGAAAGTTGGGAATGAATGGATGTATTCCTCTGCTGTAGAGCAACTCCTTGCTGAATATTTAGAAAGGTAAGCATTATACTAGATTCTTCAGTGGGTTCCATCTTCCACTGCAGAAGTTACATTTACACCTGAGATGGGCAGCAGTAATTCAGACAGCGGGAATTGCCCGTGACTACTGTCCGTGACTAATTTTGATGTAGGAGGAGTACTTCGTTCATCTAGCTAATACAACTAACTTTGGAAGAATGCTGAAGAATGGAAAAATACAAGGCAGAAATATGATAGTTTTATTCTTGCTTTCTTTTTTGACAAATGGACCATATGACTAATGTGTTCTTAACTGGTCATTTTGCTGCAGCACACTAGTTAACTGGCATTTCCACAAGCTTGAGGCAGCAGTAGAGACGCCAGTTAAACAAAGGTACAGGTTAAAAAATTGCCAGTTAAGCTGCTCACCCACTTTCCAGCCCCCTCCTTTATGGGACAAAGCTCTTTCTGCAGTGCTGCTCTGCCTTTCTTCCTTCCTCTTGAGGTCTTTCCACTTGTTTCCTCACAAGGGTCTTGCTTAGGACATATTCAGTCTCATACCTAGGAAGCCTTCTTAAGGAAGGAAGGCGGTTGAAGCAGCATCACAGAGGAGGGGCTAGCAGGCAGATTGGGGGTGGGGGCTTTGTTAAGTAAAAACTTGGGTAACTGGCATCTTAGGTTAACCAGAAATCTGCATTCCCCATGGATGCTGGTAAACAAAGTTTTTACTGCAGTTATAGCCTGCTATATAAATGATTGTTAAAATAAAGATAATTAAGTGCTTGCAGCATGGTAGATACTGTATAGCAGTTGTTCCCAAACTTTTTAGCATTTTACCACCTAAAAAAATTTCACTTCTACCAGCCACTCAAGCCTCTGTGGCTATAATGGTGATTGATCACAGTGTTCCCTCCAAGTAGCAAGTTGTTTAACCTTTGATGCACATAGTCTAATCTACCCTGTCAGTTTTGTGAACCACCAAAAATTTTGGTTGTGACCCACTACAGTAAGTATGTCCAAACCTGTTAAAAGCCATTTTGACTTGCATCCCAAATCATGTTGGAGCTTTACCTTGTCTCATCCCCCCCTTTCCTCACATATTCTTATGTAAGCATAAGGATATGTTTACATAAGTTGAGTTGTCAGTGCTCAACTGACAAGTACTAGTTTGTGATTTTTTTGGAATGGATATTGATCTGTATGTAAAATCTGCTCACATCTATTTATACATTTATTAGGGTCCCAGAACTTTTTGGATACATAGCCAAAAACAGTCAAGAAGATATATTCTATGAAGATGACATTTGGCCTGGAGAAGAAGAGAATGGGTAAACATTTGATGTCTTTCATTCAATTATTAGGTCAGATTGGGCTGAACAGGACTATGTGCAGGGGGAAAGCAGACTGTACATCCCTTGCTGAATTTGAATTGCCTAGCTGTCACCTGATGACTAAGGAAACGAAAGCTGACAGTAGCAATCACTGATTTTAAAAGGCAGATAGAAAGGATAGATTCCAACTATCCTCATTCAGTTGAACTATACTGAGCTGGAATCAATTTAGACAAGAATTTAGCCCAATATACCATCCAATAAATTGCTCATATATACCCACTGAATTATCTCATTTCTGATGCTTTCCCAGCTTTCCTTTTTGAACAGCACAAAGTTGATATTCGAATTACTAGAAATAATTCCCCTTTTTACTTTCTGTTGGAAGTACACACTAGATAGCTTGAAGGATTCTAAATTAATTCACTGTTTATATTGTATGCATCACATAAAGCTCAGCTGAATTCATTTCAACAATATGCAAATTTTGATCATCATTGGTTATATGGTTGTCGTATAAGAACTGTAATTTTAGCTCTTGGTACTCTGTTAATGTGGAATAATTTTTACTGTAGTGCTGAGAAGATTCAAGAAATCATCACATGGCTAAAGGCTCATCCTGTTAGCACTCTTTCCCGTTCTTCTTGTGACTTGCAAATTCTGGATACAGCCATTGTTGAAAAGATTCAAGAAGAAATAGAGAAGTGCAAGGTACAACTCAATATTAGTGCATTTGGATCTTGTAATTACAGTGCATATGAATAACATTACATTATTCAGATGTCATTAATACTTTTAGAAATGTGTAGTTGGTGGACTGGCAAAGCAGTTTGAACTAACCAGTTTTATAAGTCACGGTAATTTGGAAGGAGATGCAGTACCAAGTCTGCTCTAGCTCTTTCTGTGAGTATAACTGATTAGGTGTTGGGCAGATACTTACTTCCTCAGTGAAATTTCTTATGGAACCAGCTTCAGAAAGCTGCAGTGCAATCCTATACATGTCTACTGAGAAGTCCCATTGTGGTCAATAGGGCTTACTCCCATGAAAGTGTGTAAGCCCTAGTGGTTGTTTTCATCCCTAGTGGGACTTTTAAGACTTGTATTACTGAAAGCTTTGCCTGCATTGGCAGATTGCTTAGCTGTGTTTGTTACATCCTCGGGGTTTGCTGTTAGAAGAAAATTTCAGATTCCACAGTGTGAATAAGTTCTTCGATGTGCATGAAGTAGCCCTAAGACGCCAAAGCCCAGTGTGGTATAGACCACACTGTGTGGTATAGACTGTTCCCACCCCCAATATGTCTAAAATTTTATCCTTCTATATAAAATTTATCTAACGTGGGGAGAATCTGAAATTCTTCAACTTGCTTTCATTTGTTTTAAATAACTTCAAAGGTCAGATTAGATTTTAAGATAATGGGTTTTCCCTGGTTGTGGCATCTGTGAAATTAAGGATAGTTCTAAAACATTATGGTAGTTCTAAGACTATTGCTCATCTGCATAATAGATTCCTCGGGAGAAGATGATACTTTCCCTAGACATGAGTAGTAAAGTATCAAGCTGTTGTCGTATTAGGATAGGAAGGAAAGAGCAGGAGTGCAGCTGCTTTGGGCTACAAGGTATGATTTATTGGGATTGTAAGATAATAACCATTCTAAAATGGTTTCACCCATTAGTTTTTATATTTTATATTTTCCTTCAGCAACGGAAAAGTAATAAGAAAGTACGTGTGACTGTGAAACCCCACTTGTTATACAGAGTAAGTCCTGATGATTTTTAAATGAACAGTAGAATTCTTGTAAAATGTGGTCTAAATGGAATTAATAGAGGAATATGCTACCCTTCCATTGAAGTATAATTAATTAATTAATTAATTAATTAATTAATTAATTAATTAATTTATATCCTGTATTTCTTCCAAAAAGGGGGGATACCCAAGACAGCTAGGAGGTTGGAAAATAAAAAAAATCACAATCCAATAATCTCAATGCATTTATCAGTGCAAGTTAATTGCCTGTCTTGAATTGCCTGTCTTGTTCAGATGACTTTTTCTGTAACTCTACTGATTCTAGTAGCACCAATGTAAATTTAGTTTCTGTACTGCATTTTTCCCAGCAACTTGATAAGTAAGTCAATAGTAGTACTATTTCTGGGCATTTTGGAAATATTATACATAGAACATTTAAACATTTCATATGTCCTGGCAAAAGGTAATTAAAATGTTGAGGTATCCATCAAGGATATTGTTGTAAAAAGTTGTAACAGTTCAAATTTCGATAGTTTGCTGCAGTGTAATAATCTTTGGTTCATAACAGCCTTTAGAACAGCAGCATGGAATTGTACCAGATCGAGATGCAGAATATCGACAATTTGATCGTGTTGTAAATGTGAGAGAGAACTTTTCCGTTCCCCTTGGACTTCGTGGTACCATAATAGGAATTAAAGGAGGTAATATTTTGCTTTGTGGGCTGTTTTGGCTCTGAATTGTGTTGTTGGTCATTTATGGAATATAGATTGCATTACATAATGAATTGTAATACAGGGACACAATCTTATACATGCCTATTCAGCGTAAAAAACAAGCAACTCATGAATCCTGCGGTTACTGGCAAGAGCAGGACATGTACTACTCTCAGAAGGGCAAATTCTCAGAGTGATGCTCCCACCTCTTTTGTCCGGGGTAAAAGCAAAGGAAGTCTGCCAAAAGATGCTTACTCCTGTGTGTGCAAATTCCACTTGAGTTGAAACTTATGGATGTATTTTACCATGGAATAGCTGGAAGTTTGGTCTGGGCCTTACGGTGCCACAAAAATTAGACTGATGCAAAATCACCCATAGTCATTCCTTCAGAAATTTTTGGATCAAGTAATTGGGAATGGCGGGATGAGGGTCTTTTAAAGTTAAAAAGATAACTATTGCAAATATTTTAACCTGTACCAAGAAAAAAAACTGCATGTCAAAAAGCTGCTTGATGTATTTAGGTAAGGTTTTGTTTCACAAACCTTTCAGTTGTGAAGAGGTTAATTCTCTGTTCCTATGTTTTTGAATTCTTGCAGGATTTGAAATTATTTGTATTTTTCACCTAAATAATCAAATGTGGACTAGGAGAACCGTCAGTTATAGCATGCCTGGAACCTAAGGACCTGAAGTCTTAAACCAGTACTTCCAGCCACTGAATTTATAACTGCATGAAAAGGGCTTCCTAATTTATATTAGCGTTTCAGTATAGAAATAGTAGCACTAAACCAACAAATCTGACCTTCTGCTGTAATTTCCCACTCCATTTAATTAGTAGTGATTGTTTCTTCATGTTTTCTTCAGCCAGCAGAGAATCTGATGTGCTGTATGAAGTACTGTTTGATGAAGAATTTCACGGAGGCTTAACAATAAGGTTTGTTTGAGAGAATGAAATGGTTGCATCTTTTTAGTGTTTGGGTAGGAATAATAAAGGCCATTAGCATGGCTTTCCTAAGGTGATTATGGCACTCCTTAAAGGGGGAGTTTCAACATAAATTCCCTGGCAGAGGAAGGACATTCCAAACATCTAGGGAATTCCATATAATAGTTGGTGTCTGGCAAAGGGTCCTCTCAACATGATTGTACACAGATCACACCTGTACTTGCCTTTTTACAGAATGGAATATAGTAAAGGGGTTAAGTGGTAGCAGACTGTGTAGGCAGGTGTCTGCGTTGCAAGCGATTTTGGGAGTGACAGATGAAGTGCACATTTCTACACATCCACATGTCAAGAGATTCTTGAAGGTTATGTGTTTGATTAGACTACCATATTCCCTACTTGGGATCTTACTTAGACTATACATTATGTTCCCTACTTGGGAACTTTCAAAGGTTTTGCAAGCAATAGTGGCAGCTCCTTTTGAGCCAATGGCCACAATACCTTTAAGAATGTACCTTGGAAAAAGGTATTTCTGATAGCAATCACATCAGCAAGGAGAGTTTCTGAATTGGGGACTCTTTCAGTAAATCCAAGGTTTTGTATATTCCACAAAGATTAAATTGGTTCTAAAACCAGATCCAGCTTTTATGCCAAAAGTTAATTCAATATTCTGTAGGCAACAAAAATTAGTGCTGCCACTCTTTTGTCCAAATCTAGCCCCCCAAAGGAAAAATTGTGTCATAAAATTAGCTATAAGGAGAGTCTTAAGATTTTATACAGAGGAAGAATATAGGTCAGAGGGTATCTCCAGTAACATTGTCAAAATGGATCAGAGAGTGTATAGAGAAGGCTTATCAGTAATTGTGGATTACTTCTAGTGGGTTTGGAAGTGCCAAATGGCATTCAGGCACATTCAGTTAGTAGAGTGGCGGCTTCAGCCGCTTTTGAGGGGGTAGTAGATATTTGTAAAGCAGCCACTTTGTCATTGGCTCATACATTCATCAGACACATGGTGGATATGTGGGATTCTGCAAGTGTAGCTTTTGGGAGGAGAGTGCTGCAACAGGTGTTGAAACAGTGCTAACGCTTTGCTGCCACCCAAGTTGTTAATGGGTACACACATTCCACCCACCACAATGGGCGTTCAGAGAGAGATACTTTCGCAGATAATCACAATGAAGTTTATAACAAGGGTTAATGGTTGCAAGTGCTGTGAAATAGACTGGAGCAACAGCCAGCCCCCGTAGAGGGGTAGCCGTGGAAACAGCAGACCTACCTCGTATGAGTCGGTGGGGGGGCTTCCCAGATAGTTTGGAATGCCCTTCCTCTACCAGGAACAAGCATTCACCTGGTAAGTAAAATTCCTGTTTTTACTTAGCTGGTGAATTCCTGTTACTGGTTGAAGAAGTGTATTCCACTTTGGTTGGGAAAAAATGAATAATTCAATTATCCATGTAAGCAATCTCTGAGATGTCAGGCAAGTTGTTATTTGGTGGATTGCTGGGGTGGTGGTGATGGTTGCCAGTTACAGCTCTGCAATAAGAACTGGAGCGTAACAGTCAGCCCCCACACTGAGGAGTTGCTGTTAATGGTTGACCCTATCTGTGCCAGCACAAGGGCATTTCCCAAATGTTTGGAAAGCACTTCCTCTACCAGGAATTCACCTAGTAAGGAAAAAATTTGTAGGTTAGAATTATATGTACTCTGCTTTCAGGGTCTTGTTATCCACTATTTGTAGTATAGTTTGATTTTGGAATTATATCCAAAACTATCTTCTGCCTGTATCCTTTTGCTCCAATGTATGCCAACCATGCACAATCTGCACAACTAATTAAAATCTTGAATCTATGAGATAGGCGGTATACAAATACTGAAATAAATAAAATTACCATTAGCTTTCCTCTCTTCCTTTAGGTGCTCACTTGCCAGAGGTTACCGCATGCCAACCAGTGCCTTAATTAATCTTTCTCATGGTAATCGGTCTGAAACGGGAAATCAGAAGCTAACAGCCATAGTCAAACCCCAGCCAGCTGTGAGTCCCTACAGCACACATTCACCTGAATCATTTTCTGTATCTTCACAAAAAGCGCATCTAGGAGGTCTCAACCATTCCCCTCGTTCCCTCTTTGTTCCAACTCGAGTAAGTTCATATTTAGTTCTTCAAATTATTGTCAGAGAAAATGGATATTGTTAAAAGTAGTTCTCCTTGGATGCTAGCCTAATTGTGGTAAGGTACAGACAAAGTTTAGAAATTGCAGTAATAGAGATTCATTTGGATATGTGCAAAACAACTGGAATTCTCATAGCTCTGATGTGCTTTGAGGGTAGGGACTTTGGCCTCTTTGGTGTTAAAAATGTTTTCTGTTTGGATTAAACAGAAATCCAATTGGATTTTAGATTTCTGTTTGGATTAAACAGAAAACATACATTGTAATTGTATGTTTGCACACATGCATGTAAACCCCCTTTCCAGCAGTAGAAGATATTCTTCTCAACAGAATTTGGTCACTAATAAACTATGTCTCTCTCCACCTGAGATGTCCTTCTGTTAACCAAGCTGCTCGCACATATACACCCATATGGGGAATAAGGAAAATTTTGAAGAGAAGAAAGAAAAGTTACTCTGGTTTCTTTTCTTCAACCATTACTTAGCAGCTGAATGGAAGACAGCATAACAGTTTCAAGGCTGAAAACAAAGGAAATTCCAGTTCTGTTCAGAAAGGAGCATGTTTGAGTAGCAATCAGAAATATAAAGTAAGCAGTGTTCTTTGTTTTATCGTTACATGCTAATAATCTGACGGAGGAGGCTTAAGTCTTTTTCTTTCTAGAAGAAGCATTGTTGTAGTAGAAAACAATGTGTTTATTTTTTAATTTAAAATAGTTTTATCTCATCTTTCAACTGTTCTTCAAAGTGGGCCTACAGAACAAATAATCACACATTGCAGTAAAAAAGGAGTATCAAAATACAACATCCATAAAATAGTCACAACAGACAATAATAAAACAGGAGAAAAGAACAGAAAATAATAAGTAAAAACAGCCAATTAAATTATGTGTTACTGAAAAGAGTCCCTGTTGTAATAGTCCCTGGGGGAAAAATCCTGACGTATAAATAGTATACTGAAGAAATACAACTTTTTGGCAATGGGAGTAGAATGCTCAGTCATCTATATTTTAAAAGGCAGCAGTAGCCCCTATTTAGCATGTATTGTCAAAAATGTTCATGCCTCATCAGGCTTTATTGCTTGAGGTAAGCGCTCCTTTACCCCCAGTTAGAAGGACTCATAGGAGGTATATCTCCTGTTGTGTTGTCCTGGTGCCTGCTTGAGGAAGACAATGTATGAAAGGTGTTTTTATCCTGATGTGTTTCATCATCTAAAGTAGGGTTCAGCAGCCTATGGCCTGTGGGCCACATCCAACCTGTCGCCTGAAATAATCTGGCCTGTAGTCCCAAAAAGAAAAATCCACCTGGCCCACAGTTGTCCTAAAAAAGAATTAAAGTTCATAATTCTATCTCTATAAGTCTAACTATATAAGTAGATCAGGAGCAAAAGCTTCCTTTGAGCATCATTCTCTGTCTGGGCATGCATCTTTCTGTCATGTCTATCTCTTTTTTCTTAGCTCTGTGGCCTAATCAGGAGTTTTGTGCATGTTCTTATTATTGACAGACCCAGGCTGCAATCCTATACACTTTCCTGGAAGTCACTCACATTAAACTCAATGAGACTTACCGTATTTCTGACTAGATATCATCGGATTGTGCACCCAGTGTCCAGCTTCTATGCAGAAGAAGTTTGCTCACTCCTGTTCTGAAACTTCCTTTAAGTGAGGCAATCTTCCCCTTTTAGGAAGATTGGAGGGAGAAACAGGATCTTGCCTCACTCGCAGGAAGTTTTTTAGGGACGAAAGACACCTAAGGGAAAATGCCTGCTTATTCCTTGCTTTCTTTGCAGCAGGAAGGAGTCTTCTCTCATATGCAAAGAATGCAAGAAACAAGCATGACTTCCTACTCTCCAAGCTAATGAAACTTAGTTAATACCAAGCCTTTCCCTTCAATCTTCAAACTCTCTTCAAAATTCAAAAGCATTGAAAACAGCTGAGCATTTTTGAAACTTGAGCTGGTTTGTTTGCATAAGAGTTGAAAGCAGGCATTTATCCCCTTATTGTCCACTGAAGAGGAAAAATGAGTAACCTGTTCCCCTTTCTCATCTTCCACTCCATCTATGCCTATGGTTCCTACTGTTGGAACTTCTATTAAAATATTGCTTTTTAATGCAATTACATGAATATCGAAAGATGACAGGTTTGCAGCATAATCTGCTCATGTCAACCTTTAAGAAGGGGTAGAGGAAAATAGCGCCACAGCACCAGAACTGGCTTGCAAAGCCAAGCTTGTCTGTTTCAGTAATTTATTGATTTTTGTAGGTCTCAGAAGTCAGACGTTATGCCTTACTTTGTTCTCTTGATTGTTAAATTTCATACATTTTATCACAGCAGATCACATGCAAGTGAGGTAACTGTTTTGTTTTCATTCCTGTCAGGCTCACAGTAAACAAGATGATGAATTTTGCAGCATTTGGCAATCATTACAAGGCTCTGGAAAGTCTCAGCCTGCTCAGCAGAATAGGCACGAGAAGGTTAGTTCGCATCTCAGAGTTGGTGTGATGTTCAAGACTTGCTTCCAGGATTTTGCTAATGAAAAATCTTAATTATTTTAGGATGGAATTTTACCTCAGTATATAAAGTTAAATGCTGGTGGCCAGTTCGCCAAACCAGGCTTCAATGATTGTAGCTTCAAAGGACAACAAAGAAAACAAGAATTATTTAGGAAATGTAAGTTACCTTATTTGCATTTTTATCTGTATTAGACATAGGGATTTAGCTCAGGAAAGTAGAAATGTTTAACTTCTTGAGAAGTTAACCTTGACAAGTGTTTGGTGGGGAGAGGCGGAGTGTTGCACCTTAACGTTTATAAATCTCTCCTGGGAGATTCCTGAAGTCAGAGTTAGATTTTAACCATTCCCCCATAATCATGTCAGGTCCGGCCGCTTTGCCAGTCTTAAGTGAGGCAATTAAGACTTTAATTTCCGATGTTGACACAGGCGGCCAATTCGGAGTGGCAAATGATTCAGAAGCCTCATCAGGCGAAAAGGCCATGTTGTCAAAAAAGAGGTTCGAGAAATGCAATTTCCAGTTATAGGCAGGGACTGCCTTGGGATCATGTCCTTTAGCTTTAAAGGACCCATTCCTTTGGACAGGCAGTTGCTCTGGTCCAAGCTGGAGAGAGCCGGAATTCCTTCTAATCTGATTAACCCCATCAGGCAATTGTACTCTGCCACCTCATGCAGAATAAGATGTTCTTGGGATGGCCTCCTTACTGAAGAAATTCCTACGAACAAGGGAGTCAAGCAAGGATGCCCACTGGCCCCGACTCTATTTAACCTGTTCTTAAACGACTTGGCTCCAGAACTATTAACTGTTGATGGCCATTTTCCAACGCTTGGAGATCGTAAGATTCCGGTTCTTTTATATGCCGACGACGCTGTACTTATTTCGCGGTCTCGGCTGGGCTTAAAAAGACTAATAAATAAATGTCTGGACTACTTGTCCACCAATAAACTTCAATTAAATTATCAGAAATCGAAAATTTTAGTCTTTTCTAAGTCCCGAAAAACATATAACTGGGTCTTCAATGGACGTTTAATTGAACAGGTGAGGACCTTCAAATACTTGGGATTACTATTCTCAGCCAATAGCTCTTGGGCTGGCCATCGTCGTATGGCACAAACGACAGCCAAAATATCCTCATTGGCAATTTCCAGATTCTTCTATAACAAAGGGGGCCGCCTAATTCCGGCTGCCCTCAAAATATTCAATTCCAAATCTATTTCCCAAGCCCTCTACGGAATCCCTATCTGGATCAATGCATATCATAAATCATTAGAAATTTTTCAATCAGTCTTTTTGAGAAGAATCATGGCCATGCCAAACTGCGTCCCCTATGAGGCTTTATGTCTCGAGACGGGACAACTCCCAGTCGAGAATGTTGCTTGGTACAGAACTTGTAAATACTGGCTAAGAGTGTATTTCGATACCTCTCAAACAAGCCTACTATATTACCTAAAAAAAGATCGCTGCCCCCCTGCTGATGGTTGGCTTAGGAAGATCAAACAGATCGGCCTAGACCCGGACATCCTAGGGACTCTCCCGTTCCAGGCTGCCCTAAGAACTGTTAGACAAAGGCTGGCTGACATCAACTCACAAGACCTATTAAGAGCCGCTAATAGATCTTGCTCACCTTTGTTCTGGAATCTTCCTTTGGTAGTAGGCAGGCCACCGGTTTACATTTCTCTATTGTATAATCCTGAAGTTAGAAGGGCGATTTCTTTGGCCCGCTGTAATTCAATCCCCTCGGCGGTGCTAACGGGCCGATTCAACAATATTCCCTTTAATGACAGATTATGTCCTTGCCCGATGAATGCTGTAGAGACGCTACCCCATATCTTTTTCCACTGCCCATTCCATTCGGCCGCGAGGGATAAATTTTTTGCCTCTCTCCCACAACAAAAGCCCTGGCTTTTCGATGAAGCCTATCTTAGTTCTATTTTACAGTGGACGGATGAGATTTCTTTGACTGCTCTTGGCAAATTTTTGTTGGATATAATTAAGATTAATACAGCCCGAGAGTCCAATTTAAAGTTTTAGTGTTTTAGGGGACGTTCCTAAAATTGTATTTTGCACCTTGTGTATGTTTGTTTGTGTTTGTTATGCCAATAAAGGTATCTATCTATCTATCTGGGAGATTCCTGCCAATTTTTTTTTAAAAAGGTGAAAATGCAGTTTGACGTGTTTTGATGGCTATGATGTGGTTGATTTTAGCTTAATTCCTTTTTCATTTAAGAGTTTGAATGTCAACAGCTTTTTTCCTGTCCCAGATATGCTTCCTTCTTTCTACTGAAGACTTTTAATGTAATGTGAGAGTTCTTTAGTATAGCTTTGCCATCTCTTTTGTCATGTTTTCAAAGTTGAGAGAGGAAGAAACAAGGAGGGAAAATGATACTTTGAATTGGACCAGAAAGATTTGTGTCTCCCCACCCCCTTCTCTCATTTTAATTATGCTGGAAAACTTGGTCTTGTCTTCTTTAATAGTGTGAACTTTTATATTTGTAGCCAAAGAAGATTCTAAAGGTCCAAGAAATGAAGGTCAAGCGCATAAAGTATCAAATAAGCCGGTAGTTATAATTTTAATCATTGTCTTGCATGTTGATTTTGAGAACTGTAGCTCTGTTCATTTGTTTCTCAGGTCAGTTCATCTGTTAATGGAAGCAACACTATATATTAAAACAGCAGCAGCTTTTTAAAATTCTAAAGCAGTTTGCAGAGCCATTTTTAAAAATGTTGTAGCCCCCTGTGGAGATGGTTCTGTATTGAAGGGGTGAATAGTGCTCATGTGAGTCTATTCTCCCCTGCCTCCCAGGGGAGCAGAAAGAAAACTCTTGCCCAACATATAATAGCATTAAAAATAATAATAATATAAACTTTATTAGGGTACCTTGATGGATTCTTTCCCCTTCTTCCTCTCCCTCTTGCTTGGTTCTTGTGGCATTCTCCTTAGCAGTATGACTTATGGCATCTCTTCAAACAGAGTGGCTTTTGTTGGCATCCATCATGCCCCTCCTCCTTCACATGGCCAATACCAGCCAAGGGTCTATGGGTGATACACATCCTCCAGTGTGTATCCAGTATTGCAGGTAGTACACATTCTCCAGTTGCAAGCGGGCCTAGGTTCCTTGGCTAGAGTATCCATGTTGTAAGCTGCCCCAAGACAGCTGGGCTTCGTCTGACTGATAATGGTCTCAGGGAACTTGGGAACTCAGGGAACTTGGCAGAGGGGATGCCCATGTAGTGGGTTGTGGTGCTTTGGCAGTGGATGGTTTTGTCCAGGCTTCCCCTTCTCTTCCCAGATTTTCTCTCTCCTCTTTATCCTCCATCTCCCTATCCCATTTCACCTTGCTAGGGCTCAGGTGTTTCTACCTGGGCAGTGCTGTGCTGTCCCTGCAGCTGCTGGCTCTCCTACACTCACCAGCAGAGCAGGTCCCAGCAGACCAGGACTGGGACTTGGTTGGCCAATGTGCGCCACCAGTTGCCATAGGGTCCACGAGGGGCTGCCCTCTGGCACTTCACACAGCCCTACAGCTAACCCTCAGAATCATGGGCAGGATCCAAATTGCCATGCAATATATTGCATGGCTAAGTGGGCTTTGATCATGTTCCTTGAACTGAAATCTTCTCATCTACCACTTTCACCGAAAGAAAACCACATGTGGCATGATAGTGTCTTGTTCTAGATAGGTTTGCACTTCCCTTGAAATATCAGGCCTGTAGCTTGGGAGTTTTGTCCCTCAATTTATCTAAGAAATGCATGTCCTATCTTTCTAGTAAATATTCCTGGCAGCTCATATTTCACAGCACATATTTCAGTAACAGACTATAAACACATTAAAATTAAAAATCAATAAAATTCCAGAGTAGTTGATCCCTAAAAATAATTGACACACGTTGTCCACAGCCCATGATAATACATAACCCACCATGAACTACAGCAGTGTAGAACATTATGTTGGAGTTGGCATAACTCTCTGCTGTCTGGGGGGGGGCAGTCTAATGTCCAAAAGGGGAAAATGTGATGGCCTGTGACCAAGGCCCTTCTTACCTGTCCTCTCTGTGATTCCTGTGGGGTGTGTGGCCTTGACGTTATTTCCTTCCCTCCTCTGAGCACGTCCCTTTTGTCCTCTGACCACCAGGCTCATAAGATGTGCATACCAAGGCTCTGATGCCCCCACCATCTTAAGCACACCTCCATACACGGCAATGCAGCTATAGGGCCTTGCCTTCTACATTTTTGTTGTGCCTCTGATCCTAATCAGACGCTATAGATATGCACTGGATGGAACTGTGACTAAACCTTTCTTTTTGCAACTTTATCAAGCCTCTGCCTCCTGTGTCTTTTGTTAATAACAGTCAGCCTGGGTGAGGGAGGTTCCCATGAGGTGATAAGAACATAAGAAGAGCCCTGCTGAATCAGGCCAAAGGCCCATCTAATCCAGCTTCCTGTATCTCACAGCGGCCCACCAGGTGCCCCAGGGAGACATGAGACAATAAGATGCTTGCATCCTGTTGCCGCTCCCTTGCACTCAGTACTCTGAAGTAGCCTACTAGTAATGTAAGTTGGTTGCACAATCCATCATGGCCTATAGCCATCATCTATAGGTGATGTCCTAAGGGGGAATCCGCTGCTTACCCTACTCTGCTTTCCCCCATCACCAGTAAGAAATTTCCAATACATTAAACTAAATAGTACCAGTGCAAGCAGCTAGATAGCAGCAGTAAAAATAATAAGCAGTGAGAGTAAAAAGGAAAACCACGTACTCCCACTGGAATGTTTCTAGGAGGGGATAGTTCTTAAACGATGTGAGGGAGTTCCACAGCTTCATTTACACCACAGAAAAGACTCCTCACCATCGCCACCTTAACCCCTGAAGCAGACCCACTTTAGGTAATCTTAGGGAACAGGCTGGAATGTATGAAAAATGAGTTCCAGGCCATTAATACCAGCGCCTTGAATTGGGTCCAATAGAATCAAACTGCCAGTTTCCAGTAACCATACAAACTGTTGCATTCTGCACTAATTTCATTTTTCAGATCATCTACAAGGGCAGCTTCATTTAGAACACTTCATAGCAATGTTTCTCAAACCTTTTAGCACTAGGACCCACTTTTCAGTGATGTGATGTCATGGCTGGAAGTGCCATTATCGGGATGCCAGAACCTGCTGCTTTCCTGATAATGCAGCAATAACTTAGGTTATTTCTCAGCTGTTTTCCCAATAGCAAAGTGAATCAGAAAGGGGGGGGAAGTCTTACAACCTAGACACAAGCAAAAACCACACAGCCCTTCCCTTGTCAAGCCCTTCCCTTGTCCCTTTTCAATATGGCTGTTCTAGGTGCTTTGCGACCTAACTGAAATTGGCTCGTGACCTACTGGTGGGCCCCAACCCAGTTTCAGAACCACTGTCATAATCCATTCACATACAAGAACCATAGTTCATTAAAAGGTTTATCCTCCTTTTCCTTTTTGTTGCCTTAATATGATTTACATTTAATCTAATGCTCAGATAACATTCCTGTCTGTCTCAGAATTTTGCAGGTGCTAATAAAAATGTGAAGCTTTTGAAGAGGAATGAAGGTCTGAACGTGCCAGTAGAACAGAAGCCTGTAGTTGATGGCCCCAGTACAACTGAGAAGGTAGAAAAATAACAATCTAAATATTAGTTTGCACCTATTTTCAAAATAAAATTGACAAGTGGATAATATGTTGGTTTTTAATTGAAGAGTGCTGGCTTTTTTTCTTGATCTCTTCCTATAGAATTGCACTATGATCCTAATCCTAACACCCCCCTCTCCCGGCTGTGTTTTGTTTTAAAAAAGAGCCTGGTCAGTCCTAAATCTGTTACTTTAAAATGTATTTAGTGTGAAGTTAGCCTAGCTCATAGTTAAATGTTTAAATCCTATTGATTTCAGTAGGATTTGGACATGTATATACTTATTCTAGATTGTGCCCTCCTTATTAGTATCTCCCTTTTTATATTCATTAGAATGGATCTGAACTTGAAAATCTTTTGGCATCTTTGAACATTTCCAAAGAAAATGAAGTGCAATCATCTTATTCCAAGGAGCCAACAAATGAAGAACACTTGTCTCCACAATCTTTTGCTATGGTTGGTATGCCATTTTGTGCTTAGCTACGAAGTTGGAATCTGTATCCTTCATTCTTATTTTTAAATTAAGATTAATATATGTACACAGATTTGTATATGAAATCTCTCAATTTATAAATGCTATTTAATTTCTATCTCTTTAAGAAAGGAACACAGATGCTCAAAGAAATTTTGAAGATAGATGGTTCTGACACAGCAGATGCAAAAACAGTGACTAATGAAGTTTCTACTTCCATCTTCAGGCAGGATTCTTGTGGACCTGCCTTGCAACATAGACATACAAAAAAGATGGGTAGGTACAGAAGGCTTTTAACTGGAGACATCATTGGGACATGTGTTTATACATTTTTAATACTAATGTTACATGACTAATACTTTTTTAACATATTCTGCAATTTACGCTGAATTCTCTTTGTATTTTTATATTTTTCACTGATAGCTGCTTTCATGAACAAATCCCCTAGTGCAGGAGGATGTCAAAATACTCAAGCCATGGAAACTGGAAGCCACTCTCTTCTTGGACCTCCAAACTCGTTATCTACTCCAGTATCTGAGCTTTCTCGTATCTGTTCCCTTGTTGGAATGCTGCAGCCAGATTTCTCATTCCTTAGAACCCCACAGGTAACCTTAGATTTAAATAATAGATATAATTAAGATACTGAACCATAATCAGTAAAACCACAGCATAGCCAACGTCTTTTCTTCTTATATTTATTGCTTTGTTCTAGGCCAGGGGTCTCCAAACCCCAGCCTGAGGGGCAATTTGGCCCTCCGGAAGATTTATACCTGACCAGGTGGTAAGGTCAGCCCACAGCAACCTGCTGAGGGGGAATAAATACAGTACAACCTCAGTATCCACTGGGGTTCTGTTCCAGAGCCCGCCACAGATACAGGGTCACTATTTAAATGCCCTTACATATGATGCGGCCCTCATGCTGAAAAGTTTGGGGACCCCTGTTGTGGGCAAAACACAAACCCTGAGCTATTCAGATCTTGAGTCTGATGGGTACATAAGGCCTCTGGTACACTCTTGTAGTCTAGTGCAGAGATATCAAACATAAGGCCCATGGGCTGGAAGCTCTTTATCCAACCCCCATGATAATTGGGCTGTCCTAGCTGCAACATACGTTTCCCTCAGTTGTGGAGCTGTGAAGTGGCATGTCAGCAGAAGCAGCACCACTGTAAGCATGGTGCTGGGAAAGTCCAATTATTATGCAGGCTGCCCTTTCAGCAGAGCCACTTCTGCTGAGATGTCACTGTTGAAAGGGTGGCCCACATAATAACTTCATTCTCCTAGTGCCACCGCTTCTGCCAAAGTGCTGGAAGGGAGAGATGGAAGGAAGCCTTAGAAGGCAAAGAAAGGTACGAGCGCAGAGGCAGGCCAAGAGGAGAAAGGGAGAAGTCGCCGAGGTCCTGGGAGAGCCCAATTACCACACCCTTTCAGTAATGCAGTGGTCAGGGAACAGGGGTAAATTACCCCAAATGGGGTAAAAATGAAATTCCTGGGGGTAATGGACGGCAGCTGAGCATGCATATGAATCTAAGCTATTTCCTGCAAAGACTTGTTCCTCTGCGCGCCCGCTGTCTGCGCCTCCTCTCTCTCTTTAAACTCGGGCGACAAGCCCTGCAGAATGTTTCCGCGCTCTGATCAGCCAAGCCACGCTAATTGGGTAGCCAATGAGGAAGCAGCCTGAGAATTTAGCGGGACCTTCGGCGCCCTCATTGGCTGGCCGGGGTGGCTGAGAGGCTGAGCGTTCCATAACAGGACTGCAGTGCACGCCGCCTGCCTCGCTGTATTGTGCACTTGTGGGATAGGGCAGCTGGTTGGAGGCGGGGGTCTGGCCATTGAACTGGTGAGTAAAGGCTTCTGTCTGAGTTTAAGTGAGCACAAAAGGAGGAGGGTCAAGTATAGAGGATGAGGCACAGCACTGTCTGAGACCAGGGAGCCAAGAATGAGGCTTTGTTGCATGCGACGTTCCAAGAGTTCTGATCTGCAGCAACCGATGAAATGTTTGGGTGATTGCCCAGAGTGTGACCGTTTTCCCCGTCTGTGTCTGGTATTCAGTCTGTGCTGCAATAGTGTCACTGGCAGCTCCTGGCTCAAGGTGTTGATCAAGCACAGGAGAATTTTAAAGGGCAGGAAATACACGCTTTACAGAGGGAAGTTTGTGGCTGGCGGCTTACAGTACAAATGAAATAAGGGCTGAGCCCACCCCCAAGTAATTCCACCGAGGAACCACAGATTTGTTACAATATTAAATAAATTGGGCTTAACCCCCCCCCCCCCGCAGTGTCTTCGTACTACAGAAGCCTCATGCATTAATTAAGCTCATTAATTAATCAAATAAAAAGCAATGGGTTCCAATATGTAATTTTTTTTCTTTTGTTCTGGTGGGGGGGTGGGGGTTGACACACCAGCAGACCTGATACGAATTTTCCAAATTTCTGACACACCAAGCCCAAAAGGTTCGCCATCACTGTTCTATATGCATGCCCGGCTGTGTATGTTACAGTATTGTAGTGTACAAGGACCTGACGCAGTGCAGTGCATCAGGCCCTTGTGTATAACATGCTTCCCTGCATGATGCCCCGGGCCCCGCCCCCAAGTCCGCCCGCTTCTTCGGTAGAGTCGACTAGTTGCTGCGCCATTGAGAGAGACAGGACAGTGCCTCTCCTGAGAGGACACCTATCTTTCACGGTAGTTTTAGTAAGTACCTGTATTAAAAATCAAATCAAGGGGGTAACGTCGGCGTATCTAAATATATTTTGGGGTAAAAGGTAAAAAAGTTCCCAGTAATGTCTCTTCTGCCAAGGTGTCACTTTGAGGAGCACCCCTCAGCAGAAGTTTCAGAAGAAGTGGCGTTGCTGAAAGGGTGGTTTGCTTGATAATTGGGTTCTCAAATACCTTGAAAATATGATTAAGAATTGCATAATTTAAATTAAATCTGGATAAGACAGAGGTGCTTTTGGTTCGGAAATCCACAGCTCGGGTATTGGACTATCGTCCTGCTCTGAATGGGGTTGCACTTCCTCTGAAGGAGCAGGTCGCAGCTTGGGGGTTCTCCTGGATCCACAGCTACACCTGGAGTCCCAGGTGGTGGCAGTGGCCAGGGGAGCCTTTGCTCAGCTTCGGCTGATTCGCCAGCTGCGGCCGTACCTGAGCTGTGCGGACCTGGCCACAGTGACCCATGCCCTAGTGACATCTAGATTAGATTATTGCAATGCGCTCTACATGGGGCTGCCTTTGAAGACGGTCCGGAAATTACAACTAGTACAGAACGCGGCGGCTCGGGTGGTTGCTGGGGCACATCGGTTTGACTCTGTCGAGCCGTTGCTTCGGCGACTACACTGGCTGCCGCTTCTGTTCTGGGCCCAATTCAAGGTGCTAGTTTTGACTTTTAAAGCCCTTTACGGCTCGGGTCTGGGGTATTTGAGGGACCGCCTCCTTCCATATAATCCTACCCGTACTCTTAGATCATCTGGGGGGGGGCTTTTGACTGTGCCACCACCAGGAGAAGTGAGAGGGGCGGCGGCCAGGAAGAGGGCCTTCTCGGTGGTGGCCCCCCAACTCTGGAATACCCTCCCCTTAGAATTGAGAACTGCTCCCTCTTTGTTAACATTTTGGCGGGGGCTGAAGACCTTTTTATTCCAGAAAGCTTTTAACTGTTGACAGGCTGGCTGGCTGGCTGGTTTGCTACATTTTTATATTTTATTTTATGAACCACTGGGCTTGTTGTTTTTAAATTGTATTGTTTTTGTTTTAATTTTGTTTTATTGTATTGTTTTAATATTGTTTTTAAATTGCTTTTTAATGTTAACTTTTATATTGTATTTTTATATTGTAATGCCGCCTTGGGTGCCTCCGGGCAAAAAGGCGGGATAGAAATCTAATAAATAATAATAATAATAATAATAATATATTTCATTTGCCGCTAAAAAGTGATCAGAAATTGTATATCAGTTGCTTAATGATATCAGTTTCTGCTTAATGACACTTGCAGTTTTTAGCAAGCACCGTAACTACTACTCAGCCTGCTGTATGAAACACATTTCACACCCCTGGTTAGGTATATGTCCTCCCAACTATGTGTCTTAGACTGAAAGCTTTTCAGCAGTGCTTCTGCACTTTTAACGCTAACTGCTACTCATCAGACAGTGTTTAGTAGGAAAACTGATGTCACCCCAGAGTTAGAAGACAAAAAAACTCTTCCGTCTACCCAGTTTATCAAATTGTCTGTCTTGTTCTTTTATTTGCAATTTCACGTACACAAAACAAAGTTGCTTGTTAACACCATTTGTTTTTCTTCCATAGACTATGACAGTTTGTCAGGTAAAGCTGTCAAATGGTTTATTAGTACATGGGCCACAGTGTCATTCTGAAAATGAAGCCAAGGAGAAAGCAGCATTTTTTGCTTTACAGCAGCTGGTGAGACTAATAATCAAAATGCCATACCAAAATTTTGTCAAACTATTTCCTTTTATTAACTGATTTACTCTCATTATTATTCCACAAACATTCAGTATCTTTCTTTAAACAGAGCTCTGTGGGCATTAACTTTCCTCTACCCCCACCACCTCCAGTATTTCCAAACTACCAACCCATGGGAACTCTTGTACCACCTGGATCCATTCCTCCAGTCTTCACTCAACCGACTGGTAAACATGTGATTTGTTTTCTATTCTGTATTGATCAATTTTAAATTCATTTATTTTGGTATAAACCACCTTTCTCTGTTTTTACGTGAAGCTCAAGACGCTTTACATAGGCAGACTATTCTAAATAGGGTTCAGACTATAAACCCTATTTTTTCAAATGCAGTTTTTACAAGTACAGGTAGGGCCTTTTTATTTGCAAGGGTTCCATTCCTAGAATCAGCTTCCAGTTCTTCAACAAAAGAACTGGGCTTCCCGGGCCTTGAAATGCCTTGTAAGTATTTGCTTACAACTTCCAGATTTCCAAGAAGGATAAGGGTAAAATCTTACGATTTTATCTGTCTCCAACAGACCCTTTCACACTGTTTCACAGTGCACTCTCTCACAATGCCTTCATGACGTCCTTCAACAGCTTTCTGGTCTCCCTTCCAAGGAAAGAACACAGGTGGATCTTGTTTAGCTTCTTCAGACAGGTTACCACACTTCCTGCCCCCAAATTGGTGTGTTATGAAATCAATCCCTATACAACAAAATCATACTCTGACAGCCTGCCACATTATGGAATGCAGCTGCAGCAATGGCAGCTGCTCTGCATGCTACTTTTCTTTAGGGGGGATCAGGCAGCCTGCAGGAAAAAACATTTTTTCCTTAATTTCTCCCCCCCCACCCGCAAGGCTGGTGGATTGCCTATGGGTCTCCTCAGACCTAAACCTGTCTTGTTTAGGCGTCTGTCGTCAGTTCCTGGTTCCTCTCAAAACATGCCCTTTTCACCCATGGACCACCTCCCTCAACAACTCACTGGCGCCGGTGGATCCTCTCATAACCACTGCTACATGCACCACACTTCTTGCGGTTTGTGGCAGTTGCCCAGCACTGCATGGATTACTGTCTGACTTTCTGAACATTGTAAGGAACACTAGTTCCCACACCACAGAGAGCCAATAGGATTTTTTATAACATTTATAATCTTTTATAACATTTAATTATCTTTCATAGATGTTAAGCAGTGACAAACTACTTTGTCTTTAGTTTTTATCAATAAAAGTAATTTTCTCCAATGACATTACATTAACCTGTACGGAATAGTATTATAAACAACTGAAGAATCAATGAGTATCTTTTTTTAACTGGAAAATATATTGTTCTTTGAGAACAAAAATGTTACCTTAGGAGAAATAACTGAGTCAGAAAGTAATGAACAATGCATTTTTCAAGCCCAGATGTACCAACATCTCATAAAGGTGTACTGAAGAGTGTATCTTGATCCGATGAAAAATTTTTGGGCAATGATGTTTTGATCCAAAAAAGCTGTTACTAGGTTCCTTCTAGACGCATAACTATTGTCTGGTCATTAGAATACAGAAATGTGATTCGGGGGGCTTGGAAGAGTCTTATCCCCTTTTTAAGGAAGTAATGGAATCCAAGACAAATTATTTTTTTTCACAGCTAATATATTTCCTTCACCATCTCATGCATTTGGCCCAGTCCCATGGGGAACACCTATGCCACTTCATGGCAAAGCTTATTATCCTGGTTCGTATCCTGGGAATATGCCTTTTGCAAGCACTGTACCAGTTGGCACACACAACCAGTTTATCCCATTGCAGGTAAGTTTGACTGCAACCACATAAATGGTGTAAATATAAAATTATATAAGCTTTTCACAGTTTAGAAGAGTAAATTTAATTCTTTTTTTAAAGGTAACCAAAAAAAGAGCTGCCAGCAAGATGTATTTTGAGCCTGAATTCCCAGGTTCTGTTCAAGATATGCCGTTAAAGAATGAACAACTAATTTCTCCTGATACCACAAAATTGAATCCACAGGATGCTTCCTCAGACCCTTTAAGATCTCCTCAAGCAGCTCAATCTGTAGTTGCTCTTCAAGAGAAAACGGCTTCTCCCAGCTCAACAGCACTTCGTAAAAAATCAACACCAAATGTTTCTGCCAGGCGAAAACCAAGGAAGTTGGCTGTCAATTTTGGTGCACCAAAATCTTCAGACTAAGTAGCGCACATGGGCAATTCTATTTTTTTCCTCAGTGTAATAAAAGTAAATACTATTTTAAATTTTAAGCATAAACATTGAAAGATGCTTGAATTAATATTTTCTGTCAGTTACAGCATTAAAAAATTATGTTTGGTAAAGAGCTTCATTTCACTTAACAGAAACCAGGAAACTGAATTAAGGTAACTATTAATCTATCCATCGTGCCTAGGTCTCTAAAAAGTGACTGTTGTGTAATATCTGAGGAGAGGAGCAATAATATTGATATGGCAGTTCTAATTCAGCATTGCCTTGTTTAACAAAGAGACAAGAGGCATCAACCAGTACAAAGCATGATTGTTTATATTTTGTCTCATGTTAATGACAATACAGACGTCTAAAAGTGATTTATTTGTGTGATCATATTTTATTTCTGTGTTTTGTCAGGTCCTTTTGATCTGAATCAGTATGAATAGAATCTAACTATTGTGACACTGCCAGGCTTGCTTTGCTGTATATAGATTCATTTCTAAGAGTTATGCCAAAGCAGCTTTAGAACTTACACTAGAATTCTTGTAATAAGCTTTCTTAACTACAAGGCATGATGAATAAGCCACTGACAACAAAACCGCAAACAAATAAAGGCTTCAGGGATAACTTACAGAATAGTCATACATTGAGACGTATCCCCACAATTTTTGCATGTGCTAGTTTTGACAATGAGTCTTGTGTGCGGGTTAATTAACACACCGTTTTCATGCCAGACTTGAGCGTATTCTTTCTAAAACTAAACTTATTTTTCAAGACTGAATACTTCCATTGTTTTGTTACAAATATCTGTCTTGGATTTGTTATATCCAAGCCATGCGTCTAGAGCCATTTCATAGACTATGAGCAAGCTTTCTAATTATTTGAAGTGTGTTTCTGTAGAAAGTTTAAATTTTTTGTTTTACTTAGGAAAATGGCAGAAAACCTAGTCTAGCTCCTATTCAGACACAAAACAGACTTAACCCTAATGTACTTTTTTCTATGTCTGGTGCTTTTCAGAAAAACGATCATGTAATATATTCTGAGGTAAAATATTGAATCTATGGATACTATTTTGTCAGTTTAACTTTTAAAGCACCACAGTCTTTTGTTGTTGTTGTTTAAAGCAGGTACAGTCTTGGTGATTGTACTATGTGGGTATGTTGAAGCATCATATCACTTTTTCCAGAACAGAGATTGATCTCCATATAGGAAAATGTCTGTACAATACCATGTGTTTGGAGCCATTTAAATACAAACCTTCCAGTATGTGGATCTAAGATTTTAAAAAAGATAGTAATACCATCCCTCAGAAGTTACAGGGTATGGACCCTTGTGGCAACGATTCAGCCATATTTCCATTGATGAGTTCTGACATAGTGTACTCATTAGCATAGTTGTGATTATTTTTCTCATTTGCATCTCCAGATTGTTTGCATTTTTCTTTCACCATATGTAGAGAGTTGAATATGTTAACAAATTCCCATGGAAAAGAGAACTTATTTTTTTAACCTCTGTGTCTGAAAAGCTACTTAAAAATTTCATTTATTTGTGTGCCTTAGGGATATATACATAGCCAGCTCTCCATTAGTCCAGGCTCGGGGCTATCTTCTTGTATACAGAATTCCATAATGCTTGCTATGGCTTGGCTATTTGTACTAGAAGGAGTTGAATTTATGAAGGTTACTTCAAAACCAGCAAAAACAAAAAAAAAGTCTTATTTATAGCAGGGCTTCTGTGTGTTTTCAGGCCTTGTAAAATTGCCCATTGTTTCTCAGTCTGGTTCCCATCTGCATTCTGTATTGTACAAGTTTCACCATTTTTTATTTTTTGTTTATTCCAGTTCACTGTTAATTTTTTGTAACTTCGTGTCCACCGGTTAGAAATTGACTCATGGCATTTATCCATAATTTTAACCTTGGTGATTTTAAAAAAAATAAAAGTATATGGCTCACTTCTCTGAAAATGTATTTTGTAAATGCTGGAATTTTTCATCAAGATCTTGTACAGAGCAGTATTTTATTAAAATCTGAAAGGGAAGATTTTCATGTGCACATTTTTATAATGTCTTTTTTAAAAGAACTTTGTTTATCTGCCAAGTAAAATGTTAAAAATCAGCATATGAATGGATATCGAGTGTATTTTTGTGTTTAATGTTGTGTGTTTTCAGAATTCCAGCATGTAGTTGCACAAAAGACTGTGCAAAGTATTTTAAAAATGAATGTAAAATGTATATTGAAGGAATAAATCATATGGAATAAATACTCTATAAAACTTGAAAAGAGTGATTTTATAGAAGACGGCCTTCTCTGCTTGGATTAAAAATGTTTTGCTTTTCAGTAGAATAGTTTTTTTTTCATCTGAATAATGCAAGGCCTAGCTTAATTTTGCAGGTTCTATTTGGTCACATAGATGTTTGGAGTTCGTTGGTGTTTTGGGTGGGTGGGTGGGTGGGTAAATTAATATATTTCTTCAACAATAAAATGAAGCTAAATATCTGGTATTTTATATGATGCCAATTTCAGGTTCAAAATTTGTTTTCTAAAGGAGGATGGAAAAATGTAATTCATTCAGTCTAAAGCCACTTTTGTATAGGAAAACTCTGGAGGAGCGGTAATAAAGATTACTATAATGCGACTCAAGATTGCTGGGAGAAATATCAACAACCTCAGATATGCAGATGATACCACTCTAATGGCAGAAAGTGAGGAAGACCTAAAGAACCTTCTGATGAGGGTGAAAGAGGAGAGTGCCAAAATTGGCTTGAAGCTCAACGTTAAAAAAACTAAGATCATGGCAACCACTCCCATCACTTCCTGGCAAATAGAAGGGGAAGAAATGGAAGCAGTGACAGACTTTATTTTCCTGGGCTCCAAGATCACCGCAGATGGTGACTGCAGCCATGAAATTAAAAGACGTTTACTTCTTGGGAGAAAAGCTATGGCGAACCTAGACAACTTAATAAAAAGCCGAGACATCAACCTGCCAACAAAGGTTTGCATAGTCAAAGCGATGGTTTTCCCAGTAGCAATGTATGGCTGTGAGAGCTGGACCATAAGAAAGGCAGAGCGCCGAAGAATAGATGCTTTCGAATTATGGTGTTGGAGAAGACTCTTGCGAGTCCCCTGGACTGCAAGGAGAACCAATCGGTCAATCCTCCAGGAAGTCAAGCCTGATTGCTCCCTGGAAGGACAAATCCTGAAGCTGAAGCTCAAGTACTTTGGCCACCTCATGAGGAGAGAGGACTCTTTAGAAAAGACCCTCATGCTGGGAAAGATTGAAGGCAAACGGAGAAGGGGGCGGCAGAGGATGAGATGGTTAGATAGTGTCACCGAAGCACTGAGCATGAAATTGGACGAACTCCGGAAGCTAGTGGAGGACAGGGAGGCCTGGCGTGCTGTGGTCCATGGGGTCGCGAAGAGTCGGACACGACTTAGCGACTGAACAACAACAACATAATGCGACTAAGGGTTCAATCCTGACTTGCACAGGAGCAGGCATGCTGGAAGCTCGCACTGCATCCTAATGAAAGTTAGGACTGCACTGGCGCTCACCATGGGGCAAGGGGAATGTTAGCCCTTGTCCCGGGGAAAGCCAAAGCCTGGCGAATGGGGTCTTAAGATCTGCACATGCACCTGCCCCCTCCCCACGCTGCCTGCCTTCCCCACCTTACCCCATCCTACCCCACGCTGGCTATATTCAGCTGGCATGGGATCAACATATCCCACAGTCCTGCCAGCATCACTTGACTGACCCTGCTCTCTGCATCATCCCAGCGATTTCTGCTCTGGTGTGAACTTGCCTTACAGCACACTTGCAACAGTGCTGGGCCGATGTAGTGGACATGTGTTGGCCCAACAGGGGCCCTGGATTGCACTGGAGAACTCTTTAAAAAAACAACCCACACTTTTGCTAGTGATCTTAGGAGATAGTGTCAAAGAAATGGGCTTGATTTGTGTTTGCAAGAATGCAAGCTCTGAAGCACAGTTGATAAAACCTGACTGAATAGGAACAATTAAAAGTGCCACCTTACACTGCTTAAATTCAGATATATCAGTTAGGACTTGGGATACATATTCATTACACAACTCTGCATTTTAAGGTAATATATTAACCTTCTCCAACCCCTACCAACTTGTTCTTGATAGAGATAGAAAATATTTTGTAGGCTTGAGCTCAGTGGGATTTTCCCAAGGAAGTGTGTATATGAGATTGCAGCTCCAAGGTAAATCGGATTAGGAACATGAATACTAGTTCTTGTTTCACAGTACAGGCATGCCCTGGTATCCGCTGGGGCTCCGTTCTGGACACCACCATCACCTCCAGTGGATATCTAAAACGGTGGATACTGGAGATGCCTTTTTAAAGACAGGGAAACATTAAATAAATCTTTTTGGAACACTGGTCTAACACAGGGATGGGCCGTGACTTCTTTTGCCAGTGAGGCACATGACGTCACTGTGCCCCATGAACCAGACGTCATGTCACTGCCAGGGGCAGAGCGCTGCCAGCTTTGCCATGCCCCATACAGGCTTCAGGGAAAGACTCCCAGGATGAGGTGTGCCAAACCCCTGCCCTTGAGAAAGTCACAGTGTTCTCAAGGCCAGGGTGCTGCTGGCTGGGAGCCTCCCTTGAAGCCAGAATGGGGTGCAGCGAAGCCACCAGATGTCCATGGAAGCAAGGCCACACGAGGAAACTCTGGCCCTCGCAACAAGGTAATACGCACAGGGGTGCTGTCAAGGCTACCACTAGTGACCTGGCATCCCTGGTCTAATGGTCACTGCGGCAGTTGGTTTTAACTGTCACCTGTGTACCTCAACTGTGAATTTAAAAGAGCCATGGATTCTGATACAGGCTCAGACTCTGGACTCTGAGGGCAAGGGAACCGTCTAAACAGAAACTACCTTATCTGAGGCTGAGATTTCGTCGCCTCCGTGTGCTCTGCAGGAGGAGGAGCTGACGGAGCACAGTCCCGGTCCTGGTTACTCCGAGGCAAACCCCGCAGGGCTTGCTCCCTGGAAAGCCTATGCACACTGACGTGTCCTTCAACTCAGCTGCACCAACTCCGAGGGAAGGTAAGGGGCAAAGGCTCAGGCTGCGGGCAAGGGGCGCCTGAAAGGAATAGGAAGGCCTACTCGGCAGTGGCCCGTGAGCTTCGCGCTGGTCCCAGAGGCCGCCCCTTCTTCGCGCCGCTCGTCCCCGGCTTGAGGTTCTTCACAGACTGCGGGCAGCGAGGCTCAACGGCCGTCTCCCACGCCTCTCTTTCCCGCTTAGGCCCGCCCTTCATGGCTGGGAGGGACTGCCGTTCTTGGCCCGCCTTTTTCTGGATGTGTTGATGTCGGCTGGGTGCCGCTGGGTCCGGAGAGGCGGCAGCGATGAAGCTGAGGGCTACCAGAGACCTCGAGGGAGACGCCGCCTCCTCCTCCTCGGCCTCCGCGCCTGCCCGGGCGAAGTACATCCTCGGGGTCGACGTGGGCAGCACAGTCATCCGATGCCATGTTTACGACAAGGCGGCCGTGCTCAGAGGCTCCAGCACGAAGCAGGTGAGAGGGGCGCGTGGGCTGCGCCAGCGAAGGAGGCTTGTCAGCGCTTTCCTTCCCCGCCTTCCACTTTTCATTCTCTCTTCCCCGGCTGGTTCATGGCCTTCCGGGAGAGACGCTTCTTCGCCGTCGACTTACCTGCCTGTCACGCCCGGGTCGAGCTGAGCTTCCTTCATTCCCCCCGCCTTCATTTCTGCCTCGGCCTTGGCTCACGCAGGGGGCTCCCTCCTTAATGCTGTGGGGAAAAACCTCTCTCCCTCTCCTCTGCGCCCAGGTCCCTTCCTCGATTTCCCTGGCATAGGAGTAGCTAGCTCAGTACCGAGAGCAGTCCTCTGCATCTTTACTCAGAAGTAAATCCCACTGTTTTCAATGGGACCTGCAGCTAGAACAAAACACTGGGTTATTTTGTGAGAATTCAGTCCTTTGCGAATTAAATTGTTTCCTGGTTGTTTGCCAGTTGAAAATGCAGTCAGAAGTTCAAAGAACGGAGGTAACTCCTCAGTCCGGTAGCGTTGATAATTTGTGGAGCTATTCAGTGTACTGCTGAACACAATTACCAGGCGAATTCCATATAAAAGAATCTACGGCATTGGCAGTAGTAGAGACTGAATGGCATCTATTGCCATTGAGACTGATTGAATTCAGCCTTCATCTCATTCATCTCTGTAATGATGGTATATTCATATAGCCAAGGAGATAGGAAATCTGTAGCCTTCTAATGCTTAGGGCACAATCCTAACCAACTTTCCAGCATCAGTGCAAGGGTAATGCAGTTCTGATGTAAGGGAACAAACATTCCCTTACCCAGTGGTGGACCTGAGGAGGGGGCCGGGGATGCAACTGCCCCAGGTCCTGGGCTTTGGGGGGGGGTTGCTTGTGCAGGCAATTTGACCCCTCCCCCCGCTGATTTGGAGCGAAACGTCACTCCAACAAACAGCTTCTGCACCTGGTTGCTACAAGGAAGAGATCGTGCACACACAGTTACTTTCTGGAATGGCCTCAACCAAGCACCACCCAAGGGCAGCACTTGATTGCAGTGTCATTCTACTAAGCATCCACACATACGGATGCCCCATTGGCACAGCTATGTCAATGTTAGAAAGTTGGTTAGGATTTGGGCCTTAGTTAACAAAGTAAGTTAACAAATTGAACAGTGGCAGCCAATCTGCAGCATCAGTCATTATCACCTGATAGTAGTGTTTAATACAGTACATTTGTTATGGCAATTGGCCAACTTTGCTGTGTCATTAACTTCTCTTTCTGAATTTTGTGCATGTTTAGTAAAAGCTGAAGCTAATTTTTTATAATTTATGGAAGCGTTGTTAATATAATGCATGTTACAGCCTTTTACGTTTGTAATTACTGCCAATAAGTCTTTTACTGTATTTCAGCTATATGTTACTGTTTTAAATTAATAAAATCAGACCGTATTTATTCTAGAACAAAAGAAATTAAAGTGCAGCATTTTAAAGTTGTTCTCTAAGGGAGATCCTTAATAAATTTGAAGCAACTGACCTGACTGAACTGAAATGACTGACCACCAAAATAAATTTTAAAAGTGATTACAAAGCACCTGTTTCTCATTATATGTTGGAACTGGTAGTTACTATTGGGACAAACAAACATGGACGTACCTGTCATTTTAGAGGGCAGTGAACAGGTAAGCTCATGACACATAGGCAATAATAGAGAGAAATCATCAGAGAGAAAGTTAGGAAATCAGATTGACTAGTCATTGCTGCAGCTTGACTAACTTGTGCAGCAGGTTCCTGATTTATAGAAGTCTCAACTTCTATAAGTTCAACTTTACATAAGTTTTACATAGGAGCCACCCTTGCTCACTACTTGCTGCTCTCTCCTTAGCCATGTAAACTGCCTTGATTAGAGGAGAAATCCAATGACCAGAAAGGCGGTATATAAATACTGATGGTAATACTGGTGGTGGTAGCCAGGTATGTCTCCATTGAGGCAACCATTGTCAGTGGAAGCTGCTCAAGGACAACCTGTGCAGCTCTACATAAAAGTAGCAATATCTCTGTTGCTAGGCATGACAGGAAGGGAACCAACTCAAATTGTCTGCACAAGCTGCAGCCAGAGCTTTAGAACCCTGGCAGTTGCAGTGATAAGGCGGCTAGCAGGCATGAGGCTGAGGACTCTAGCCAGCTCTTTTTGAACATAATAGAAGCTGGTGAGCCCAGGGAAAGCAGCCTGTGTAGAAGGGGGAAGACTTGAATGAATCAGAATAACAGTCATAAGAACATAAGTGCCCTGCTGAATCAGGCCAAAGGCCCATTTAGTCCAGCTTCTTGTACCCCATAGTGTCCCACCAGATGCCTCAGGGAGAACACAAGACAACAAGACATTTGCATCCTATTGCACTTGGCATTCTGGGATGTTGTGGTGGTTGTTCAGTTGCTAAGTCGTGTCTAGCTCTTCGCAACCCCATGGACCACAGCAGACCAGGCCTTTCTGTCTTCCACTAGCTTCCAGAGTTCACCCAACTTCATGTTCATTGCTTCAGTGACACTATCTAACCATTTCATCCTCTGCCACCCCTTTTCCTTTTGCCTTCAGTCTTTCCCAGCGTAAGGGTCTTTTCTATAGAGTCCTTTCTTCTCATGAGGTGGCCAAAGTATTTGAGCTTTAGTTTCAGTATATGTACTTCCAAGGAGCAATCAGCCATGACTTCCTGTAGGATGGCCTGATTTTATTTCCTTGCAGTCCAGGGGACTCTTAAGAGTCTTCTCCAACACCATAATTCGAAAGCTCTACCTTCCTTATAGTCCATCTCCCACAACCATACATTATTACAGGGAAAACCATAGCTTTGACTATGCGAACCTTTGTTGGCAGGGTGATATCTTGGCTTTTTCTTAAGTTGTCTAGGTTCGCCATAGCTTTCCTCCTAAGAAATAAATGTCCTTTAATTTCATGGCTGCAGTCACCATCTGCAGTGATTTTGGAGCCCAGGAAAGTAAACTCTGTCACTTCTTCCATTTCTTCCCCTTCTATTTGCCAGGAAGTGATGGGAGTGGTTGTCATGATCTTAGTTTTTTTTAACATTGAGCTTCAAGCCAGTGTTTGCACTTTCCTCTTTCACCCTCATCAGAAGGTTCTTTAGGTCTTCCTCATTTTCTGCCATTAGAGTGGTATCTTCTGCATATCTGAGGTTGTTGATATTTCTCCCAGCAGTCTTGATTCCAGCTTGTGAGTCATCCAGCCCAGCCTTTCTCACGATGTACTCTGCATATAAATTAAATAAGCAGGATGACAGTATAGCAGAACCTTCTAGCGAGTACTTCGCGAGCAGTGTCCTGCATCGAACTGCCTGGTAAACAAGCAAGTTACGCATCTGCGCAAGTTAAGCAGCAGGGCGAGGAAGCCAGGGCCCCAGACTCTGCCCTTTCTCTGAGAAGCAGGGCAGCTCCTTACTAAACAAACACAGAGATGGAAGCAGACAGACAGCAGTTGGGTGGGGGGCTATCCAGTGTTTTGCACAGAGTGCCACATGTATGACTATATGCCTCTGGGGCATAAGTCATAAGAACATAAGAACATAAGAAGAGCCCTGCTGGATCAGGCCAAAGGCCCATCTAGTCCAGCTTCCTGTATCTCACAGCGGCCCACCAGGTGCCCCAGGAAGGCATGAGACTACAAGATGCTTGCATCCTGTTGCCACTCCCTTGCACCCGGTACCAGTAGCCCACCACCTTTGTAAGGAGGTTGCACAATCCATCATTGCCTATAGCCCACGATGGACCTTTCCTCCAGAAATCTGTCCAATCCCCTCTTGAAGGCATCAAGACCAGATGCCATCACCACCTCCTGTGGCAAGGAGTTCCACAGATTAACTACCCGCTGAGTAAAAAAGTACTTCCTTTTATCTGTTTTAACTCTCCCAACCCTCAGTTTTAGCGGATGCCCCCTGGTTCTGGTGTTTTGAGAGAGGGAAAAGAACATCCCTCTATCGACTCTATCCCTTCCATGCATAATTTTGTATGTCTCAATCATGTTCCCCCTCAGGCGCCTTTTTTCTAGACTGAAGAGCCCCAAACGCTGCAGTCTTTCTTCATAAGGGAGGTGCCCCAGCCCCGTAATCATTTTTGTCGCTCTCTTCTGCGACAAACTCCACTCTTCTTTTCCAACTCCACTATGTCCTTTTTAAGATGCGGCGACCAGAACTGGACACAATATTCCAGGTGTGGCCTTACCATCGATTTGTACAATGGCATGATAATATTGGCTGTTTTATTCTCAACCCCTTTTTTAATGACCCCAAGCATGGAATTGGCCTTCTTAATTGCTGACGCACACTGGGTCGATACCTTCATTGAATTGTCCACCAGCACCCCAAGATCTCTCTCCTGAGCTGTCACAGACAGCTCAGAACCCATTAGCCTATAGGTAAAGTTTTGGTTTTTTGCCCCAACGTGCATCACTTTACATTTGTCTACGTTGAAACGCATCTGCCATTTGGCTGCCCATTCCTCCAACTTGGAGAGATCCTTCTAGAGCTCTTCACAATCCTTTCTGGTTTTTACCACCCGGAAAAGTTTTGTGTCATCTGCAAACTTAGCCACCTCGCTGCTTATCCCTGTCTCCAGGTCATTTATGAATAAGTTGAAAAGCACGGGCCCCAAGACAGATCCCTGGGGCACTTTTCACCTCTCTCCATTGTGAAAATTGCCCATTGACCCCCACTCTCTGTTTCCTGGCCCTCAACCAATTCTGGATCCATAAGAGGA
Organism: Lerista edwardsae; assembly: GCA_029204185.1. NCBI lineage: Eukaryota > Metazoa > Chordata > Lepidosauria > Squamata > Scincidae > Lerista > Lerista edwardsae. The sequence goes on along the minus strand of JAJKFI010000002.1, from coordinate 42,335,511 downwards.
CCTGCCCTCTTATTCCCTGACTGTGAAGTTTCTTCAGCAGTCTTTGGTGGGGGACCTTGTCAAATGCCTTCTGAAAATCTAGGTATATGATATCCACAGGTTCACCCACATCCACGTGCCTGTTGACCTTTTCAAAGAATTCCAAAAGGTTTGTGAGGCAAGACCTACCCTTACAGAAGCCATGCTGACTTTCCTTTAGCAGTACTTGTTCCTCTACATGTTTTAGGATTTTATCTTTGATGAGGCTTTCCACCATCTTACCCGGAACAGACGTTAAGCTGACCGGCCTGTAGTTTCCAGGGTCCCCCCTTCTCCCTTTTTTAAAGATTGGCGTGACATTGGCTATCCTCCAGTCCTCTGGCACCGTGGCCGTTTGAAGGGACAAGTTGCATACTCTAGTTAAGAGGTCAGCAACTTCATTCTTTAGTTCCTTAATTACTCTTGGGTGTATACCATCTGGGCCTGGTGACTTATTTAAATGTAGTTTATCAATTTGATCTAAAACATCTTCTTTATTAACCAGTATCTGATTTAATTCCTTCATTAGGAAGGGCTGTTCGGGCTGTGGTATCTGCCCAAGTTCTTCTGCTGTGAAGACAGATGCAAAGAATTCATTCAATTTCTCTGCAATCTCCAAGTCCCCTTTTATCTCATCTTTCCCTCCCTCACCATCCAGCGGGCCAACCGCCTCTCTGGCAGGTTTCCTGCTTCTAACATATTTGAAGAAGCTTTTATTATTCCCTTTTATGTTGCTAGCCATGCGTTCCTCAAACACTTTCTTGGCCTCCTGTATCACCTTCTTACTTGTCTTTTGCCAGAGTTTATGTTGTTTTTTATTCTCCTCACTGGGGCAAGACTTCCATTTATGGAAAGAAGCTTCTTTGCTCTTTACAGCTTCTCTAACTTTGTTTGTCAGCCATGCAGGCACCCTCCTGGACCTTGTCGAACCCTTCTTTCTTTGCGGTATACACTTCCGCTGGGCCTCTACTACTGTTTTTTTAAACAGCCTCCACGCAGCCTGGGGAGACTGGACTCTTTTTACCTTCCCTTTCAATTTCTTCCTAACTAGCCTCCTCATCTGAGGGAAATCTGCCCTTCGAAAGTCAAGGGTTCTTGTGTCAGATTTGCTCTGCACTCTATCCTGGACATGCATGGCAAAACCAATCGCAGCATGGTCACTGTTCCCCAATGGCTCAGTAACACTTACATCCCTAACTAGGTCCCGAGTACCACACAATATTAAATCCAGAGTCGCCTGTCCTCTGGTCGGCTCCATGACTAGTTGCTCTAAGGCACAATCATTCAGCTCGTCAAGGAATCCGGTCTCTCTTTCTTGACCAGAGCAGCAGTTGACCCAGTCAATATGAGGATAATTGAAGTCCCCCATGATTACAATCCTGCCTCTCTTGGTCACTGCCCTGATTTGTTTCCTCATTTCAAGGTCACCTTCAAGTTTTTGATCGGGAGGACGATAGCACACACCCACTATTACATTGCTCTTACGGCCCGGCAGTTTAACCCACAGTGACTCCATGGTGGAGTCTGGCCCACCTTCAGTTTCTACTCTGCTGGATTCAATCCCTTCTTTGATATAGATGGCCACCCCTCCGCCAACACGCCCTTCCCTGTCCCTCCTATAGAGTTTATAGCCTGGGATGGTAGTATCCCACTGGTTCTGTGCACTCCACCAGGTTTCCGTTATGCCTACTATATCAATGTTTTCCCTAGCCACCAAACATTCCAGTTCCCCCATCTTGGCTCGGAGACTTCGAGCATTCGCATAATAACACCTATATACGGGGTTCTCTAAAGAGGGACTGTTTTTTGATCCTTTTTCCCCTCCTCTCTTTTTACTGGACAAACTGTCACTTACACTCAGCTTAGAAGTTCTATTTCCTACTCCTCCATTACTCTTTGGTACTCCTCCACCCTCCTCTTCCCTTAGGGATGAGGAGTTCCGAACCGGACGCCACTCGGCTCCTGTCGGCTTTCCCCCAGGGATCAGTTTAAAAGCTGCTCTGCCACCTTTTTAATATTAAGCGCCAGCAGCCTGGTTCCATTTTGGTTCAAGTGAAGCCCGTCCCTCTTGTACAGGCCTGGCTTGTTCCAGAATGTCCCCCAGTGCCTAACAAATCTAAACCCTTCATCCCGACACCACCGTCTCATCCACACATTGAGACCCCTGAGCTCCGCCTGCCTAGCTGGCCCTGCACATGGAACGGGTAGCACTTCTGAGAACGCTACCTTGGGGGTCCTGGCCTTCAGCGTCCTGCCTAGCAACCTAAATTTGGCTTCCAGGACCTCCCAGCTACATTTCCCCACATCGTTGGTGCCAACATGCACCACGACCGCTACCTCCTCCCCAGCACTCCTAACCAGCCTATCTAGACGAGATGTGATGTCCGCAACCTTCGCACCAGGCAGGCAAGTCACCGTGCAGTCCACACATCTGTCGCAGACCCCCCTCTCTATATTCCTAACTATAGAATCTCCCACAACAAGGAGACCGCAACCCCCCTCCCGCCGAGGAGCATCCTTAGTGCGACTGGATGCGGGCTCATCACTAGAAGAAGGGGCCCCCACTGGGGGATTGATTCCCTCTGTTCCAAGCTGACGTCCTCCAGCCCTGAGACTCCTTTCCCCAGCAGCTGAGGAGCTGCCCTTCTGAGGGTGGGACGAATCCTGCAAGTCCCCGGATGTCTCACCATGGACCCTCACTGCCTGCCTCTGCTTCTCCAGATCCGCAACCAAGGCCTCTAGGGAGCAGAGGCGTTCCCTGAGTCCCTGGAGCTCCTTGCACCGAGGACACACCCAGGACTTATGCCCCAGAGGCATATAGTCATACATGTGGCACTCTGTGCAAAACACTGGATAGCCCCCGCCCAACTGCTGGCTGTCTGGCTCCATCTCTGTGTTTATTTAGGGATGAGCTGCCCTGCTTCTCAGAGAGAGGGCAGAGTCTGGGGCCCTGGCTTCCTCGCCCTGCTGCTTCACTCGCACAGATGCGTAACTCGCTTGTTACCTGGCATTTGGTCTCGGACGAGGCACTTTGTCGCAGGACAGCACTCGCCGCTCGTGTCCCCACTCGCAAAGAAGGTTCTGCTATATACAGGAAGTTCTGCCTGCCTGCCTTCCTTTGCTAGAAGCCCCTCCTCCTCTGCCTGCCTGAAAAGCGGCTAGCCTCACCTGGACAATAGAGGGTGATGGCTGCCTAGGCAACCAGATAACACAATTGCCCTCCTAAGGTAGCTCAATTTCCCTCTGAAAGGGTCACTCCCTGGCTAGCTTGGTTCCCACCCTACTTAGTATTACTATGTCTTAGTATATGCCTGAGCTTTGTGGCACACTGTATTTTAGACCCCAAATAGTTTAAAACACTAAAACTTTAGTTTAATTTAGTGTAAGTAGTTTAAAATTAGTTAAGTGGTTTAATTTAGCTTAGTTTAAACACTAAGATAAACACCAAAGTGTTCCAAACACTAAGACTGCTACCTTTCCTGTGCTGAGACTGTGAGGTTGAGATTTCACCTCTGTCTTATTTCAGTTTCTACTCTTCAGATTCAGTTTCTACTCAGTTTCAGTTTCTACCCTTCCCTATGTTTAATTTGGGTTCTTACTCACAAGTAGACTCTGGTCTTACTTAGAGTAGCTGTAATTCTCTACAGAATCAGCTCCTTTAAGCTGAATTTTACACAGACTTAAATTTAACCCTTTCCTTAAACTGAACTCAGCCTTAAACCTAAACTTAGAGTAGTTTTACAGGTGAGAACACTTACCTTATTTTTCCAAGGATCCCCTCCTTGCACAGATGCGTAACTCGCTTGTTACCTGGCACTTGGTCTCGGACGAGGCACTTCGTCGCAGGACAGCACTCGCCGCTCGTGTCCCCACTCGCAAAGAAGGTTCTGCTATATCGTGGGTGTGTCCTCGGTGCAAGGAGCTCCAGGGACTCGGAACATGTCTGCTCCCTAGAGTCCTTGGTTGCGGACCTGAAGAAGCAGAGGCAGGCAGCAAGGGTCCATGGTGAGACTTCTGGGGACTTGCAGGCTTCGTCCCACCCTCAGATGGGCAGCTCCTCAGCTGCTGGGGAAAGGAGTCTCAGGGCTGGAGGACGTCAGCCTGGAACAGAGGGAATCAATCCTCCAGCGGGGACCCCTCTTCCAGTGACAAGCCCACATACAGTCGCACTAAGGATGCTCCTCAGTGGGAGGAGGGACATGGGCTCCTTAGTGGGCGATTCTATAGTTAGGAATATAGGGAGGGTGGTCTGTGACGGATGTGAGGACTGCATGGTGACTTCCCTGCCTGGTGCGAAGGTTGCGGACATCATGTCTCGTCTAGATAGGCTGGTTAGGAGTGCTGGGGAGGAGGTAGCGGTCGTGGTGCATGTTGGCATGTTGGGGAAATGTAGCTGGGAGGTCCTGGAAGCCAAATTTAGGTTGCTAGGCAGGACGCTGAAGGCCAGGACCCCCAAGGTAGCGTTCTCAGAAGTGCTACTTGTTCCACGCGCAGGGCCAGCTAGGCAGGCAGAGCTCAGGGGTCTCAATGCGTGGATGAGATGGTGGTGTCAGGAGGAAGGATTTAGATTCATTAGGCACTGGAGGACGTTCTGGAACAAGCCAGGCCTTTACAAGAGGGACGGGCTTCACTTGAACCAGAATGGAACCAGGCTGCTGGCGCTTAACATTAAAAAGATGGCAGAGCAGCTTTTAAACTGATCCCTGGAGGAAAGCAGACAGAAGCCGAGTGGCGTCCGGTTCGGAACTCCTCATCCCTACGGGAAGAGGAGGGTGAAGGAGTACCAAAGAGTAATAGAGAAGTAGGAAATAGAACTTCAAACGTGAGTGTATGACAGTTTGTCCAGTAGAAAGAGAGGTGGGGAAAAGTGATCAAAAAACAGTCCCTCCTTAGGGAACCCTGTATATAGATGTTTTTATGCAAATGCCCGAAGTCTCCCAGCAAAGATGGGGGAACTGGAATGTTTGGTGGCTAGGGAAAACATTGATATAGTAGCAGAAACCTGGTGGCATGCAGAGAAGCAGTGGGATACCGCAATCCCAGGCTATAAACTCTATAGGAGGGACAGAGAAGAGTGTGTTGGCGGTGGGGTGGCCATCTATATGAAAGAAGGGATAGAATCCAGCAGAGTAGAAACTGAAGGTGGGCCAGACTCCCCCATAGAATCGCTGTGGGTGAAACTACCAGGCCATAAGAGCGATGTAATAGTGGGGGGGGTGGTATCGTCCTCGGGATCAAAAACTTGAAGGTGACCTTGAAATGAGGAAACAAATCAGGGCGTTGACCAAGAGAGAGAGGATTGTAATCATGGGGGACTTCAATTATCCTCATATCGACTGGGTCAACTGGTGCTGTGGTCAAGAAAGAGAGACTGGATTCCTTGACGTGATGAATGACTGTGCCTTAGAGCAGCTAGTCATGGAGCCCACCAGAAGACAGGTGACTCGGATTTAATATTGTGTGGTACTCGGGACATAAGAACATAAGAACGGCCCTGCTGGATCAGGCCAAAGGCCCATCTAGTCCAGCTTCCTGTATCTCACAGAGGCCCACCAGGTGCCCCAGGGAGGCACGAGAAAACAAGATGCTTGCATCCTGTTGCCACTCCCTTGCACCCGGTACTCTGAAGTAGCCTACTACTAATGTAAGGGGGTTGCACAATCCATCATTGCCTATAGCCCACGATGGACTTTTCTTCCAGAAATCCATCCAATCCCCTCTTAAAGGTATCTAGATCAGATGCCATCACCACCTCCTGTGGCAAAGAGTTCCACAGATTAACTACCTGCTGGGTAAAAAAGTACTTCCTTTTATCTGTTTTAACTCTCCCAACCCTCAGTTTTAGCAGATGCCCCCGGTTCTTGTGTTTTGAGAGAGGAAAAAGAACATCCCTCTATTGACTCTATCCATTCTGTGCATAATTTTGTATGTCTCAATCATGTCCCCCCTCGGGCGCCTTTTTTTCTAGGCTGAAGAGCCCCAAACGCTGCAGTCTTTCTTCATAAGGGAGGTGCCCCAGCCCTGTAATCATTTTCGTCGCTCTCTTCTGCACCTTTTCCAGCTCCACCATGTCCTTTTTGAGGTGCGGCGACCAGAACTGCACACAATATTCCAGGTGTGGCCTTACCATCGATTTGTACAATGGCATGATATTGGCTGTTTTATTCTCAACCCCTTTTTTAATGACCCCAAGCATGGAATTGGCCTTCTTAATTGCTGCCGCACACTGGGTCGATACCTTCATTGAATTGTCCACCAGCACCCCAAGATATCTCTCTTGAGCTGTCACAGACAGCTCAGAACCCATAAGCCTATAGGTGAAGTTTTGGGGTTTTGCCCCAATGTGCATCACTTTACACTTGTGTACATTGAAACGCATCTGCCATTTTGCTGCCCATTCCCCCAACTTGAAGAGATCCTTCTGAAGCTCTTCACAATCCCCTCTGGTCTTCACCACCCGGAAATGTTTTGTGTCATCCGCAAACTTGGCCACCTCGCTGCTTATCCCTGTCTCCAGGTCATTTATGAACAAGTTGAAAAGCACGGGTCCCAAGACAGATCCCTGGGGCACTCTGCTTTTCCCCTCTCTCCATTGTGAAAATTGCCCATTGACCCCCACTCTGGCCCTCAACCAATTCTGAATCCATAAGAGGACCTGCCCTCTTATTTCCTGACTGTGAAGTTTCTTCAGCAGCTTTTGGTGGGGGACTGTGTCAAACGCCTTCTGAAAATCCAGGTGCATGATATCCACAGGTTCACCCACATCCATGTGCCTGTTGACTTTTTCAAAGAATTCCACAATGTTCGTGAGGCAAGACTTACCCTTACAGAAGCCATGCTGACTTTCCTTCAGCAATACTTGTTCCTCTACGTGGCATATGGAGTGCAGCACTTTGACAGCAGCATCTTTTAAGATTTGAGTAACTCAGCAGGGATGCTATCACCTCCACTAGCTTTGTTGTTTGTGATGCTTTCTAAAGCCCACTTGACTTCACACTCCAGGATGTCAGGTTTGAGCTCAGTGACCGCACCATCAGGAACATTTAGATCGGCCTTATATAGTTCCTCTGTGTATTCTTGCTGCCTCTTCTTAATCTCATCTGCTTAAGTCCTTGCCATTCTTGTCCTTTATTGTGCCTAACTTAGCATGAAATTGTCCAATTTCATAATATCTCCAATTTTCTTGAAAATATCTCTAGTCTTTCCCATTCTCTTGTTTTCCTCTATTTCTTTGCTCATTTAGGAAGGCCTCTCCTTGCTGTTCTCTGGAAATCTGCATTCAGTTCCTTTCTCCCTTGCCTTTTGCTTCCCTTTTATCCCTTCCTTTATTTAACTAGAAAAAAACTGGAGGATTAATTCCTCCTTTTTAAATTAAAAATTAAAAAGATTAATTCCTCCTGCCACTAAACTCAGGTTTCCTAACAAGGGCAGCCAGGTTCTTGTGCACTTCCTGTTTGCCTTCCTCCTCCATGACTAAGACCCAGGGTAAACCTGTTGTGAATCCAATGGCCTATTCCTTTGTAGTGGGAAACTGCAAGTATTAAACAAAGTTTCCTGTTTTGTTTAAAGAACCCACATTGTAGAAAGGGCATGTAAGAAGGACTGATTTCAACGTACATAGAAGATCAACACTGCTTTTAGTAATTCTGAAGTAAAAATCGCATGGTTATAAGTGTATAAAATAAATACAAAGACATGTTTTCAGAGTAGCAATTTTCTAAATGCAAAGTTACTTTTATTATAAGTTTAGCAAGACCTCTTATTTACATGGTTTAAATCTACTTGGTAAATAATTCTTTTGTGTTTTCTGTAAATAGGTTAAAGTCCTTCATCCTCAACCTGGTTGGGTTGAACTTGACCCTGAATATCTATGGACACAGTTTATTGATGTGATTATAGAGGCAGTTCAAGGTACAGTGAAACAGTGGCTTTTATAGATGCTGAAACTCTTCCATAGCTGACATTTGGTTGGTTAACATTTTAAAGTTCCTGCTTATTTTAAAACAAGGCCTTATAGATAAGGCCTTTTAAAACAAGGCCTTATATCTTATTAATAGATTAGATCTGTTCCAATATTTTCCCAGCTCAGCTGTTCTCAAGTCTTACCAGCATATGAAGTTAAGAAAAGATAGGAGGCATCTTAGGAGAAGAGGACGTTTGTCCCTGGGTAAGGGCGTTGGCCTGGCAATGGCCCTCTTCAAGTCTGCATCAGCTATTGTGTTGGGCTGTGCGGCCTGGCACAGAGGTTAGGATCCTGTGGTGGAGGCGACCACCGGTCCCACCCCTGCTCTGCCCCTCCCCCCCACCCAATTTTGCTCTCCCTGAAAAAATACATTGCTGGTGGCGGTAAAACTTACTGCTGGGTGGCATGGTGTCCAGTCCTCCTGGCCCTGGGGCAGAATGCCTACTGGAGGAGGTCCAGCTGTAAGCCTTTCCCACAAGCCCTAGAAGTGCCTTCCGGCACTTTTATGACACCGACGCTGATGGTAATGACTTACCGGCAGTGCTAGCCTGGTAGGATCAGGCCCTTAGTGGCTTCACTCCTACATGCTGAATACAATGAGATTTGTTTCTGAGTAAATGTTTATAGGATTGCCTTGTGAATAGGAATGAATAACTTACAATCCTAGTTATATCATTACAATTTTCCATGAAGGGCACTGCTTAGCGTTCTTTTTTTTTTTTTTTTTTAAGCTGCTGGAATTCAAATGAATCAAATTTCTGCTCTTGGACTCTCAACACAGCGTGCAACTTTCATTACATGGAACAAGTACGTAGAAAACATGCTGCTTGTAACAGCTAGTAGATGCTGCTGTTTTCTGTTTATGCATATAGATGCTTTCCAAAACTACATAATGAAATAAGGTTGACTATTTGGTTGAAATGTACTTGATCTATCTGACCAACCAAGTAAACTGAGTAATCATCAATTATTGACATACTCTTTAGCAGAACTGCAATGAAAATTATGCATATGTAAATGATATTAAGAGATTGGAGAGCACTCCTTGTCTTTTATGTGGATCCATGGGGATAACACAAAAACACAATTATTAAATCAGTATAAAAGAATAAATACTACATTAAAAAAATAACAGCATGAACCCCAAATTGAGCGAGGAAGAATTGGGGAAAGTAGAGCAGAATAAGAGCATCTTCAGGCACCACCAGAACACCTTCAGAGATAGGGCCACTCACAATTCAAGGGGAAGGAAATTCCACATCTGGGGCACCACAAACATTATTTGTGGCATTAAATAATTCAGTATCTCAGCCTTGATAGTCCCAAACCTGAATCTGTAATATTGGATTAATATAGTCATTTAGTTTACAGGTTATTACATTGGTTACAGTCAGCACTTACTTTTTGTTACTTTTCAGAAAGTCAGGAAAACCTTTTCATAACTTCATAAGCTGGCAAGACTTGAGAGCTGCTGAACTGGTAAAATCTTGGAACAGATCTATGCTACTGAAGGTGAGGTACTTGTTTAGTGACTAAGTATGTGGGTAAGAGTGCATAGAAATGTGTCTCAGTACCAAGGGGAAGATTGTGATGGAAATGTTGACACCGTTTGACTTTAACAAGAGGGGCACATATGCTACTACTGACATAACTGGTTAAATCATCAGACTTTGAAATAGATTAAAAATGGCTGTGTTAGATGCTATCCTGCACTTGGAGAATAGTTGACCAAATTTGCTAACAATTGGGTGTTGTGGGGTTACCAGTCCAGTCTGAACAGTAACCTTTTGGTAATACTGACAAAGCAGCTCCTATGAAAGTTATCACTTCATCTTTTCTGCCATCCCATTGCATGCATAAATATCCTTTTTTTAAACCACCTTCTCTGGAACCGAACATAGATCATATGTACATTTGGGCAATCTGTTGAAAACAATATTTTTGATCAAAGAGCTCCAGGAGAAAGGGCCAAATATTTATCAACCTTCTTGTTTTTGGAACAGGCAATACATGGTTTCTCTTCACTACTGTACTTTTTTACTCGAATGGATCAATTTTTGCTCTCAAGTTGTATTGCTTTCACAACACAACATGTCTCTTTAAGACTGGCTTGGGTTTTGCAACATATACCTGAGGTAAGTCCAATGCCTGTCTTGATATTCTCCATATTGTAGATCATATCTACTTACTCCATATCTTGAGAGAGGATCCTCTTTCTGGATAATAGGAATAATACCATTGTGCTCTTTGGTTCCATGAACCACATTACTGAATTATTTGTAAAATATAAGTGTTATAGCGTATATATTTCTTTATATAGTGTGTCAAATGTTACGTAATGGACATTTAAATATTGGTTTATTATACAGTATGCAATAGTCAATCTCAATGAATACGATTTCTAGCCTGTTCAGATAAATGTCCTGCCTAGTCTGTAAGCATGCATTATGCTGAATACATTCCTCAAGCTCAGAAATATGAGGTTGGTTGCAGGTTTCTGTTTGTCTTAGAGCGAACTGCAAAAATTGCCTCAAAATTAGTTGTTGTATCTTTAAGTTGGCCAACTCAAGATGGCATGGTACAACACAAGAATCCTCAGATGCTTTCTGAAAAAAAGTAGACTCAGTGCCATTGCTATCTGGGATTGGAATCCAGGAATTCTCTATATCTGTAGCCCTAATAAAGTGCTTTTAAAGACACGTAAGCAAAATCACAGCAGACAGATCTCAGGTTCCTGAAAGGCAACATTTGGAAAGCTTAGTCTTAGCTATAATAATGCTTCTCTTTTGATAATATTGTGTCAATGCAGCTTAATAGCTTATGTTGAAGAGGGTACCATTTGCTATCTTGCAATAAAATGTGACCTGTGTGTGTTTTCAGGTAGAACAAGCTATTAAAGATGATAATTGCTGTTTTGGAACAGTTGATACATGGCTACTATATAAACTCACAAAAGGTGAGAAGGGTGAAAAACCAGAACAATGTATTCTACACATGTGCACACAAACTATATGCAAAACTATCACTTTCCTGTGCCAAAGTATTTATTTATTTATTTTATGAATTTATGCCCCGCCTTTCCCATGTCGAAGCAAATGCCCAAGGCAGCTTACAGAGAACAAACACAGTACAATGTAACCACACACATTCTTCATAGACTAAAGCAGAATCATTTATTATTTCAAACCATCTTTCTCACCTCGCCATCTGAATTTCCTACCTGATTTTTCCTTTTTTGAAATACGTATATTTCTCTGATTTTTCCTTTCCTTAGTCTTTGTCAATTCCTAGTTATTTTCTAGGCCCTGTTTAGATCTTCAAGGGCGCAAGCCTAACCTGGAGTTAGGCCGGCATAGTTAGGCCAGCAAAGTTTGGCTGGCATAAGGGCCACCGTAAAGTGCATTTGAATCACTCTCTCAGTCAGGGAGGATGGCACACATCTGTGTACTGGCCTCTCTGAGTGGTCCAAACTTATTCTGTGGTGCCCTGTGCTGGCCAAACTTTGCTGGCCTAACTGTGCCGGCCTAAGTACAGGTTGGGATTGCACCCTAAATCAAGGCCAGGCTAGACATGATGGCAGAGCCATATTTGTCCAATCAACTTTCATTAATAAAACATTATGCATAAAACATGCATAATGCTTTTTATTCATTTGTATATAAAACATGATTTCATGTGCAAAACAAGCTGTAAATGCTCAACCATGAACATTAAGGGGGTGCACAGATGAAGGAACTTTCCTCTCCAGGCAGTGATTTACCCCATTTTTCCCCTTCCAGTGTCTGAACCAGGCTGGAGGAAAGGGGAATTTAGGAAAGTTTAACTTCCTTTGCCTTCATTCCTTTTTGATGTCAAAACTGGACTCCCCAACCCTCCCTTTTTAAAGGTGATTAGGACAGAGACATGACTGTTGCCATCTTTTCTAATTGGTTCTTAAGATGTTGTATGATGGGCAAAGGGATTGTTCCCTCTCTGTTTTGTAGCATATAGCATATGATACAATGTTGTTAGTAAACAAATGGTTAGTAGTATACAGTAACATTAATTTGGACAAACTGCCAAGATCTTTGTTATATAGAAAGTAAGAAGAATATACCCTTAGAAAAAGGTATTATATGTCCTCATGAAGAATAGATCAGCCAATGACAACTAGTCCTGAGATGATTAGCTACCTCTGGATACCATGGCAGTATGCCTCTGAATACCAGTTGCAGGTGAGCAATGGAAAAGCAAAAGAAAGCTTTTCTTTCTGGCCTGTGGGCTTCCCAGATGTGGGTCACTCTGAGAAACAGGATGCTGGATCAGATGGGCCGCCTGATATAGCAAGTCTTTTCCTATGTTCATATAATCATTGTGAATGGACAGTCTTAGTATGTGTGAATGGGGATTAGTTTTATGGAGCGGTAGCTAAACGATAGGCACCTGCTTTTCATGCAGTGTCCCATTCCAAGTGGGGCAGAGGAAAAAAAGTCTGAAACTAAATGGACCAGTGGTGTTAGGCAGCTTCCTTTGTTATCAGGCTAATGTGAACAAAAGACAAACCTTAAAAATTTAGTCTATATTTTACTGAAATCTTTATTCTTCTTAATACTTAGGTGCAGTGTATGCTACAGATTATTCAAATGCCAGTTCCACTGCATTTTTTGATCCTTGTAAGGTATGACTAGTTCATTCTGCAAGCTATTGTAATGTTTACTCTATTGTTCTGAAACTTTTTTTCCTTCATATGCTTGTGGTTTCAGCTGCAGTGGAGTGTGCCTCTTGGGAAATTACTTTCCATTCCAGTATCACTTTTCCCCCCAGTGGAGGACACAAGGTAAGTCTGACTGAAGTTTAATGAATTTGTATGTGTGTATTCATAGAAAAACACAAATATTGATGCATCTTTATTGAAATTAATATAAAAAGAAAACAGAGCCTGATTTAGTGTAAAAGTGACTTATTTTTTCACAGCTCTGTATTGCTAAACAAATATTCTAAAAAGACTAAAGATTGGGGAAATAATTACCATACAGTAAATGTGACTCATCTTTCTAAGACTATTCTTAGGAATGACTAACTATTAGCATTCAATTTAGTTTTATTAATTGCCTTGGGAGCAATAACATTTAAACTTTGTTTTTTTTAAAGTTACAACTTTGGATCAGTTGATGCTGAAATATTTGGAGTAGCTTTTCCCATAGCAGCTTTGGTGAGTGAAAAGTGTTTGTTTTTTTGTTTCATTTTTTTCTCCCATTCTCTTAGAAAGGCATTGACATCTAGTTAACTACCACATAAAAGGTATTAAGATGAGCTCATGTCTGTACTTATTCTTATTGTGTATGGCTAAAACCCTTATTTGGAGTTTCTTTTGAAAATTGATTCGTGTTGAATCAATGTATTCAGGATTACTGGTCCCCAGGTACATGTGTTAATTTTTCATGCAGTTTTGGCTTCCATTAAACAAGTTGATTTCATGAAGAGTTTGCTGTCCTGTGTAACAGGATCCACTATCCCCTTTGCAAGTTTCAATCTTGTGGAATTAATTTTGCATCTTCTCTTATAGAACATGTCTTTTCACAGCTGGAGAATGTTTTTTCCAGTAATAGGATCTTGGCCTTTTGAAATGCTATTTGCTACTTTAAACCAAGTCTTAATAGGAAAACTTTAAAAACCTAGTGCAAAAATTTTTTTCAAAACGTAAGAACCGGAAGATTGCTTTGAGTTCCAACTATGTTGTGCACTGAGGATTTTTGTCTATAGTTAGGGACAGGCTTTTTTGTTGATCAACACAGAACGTGAAATAAAACAAATTTCCATTCAAATTGCTACAGAGCATGATATTTACATCAACATATGAAAAAAGCCATCATTTAACGAAATAACACAACTTTTGCTTCCTTTTGAGGAAGTAATTTTCAATAAGGCAGCCAGCCTGAGCTTTCTCCCTGATAAAGCAAAGAGAAAACTTTCAGATAAAGCTTATCTGGAAGGGAGGTTAAGGGTGCAATTCTGAGACTGTATAGCAGCAAGATTAAGGGTACATGTATAAGATTGTAGCCAGAGTATAAATTGTAAATCTGCAGGGTTTATTGTGCAAGCAAGCAACCTCCCCACACCCATCTCCTTCCAAATCATTATCTGTTTTCTAAGTTTGTAAGTGGGTATACATGTTTTATTGAACTTTGCAAAATAGAAGATCTTTTAAGAGTGTTATTTTTAAAAAGTGAGTCCCATTGCAAAAAAAAAAAAAGGTTGGAAACCACTGTTGCAATACTTTACTATGCTCTGAATATGAATATCTGCAGTTTGCAGAATATTGCACATATTACTTCAATAAAGCAATATTTTTGGATGTTAACCTTAGGCTTTATGTAATGGATGTTAACCAAAATACATTTGTCTTTTTTTCCTGCCCTCATCAGTTAAAGAGAGAGAACTATGCCAAAGCACCTAATTAATATTAGCAAAAATTAATATTGCTTATTGTGCTTTGCGTTGTTTGTACAATTTTGAATAAAAATTTGGAGAAAAACACATAACACCTCAATTTGCTATTTTAATCAAGAAATTTTGGAAAAAATATCACCAAAAAACCCCATCCCTACCAATAGTATGTGGTAAGGGCCTGGACTTATATATCTGATCCAGAAGCAATTATTCTCTGAACCTAGTAAAGCTATTCTATAATTCAGTCTTATGCATGTTTACAAAAAGTCTCACTGGGGTTAACTTTCCAGCTGGGTTAAATCCCACTGGGGTTCAGTGCATACAATTGCAGCTTTAAATTTGCTTTACTCTTAGATCATCTGGAGGGGCCCTTTTGACTGTGCGGCCACCAGGAGAAGTGAGAGGGGCGGCGGCCAGGAAGAGGGCCTTCTCGGTGGTGGCCCCCCAACTTTGGAATACCCTCCCCTTAGAATTGAGAACTGCTCCCTCCTTGTTAACATTTTGGCAGGGGCTGAAGACCTTTTTATTTCAAAAAGCTTTTAATTGCTGACAGGCTGGCTGGTTTGGTTTGGTTTGTTATTTTATACCGTATGATCCACAGGGCTTCTTGTTTTTAAATTTTATTGCTTTGTTTTTATTTTGTTTTATTATATTTTAATATTGTTTTTTTAAATGGTTTTTTAATGTTAAATTTATATATTTTATGTTGTAATGCCGCCTTGGGTGCCTTCGGGCAAAAAGGCGGGATATAAATCTAATAAATAATAATAATAATAAATTTAAATTTGGATTTTTAACCTCTGCTTCTTGAATTAGCCTTGGATTACATACTATCTGAATAGGAATCTGCTCAGGATCACAGTGTATGCTCTTATCTGTGTTTTGTGGTAATTAGTCTCATTCTGTGTATCTTTTGCCAGGGTCTCAAAAATATACAATTATTTTGAACCTGTAGCTGTAGTCTGACCTTAGTACTGGACTTCAACCGAGATCATCTGGGCCAGATGATCTGGGCCAGATGCGAATTTGGCCTGCTCCTAAATAAAGAGAATGGCTCAGGACATCTTTAGTCTATAGAAATTGTGTGCTTTCTCAGACTACAGGTCAGGATTCATCATCCGCAGATGTTTAGTCCGACCGATAGCACAATCCTAAACTGGAGTTAGGCCGGCATAAACTAAACCAGCAAAGCATGTTTGGCCAGCATAAGGGCCACCATAAAGCATGTTTAGACTACTCCTGGAGTCAGGAAGGATGGCTCATGTCTGTGTGCTGGCCTCTGACTCCGAGAGTAGTCCAAACATACTTTACGGTGTCCCTCGTGCTGGTCAAATTTTGCTGGCTTAGGTTATGCTGGCCTAACTCACTTTAGGATTGTGCCCTCAATGCGGATCATCCGGCCCAAGTTGAGGCCCAACCTATACACTCCGAATACAACTAGAGCTGCACTCTGGTTGCATCCAGATGATGTTCAAGGGAAAACAATGTTCGGGGGAAACTGGAAGTGATGTTTTAAGTCCTTCAAAAGGCTTTAGAAGGCATTCTGATGGTCAGGGTGATCACATTCTCCAGTTGTTTTGGGAGGGTTGGGGGCCCTGACCCACGCATTTCACTTATCAACAGGTTTCGGCATCCGTGGGGGTTCCGGGAACAGAACCCCTGCAGATGCCAAGGTACTACCTGTATATGTTTAGATTTTTTGTTTTGCTCCCTTTTTGTCTATAATTTGGTATCTAGGTGGCCAAGTGGTTGGTACCATAATTGGAAAGTTTTTTCTTTGTCGTATCACTATGTGATTGTACACTGAAGGGGAGAATAATAATAGAAAAAGTGGCATAGTGGTGTTGTGAGATGAATTGTATTTACAATGCAATCAGTTTACTAAAATACCTAGTGGAAGAGTACATTAATGTAAGCTACGAATTCTTTTATGTGTATGCAAGCAAACCACATAGATGCTTTGTCCAAGCATAAACATTTTAGATCTTTATTCTTCACACGTGGCCAAAAATTATAATATTGTTTGAATTATCAACTGGCAATATGAAGCACTTGTTCATTGAGCTCCCACGATATAGTGATACTGAAGCATCCGACAAAAACCTGGGAAAATGATTATTTTCATTAATGACAAATGAGCCAAAAATTGCAGTGTCAGATGAAGTTTTTTATTTTGTTTTCTAGTATATTTGTTGCTTTTTCTTTTTTAAAAGAAAACCAAACAGTCTCCTGATGAAAAGGGACAGAATTACCTTATCTAGACCAGTGATTTCTACCAAATAACTCATTTGATTTTGTATTGCAGGTGGCTGACCAGCAGGCAGCAATGTTTGGACAGTGTTGTTTTGATACAGGTGATATTAAGGTCACCATGGGCACTGGGTCATTTTGGGATATTAATACTGGGAGCAAAGTTCACTCATCTAAAACAGGTAAGCTTGTATGTGTTCAACTTCTGTCTGAAAGGAACCATTGCAGGCATTGTTGTATTCACATGGTATCATGCTTTTATTTTGCAGTGAAGCACTTAGACAAACAGAAATTAATAAGAGAACATATCCTAATCCTTTATTTAAGGATTGTTAAGTGATAAAGGATCCTTTGCTTAATGTTTTAAGAGACACCGAGGCCAGTTATTTCATTGGAAATTAAATCAATGAGTTTCAACCCATCTGGGCTTTGCAACCATGTGATTATTCTGATCCAGCTGCATTGGCACTGTTAATAATACTTCAGCAATCTTCCTGTGTGTGCCTGTATCTCTAAAAGTGAGTGAAAAAAGGATTAGGATAGCGACAAAGGGGGAAGGTGCCACAGTAACCACTATCTCCATCATCTTATTCTCTCTGCCTATGTGGCTGCAGTTGTGTAAGCAGGGACAGTGAGGAGGACTGCAACACGTGTAGCATCTTTTTCCCCTTTTCCCTCCAGCACCACAATATGCTGCCACTGACCCAAAGCAAAAGGATGGAGGCCTCCCATCCCTATCTTCTTCTCCTTCCTTATTTGAAGGGGGAGACGATGCAGGGGGAAGGGTGGCTTGCAGTGCGGGGGAATAGCATTTGTACCCTGTCCTCAAACAGCCCTTGGGCTTGGACTATGCCTGGTTTTACCTCAAGATCCATATGTGCGCAGGAAGGGAGGGCCAAGCATAGTTATGAGCAAGCACATCCTCTCCATGCTCCTGAGGAAACAATGAGAGAAGGAACTCTGGCAAAGGAGGCTGCCTTCCCAAGGACGCTTTCTCATCTCCTCTTGGGACTCAAAACTCACATATATTGGGCAACCATGTAAGTTTTAGGGGCAGAAGATTTAGGGGCAGAAGATTTAGCCGAGAGGGTTAATGCCTCCGTTTGCCCGAAGATAACAACTAAAGATCTCAAGGTCGTGAGCTCGAGACTCCCGGAAGTCTGTGTGAGCGGCAGACCTTGCAAACTGCGGCTGATTAAAAGCTGAGTTTCAGCTGCCCGTGGGAGGAGTGTGCTGAACGCAGCTGCGTCTCTGGTGAGAGCAGGGAAGCCGTTTATCAGCCAGCAGACAACAGACGGGTAGCTAAAGAAAGAAGGCTAAATCCAGAAAGAAAGATCTGTTTGAATGTGGTTCTTGAAAGATAGAACATTCTGTAAATTGTAAAAACCTTCGGGTTTGTGAAAAAAAGTCTGCCTATGTAAAACCGCCTTGAGTTGTAATCATTAGAGAAATCTAGTGACTTTAAGAAAGGCGGTATATAAATACATGTATTATTATTATTATTATTATTATTATTATTATTATTATTATTATTATCCTTTCCTTTCAATAGCAGAAATGAAAAAAAGAACATTTTTGCCCTGATATGGCCAGAAAACTAACTCTTAGGCTCCACCCTTCCTTGTTGTCATTGCCCCCCCCCGCTCCACATTTGCTGTCTCTCAACCGATTCTGACTGCTGATTCTAAGACAGCTGTTTCTGACTCCAAAATGGCTGCCATATGTAGTACTGAGGGGGCTGCCATGTTTGCTTACAATCGGCAGCCATTTTGTTGGGCACGTCAGGAGCCAAAATAATTTCTGATAGCAGGAGCAGGGTTACATGACAAAGGAAGAAAGAAAGAGTGACAGCTGGGAGGGCAGAGGGAATGAAAAGCTGGGGTGGCAGGTTA
>JAJKFI010000002.1:42296435-42311999 GCA_029204185.1 Lerista edwardsae | reverse complement strand
CACACACACACACACACACACACACACACACACACACACACACACACACCCAGAGCTATTCAGTAAAAAGAGTTCGACTGAAAGCCAGTTAAGGCACTGTGTATGTATGTGTGCTGTAAATGATTGGGGTAGGGTGCATAATTGTGATGGTAACTGGTGGGGATAAGTTGCAGAGCCCCCCTGCTGCAACATTTCATATGCAAGTGTGCATGCACACACTATTTTTTTAAAATGTTCCTTGTAATCTGGCTCTTATTTGCATATAACAATACTACCCACACCCCAACTAATCATCTTGCTGCCATATTAACACACTTTGAGCTATGACACACATGGGTTCTATGGAGAGCTAAATTCACAGATTTGCAGAAAAACTCCACCAGAGTTGGAAGGTGCCACATTCCAATTTTCACAAAAAGTTCTAGCTCTCCACATGTTCTTCCAGTTAAATACACACACCCCAACACGCACACTCAGCGGCAAACCCGCACATTCACACTGATGATACATAAAAAAAGACTGATGCCACACTATAAAAAAGAAAGCCAGTCTTTATCCAAGGAGACACCTAGAATATCAAAAATTACAAAAGCTCATGTTCCAGTCCCTCTTCTCCATACCCATCATCACCCTGCTTGATTTGCCTCAGTCCTCCTCCCAATTCCTGCTACTTTTTCTTCATGCTTAAATGACATTTTACGGTGTATCTTTCACTTGCATTTCTCTTCTAAGTACTTGTACATAGAATTTCCAAGACTGTGACTGTATCTCTGGCATCCCATCACTTCCATTATTTTCCAAGGTACTATTGTGTGTTGCCCATGTACATTCTTACAAGCTCTGTGCCCTCATGTTCCTTGTGCTATTATATCCCTTATTTTTCCCCTCAGATCAGTTAACAATAGAACCTTTCTGAAAACAGAGTGCTTTTCTCCTTCCTGCCTGGTTTTAAATTCAAATTGAGTAGCTACAATTCAAGTTCTGGAATAGCTTCATAACATATGAATAAATCTGTGGCTGAATAAATGGCTGATTTATATATTCATTCAACAAAATATACTGTTGTTTAATGGTAAATGCATCAGTATTTTGATTACTGTGGATAGCACCTGAGCATATTGTTCACAGAAGCAAGTTGTTCCACTCCCTTCTCCTTATTGACCCCCCCCCCCGCCCAAAAGATTGTGCTGAAGGTAAAGGGATCCTTAGTAGCAACATGTTGGCATGGGGAGAAGTGTAGATGGTTGGGAGAATATCCAGAATTTTGGAAGAGAACTGTATGTTGAGCTCTGCACTTTCTTGCTTTGCAATAGTTCCACCACACACATCCTAAACTATTGCTTAGGGACTTTTTAGAAAGCTTGGGGGGTTAATAAGAAAATCGGCTTTTCACAAATGCTACCAGCTTTCTGAATGCTGCCCTCTGCATGTTAAGTGGATGGTTGCTCCCTATATGTGTACACTGAAGAATACACTGACTTTTCTACTTTAATAAATAGTGAAAAGTATATTGATCTTGCTTATGACCACTGTCTACCGCTATAGTTTATGGTGCCCATGCACAGAATACAGTTGGTAAATCAAGCCCTGGTATCTGTATCATTGCTTCAGGGATTGCATGGTGGCAGCCAGGAGAAGGGCCTTTCATGCTTTTATGTATAGGTTTTGAAAATGCCTTGCCTGTTGGGATGGGCAGCCCAATCCTAACCTGTGCTGGAGCAGGCAGGCTGGCCTGTGCTGTATCCAACGCAGGTTAGGCAACAGCTGGAGCTCACCTTGGGGTAAGAGGATATTTACCCCTTACCCCAGGGTAAGCCCCAACCAGCCCTATGGGACTGCTCAGATGTGCACCAGTGAAGTCCCCGGCACAAATCCAAGTAGCCCATTTTGGGGCCAACCAGCCCTGGGACTAGGGTTAGGATCCAGACTAAGTGCCAGATTCACACTCCAACCCCCTCCACAGGCCAGTTTGCCCATGGGTCTGCCCTTATTTCCCTCCCCCACCTTCCCTCTGCCCTCCCTGGGGCCTTATACTGGCTGAACTCAGCTGGCCTTACTGACAGGCAGGCAGGCCGGCCGGCACATATCCTCACACCAGCATAGCCTGCAGTTGAGTAGCACAGACACGCCTAACGACATATTTGTGGCACTCCAAGGCCAGGGCAGGGGGTGTTTAAGATTGCAGCCTAAGATAGTCTCTATTTATTTAGGTTTTTACGAAGAATGAAAAACTTACTTAACTTGCTCTTTGTTGATTTTATTACTAGCTCACTGAATTTTACTGTGGTTTAATGATTTTTATATGGCCTTGTTTAATATGGTATTTTACAGTAAAATTTGAGAATTGGGGAAAACAGCCTAAAAGTTATGGAATACTATGAAGAGTGGGTAGCTTCTGCTGATGTGCTATGCAGCTTACTTAAGCCACTATGAAAACTTTTATCTACCCAGTTTTTATCAGACTGTTGTTTACTGTAACTGCATACTCTTTTTCTATACAAATGTGTAAATTGCTTTCATTTTTTTAAATCTTTTTTTGCAAGAAACAAACAGCTCTATGATACCATCACAAGAGAGGTGGATATTCCACCTACATCTATTCGGTATGTTGACGTGATGTGCAAAATATCAACAATTGTACTTTTTTGTGAATTTGTATAAAATATTTATGAAATTTAGTTCCTAAGACTTTTTAGAGTGCAATCCTATATGCTGGCCTAGTAAGGCCGACATAACAGAGCTGTATCCTAAAGCCCATTAAGAGGCAGCAGCAGCAAAGTCCAGGACAAGGGGAGGGTTTCCCCTTGCACCCGTGTAAGCCCCAGTCACCCCTATGGGCCTGCTCAGATCTGTGCCTGCTGTCTTGCAGGCTCAGAGGAATGTGCACAGAAGCGGCCTGAATCAGGGCTGCCCTGGCCAGGGACAGGGTTTTGGATTTGGCACTACGGCGGTCCTGCATCACAACCGTCATCTCCGCCCACTGCACCACCCAGTTACGCCCCCGGAACACCCTCGCGGAGGCCCTGCACCAACCGAGCGCCACTGAACTTGACTGGCACATGGCCGGCACCGACATGGACACTCTTTATGGCACATTTGCAACAGCGTTCGTTCTGCGCAAGGAGTAGGCAGCCATTGAAGCAGTAGTCCAACAGAGTCAAACCGTCTAGCTCCAGTAACCACTCTGGCCGCCGCATTCAACACTAATTGCAGCTTCTGAATGGTCTTCAAGGGCAGCCCCATGTAACGTGTGTTACAGTAATGCAATATTGAAGTCACTAGAGCATGTACCACCGTGGTCAGGTCCAATCGACTCAAGTATGGCTGTAGCTGGTGAACCAGGCGAAGCTGGGCAAAGGCACCCCTGGCCACCTGGCTCTCTAGGGAGAGTTGTGAATCCAGGAGCACTCCCTGCTGCTGCAAGGAGTGTGCAACCCCAACCTTAGTTTTTTACACTTAAAACTTAAACACAATTGTTTCTGATGTTCATGTCATTAGTACATTATCAAGAAGGTTTACTTTTCTCATTACATACTAGGTAGACACGGGGAAACAGGAAGGGAGAAAAACTGAAGTAGGGATAAGCTATGGAAGAATACGCCATGTTTTCAGTGCATGTCCTTAAGTTTACCTACAGTAGGGAAATAGGACTAAGGTAGTTGTTTCAAAACTATGGGTTGGGAACCCACCAGTGGGTCATGACCCAATTTTTGGTGGATTGAGAAACTGATAGGGCAGATTAGGTTATGCACATCAAAGGTTAAACAAGCTACTGCTCACCATTATAGCCACACAGCTTGGCATTTATAAATCAGGCAAAAGTCTCTAGGGCCTCTAAGAAGTTTGGCAATGGTGCAGCTGACCAGTGCACTGCCCCAGGCCATGCTGGTTGGCCTGCTGCCCTCTACCCTGCAAGTAAGAATCCACCCCCAGAGCCTTTCTCAGCATACTGTGTGCAAAGCCGGTCATTTCTAAGGAAGCTGTGCCAAAAGATGGGTTTAAGAAAAAAACACAGAAAATAAAAGAGTAGTCATTGTGAAGCTCTTCTGGGAGATAGTTCTTAGGCATAAAGGGTAGCAGAGTGGCATTGAAATGTAACCATTTAAACCCAATCTTTCCCTTGTTTTTTGTTTGTTTTTCAATCATCTCACAGAGCTGATGGAGGTGTCAGTAAGAATAGATTTGTAATGCAGATGACTTCTGATTTAATTAGTAGAATGATTAACAAGCCTGTGGTTACAGACATGTCTTGTCTTGGAGCATCTTTTCTGGCAGGTCTTGCTGTAGGTATGTACCAGATTTTTTTTCTGTTTTACAAAAGGAGTTTTTCATATGTGTAGGTTAAGAACATAAGAAGAGCCCTGCTGGATCAGGCCAAAGGCCCATCTAGTCCAGCTTCCTGTATCTCACAGCGGCCCACCAGGTGCAGATTATATGTATTAATGGAAGCTCTGCCTCTTAATATTTCTAATAAACACATTGTTTAATATTTTACCTGTAAATTTTTGTAACAATGTAAAATCAAAATTTTATTTTCTCTAAAATGTAGTGAAGTGAGCTTAAAGTAATATGATTCATAATGGCAGATGTATTTGTTTTGTTGATCAGTTTATTTATTTATTTGAAGAATTAATAGCCAGTGTTTGTTTAGCCAGTTAATGTTTAGCCAGTGTTATAGGCCTCATTTACCAAATTATCATCTCTCATTGATACTACCTAACTGTAAAGGTAGGGTGCTGAATACCTAGCCAGATGCAGTTCAGTTACATTTTTTTGACAATGCAACGGAACAGTGACACAGGAAAAAGTCTCTTCTGGCACAAGATGCCCCAAGTTTTAAAATACATCTGGAGAAATTAAGGAAAGTCTTCATCCATCAAAGGTTAGTTATACTAAATTTTATTGATATCAACATCACAGCTAATTTGTTTTGTTGATTTCAATAGGACATCCTGAGATCCAGTATGGTATAATGGTTTGGGAGTTTGACTTAGACTGGAAAATCCAGGTTCAAATCCCCACCTAGCCACAAAACTTCCTAGGTAACCTTGGGTCAGTCAGCCTAACTTAACTCACATAGTGGTTGTGAGGACAAAAGGAGGAAAGGAACCATATACACTACCCTGAGCTCCTTGGAGGAAGGGCTGTATAAAAATGGGAAACACAAAAATAAATAGCCTAAAAGAGACATGAGATCAGACACATTGCCTGCACATTCCATTCTTTTGTCAGAATCTTGGTGCTGGCATTTTGTGGACTATCCAAGAGCACATGTAAGCCTTGGTTGATCTCAGTAGACAGTTTGCACAATCCCTGTATTGACTGAACCCCATAATCTTACAGAAGGATTTTAAAGACTTATTTTGCCTGGAGCAGGTTTAAAACTCTTTCACATGAATCAGCATTGATAAAATGTATTCCCTCAAAAAGCAGAAAAAGTAAGCATCAATGGGATACAATGAATACAAAAGGACTGGAGACCTTACATGCAACGGGTATTTTGTGAAGCTCAAAACTTCCCTCAAGGAAAAGTTTGGTTTCATTATGCAAATGGATGTACTCTGGGGCACTGGTGTAGCTCCAAGTTGGGGTATTATGTTGCCAGTATGTTGGGGTATTATGTTGTTTACATCAGTATTTTAGGTACTGCCCTGTTAATCATCCCTCGCAAGAACATTAAGTCGATGCTAGTGTGTGGTTTGGTTTATAAGTCAGATGATTACTCCTAGCCAAATACATGTACTGTCCTTCTAATTGGCAGCTAGCTTTTAGAGTAAATTCTTTGTAATTTAGCTTCAGAATATTTTTAAAAAATACCCATTTGTAAAAGTTATTACTAATTCCTTTCTTAGCTTGATTGTTCTTCAAACTGGATTTATATGGTCTTCTGCAATTGTTCTTGATACAACTTGAGAGTATATATTTTTGTGTTTGTGTTTATAGGATTCTGGAATGACAGAGAACAACTAAAGAAGCTAAGGGAAACTGATGTGGTTTTTAAGCCACAGAAGGAGCCAAAGGAATATAAAGTTGCCATGGATAATTGGATAAAAGCTGTTAAGCGTTCTCTCCATTGGTATAATCAAACATCAGAATAGCAAGAGTAATGCAAAAATTTTAGAATGGTATCAAACTGTTAGTTTTATAGGACAGAATAATCTACCAATTCTGCCTTATGATTACAATAGAAAATTCTAATCTGTTCTTGTTTTTAAGATTATTCAGCATACAACAGTTATTCCAGAGCAATTGCAGTGACCACCATGTAATGATACAATAGACAATGGGACTGAATATCAGTGTCATGTGTAATCCCAAAGGGGTAGCTTCCTATAAGATTGTCTGAGAAGGATATAAAGTAGGAAAAAGTATTTAGTTATCTGCCCAGTGCTATAATTTATTCTGCTTTGGTTAACAACCTTTAGAACAAGGAAACTATATCATAATCTGTAATGAACTAAAACAGAAACGCAACCTAGTACAAACCTAGTGTGGCTACTTGTCCACTAAAGATTGGATCACACAAAGGAAAACCAACTACAGTGAGCCAAGATACGGATTTACTTTCTTTTGGAATAATGGTTGAGTCCTTTGGAAGCTGGCTGTTGAATGATGTTATCAGAAAATTGTCATTCATCTCTTCTGTCTAGAGGAGAAGAATCTAGGAATCTGTGGCTGTCTATTGTGGAGCATTGTTACTAATGCAAGATTCTGGGAAGATTATTAAAAAAGAGAGAGAAAAACCTTAGCTCTTACTAATCCAGAGTTCATCAGGATAGTTTCTACTCATTAGGAGATATAATTTGTAAGTAGAATTAGAATTTCTCTTTTCCCTTTGGGCTCAAAGATCAAAGCGTTCATCTTTCTCTGATCACCTTTTTTAAGACCAGATCCTATCCCCAACCATTACCCCTCTCCTCCTCTTTCTGCCCTATTCTAATCTTTCATATAAATGTGCAAGATAGGACAGATGCAAGTTCTACCAAAACTTCTACCAAAACTTTTAAGGTTAAAAAACAACAACACTATCCACCACTCAGGAAACTTAAAAAAGGGGGGGGCTGATCAAAGAGAAACTCCCAAACCATTTCCAGGCAATGTTTTTAGTGTAATAATTGAACATTTGTTATATGGAATCCAAACATATTTATACAACATAGTACTTTTGTTGCCAGAAAATTGTATTTTTCTAGCACTCAGACCTCAATGGTTTGCCAATGGAAAAATGATTTTTTTTCCAGCTACAACATCTTTTGCAATGTGTAGGTACCTAGTCAAAGTGTCAGGGTTATCTGTTGGCTTGTGCCAACTGCTGTGCCATCTTATTATTCATTACCTCAATGGTTCTTTTTGCTTTTGTGGGAGAGGTAACAAAATTTTGCTGTTTTGTCTTTGATGTTGACTTTAGAGCAGCAAAAGTGGTGTCTGTGTGTGTGTCTGTGTGTATCTGTGTCTGTGTGTGTGTGTGTGTGTGTGTGTAGCCAAGCTTTGAGAGGATAGCTATGTCTTCTACAGCAAGGCACTGCTTACCACATACTATGGGGTCTAGATGCATTGCTATAGAGATGCAGTGGGACGAATGAAAATCACATTTTTAAAAAAACTGTGGTTGGAATGTAATATTGTAGCATCATGTAAACGAGCCCTCAGAAAACTTCCAGTAAATGCATGTAGACTTCTGGATAACAGTCCTAATGTGCAACTGTAAGTAGGGAGGAAAATCAAATTTTGTTGTAATAGCACAGTTTGCTATCAGAATTTAGTATATAATTCTAAATTACTTTGCCGTATCTCACCACCATAACAATGGTCTTCAAGTGCCTGAACAAGAGTCCAGCTGGGAATTTTTCATGGTAGAATCCATATTACTTTCTGCGTAGGACAGGAACATCCTTAGGACATACTTGTAATGGGTCATTTATGGATACTTCTTGTACCTGGGTTGACTTGAATATGTGTATATGTATTTGAGAGAGACAGAGCATGCAATGTATGCGTGGACAGACTATGAAAGCTTAAATAATATTTTTCATGTTGTAAGCCAATTCAATTACAATGTCAATTTGCAAAATGTTGCCTAGCTTGACTAACGTTAGGTTGCATATCTGCAAGCTGATTTGTGATTCATAAATATTATTGCACTATTCTCAGTGGAGGTTGTGATTTTGAGCAACTATTCTGTGAAACATCTGTAACACCATTTAAAAAGTTATTAGCCACCCAAAAACTGTAATGTAAACTTGAAATTAGGCCTCATGATTTAGATCAATGTTTCTATTTACATTCTAATCTCTCCCTTGTTAGAAATGTACACTGCTGGTGAACTGTAAGCATAAATTCCAAGCTCAAATTTATTATTTCAAACTATAAATGTTCTACTTTTTCATGCAATAGCTACAGGATTAAAAATGTTGTATATTTACATTTCATTTTGGAAAATAGTAGTTATTCTCATGGAAAATACAGTCCCAAATGGGAATTTGTTCAAGTTGACTAGGAAAAACTTGATTCTTAATTGTTTTGAGCAATAGTCTCAGATTCCCTAAGCATGCAATTTCATAATACAGTATTGCCTTTTGGTTTAGGTTCATCTCTGCAGTCTCAAAAAACTGTTCTTTCACTACAAACTCGTTTCTTTCTTTCTCATTCATCTGCACTTATAGGCATATTTTAGGACACGTGGTTGCTCTTGTTTAGAAAAGAAGGGTATTTAGCAATGAGATGCATCCGTTGTCAAAAAAAAAAAAAAAACTACTCAAAAACCACCATGGATGATGCATCAAATCACAATAGGAAATTCTGGTGCTGAAAACTAGGGTTTAAGTAAACCTTGCAGTGGATCAACAGATGTTCCCTGCAATTTTTATTTTTTTTACAAAGGAATCTTGTGATCAAAATAGCATAAATGTAATATATATATATGGGGACGTGGTGGCTCAGCGAGTTAATCCGCTGTCGCTGGGCTTTCGACCGCAAGGTTGGGAGTTCGAGACTGCGTGACGGAGTGAGCTCCCGTTGCTTGTCCCAGCTCCTGCCAACCTAGCAGTTCGAAAGCACCTAAAATGCAAGTAGATAAATAGGAACCACTTTGGTGGGAAGGTAACGGCGTTCCGTGCGCTACGGCGTAGAATCATGCTGGCCACCATGATCGGACAAAAACGCCGGCTCACAGGCTTTGAAACGGAGATGAGCACCGCCCCCTACAGTCGGTCACGACTAGACCATTCGGTCGTGGGGAAACCTTTACCTTTTTTTTAATATATATATATAGAAGTGGACAAGTCTTCCCCTCCCCATGTTTGCAAAGTGAATGGATTAAATAAACTTTTTTCTGAAAATAGTGTGAGGTGATTGGCAAACTAACCATGACCAGTCAAAATTGCTACAGCCTTTCCACAGTGCATTCTGGGGTGATGCAGGGCAAAAGAATAGGGCCTTGTGTGGAAATGGCTTCCTGGAAATGGCTTCCAGGAAACACCATAGGCTGCCCTGCAGCCTTCCAGCTTGCCATGGAAGGGGAAGCGTTTTTCTGTTTTGTTTTGCTTTTTTGAAAACTTATTTAAAACGTTTTTGAAGGCACCAGTTCTTATTTTTTATTTTTTTAGTGACTTAAGCTATATGATTATGGCTTGATGGTTCAATGAACCTGAGCTTCTGCATTGCCTTAACCACTTACGTTGAGGTAGCCCATACTACTAGTTTCACTTGGATCGAATGAGATATTTTGGATGTATGGCCAGACTTTGTCAAGAAGTCATAACTGAACTGGTGTTTTAACCCTTACCTGAAGGACCTGGGTTTGGAACAGGGATGGGTCGATAAGTGTTCTGGGGTATTTGGCTCTGCTTCCTGAGGATCCTAAGTACAGTTCCTCATCCTCAGCCATGGAACATTCTTTTTCCTGCCATGCCTTTAACAAATTCACATGGTAAATGTGGGAAGAGGGTGTCTTTCAATCTCCACAACTCATAGTCTACTGCTCCCAGCCACCTTATGATTTTGTAAGGCCACTGCCAACAGCTTAGACTCTGAGGCAGGGAAGGTCCTCTGTCTTGAAATCCAAAGGGCATACCCTCTTATCAAAGGCCTCCTGGGTTATTTGGGCTACCTGTACTTGAAGACAGGTAGCTTCCCAATCTGTCAGCTTCCCTAGCTGCTCCCTTAGGTCAATAACATATTGGAGAGAGGAAATGTGGGGCACTTATTGTGAAGGACTCCCAAGGGTATATGGCTGAACTGAAGTTCAAAAAGAGATGGCTGTGGAGGCTTGGGTTACTTCCTGGATTACAAGAGGGGATCTAATAACGGCCCAGTGTAGGGGCTCCTCTAGGGCAAAGTGCCTTGATAATCCTTTGAAGGTCTGATTGAACTGCTCTACTAGGCCATTACATTGGGGGTGGTAGACTGATATCCTCAGTGGGGCTTGTAGTACCCAGCTCATAAAATTCATGTCTGTAGGGTTTCCTCCTTTTGATGAATCATCACCTGTCCAGGAGGGCAGGCAGAACTGCTGGCCACATTAGTCATGTGGCAGCAGTTCTGCCTACCTTCGAGTATTCTGTAATGGCTGACTCCATTAGTCAGATTGTTTCCTCAAAGGCAGCGGTTCTCTAAACCTTTCAGTGTTCCAGAGCTCTTTCCCTGAAAGATTTAGGAGTATAATCTTTGTCCCCCTGAGCCCTCTCTGCCTCTCCTTTACTCCCCTCCAGGCCACCCTCTGTGGCCTCCCTGGGTGCCGCCAACTTGTGGGGCCCAGGAGCTCAATAAATGTAGCCAAGCAAGTTCTCAAGAGTGAGAAACCCCATGACATCAAGGAGCCACAGCTGAATAAGTGTACAATTGGCCCTTGTCTGTGAGGGGGCCATTCCTGGAACACAACACACACACAATACCAAAACCCAGATAAGCGAATCCACAGGGGCCATCAGTGTGTCTCTAGACATGACCAGAAGTGTGTTCTACTTGTGTCTGGCGGTGTTCTGAGGCCCACAGAGGTCATGTGTGGCCTCTGTGGGCATCAGAACACCTGGAGGTGTTGGAAAGGCACTTGTTTTTTTCTAAAACCGGAAGTGCCTTTTGACCACCTGTGGGAGGTGTTCTGAGGCCCAGAGAGGCAGTGTGTGGTCTCCCTGGGCCTCAGAAAGCTTCCCAGACATGATAGGACAATGTGTCTGGATGTGTCCAGGTGGTTAGGTGAAGCCCTCCAAGGTTCTGACCTGCAGATAAGGAGGACCCACCTGTATATTCAAAACCTATTGTAGGCTTCTATTAGTATAATAAAAAAAATTATCCCATACATGCCTAGGACATCATCTTTTCGCCTGTATACTGTTAAGGAACAAACACAGAAGGCCAGATGCTTTCCCCTGGAGTGGTCGAGCTAAAACTTCTACAGAGTCGAAGCAGCTTTGCCCACCCGCAATCCAATTCGACTTCTATGGAGGCTGAGTTCGAAGAAAGTGCTCAGGAGGGCTGGAGCTTTAAGCGGGTGACCGAAGTCCAAGTATTCATATTCTAAGTGGTGGATAATAACTTGAGCTGCGCCCGTCTGTGACGTGTGGCTGAAGTTCCTAGTCTGTTCGGCGCTCCCGCAGCTCCATCTTTGCTTGTGTGTGCCGCCGTAAACCCGCCCACTGCCTCTTATCCACCGGGATTGGGAAGGGGCGGGGGAGAATTTAAGCATTTAAGAATTTGAGGGAGGGCCCTCTCTAGAAAGGAGGCGGCACCTGGTCGACGACTCACGACTACCTCCAACCCATGGCCCTGCCTTAAGAAGTAATGCGGCAGAATTGAAGCCAGGGGGCGGGCTTAGCGGCCATGTTTTTGAACTCAAAACAATGCTGATTCCAAGCATTTCAGATTGCTTTGCGGGTACTGTTTAGGACTGAATAGTTTGCTCCTGAAATAAAAACTTACCAAAATAAAAACGTGTATTATTCTCGTAGCCCGCTACGCCGCCTGTGCAAGAGCTGAGCCGCCGGCTTGGAACCGAGGCACGCAAAAGGCGTGCGAGCGGCGTTTCTCTAATCTCAGCTCCGGTTTACGCATGGGTTGCTGCCGCCTTACACAACCACCGCGGCTCGGATTGCACTATTTTGACAGACTTATTTTTTGAAATCTACACAAGCAAAAATAAAACGGTCATGCCCCATAAAAAAAAATTCTGTACTCACTGAACGGTAGTTGTATTGAACCGATGTAATGTGAATACATGAATCTTTCCGTGGAAATTAAATCCCATTTTTCGTTCAGCGATTCGCACACCCGTATGCAGAACACGCAGGCATGCTTAAAGAGGTTGAAATTAACTTTTACACGCGTGCAGAGAGAGTTTTATTCGTGAATTCGCGGCAATCCTCCTCCTTCGCGGCGCTGATCTGAGTCAGCCATATTGATATATCCATGGCTTCAAGAAAATGACGTCATGCCTTCTCCAGTGTATAATACCTTCATGACTACCTCGCCCCCAGTAATCCTAGAAGATGCGCTTAAGCCCGTCGCCCCGCCCCTTTCCCTAGTCTCCTCCTCTAAGCGCCGAGCGGGCTGTGTACACACAGACGAGGCTACCAATGGGAGGCCGGGGGCTCCTGACTTCACGCGAATGTATTGGCCAATGGGCAACTTCGGTTGTCAGACGCCGCCAAGCTTGTGCGGGGGAGAGAGCGCGAGCGATTCTGACAGCGGCGGCTGTTGAAAGGGCAGACGGACGGTGGCGGAGCTGAGGTGGGTGAAAGTGCCAAAGGGCTCGGAAGAGGGGGGGGCTGTATCCCTCCGCTGTCCTTCGTCAGCGTTGGAAGGCTGTGTTGGTCCCAACTCTGCAGAAACCGGCGTTACCTTCCTTAGGCCCCACCCCGTCCCCCTTTCTAGGGGTCTTCTGGCTGAGCGACTTCGGGGGTTGGTTGGGCTGGACGCCGCCGCCGACTGTGTTGCTCTTTCGCGCGCCATTTGGGTGTGTTCTGAGGTTCTCGCAGTGTGTGAGGAAAGGCTTATCTCGTTTACTTCCGCGTCCCTCCTCCAGCCTGGTGAATCTGCTGCTCCGGGTTGGCTGCGGATGCTCCTTTTCCACTCTGGGCGTCATCGTGCCCCTCTTCTTCAGCGGCCTGGTACGTGTTTGGGGTTATAGCAGGGCCCAGCATAGGGGCCTCGGGCACCGTTGGAGCAGCGAGTTGGAAAGTGCGCGCGGAGGTCTGCGTCTTGGTGGGGCCCCGTAAACAGATGGCCGAAACTAGGCTGTTTCTGGCGGGGTTTTTTGACTCTCCAGGGAATGGGTATGCAGGTGAGCTGTTGCAGAAACCATGGAAGGAAGGAAGGATACCATGACCAGGAAATAATCTTAAATAACTGCGCTTGTTGGATCAAGTCTTCTCGCACACGCACCGCTCCAGGCTACCCATCCTCATCTCCGAATAAGGCTCGAGTGTTTCCTTTTGTTTTGCCTTGCGCTAACTTGAAACGGAAGTTGGCGTAACGCAGGTTGCTGTCAAAGCTGCGAAGGTCTGTCTTTGGAAGTCAGTTCTTCAGAGTTCATTAAGTGTGCTTAGGATGGTTGTCCTGAGGTGCAGCCCTAAACATGTTTATTGAGTGAACGTGTAAATGCCGTTCAATGCACGTTTATCTGGAAGTAAGCTTCACTGAATAGGACTTATTGCTGAGTTTAGTGAGGCTTATTCCCAGATAAATGCACATTGCACAGCAGTAGGAATGGTTCAGTCAGATTTGCTGCCAAACTCTTCCTCCTCCCCCCCCCAAAAAAAAACCCCAGAAGAGAGAGGGAAAGCAACTACTTACCTCATTCATTCCCTCTCTATCCTGTTTGACAAAACAAGCATATCACTCACTTTCTGTTTTATTTAAAGGGACTGCAAAGAAGAAGCAGGCTTTCCTATTCTCTCACCTGACTCCTTCCTCATGGGGCTGCATTAAAAGGACCAAATGGGGAAGGTGAAAGATGAGAGGGTATGAAAGCGAATGATCCACTTGCATGCAGGAAATGGATTAATGCGACTTTGTTTTCGGTGGGCTGAATGAAGGTAGTGGTGGACTCTGGTGAAGGGGTCTGCTACCTCCCTCACCACTCAACATGAGGCATATCCTTCATGCCAGCCCTGCGCTACTGCCTTGGTTTGGCTGAAATATCAAGAGTATCGGCTTGCCTTTCTGTGGTGAAAATTAAGTTTGAGCTAAGAGTTAAACTTTTTGTAGTTGGATGACTGTATAGACTGACTGTCCATTCTGTTCTGTTCCCAGGCCACTGCCAACTTTCCATTGAGTAGGTTAATTTGCAGTGTTCTTTAAACCAACTGTAGTTGCGTGAGCTTCTGTGTGTGTGTGTGTGTGCGCCCAGTCATTTGGTGTGAGTAATGTTGCATTTTTATTAGAAGCTCTTTTCTTGTTCTGATAAGTAGAACACATTTAAGAATTTGTGCTTTACCTTTTAAGTTGCAAGTCATATGTTCTAATCACACTTTAGATAAAAAAATTAGTTAACAAGCACAAAATTGACTGACGGAGGCAAAATGGAAACAAGTTTCCTCTCCCAGTGTGGGATTAGAACTCATGAGCTCTAATGTATATTTGGAGGTTATACGGACAGGACCAGTAATACTTCTGAGTTCTTGGATGGGCATCTGAGCATAGCCAATACGGAGGTGTGTTTTGTGGGGTGGGAACCTGGTTTGGAGAATTCTAGCCCACCACAAAAAGTACAGGGCAACATTAGATAAACTATCAATTCAGCAGCCCATATTAAGTTGCAGTGCAGATAGAACAAAACAAGCAATATAAATTATTACATGCTTCTCCACAAAAGAAAAACAAACTATGCAAAATAGAAAACCAATTCAGCAATACAACGTATTACCTTATAACTTACAGTGAAACACCTATATCATAAAATAAATTGACTTCACCAAAACAAAATGAACTTTTTCAGGTTTTGAAATAAATTAGAAAAGGGTGACTCTTCAGTCTTCGTGAAATCATACGTGTATCCAGAAATTATAGGGATACACTAGGGATATATGAAGGTATAGAGGTATACTCTTTTCCTAGGGATAACCAGTATAGCTAGGGGTATACTGTTTCCCAGGTTTGCCTAATTTATGTTCCAATAGATGTTAAAGACCAGGAAACAGCATGCATGGCATTGAACTGGTAGGGCTGATGCACTTCTGATTTGCTGTAATGATTTTTATATTTTGGCTTCCCCATGTAAATAAGATTAAACTGTGTCTCTTCCTGAAGATGGAAGAGTGGTCCATAAATGTCACTGTATGTTCACTGCTAAAAATATAAATATAGTAGCTCCAGATGCTTTAGCCTAGTTGTGATTAATTTTTTTTGACATTTAACAAGCGTCTAGGACAGTGGTTCTCAACCTTTTTTCCACCGGGACCCACTTTTTTTTATGACAGCCTGTTGGGACCCCCAACCATAAAATTATTTTCATAACTACTTAATAACTGTAATTTTGCTACTGTCAGGTAATTTTACTGGGGTGTCAGGGATCTGAGCATGTGCACGAGGGCTAGCCAGCCCAAAGAACCAGAGCAACCACCCCACAGC
>JAJKFI010000002.1:42171108-42296014 GCA_029204185.1 Lerista edwardsae | reverse complement strand
AGCGGTGAATGCAATCCAGCAACCACGGAGCCGGCTGGGTTTTTTTTCTCACTCTTGTGGGTGGGTGGGAGGGAGGGGGGACGGGGAGAAGGCAGGCCACTCCACAGAGTAGCCCCACCGTACCTGCTGCTGTCTCCCGCCACTGATCTTCCGCTGCTGCTGCTAACACTACCACGTACTGTCTCCCGTCACTGATCTTCTGCTGCTGCTGCTAACACTACCACCGATGCCTGCCTCGTTCTGGGAACGTGCAGGCAAAGCCAACAGCTATAGTGCGCAGGCGCCAAAACAATTTAAAAAAAAAAACACAGCAACAAGCCGATGGCAGCGAGTGTGTGGAGCCAATCCCACCTCTGAAACCCCCTGTCTTCGGCGACCCCTCGGAAATGTTTATTCGACCCCCAAAGGGGTCGCGACCCCCAGGTTGAGAACCCCTGGTCTAGGAGAAATATTCAAGTTGAAAATATCTGTATATTTTAATAAATTTACCCATTTCTTGTTTCATTTTCAGCATATTGGCTAAAAGACAAAAATCTCATTCTTCAGAGTTCCTTGATAGAAACTATGCAGTAGAAACTTTTTGAAAGCTATGCTAATGATAACTTTAAGGGTGCTTTGTCTGAAACAGACAAGAGATTATAGCAGATAATGGGGTTATGCTGGCTGATTTTTTTTTTTGAACTGTTAAAAGTTTGTTCATAAGAGTGAAGGGTCCCAACTGCTAATATTGACTGAATGTCACTGATAAAGATAACTGAGCTTGGTAGATTTTCTGTATCATGAGTCATGATACAAAAATCGTGACATTGCATTTCTGAGAAATTTTTAGCAGTAATTTTACAATCACTCTTCTCTCTATGTGGATTAAAATGTGCCTGTGCCTGCCATGGTTCATGTCAGATTTTTTGAATATTTAAAAGCCTTTAAAACATCCACAGTATTTAAGCAAGTTTTCAAGGAAAATGTGAGATGTTGTTTATTAATAGATAGTGTAGCTATTTGTATATTAGCTTTTAAACTGTATTGGAAGAAGCATTTGGGTTTTTGTGACTCATATTGACTCAAGTCATGGACGACACTGACTCTAATCTGACTCACAACTCAAGGCTAGTGACTTGAAAAAGAGTCATGGCTTGAATGGGCTTTTCTGAGTAATTGTGACTCTCATGTGTGTTTGTGTGTGTACTCATGAATACATGCTTGCTTAGTTATTTCTCTGCTCCACATCATACCAAAGACCACATGGCCCATCTAGAAGCTGGCATTCAGAAAGGCATCAGATGTGGTGGGAGGCTGGTTGTTGGAGGAGGCTAGTGAAGTGGAGGGGAGGAAGAATGCTTAAGGTGTTTTGGGGGGTTGCATAAAACTAGTTTCTTGTAATGATTTGTGACTCGAGTCAAAATGACTATAAGTTGCTCAGGTCAAGTTGCAATAAGTGCACACTTTGACTCACAAGTAAAGTCAGGGGGTCAGCAACTCTTGACTCGCAATTCAGACTCAGTGACTGGAGCACATCCCTGATAACTCAATGAGGGACCTGCTTTGAGCCAAATCCATGGAGATAGGATCCGCAGATAAGTACATTCAACCTGTACAGTCAATTCCCTACTATCTGCAGAGGGTTAAGTTCTTGCAAACCTACAAGGGCGGTGAATTTGTGGGTATGGAACCATTGATCCTATGGGATTAAAAGGGTTTCATACCAGGGGTTTAGGGTGTCTTACTTGCTGTTTCCTTAAGGTTCATGAGTCCATGCTGGTCGTGGGCTCCATTTTGAATGCCCCTCTTACACACAGGAACTTCGTGAATGCACCAGGGACATTTGAAATGGTGCCTGCGACCAGCACAAAGCACTTTGACATGACTGGAAGAAGCTTCAGAAGCTTTTCCTGGCCATTTCAAAGCACTTCACTTGTCACAGGCACCATTTTGAATGGCCCTGCTGCCTCTGGAAGGTTTCTGCTGAGCAGCAGAGCTTTTCCAAAGGCAGCAGGGATTGTGGAAAGTGAGACTCTCCTCACAAATGGCATGAGGTGGTCTCAATCTTGGCCCTCATGAATGGTCATGAATTTGCAACTAATGAGTTTGCATATGCCAAGGATAGACTGTAAATCTTGGTTCTCCAGAGTCACCAGGTTAGTGTTTGGTAGTATTCCAGCATAATATGTAGTAAAGAGTTAACTATTTTTTGGTAATGTTCCCACTAACCTAAATAACTCACGGCTTATTGTGGTTAAAAGCTGGGAATCAAATAGTGCTTATATGACAGTAGTGAACACAGATCTATTTCTTTATGACAATCCCTCTCAGATTCACAGGGGAAGCTACTCATATTGATTTTTCAAATGTAAGTGGCCATACTCAAGATTATGTAGTGCTATAAAACTGGAAAAAACACTAAAAGTTTAATATTGCCTTGAAATACATTTATAGAAATTTAAATCATTTAACAAGCACTAACCATTAAGGCAAGAATTTCCTCATCCTTTTGTGACACAAAAAGAGAAGTATGTATTTCTCAAGAAATGATTTGCAATTATGGGAGCAAATAAGCCACATAGGCTATCCATGTTCAAGTAGTTTAGAGACATCTTTTTGGGGAAAAAAAAACTTAACATGGCTCTTAAGATGGTTCACCTTAAAACCCTTAAAATGTTTTACCTTCATTCCCTGCAGATCTAGCTGGGAACAGAAAGTAACTTAAACTGGTGTGATAAAACCATCATTGCCTGTAATGTGCGCATTTGTTTACATTATCACCTTGTCAGACATGTATTCTGCCCACCCAGCTTTTCATTCCCAAATCCTAGTCAATGAGCAAGAGTCAACTGAGTGGTGCTCTATTTCCATTCCTAAAATGCACTTTTAGCCGGCAACACAGAAATATCACCAGCAAAGAGGGCCATAGGATTGGGCCCAAAGTCTGTTGAATTTTGTGGCTAAAAGCAGCTGTGAAAAGGGGAGACTGGTGATTGGGTGGGTTAACAATAAATAAGACTTTTTTTTCTTCAGTTCAAATCTGCAACCTTAAATGGGAGATAGGGCTGAGTGCTGTTAGACTAGCCATAGGGACAGTTTCTGTTGTCTTTATCTTTTCTTAGTGTTCACTGAGGGAGAGTCCAGGTGGACTGTAAGCATGGAGCATCTTGCAGTATGTGACTGTATAGAGCAGGGGTCTCCTTTCTGTGCAAGAGCCACATTGAATACTTTGTAGGGGCATAAAAACGTGTGAAATATATGAAGTCCAAATAGGACTTTGAAGACCACTGTGTTACTATTTGTTTATGCATGTGCAACAGCTTATGCATGTGCAAAAATGATATTATTTCCTCACCTAATCATTTTATGGTGTTGTTGAAAAGTCAAAGAAAAATCTGTATTATGGGCAGGTGAGGTTAACATTGAATAATGATAGTTTGAGGGCCTTAAAGCATGTGGCCCAAGTGACTGAAAATGAGGGCTAGTCATGCTAACACTACTGACCCCTGCTAACTGAGCAAGAGGTACTTTTTCAAGTGATGTTCCTCTCAAAACAATAAAGGGAACACTTAAACAACACAATGTCACTCCAAGTCAATCACACTTCTGTGAAATCAAACTGTCCACCTAGGAAGCCACACCGATTGACAATCAAGTTCACATGCTGTTGCACAAATGGAGTAGATAACAGGTGGAAATCATAGGCAAGTAACAAGACACCACCAATAAAGGAGTGGTTCTGCAGGTGGTGACCACAGACCACTTCACAGTCCCTATGTGTTCTGGCTGATGTTTGGGTGACCTTTGAATGCTGGCGGTGCTGTCACTCTAGTGGCAGCATGAGGCGGAGTCTGCAACCCACACAAGTGGCTCAGGTAGTGCAGCTCAACCAGGATGGCACATCAATGCGAGCTGTGGCAAGAAGGTTTGCTGTGTCTGTCAGTGTGGTGTCCAGAGCATGGAGGCGCTACCAGGAGACAGGCCAGTACACCAGGAGACGTGGAGGAGGCCGTAGGAGGGCAACAACCCAGCATCAGGACCGCTACCTCCGCCTTCATGCCAGGAGGAACAGGAGGAGAACTGCCAGAGCCCTGCAAAATGACCTCCAGCAGGCCACAAATGAGGCCACCGTTTGTCTGCTCAAACGGTCAGAAACAGACTCCATGAGGGTGGTATGAGGGCCCGATGTCCACAGGTGGGGGTTGTGCTGACAGCCCGACACCGTGCAGGACGTTTGGCCTTTGCCAGAGAACACCAAGATTGGCAACCTCGCCACTGGCGCCCTGTGCTCTTCACAGATGAAAGCAGGTTCACACTGAGCACATGTGACAGACGTGACAGAGTCTGGAGATGCCAGGGAGAATGTTCTGCTGCCTGCAACATCCTCCAGCATGACCGGTTTGGCAGTGGGTCAGTCATGGTGTGGGGTGGCATTTCTTTGGGAGGCCGCACAGCCCTCCATGTGCTCACCAGAGGTAGCCTGACTGCCATTAGGTACCGAGATGAGATCCTCAGACCCCTTGTGAGACCATATGCTGGCACGGTTGGCCCTGGGTTCCTCCTAATGCAAGACAATGCTAGACCTCATGTGGCTGGAGTGTGTCAGCAGTTCCTGCAAGATGAAGGCATTGATGCTATGGACTGGCCCGCCCGTTCCTCAGACCTGAATCCAATGGAGCACATCTGGGACATCATATCTCGCTCCATCCACCAGCGCCACGTTGCACCACAGACTGTCCAGGAGTTGGCGGATGCTTTAGTCCAGGTCTGGGAGGCGATCCCTCAGGAGACTATCCGCCACCTCATCAGGAGCATGCCCAGGCGTTGTAGGGAGGTCATACAGGCACGTGGAGGCCACACACACTACTGAGCCTCGTTTTGACTTGCTTTATGGACATTACATCCAAGTTGGATCAGCCTGTAGTGTGTTTTTCCACTTCAATTTTGAGTATGACACCAAGCCCAGACCTCCATGGGTTAATAAACGTGATTTCCATTGATGATTGTTGTGTGATTTTGTTGTCAGCACATTCAACTATGTCAGGAACAAAGTATTTAATAGGAATATTTTGTTCACTCAGATCTCGGATGTGTTGTGTAAGTGTTCCCTTTATTGTTTTGAGCAGCTTATTTAGCAAGGGGAGAGCAATTGTCCCTATTCACCCCTGCACAGTGTCTTTTCTAATAGCTCTTACGAGTGGTGTTCTGCATTCTTAGATTGTGAGCCCTTTTGGGGCAGGGAGCCATTTAACTTTATTATTATTTGTCTGCAGACAGCTTTGTGGACTTTGTGTTGAAAAGTAGTATATAAATACTGTTGACTGACTGACTGACTGACTACTCTGGCCATATGGAAAGAAGTGTGGCATAGAGAACTGTACATGTTAACTGTTCAATAGCATGTTTAGCAAAAAATATTTTAAATTGCTGTGGGCCAGATAAAATCTTATGGCGGAGGTAGCTTCTGGGCCATAGTGTAGAGACCCTGGTATAGAGCACTAATTGAATTCTAAGTGCAGGTTTTTATGAAACCTCCACAATGCCTTTTCTATTGCCTGTTGCATTGTTGGCTCTTCTCATACTCTCTTGATAACCTCTCCCACCCCAACTCTCCTTCTAAGCCATCTTGAGCAAGTAGAAGTTGCATGTTATCATTATAAGTGTTATGACTTTCTCCCAACCTGTACTATTTGCATATGCTTCTGTGGTAAAATATTTTTTTAATTTATGCACTTCTAATTTATGCATTAGTGCAATATGCACTGATTTTCAAGTACATAACCTCCATGTAAAGTGGGAGGTGCACGTATTGTGCTTTTCAAAGAGGTTACCTCCTTTAGGTTTTCTTTCAAAGAATGTAAAAGTTTGATAGAAAATGAGGTATTTTTTTAAAATAGTAAATTGAATGTGTTTTTCATTTATTATACTTTGATTGAAAATAGAACTCTTTGGAAGAACAATTTATGATGTTCTGTATATTCTCTTGTAGTGTATTTGTTCTGCGTTTGATTGCTCATGTCTGGCATCATCTCAAGTTTCCTCTGAATGGTAACAAAGACGGTGGACTGTTGTTACTGCAGGAAGAGGCATGTTTCCTTAGTCCAGTGATGAGGGACCCTTTGGGGGGTTTGTCTCTGCTGTGTAAGTATTCTACAAAATATATCAGATACCTTTTACCTTCAGCAGTATCTTAAAAATGTAAACACAATTCATAGTATGCCTAATAAAACATTCTTGAAAAGGATGCAGGAAAATTGGAGTATGTCGGGAGAGGGGTGAAAATTCTGTAATGTTTCATATATGCACTTGATTAAATCCATACCTTCTGTGAACTTTTTCTTACAGCATGTTTACTTAATATGTTGGTATGCATATGACTTTAAATGTAGGCATGTTTCTGAAATTTGTAACTTCAAACAATCTCTGAAACATTAGAATCTTGTATGCAGTTCATTTTTGCAAACTGTTTCATTTTAGAAGTTTCCATTTCCAGTAAGGAATTAAAAATACTTGAATAAACTACTCAATTTACCAACTTAACATGATTCAGTACTTACACCAAGTTAATTGACTGCATTTGTGTATGTATTCATTTACATAAGGCTGAACTGATTTTACGGTTTCTGTTTAACTTCTCAAATTGATGAAAATGTGGTTTTAGAAACCTGTAGTTGAGTAAGATCAATAGCTATATATTCATGTGAAAAGAAAGTAAGCGAGCTGATAGTTGTCACTGAAAGAATGAGTAGATGGAATACAGAGGAGAAAACCACACTGTGAAGGCTACATCTGGGACTGAGGATTCGGTGAATCACAGATATTTGTAAAAAAAATCCATTGAAAAATGGTGGTTTAGACCAGCCTGCCCATGTAAACTGCCTTGGGCAATTGCTTTGGCATGGGAAAGGTGAGGTATAAATTCTTCAAATAAATAAATAGTCCTCTTTAAAGGGTAGTTAATAATAGTTCAGGTATGAGAATAAAGTAAGTTATTAGCGCTGTGGGCCCAATCCTATCCAATTTTCTGGTGCCGATGCAGTTGCAATGCAGCCATAAGATAAGATAGCAA
Source organism: Lerista edwardsae (assembly GCA_029204185.1). Lineage (NCBI taxonomy): Eukaryota > Metazoa > Chordata > Lepidosauria > Squamata > Scincidae > Lerista > Lerista edwardsae. Next base: position 42,288,966 of record JAJKFI010000002.1, on the reverse strand, counting down.
ATGTTCCCTTACCTTGAGGAAGCCTCCATGACTGTCTCCCCCCCCCATCACAGAATGCAGCACATGCCCCATTGAGATGGTTATACCAGGGCTGGAAAATTGGATAGGATTTGATTCTGTTTGTTCCACTAGTCAATGCAGAAAGCCCTGAATGTGATGATGGTGGTATTAAGAATATTTAGCATTTTTAATTTAAAAAAAAAGTTCACAAAGCAGTTTATATAGCTAAAGAAATGCTGCCCTATTCTCAAAGGGTTCACAATACCAAAGATGCAAAAAAGACCCCGGCAACTACCACAGAAAAAGACACCATTCCGGAGTGAAGAGGGACACAGTGAAGTTGCTCTGCCCCCACACCCACTATATACAGTGGGTTACTATTTTTCAAAGCTTTCTCTTTGCCCAGTTAACAGGACAAAGTTAACACTTCAATTGTTAGTTTCTTATATTAAAAATTACAACTTATCAAAACTGTTGCTAGGGGGTACCACCCTTCATCAATGATAGTTGTAATTCTGCAATATTTTTGCATTGTGATAATTGTAACAATTATGTGCTTTATATCTCTGTTTTTCAACCTGTGAGGCATGACCCCAATGAGGTTGCAAAGCCTCATTTGGGGAGTGAGTTTTATCAACCCAATACTGCCTTTTCAAAACTGATATATAGTCCTCAATAACCTCTTCTTGTTGTCTTGCCTTGCACTTCCTAAGGCCTGTCCTGCTCAGCCTGCTACCTCACAGGGTTATTGTGAAGGCACATAAAGTAGGGGGAAACAAGGCAGGCAGGGCCAGGGGGTGGGCAGCAACAAGGACGGAGGGTTGGCAGATCGGGTCCCACGAGGGGGCAGGATCAGTGGTGGGTCCCCAGTCTCATACTTTATTTATTTATTGGGGTCATGGCATGAAAAGGGTTGAAGATTGTTTTACATCACTATTGAAATTTTAATTTTTTTCTATATTGTTGGATGAATATTTTTGTTCAGCTGGCTAGAAACATTATTATAAATATAATAAAAATTATATAAAATTACTTTGTGTTAAACGTGACCTCCATTGGGATATACTGTATGCCTTTGAAGTTTTAACAGTTGGTTGTATGTTATCTTAAAGTTATTGACTGACTCTGTTAATTAACTCTCCTGTTTGTATCTGTGCTTTCATGTGATTAAGTAACTGTCTTTTCATTCCTACAGTGATCCATTTCCTTCTTCCTTGCTGCTAAGTCACAGAAATTATACCTTCACCCTACCAACAATCCATTCAGCAAGTGTTCATCTTCTATACCTGTAGGGTTCCTGGAACAGGTTTGTTCTTGCTGCTAAAAGCTTCTATGTACCAATTTATTATATTGTCTTTATTATTTTGCATTTGCTGTTGTATTATGCTATCAATGTACATGGCGCTTTACACAAAGTGAAAAAGACAGGTCCCTACCCTGAAGGGCTTCCAATCTTGATATTGACACATGAGAGGGCAAGGAAAGGGGTGGGGGGGGGGAAGAAGCAGGTTTAATTGAAAAATCAAATACAGTTGTTTCAGAGAGCAATCCAACACATCCAAAGCTGGCACAAGTCCCTTGTGCCAGGCCAGTCTGGTTGCAAACACGTGGTAAAGCAGTGGCTAGGAGTGTGTTTACCCAGCTTCAGCTAATGAACATATTTGAGCTGATTGGGCCTGGCCACAGTGGTCCATGCATTAGTGGCCTCAAGCCTACACTGCTGTAATGCATTGGGCCACTGCATTCTGCACATACAAGTGGTTACAGGGTTTGACTCTGGTGAACCACTGCTTCAGCAGTTACCCTGGCTGCCCATTTATTTCCAGTCCCAATTCAAGGTGCTTTATTGACTTTTAAGGCCCTTCATGGTTTGGGTCCAGGCTATCTGAGAGACTGCCCTCTCCTATACATTCCAGCCCATCCTCTTAGTTCATCCTCTCCTTCAAGTGCCACCTCGACCCCAAGGGATGGCAACACGGGGACAAGCTTTCTCTGCAGTGGTGACACAGTTTTGGAGTTCCCTTCCAGGGGAATTAAGAACCCTTTAAAAAAAGCCTTATGGCTTTTTGGCAAGGGCTCAAAGCATATCTGTTTCATCTGGCATTTGGTTGATGCGTGGATGCTTGCCCTTCTCACCTCTGTCATATTGTAGTGGCTTGACTGCTTACCTGGACTGATTGGTTCCCCCCCCCCCCATGGCTTGACAATTTGTGTTGGGTTCTTTGTTTTGTTTGGTTCTTAATGTATTTACTTATTGTGTGCTACATTGGGCATCTTACTTTGAATCTCTGTAAGCTGGCTTGGGAATTTGCTTTGGCATGGGAAAGGTGGATATACATTTTTCCAATAAATATGAGCATTGTTTTCTTAAGGGTTCAGTCCTAACCAGGAGTTAGGCCTAACCCACAAATGTAAAAAATGTATGCTGTAAATTTGCACCACTCAGAGTCAGAGAGGACAGTGCATATCTATGTATTGGCCTCCCTGACTCTAAGAGTGGTTCAAATGCACTTTACAGTACGTAAAGTGGGACTGGTGCCAGCTTAACTCCAGTTTAAGCGAGGCCGGCCTAACTCCAGGTTAAGTGCCCTAAGCGATCTGAATCCACGTTCTTCATTTGCGAAATGAGATCCAAATATATAAGTTTGGCATGGTGGACTTCTGTTAGGGCATAATGGAACATGTATTCATCATAGTAACAGTATGAACAGTATGAATGATGATGAACAGTAAATGATGATGATTGCAATGCGCTCTACGTGGGGCTGCCTTTGAAGACGGTCCGGAAATTACAACTAGTACAGAACGCGGCAGCTCGGGTGGTTGCTGGGGCACGTCGGTTTGACTCTGTCGAGCCACTGCTTCGGCTATTACACTGGCTGCTGGTTCTGTTCCAGGCCAGATTCAAAGTGCTGGTTTTGACCTTTAAAGCCCTTTACGGCTCGGGCCCAGGGTATTTGAGGGACCGCCTCCTCCCATATAATCCCACCCGTACTCTGAGGTCATCTGGGGGGGCCCTTTTGACTGTGCCGCCACTAGGAGAGGTGAGAGGGGTGGCGGCCAGAAATAGGGCCTTCTCGGTGGTGGCACCCCAACTTTGGAACACCCTCCCCTTAGAGCTAAGAACTGCTTCCTCTTTGGCGGTATTTCGGCGGGGGCTGAAGACCTTTTTATTTCAGCAGGCTTTTAGTTGCTGACAGGCTGGCTGGTCTTTGTATTCTTTTTAGATTTTTACACTTTTTATGTCCATGGGATGATTATTGTACTTTTATATTGTTTTTAATTACTGTTTTTAATTCTGTTGTTTTTTTATTTGTTTTAACTTGTTTTTTGTAATGCCGCCTTGAGTGCCTTCGGGCAGAAAGGCGGGGTAAAAATTCAATTAATAATAATAATAATAATAATGCCTTAATGTTTTATATATACTTTTAGCATTTGCTTAAGATATTTGTATTCATGAATAAAAAGTTCTTCTCTCTCAATCTAGCTACTTCTTGAGCCTACACGGGACTCATATTATGTTGAATTTATGACCTTCCTATAATTTCATGGCAAAAGGTTTATATGCTAAATAAAGAATTGATCTCATGAGAATCAAGTGAGCAGTGAATCAGTGAAAAACAGCTTCCTAGAATGGATCACACACCCTTGCTAAACAGCAGTGAAGCAATGACAGCATAAGAAACCTGGGAAAGGTAAATTGATTCAACTTAAAATAAATTCTAGAATTGTCTTTAATATGGTTCTCACACAATTGAAGATCATGTAAAATGTGAGGGAACTTGGGACCAAATTACAATGTGCGTTTACCTGTTGTGGTGTACTTTAAAAATAAGTATGCATGGGAGGGGAGGCATGAAATGGGACAAAACTGTGGTGGGGGTAGGAGAGTTTTAGTACATACTTTGCCTGTACTGTAATTCTAGTCCCAACTGTACACTATATTAGTTAGGAATAAAGCTTCTGTGGAAAGCCAAAGGCCTTTTTTTTTAAACTAACCAAAATAGGCGCATGGGGAAGTGAGATCCGAGCCAAGTGTTAAAACTCTGCTATCACTCCAGCAATTATTGTCTCCTCCCCTCAGCTACTTTTGTGTGTTAAGTAAAAAAAAACAAAAAACTGGACCATCATTCATTTCTCACAAATGTTTAGTTTGGTTCTAACAAGAAGCCAATAAAATATTTTCATAAAAAGAGTGCTATGGCCAGGAACATATTAATCTAGAGTTGCACCATTAATTCAATGGTTCTCAAACTTTTTTGCACCAGAACCCACTTTTTAAAATAAAACTCTGTTGGTACCCCCCAACTTAAAACAAGTGACGGAGAAAGAAATATTTAATTTAATTTAACTTAAATATTAAATTAAATATTTAACTTAAAATAATTAAAACAAGCAATATTTTATTTATTTGAACATAAGAGCCCCATTGGATCAGGCCAAAGGCCCATTTAGTCCAGCTTCCTGTATCTCGCAGTGGCCCACCTGATGCCTCAGGGAGCACGCAAGACAGTAAGATACCTGTATTCTGTTGCTACTCCTTTGCACCAGGCATTCTGAGGTAGCCTACTTCTAAACAAAGGAGGTTGAATGTACCCATCACAGCATGTAACCTATGATGGACTTTTCTTCTAGAAATCTGTCCAATCCCCTTTTAAAGGCATCTAGGCCTGATGCCATCACCACATCCTGTGGCAAGAAGTTCCATAGACTAATTACACACTGGGTAGAGAAATATTTTCAACGCTCTGTTGTACACTAATACTCTCAACGCTAATAATCTCAACGCTCTATTGTAGTGACTGTCTCCTGGTTCTGGTATTATATGAGAGGGAAAAGAACATCCCCCTATCCACCCTATCTACCCCTGCATAATTTTGTGAGTCTCAATCCTGTCCCCCCTCTTTTTTCTAGACTGAAGAGCCCCAGACGCTATAGCCTTCCCTCATAAAGGAGGTGCCTCAGCCCAGTAATCATTTTGATTGCTCTTCTCTACAGTTTTTCCAGTTCCACGATATTGCTTTTGAGATAGGATGACCAGAACTGTATACAATACTCGGGATGTGGCCTTGCCATTGATTTGTACAATGCCTTAATAATACTGGCAGTTTTATTCTCAATACTTTTTCTAATGACCCCAAGCTATCCATTTTGTGTCAGGTGTGTATAATAACTCGTTTTGGGTTTAGATATTCAAATCCTACTCAGTGTTTGGTCTCACTGGGTGGCCTTGAGCAAGTTATTCTTCTGCCAAGCATACCTCAGAGGACTTATGAAAATAAGCCCTCATGCCCAGCAACTTGAAAGAAACCCAGGATATAAATTAAATAATGCTGTTTTCATTTGTAGTGTAGCTATTGGCTTCCATACCACAAGAATTGCTTCTGTAGAGGTGGAGTTTATGTGCTGAAAATAATGTTCATTTTTCTTTTTAGGAAGCATTTCCAAAATTGTGCTACCTGCATTTTACACCAACTCACTAAGATTTAGACAAAAATATTATCAATAAATGTGAATGTTGGGCCCCAAATGGTAAGTTGCTCATTAAAAGATTTGGATTTTAGAAATAAGGGGGATTTCAGGTTATTGGATAACTAGTAAAGGGACTGTCAGTACAATGGGCCATTACTGTCCTACTTACACTGACTCCATGGTTACGGACAGCAGGTGCAGTAGTGCTGGGCCAGCAAGAACAGGATGTTCCGACCTGTGTATGTCTCAACTTATGTACAGCCCTCCAGAACCTAACCTGTTTGTGCATTGGGGACTTAGGGTATTTTTAAATGTGTTCTTTGGCAGAAACAAGATGCTGGTGATCTTGAATAGATTCTGTGGATGGATTATTGCATTATGCCAATGCGCTCAATGGAGAAAAGTAGCTACAAGCCTTACAGCCCAATCCTATGCATCCTGTAACCTAGAGGAATAGTGTATTTGAAATGGCTGCCACCTTATCCTGTGGGTGCGGGGAAGCCTTTGAAGGTCTCTTCAGGGAAGGCAACATTTGTCCTTCTACCCTGGGTAAAGCCCTAGCCTTCACAATAGCCCACCAAATTGTGGCCATAGACTCAAGAACCCCGTTTTGGGCTTCAGAGTCTGACATGGGGGATAGGATCCGACAGAGGAGGGCTCCTCCAGTCTTTCCCCTGTTCCGCCCTCCCCCTGTCAAGGAATGCCTCCCCACCACCCTCCCCCTGCCTCCAAGTTCACAGGCAACACAAAAAAGCATACTTGGCTGTCATCTCTCTTCTCTGCACTGCCCTCTTCCCCCTTTCTCAGTCTTTAGAGGGTCCAGTGAGAAGGCTCATGATGCACCCACTTTGCTGAAGTTGAGCAGATCTGGGTGTGGTCAATGCCTGCTTGACACTCAATGTGGGAACCCTGTGTATACCACTGTATGTTTCTGAGAGGAAGAATGAGTATAAACATGATATAAATAACAATAATTATTATTTATAAATAATATTGTTGTACTTCCCTGTTATACTTCTCGCTTTCTGATTCATCTATTTCTTCCTCCTCCTGCACCCTAAGTATTTTCTGCAACTTCCGTGTGCTTTGATCAGTAGACTTGTTAGAGGTTCAGTGGCACTTGCTGAGTAAACTTGTGGAGACCTGAATAAGTCTTTTAAGAAGTAGCCAGTGGGGAGAATGGCACAGTAAATGCAACAGGTGCTGTAACGTATTGTTTAAAGAGCCACTCCCATTCCCTGTTGGTGCCATTCAGGGCAGCAATGGCATATTGTCATGGCTGCTCCAAATGGCCCCAACATGAGTAGGAAGGGGCATTTTCATGTTCCGTTGCAGCACCTGCTACACTTTGCTCACTCTCCCCTTCTGGCTATGGAACTGCTTTTAAGAAGTGGGAAACCAGGTTTCTTAAAGTAGAAAATTTCTTTATATAACTGGGCCTTGGTCCGAGATTGTGTTAGGCTTGCTGTACATATAAGTATATACAAGTTTGCTCTTGAAGTAATCTTAAGATACATGATTGTGGCTTTGTATAAACATGTTGTCTGTACTGGTTAGGCATTTTGGTATCTGGTAGAAATGTTATATGCAGGTAAAACGAGGAGTCTGAAATGGTTTAGGATTGCATTAAGGATTATATTATGGATTACATAATAGATGAAGCTTCTGATACCTTACTATGCAGTTTGCCTTTATTATGGTAGGCCTTGAAATGAAAGGTTTATTAAAACCAGATAGGATAAGACTAGAATAGCAGGTGAAATATGTAGAAGCAAGTGGAACTTACACATTTTTTTATAGGGTTGACAGCTTTGATTATTGGCTGTTAGGGCATGACAGTGGTTCCTAAACTTTAGCACTGGGACCTACTTTATAAAATAACACTCTATTACAGTGGTTCCCAACCTTTACACAAAGATTGGGGACCCTGTAAGTCTTTGTGGGGGAGAGTGGTGACAGCAGGGACAGTTTCACAGGGATTACATTGCCACAAAAAACTCTGTTAAGGCACCTGGGGGGTAGAGTAGCCATCCAGAGGGGGTAGGATTCGGCAACCCCCTCTGCAGGCTGGTCTGCTGCCCCAAATAGCTCTCTGTATCAATCATGCCCACTTCTAGGTCCGCGCAAGCCCATACATGAGTCAGATCACTGCAGGGAGTTGTTTAGGGCAATAAGGTGGCCCTCAGAGGGGAACGCCCCCAAAGGCACTGCATTGCAGTGTCAATGCAGTGACAGACTTGGTGGAAAAAGGTTGCTGAAACATTTGTCTTCCTATATTTACACAAGCCTGAAAGCTGCAGGAGCTCATCTATTTGCAGGGAAGTTAATGGCTATCTGATTTTTGCATAACCTCAGGGCTTGAGGCAATTAGTTATATGGTCTTTCCATCACTCATACTTTCATTGGAAGCTCTGTGGGACCCATCAGAAATCTGGTCACAACCCACCAAGTAGGTCTCCACACTTAGTTTGAGAAGTGCTGGTGTATGATATTCGTAAACAAGCTGTCCAATACGTTGTATACTTTTAAAAAATTAGAAGGTCCTCTAATGTACAGTATTGTTACATTCCTACTACAGTAGTACCTCCATTAAGGCAGGGGATCTATTCATGAAAAGTTATACTGCAATTGCAGTATAGGAAACATTGTTGAAGGAAACTGGCTTATGATTGGCTGGAATTTGCTCCTCCCAATGATGACATTAGCTATCAGTCAATCCAAGGATGAAGAGTTCAGAATTGTTTTGTCTACTTTGACTGTACTGTAGTTTTTTAGGTAAAAATTTTTTTCAAGAATGCGTCCAGTAATCTGCTTTGTTTTATCTTTACACTAGATGGCAGTACAGTTGAAGTAAACTCTACTTCTATTGCTTAGTCTTATAAACATAAAAGGTAGTGTTCTTGATCCCAATATAACATACAGATAGACATGGTTACCCTTCTGGAAGTTGTCGACAGTTATTGGCATCATTTGGAAGAAATTAATTTGACTCATGACTGAAAGGAAGAAGCTGAATTGACCAGCTCCAAAGGGTTTTTTTTGGGGGGGGGGCTTTTTGACTAGGGGAAGCTGAATACAAGGATGTTGGCTATTTCCTAACAACTTCCCCACTTTTTTTTTTTTTTAAAGAAATGTGTTACATGGTTTATTACAATAATTTAAATTTTTACCCCTGGCACTGTGTACCTCTGAAGTTCAGGGCAATCTTACCCTTGCCCTAGAATCTGATTATTGTATTTAGTCATGTTCCTTTAACAGTTGGAGAATATGTCTGCTGGTATGGACTGACTCATATTTTATGCAGCATGTTGTCTTCTGAATAAATGGATTGATTTTCTGGTCTTCTATTCTTGCTTAAACTCTCAAATTTGATTGTATTTTCTGTTAGGATTTTATTGTTGAGTTTAATTTGTGTTGCGTCTGATTTTTTTTTTCCTAGATTATAAGTACACCACAAAGGCTGACCAATTCAGGGAGTGTTCTGATTGGGAGTCCGTATACCACAGCACCAGCCATGGTCACTCAAACGCATATAACAGAAGCCACTAGTTGGGTCCCAAGGTAAATAGTACATCTGCTTTTCCACATTTTTGCATGTTTATTTTTTGTTCTGTGGTTCTTCCATAACTCAGTGAGCCTGCTCATTGTATGTGAATGCATGTTTTGACTCTTGTGCATCAACGTGTTGCTGCACGACTTCAGTCAGAGTTAATGGAGTTGCATAATTTGTATTTGTGGATGTGGGATTATTTGCGCAATTGAAACAAGTCCTTACTGCTTATTCTTTCTGCTGTACAAGGAAGATACCGTATATTTATAAGAAAAAAGATGTACCAGTGTGCAAGGATGAGTGAGAAAAGGTCATTTAGGAGAGGGGAAGAAAACGGGGCATTTTGGAAAGAACGAGCGAGGCAAGGGGCAGGGATCCAATAAGAATGGAAAACGTTCATGTCCTAGTATAGCCCAGCCAATTATGCAAATATACAGTTCCTTAGCAAACAATGCCATTGACTACTATTTCATAGAACCCAAAGTTCTAAGGAATTTGAATTGGAGTCCTATTGGCTTTTGTCATGCAACTGTACTAAGCCAGTTAGAAGTGGGGCTGTAACATTTTGCTTTTTGTAACAAAATGCTATTCACTTCAGAATGCTTATATTTTGATTTCATGTTACTTAAAGAACTTAAACAAGGAAGTATTATGCATCAACGTGTATTAAGTAGCATTGTTTACAAGGTGCTAAAGATAGTGACATGCCTTACTTTTTGGTCATTACACTTAGTTTTTATTCACTTTCTACTGCTTAAGGCTGCAATTCATTGCATATTTTTCCTGGAATTAAGTCCCAATGAACTCAGTAGAATGTATGAATTAATATACATTGGAAAATGCTTCAAGTTAGCCAAGAATTTCTGGGTTCAGTTTCATTATAATCAGATGAAATATGTCTATAATAACTTCTGTCTCTCATTCTGAGAATCTGGGATATAGAAATGGAAAAAACCACTCTCTGTAGTACACAGGAAGACCTTTTACCCAGCATTTTTCAAACTCTCAGGGAGAGTTTGCATTGCTGTAAGTGTTTGCGGGGTGAAGGAAGCTACGCAATCCCCAGGATTGCATCACTGCCTGGGGTGACAGGGGCTGCAAGTGCCTTACCTGTCACTGCACTGGGCGCTGAGGGGTGCGGCAAGCCTGCAGGAGCCTCCACAGGGCTCCCCAAACATCTTCAGAAGTAAAAAAAGGTTATCATGACTCACTTCCAGTTTCGCAATCATATCCTGGAAGTGGGTTGTGGTCGTTTATTACTTCTGCAGTCATTTGCACTCACCACACCCTTCAGAGCCTGGCACAGTGATAGGTACAGAGCCTGGCACACTTGCAGCCCCTGTCACCCCAGGCAGCAATGTGATCCTGGGGATTGTGTTGCTGCCTTGGCCCTGCCCCCACCCCTTAAAGGCAGAGAGGCAGAGTAGAGAACACAGGCTTAATGTATTTAATGACCGTAAGGATATATAAAGCAAGTACTTTAAAAAATATTTAGCATGGGTATGTCTTGAGCTGCAGAGTGTGTATGTACCATGTAATACATATTTTGTACCATGTAATACATATTTTGGTATCTGACTTCTTTTTAATATATTCACAGAGAAAGAAAACGAACCCGAGACTTTATGGAATCAGATTTTTCAGAAAGGTGTGTGTTTGATATTGAATTATATTCAGCTTTGAAGATAAAACATACTAACTGGATTGGGCCAGCACATGTCCCTTGTGCCAGCCCATTCATTTCACGAACATGCCATAAAGTGTATTTCACAAATGTGCCATTAGAAGAGGAAGGCCAATGTGTGAAGAGGCAGTGTGAAGAGGCAGAACGGGAAGGCAGGAAGTGGACAGGCCTTTGGGTGGACTAGTCTGGCACCAGTCAGTCCCAATCTGAGCCGCTTGGCGTTACACCAGCAATTTCCCTGGCACATCTCTAAGTAGCACTATCTGGGCCGCAGTCTGTTATTCGGGGGAAAGAGAATGTTCTGGGGCAGGTATGTTGGCCTGCATGTTCCAGCTTGGGGTTAGGATTGCACTCTAAATCTGGTCATGATGTTCCATTTTTAACTTTTTGGATCCTGATTTCTTCTTAGAAAGAGAGAGGCTATTGCATCAGAAAAATGTTGCTGGCATCTGACTTAGCAAAGTATACTGGGAGACCAACTCTAATTGTTTTATGTGCATTTTTTATCTGAATTGTTTTATTGCAGGTTGCCTGGTAACTTTTTTGGTAGACAGGTGGGGTATAAATGCCTTAAATCAGCATTTCTCATACTGTGGGTTGAAACCTACTTGGTGGGTTATGACCTGATATCTGGGGGGGCCAGCCGTAATGGACTTTATGTATGCTGGTGTATGTTTTGTTTTGGCTTCCAGCAAAGGCAGCACTCAAAATGTACAGTTAACCCAAGATCTGACGTTTTTTTTCTCTCCACAGTAAAAGAAACAAAAAAGGCGATAAGAATGGAAAGGGTCTCAGACATTTTTCAATGAAAGTATGTGAAAAAGTCCAACGTAAAGGAACAACATCTTATAATGAAGTTGCAGATGAGCTGGTTGCAGAATTTACAAATTCAAATAGCCACTTATCTTCAGATTCAGTAAGTAAAAAGTAACATTTTCAGCACATGCACAAAATATTCTGGCACTAGGATCATGGAAATAGGCAAAAATGCATGACACTGTTCATAGGGAGAGTGATAAAGGCATTTGATGTCTTGCACCATCTCTTCCAAATGCTAAATAGAACAGAAATACAGTATGATTTGGGTAGGCTGCACATGTCAGCAGTGACTGTTGCTGAAGCTGGCACAAACATGTGCTGTAGTAACAGCGTGATGTCCTCGGTTGTAGTGTTGTTTCATCCACACAAGTGGTGGCTGTGCAGCACTCTTTCTTGAGTGTTTATAGAGTACCATGCTGGCAGATAGGATTGGTCTGTCCTGTTCTATTGGAACTGTACTTAACATTGTGCCATAATGGAAGTAGTGGAAAATAGATGGGGTCCTTCCTTACTTAGGCAAGATATTAATAGCAGCTTCAATGGAGAGATAAAATGAATGGAAGTCTTTCCCCACCCCCTAACTGAGAAAACTCGATGACGGGGAATTGGAAATAGTGCTCTCATCATCAGCTAAGTGGGAGATGCTCTCCAATCTCGCTTCTCTTCATTTCCCAAACTGGGTTGGGAAAAAAGAGCAGAGCGGTGTCCTTTCTTTAGTGCACTGGTGGTATATTGGAGGGGCACCAAGCACCACCTCCCCATTCACAGGTAAGCTTCCATAGAAGCCTCTGTGTGATTTCAGGGGCCTCTGAGGAAATGCAGTTGCAGATGAAGGATAGGACAAGGCAGTGATGTCATGAATTGTTCAGTTGAGCAGCTCTTGCTGCAGTTGCCTGCTTTGGGAAGCTTCAAAAGTCATTTGGGACCCTCAGCCTGTGCCCAACCTGGCTGACCTCTGACACCACCACTGCCTCCTTTGATTTAGTTTAGCTTTGTCTTTAATATACAGTGTCAACCAGCTGTATTGCTTAACATTAGATTGTTAAACAGTGGGTTCTCTACTTAGCTTGGAATGAATTATGTTGTTCAGTCGCTAAGTCGTGGCTACTCTTCGCCACTCCATGGACCACAGCATGCCAGGCCTTCCTGTCCTTTACTAGCTTCCGGGGTTCGCCCAACTTCATGTTCATTGCTTCAGTGACACTGTCTAACCATCTCATCCTCTGCTGCCCCCTTCTCTTTTGCCTTCAATCTTTCCCAGCATGAGGGTCTTTTCTAAAGAGTCCTCTCTTCTCATGAGGTGGCCAAAGTATTGGAGCTTCAGCTTCAGGATTTGTCCTTCCAGGGAGCAATCAGGCTTAACCCTGTAGGATTGCCCGATTGGATCTTCTTGCAGTTCAGGGGACTCTCAAGAGTCTTCTCCAACACCATAATTCAAAAGCATCTATTCTTCAGCACTCCGCCTTCCTTATGGTCCAGCTCTCACAACCATATATTACTACTGGGAAAACCATAGCTTTGACTATGTGAACCTTTTTTGGCAGGCTGGTGTCTCGGCTTTTTATAAAGTTGTCTAGGTTCACCATAGCTTTCCTCCCAAGAAGCAAATGTCTTTTGAATTTGGGCAGAAGATTTAGCCGAGAGGGCAGAAGATTTAGCCGAGAGGGTTAATGCCTCCGTTTGCCCAAAGATAACACCTGAAGATCTCAAGGTCGTGAGCTCGGGACTGCCGGAAGTCTCTGCGAGCAGCAGACCTTGGAAACTGCGGCTGATTAAAAGCTGAGTTTCAGCTGCCTCGTGGGAGGAGGAGTGTGCTGAAATCAGCTGCATCTCTGGTGGCAGCAGGGAAGCCTCATCAGCCAGCAGATGACAGACGGGTGGCTAAAGAAAGAAGGCTAAATCCAGAAAGAAAGATCTGTATGAGTGTTGTTCTTGGAAGACAGAACATTCTGTAAATTGTAAAAACCTTCGGGTTTGTGAGAAAGTCTGCCTATGTAAACCGCCTTGAGTTCAATCATTAGAGAAATCTAGTGATCTTAAGAAAGGCGGTATATAAATAAATGTATTATTATTATTATTATTAATTTCATGGCTGCAGTCACCATCTGTGGTGATCTTGGAGCCCAGGAAAATAAAATTTGTCACTGCTTCCATTTCTTCCCCTTCTATTTGCCCAGATGTGATGGGAGTGGTTGCCATTATCTTAGTTTTTTTTAATGTTGAGCTTCAAGCCAATTTTGGCACTATTCTCTTTTACCCTCATCAGAAGGTTCTTTAGGTTTCTGCCATTAGAGTGGTATTGTCTGTATATCTGAGGTTGTTGATATTTCTCCCAGCAATCTTGATTCCAGCTTGTGAGTATCCAGTCCAGCCTTTCTCATAATGTACTCTGCATATAAGTTAAAGAAGCAGGATGACAGTATACAGCCTTGTACTCCTTTCCCAATTTAAAACAGATAGGTTGTTCCATGTCCAGTTCTAACTGTGGCTTCCTGACCCGCATACAGGTTTCTCAGAAGACAGATAAGGTGATCTGGTACTCCCATCTCTTCAAGAACTTGCTACAATTTGTTGTGATTCACACAATCAAAGGCTTTAGCATAGTCAATGAAGCAGAAGTAGATGTTTTTTTCTGGAACTCTCTTGCTTTCTCCATGATCCAGCGAATGTTGGCAATTTGATCTCTAGTTCAAACCGGAATGAATTACATGTTGCCTTTTATATTTTTAATAAAATATGAAAATTCCATGTTTCTAACTTTGTATAAACATATTATAAGACCTCAGCCCTCAAATAGTTCTGTAGTCAAGAAATTTGCAAATGTTTGCATAATCAGGTTCTAGATGTGTCACTGTCACTCTTGTCAAAATTTGGATAGAATCAATATCCAAATATTGGATACATACCATATTTTTCCTATCCAGTTTTATTTAAAAAGATACAAAGTATTGTTGCAGTTTCACATCTCACAGTCCAGAACTGGCTGAAACTGGCATTCCGTCTCTCCGTCTCAGGATCAGATAGTACACCTGTGTGTCCTTCAGCAGGCAGCTTCCCAGCTTGTTAGGGATAGTAGTTGTACTCCCTTTTAAGATAGTGTAGAATAAGCAGGCAGTTTCACACGGGAAGTCCTGGCTGCAAAACACTGCACATTCCCATGAGCTCATAGTGCTCTAAGGGTCACCCCATTGGGTAAGATGGGGCACAAGGGGTCTTCAGGTATCCACCTACCAGATACACTCTGGTTGCATCCCTTTGTTCTGGGTCTCCAAGCCCCCAACTCTGCTACTATTTACACAAATACACTATTATGTCGAAATAGCAAAATCATGGTCTGGCACATATGACTGTGTTTTTGGCTTTTCTGTGTTCCTACGAGGAAAATTATGGGTTTCAAGTGACCCATGGTCTCCACTGGCTGAGTTAAATCTTTGCTAACATAAATGCCTTTGAGGCATTTTTTACAAAAATAGAATGCTATTAATTAGTGTTTGCATCTCGGAGTTCAGTGACACAAAAAAATCTAAACTCATTTAACATGTACAAAATCTACTCCTTTTAGCGGCTAACTTAGCTCCCTGATATTGTGTTAACAAATAAGAGAGGCTGTTCTCCCATTGTGTGTTGCTTTTCTATCAGCCTGACCATATGTTTCTACGGTTGTATCCGAAGGTTTCCTTTCTCCTGCAGGAGATGGCTTTTGCATTTAGAAGGAGATGTTAGGATGTAACCGTTAGTGCTCACAGTAAGAACCTGAAAATAACTTTTGGCATGTGGTGTAACCTTACTATCTATTCTATAGAAAGATCTTTGTATTTGACATTGCTAGTCAATTGGTATATTTTGACAGTATTGTGTTTTAAGCAGGCATATGATCAGAAGAATATTAGGCGGAGAGTTTATGATGCCCTCAATGTGTTAATGGCGATGAACATTATTTCAAAGGAGAAAAAAGAAATCAAGTGGATAGGTCTCCCTACAAACTCGGCTCAAGAATGCCAGAATCTAGAGGTGAGTGAGGGATAAAAATTGTGCATTGTGGGGGGGGGGGTACCTGAATTCCAGTTCTTCAAGTTTGATGTATATTTTTGTTTCTTTGATGTATACATCAAATAAGTTCGTATACAAATATGTGTGTTGTATCTTTACTAAAGTTTATATGCCTATCCACATAAAATTACTGTGCAGGTTACCAGTTGCACACCCCAACTTATATTAAATACCATTTAAATTTTACTTTGTCTCTTCCCTCCTTTAATTCCATGTAAGATTTTCAAATGCTATCAGTCCTTTTTATATTGGGGTTCAGCAGTCTATGTCCTTGTGCTTTGACTCGGATTTCCTAGAATAATTGGTTCCATTACAAATGATTTCCCATTTACTCGGAGGGAGTTGCACATCAATTATGTCTATTCTTGTCTATCTTTAATTTCACATTTGTTCTGAAGATAGAGAAGCAGCGACGTCTAGAACGAATAAAACAGAAGAAAGCTCAGCTTCAAGAACTTCTGTTGCAGGTACATTTTTTTTTTCAAAATTTGTTTAAAAAGGTGGATTTGTATTAAGCAACTCCGTGTTTTGTTGTATCTAAAATATGCCTAAACTAGCAAAGGGTCAACTCGAATGATATCCTGCTTTAACTGTATGCTAAAATAAGTTTGCTTCAGGCTGTATTTTAAGACATTGACCAATTCATTTCTTGACATATAGGCTATAAGCATTCATGTGTGGTTTGTCTCTGATTTCTGTGTGTACCGAAGCAAGCTACAGGTTGTCATCCTCTACTAGTATCCTGAAAGGTGACATTTTCTAAACTGACTTCTGTTTGCTTAGTTGGATATGCTGTAATATAGCCCCTAAGGTTGCTGGAGATATAATACTAAAGCTTCAATTTTTCTAGTACAAAGTGCTGACTCTGTTACCAAATTCTGAGTCATTAACCTAGGAAGGGTTTTGTTCCCTAGAAGAGAAAGGACATTCTGAACTATCTATTTAAATTTGAGCATTCTATTTTATTTCTACAGCAAATTGCTTTCAAGAACTTGGTACAAAGAAATCATCAAAATGAACAGCAAGATCAGGGCCCTCCTGCTTTGAATTCTACAATACAACTGCCTTTTCTAATAATAAATACAAGCAAAAGAACGGTTATTGATTGCAGCATCTCTCCTGACAAGTGAGTGTAATCTGGAAGCGTGAGCTAGATGAGCCTAGTGAGCCTGGGAAACCTATATTTAATTTTTAAAAAGTCAGTTTGCTACCATATTAATTTTAGGAGGAGGTTGGAATACAAAGCATCTGAATCTTCTTACAGAAAGAAGAAATGAATGAGTCGAAATGGGTGGTTCTTGCTATAACTGTAGTTCTCACTAATGTTGATATTCACATGAATGAACTTGTTACATTTGCTGCTTTTATCCCAGTTCTCGGTAGAGTTACGTTGCTGATAAATTAGGACTCAATCCTAACCAACTTTCCAGCACTGACATATCTGGGCCAATGGGGCATGTTCTGCATTCTGCAGTGGAACAGTAGTCACGGAGGCCTCCTCAAGATAAGGGAATTGTCCTTACCCCACTACTAGAAAGTCAATCCATCCCCTGCATAATTTTGTACATCCTCCCTCAGGCGCCTTTTTACTAGACTGAAGAGCCTCAAATGCTGCAGCCTTTCCTCATGAGGAAGGTATGTAATCATTTTGGTTGCTCACTCCTGTACCTTTTCTAGTTCCACTATGTCCTCCTTGAAATGTGGTGAACACAAGAGCCTTACTGGATCAGGCCAAGGGCCCATCTAATCCAGCTTCCTATATCTCACAGTGGCCCACCAGGTGCCTAAGGGACCACAGTAGACAACAAGATGCTTGAATCCTGTTGCCATTCCCTTCCACCTGGCATTCTGAAGTAGCCAACTATTAATGTAAGGAGGCTGCACCACCTATCACGGCCTATAGCTCACGATGGACTTCTCCAGAAATCTGTCCAGTCCCCTTTTAAAGGCATCTAAGCCAGTTGCTGTCACCACCTCCTGTGACAAGGAGTTCCATAGCTTCATTACCCGCTGGGTAAAAAAAGTTTTTCCTTTTATCTGTCTTAACTCTCCCAACACTCAATTTCAGTGGATGTCCCCTGGTTCTGGTATTGTGAGAGAGGGAGAAGAACATCCCTCTATCTATCCCTCCCATGCATGATTCTGTATGTCTCAATCATGTCCCCCCTCAGGCGCCTTTTTTCCAGACTGAAGAGCCCCAAACGCTACACTCTTTCTTAATAAGAGAGGTGCCCCAGCCCCGCAATCATTTTTGTCGCTCTCTTCTGCACTTTTTCTAGCTCCACAATGTCTTTTTTGAGATGTGGTGACCAGAACTGTACGCAATACTCTAGATGTGGCCTTACCATTGATTTGTACAATGGCATGATAATGTTGGCTGTTTTATTCTCAACCCCTTTTTTTAATTATCCCAAGCATGGAATTGACCTTCTTAATTGCTGCTGTACGCTGGGTTGACACCTTCATCAAGTTGTCCACCAGCACCCCAAGTTCTCTCTCCTGAGTTGTCACAGACAACTCAGAACCCATTAGCCTATATGTAATGTGAAGTTTTGATTTTTGACTCCAATGTGCATCACTTTACACTTGTCTACATTGAAACGCATCTGCCATTTTGCTGCCCATTCCCCCAACCTGGAAAGATCCTTCTGGAGCTCTTCACAATCCCTTCTGGTTTTCACCACCCAGAGAAGTTTTGTGTCCTCCACAAATATGGCCATCTCACTACTTATGCCTGTTTCCAGGTCATTTATGAACAAATTGAAAAGCACTGGTCCCAAGACAGATCTTTGGGGCACTCTGCTTTTCAACTCTCTCCATTGTGAAAATTGCCCATTGACCCCCACTCTCTGTTTCCTGGCCCTCAACCAATTCTGAACCCATAAGAGGACCTGCCCTCTTATTCCAGGCATGGCCCTCTTATTCCATGGTGACCAGAACTGTACACAATACTTGGGATGTGGTCTTGCCATTGATGTGTAATGGCATAATAATATTGGCAGTTTTATTCTCAATCCTTTTTTTAACAATCCCAAGCATGGAATTGGCCTTCTTCACTGCCACCGCACACTGGGTCAGAATTGTCCACTAGGACAACAAGATCTCTCCTGATCCATCAGACAGCTCAGATTCCATTAGCTTATATGTGTTTTGATCTTTCTTCTTTTTTTTTTTTTGCCCCAATGTGAATGACTTTACATATACCTGCATAGAAACGCACCTGCCATTTTACTGTCTGTTCCCCCAGTTTTAAAAGATTCTTCTGGAGCTCTTCACAATCCCTTCTGGTTTTTACCACCCGGAAAAGTTTAGTGTCAACCACAAACTTTTCCACTTAACTGTTTACCCCTTATTTGCTCTACCAACTGTTACATCCCATCGTGGTTCCACTCCTAATTGCTCGTCTGCCATTACTGTGCTGTTCTCCAGCTTCTCCACCCTTATTCCATAGGGATGAGGATTCCTGAACCAGACACCACCCAGCTCCAAAGCTTTCTCCCAGGGGTCGGTTTGAAATCTGCTCTGCCACCTTTTTAATGTTATGTGCCTGTAGCCTGGTTCTGTTTTAGTTCAAATGAAGCCCGTTCTTTTTGTAATGGCCTGGCTTGTCCTAACAAATTTAACCCAAGTGCCTAACAAGTGTAATCCCCTCCTCCAACATCACTGACGTTTGCCTGCCTAGCTGGCCCTGCATGTGGAACAGGTAGAACTTCCAAGAACACTACCTTTGGAATCTGGCTTTCAGCTTCCTCCCTAACAGTCTCAATTTGGCCTCCAGGACCTACCGGCTACATTTCCCCACAGTGTTGGTGCCAACATGCACTGCAACCACTACCTTGTCCCCTGCCCTATCTACAAGCCTATCTAGATGACGGTAGAGAGTCCTCAACCTTCGCACTAGGCAGGCAAGTCACCATGAAGTCCTCACATCTGTTGCAGACCCCCCCCATGTGCCTGACTATAGAATCCCCTGAACCTGACAAGAAGACCCCTGAACCTCCTTCCCTCCTTCTACTTCCAAGGAGTATCCTTGATGCGTCTGGATATGGACCCCTCACCTGACCTTTAGATTGGATTGTATTTAAATCCCCTAGCTTTAGAGTTTCAGAACCTTGATAGAACTTAAACACTGAAGTGTGCTTCCCTCCTTCTTTTATCCTCCTCCTCTGGGCTCCTACTTTCAAGTAGACTCTGGTCCTACTTAGAGTAGACCTCTTTAGACTTGAACTGTGATCCTTCTCGGAATCAGCTCCCTGTCCAGTTTCAACCTTGCTGCCTTTATTTCTCCCCTTCCTGTTAAACTTTGTAAAATGTGAAATATGACCTCAAGTTTGTTTAACACACAATCTAAAAAATATTGACTGAACAGTTGATTACATTCTTACATCAGTTGAAACAATCTGATTCAAATGATCAGATTAACCGGGTAAGCAAGGTTTTAAAAAGATAATTGTTTCAATTGATGACCAGTCTTATTTTTTACTAATTTACGTAGATCAGATCTAAGGGATTATGCACACTGAGACAGTATGAAAATGCAGGAAAAATATTGTTTGGGGACAAGGCTGCAGATGACCTTTAAAATCCATTGAGTCTTTTACTAGAAAAGGTTCTTGCTAAAGCAAGATTTTTTCCTTAACTTTGAATCTGTTTAATGAAGGAGAAATGTTTGTGGACTCCTATTGACTACCTGGAAAAAATGTGTTTAATTGGGAAATATAATAATTGAACCCTGCTGAGATGGCTGTAGTACAAATGCAATCAAAGCTGTTGGTGAACCTTCTGCATTTTAAATACATCTTTGACTTGTGAAGGAATTCTGTGAACGTAATTGGACACTGATTAAACGTATAATTTAAAAGAGGCACTTATTGGAAATCGTTGCACATTGTTTTTTTCTTTCCCTGCAGATTTGAATACCTCTTTAATTTTGATAATACTTTTGAGATTCATGATGATGCTGAAGTATTGAAGCAAATGGGAATGTCACTTGGCCTAGAGGCAGGCAAATGCTCATCAGAAGACCTAAGAACTGCTAAATCACTCGTGCCTAAAGCTTTAGAAAGCTACATCATAGGTAAGGTTGTGACTTTTGCATATTGCTGATTAATTCCCAAGCCTCACCTTAGTGAAGTATTTCTAATGATGTCAGACTAAGTGAGAATAATGTAGAATAACTAATGAAAGTCAGCAAGTAAAGATTGCACAACTAAATGGTAACTTTAAAATTAACCTTCTAGAGCTATCGAGATTTCAAAACGTATAAGTGAACCAAAATTCAAGAGTGGACTACTGTGCAAAGTAGTTCCTTTACTAGTAGCTGCTGCTGCTCTTCTACTTCAGCCTAAGGAGGTGCCTACATTTTTAAAGTCCTGTAACGAAGTGCACAATATATGTAATGTTCCTTAGGAAGATCCAGAAAAATACTAGACATTTAAAATATTCCTACTTAAAGCACATTAGGAATAACAATGAAAGCTGGGGGACCAGCCAATGGGCAAAATCAGGAAAGAAGCATTTGGACAGATTCAGTACCAAAGTCATACTTTTGTCATGCCCATTCTGGTGGAACCAAACTAAACTTGAAATAAGTGTAACATGTTTTGCCTATGCTGGCTGGAGTGAAGTGCAACACCATATTGCCAAATAACCACATTTGCTACCAAAGCAACACATGAGTAGAGCAGATTCAATAATTTAAATGGGGTACTGCGCAATCCTACTTGGTGCCCACCATCCTGAAAGTCATACTAGATGCATGTAGAGTTCTATATTTGAGTCAACATTAGCTCCTTTTAACGGGAAAGGCAATACAGCCAGTTTTGAAGTAGCTTTGTGCGTAGTCTACTCATTTATATATGTATTGCACGACCCCCATCTATGCCATATTTTTCTCATGTGTTCTGTGTTTCAGGAAAGTGAGACTTATTTAGAGTTGTATTCCTGTTTTTCTCTAGCCAGTCTCAATGTTTTCAAAGCAAAATTATATTAGTAGGATCAATTACGTTGGTTCATATGATTCACATTGGGGTGATTCAAAATTATTGTAAGGGGTTTCCATGGTCTATAAACCTCAAACTAGAAATAGAATGAAACTGCTGAAAGAATGTGAAAGAATAACTCAGAGTTTTATTACGTTACTATAGAATGCTGAACAGTTTCAACAGCTTCATATATTCATGGCATGTATGATGTCCAAGCGATATTCAGTTTCCCTCCATGTGTTCTCCAGCATTTGCAGTATAATTGTATTATAGCAACAATTCTGGTCCCGAGTTCATGGGAGTCTGGTGCACAATTTCCTTAACAGAAGAAGTCAAGTGGCTATACTGAGTTTGCTAATGAAGCTGCATTGTGATAGTGGGCTTTGATTTGAAAAACTACAGAACACCCATCACTGTCTCTTCGCAGATGGCATTTTGATTTATGCCATTGTACACCTCCCAGACATCACTTTTACGAAGACAGCTTTTACCTGTTGCTCATTAGCTGATAAAATATTTTGAGTTACTCTTTCACATTCCGTAAGCAGTCTCATTCTGCTTCTCGTTTGTGTTACAGACCACAGAAACGCTTACAATAATTTTGAATCAGCTTGTATATTTGAGTATAGCCTCTTGGGTTTTCCAAACATGGCAGTCTGGGGTGTACATTTTCTTCAGTTTAGTTGGCTTTCGGTGCCAGCATATATGCTGCACTGGTGGCTGTTGAGGCAGAACAGAACTTGTCTTGCAAGGCTATTTGTTGAAAATCCCTATTTTGTCAGTGTTGACTCATAATGATGATAGGTTCATCCAACACAGCAATGCTCACAAAACTCCCACTTTACCACATTATCAAAGGTGTAGCCACACAGCAGTACAGAACTCAAAAATACCTGTAGGCTGGAATCGTAACTTTTCTATTAAAATTACCAGACTGCTGTATTAGAATTATCAGGCCAAAGGCCCATCTAGTCCAGTTTCCGGTATCTCACAGTGGCCCACCAGATGCCTCAGAGAGCACTCAAGACCACTAGATAGCTGCATCTTGTTGCCACTCCCCTGAAGCCAGCATTCTGAGGTAGCTTACTTCTAAAGTATGGAGGTTCCACTACCCATTATGACTTGTAGCCTGCAATGGACTTTTCTTCCAGAAAACTGTCCAGTCCCTTTTTAAAGGCACAGGATGCTATCACCACCTCCTGGGGCAAGGAGTTCTACAGATTTATTACCCAATGGGTAAAAAGGTATTTCCTTTTACCTGTTCTCACTCTCCCAACTCTTAGTGGGTGTCCCCTGGTTCTGATATTGTGAGAGAGGGAAAAGAATATCTCTCTCCACTCAATCCATTCCATGCATAATGTCATACATCTCAATCATGCCCCCCCAGGAGCCATGCTACGCTATGTTAACTGATTTAAATCCACTATTCAGATATATCAGCAGTTGCATTCAGTTTATAATGATACTAAAAGACCAATCCTATCCTCTTATTGATGCAGCTGCACCAAAGATGCATGTGCTGAATCCAGTGGGGGTGATGGATTGGGAGGGGAAAATGGATTTAAATCCTTTTACACCTGCATAAGCTTCAAGCTCCACAATTGGTCAGACCTGCTCCAGTGATTTTGCTGGCACAAGTTCAAAGAGATGGTGTGGGGAGGCTGCTCAGGGAAGAGATAGGGTCCAGTGCATGCTATCACCACTAGATCCAACCCTCCCACAGCCTTCCCAAACTCTGTTCCTCCTTCCAGGCTAGTTTAGCTCCCTTCCCACACTCATTCCTTCTCCTGTGCTGATGGACTTGACCTGGCAGTGACCAGTGATCCCCCGACACTCATGGGAATGCTACTTAATGTGCTGTTGGAAGTGCTTTTGCAACAGTTGTGAAGCAGGGAGCACTAATGGAACGCTTGTTCTGCCAGCGCTACAAGCCCATAGAATTGGGCTGTAAGTGACACAAACTGAATGAGCTTTTATTTTAAAATGTCATAAATTAACAACATTTTATCTGAGTTCATTTTTCTAGAGTGTCAAACGAGCAGTGCAGCATTTATTTGCATAATACACATGGAACTACTTTCCTGGTTTAATTACTGTAACTGCCTTTAACACACACCCTCTCGCTGTACATTGCCCTCGCAGGCAGGTTATATGATTTGTTTAGAAATGCAGGAATATTTCCCAATAGGCACTTGACTGCCAGTGGCAAATCCTGTGTTGACTTGCCTTTATTCAAGGTATTTAGTGCTACATTCAATCCTATTTAGGCCTTGAGAGGCCTGCACTTTGTTTTTTCCTTTAGCATCCTATGTGAGCTAGTGTTTTCGGAAGGTATGGGTGGGTTTTAATCTATCTTTCTGCAAACTTCTAGTTCAAAGACTTTTCATCTGTTCTCATCGACACATAATTGCACAGTGTGAAGTTGTGGTTGGATCAGTCTAATCTTCACGGTTACTGAAATTAGAGGCCTGTACAAACAAAATTGTTGACTTAATGTTTTGTAAAATTTTCAGAAAGAGGATAGGAATCAGATTTTCATAGCTTTCTTAACAAGCTCTAGTTTTTCTTCTTGCCCTTAGCAGAATTAATTCTGTTTCTCTAAGAATACTGTGTCGTGGAAATATACAATAAAAGTTTTTCACATTGCTATGGTTTGTTGAAGGTAAAAATGTTTATTCTTGAAGAGGCTCTGAGTAATTGAGTCCTTGGCAATTAAAAAAATTGAGCCCTCTTGCCATTGTACAGTGCAACAGGCAGCCCAGTCCTTACCTGTGTTGGAGCAGGTAGGCCAGCTGGCCTGCGCTGCATCCTACGCAGGGTAGGAGGCAGTTGACGCCCACCATGGGACCAGGGAGCTGCTCAGATCTGCACCAGCTAAATCACTGGTGCAATCTGAATGCCCAAATGCACGGGACGGGTTAGGC
This sequence comes from Lerista edwardsae, assembly GCA_029204185.1. Classification (NCBI taxonomy): domain Eukaryota; kingdom Metazoa; phylum Chordata; class Lepidosauria; order Squamata; family Scincidae; genus Lerista; species Lerista edwardsae. The sequence continues at coordinate 42,264,483 of JAJKFI010000002.1, read as the reverse complement.
TCTGGCCCAATAGCCAGATCCACACTCTACCCCCCTCCCTAGGCCTGCCAGCCCACTCTCTGCCCTCCTTCTGCCCAGTTCCACCCTCCATCTGCCTTCCTCAGGCCCCCACGCTGGCCGATGGCTGAGGGTCCCCTTATGGGTTGCAAGCCAATTTCAGGTGGGTTGCGAAGCCCCTAGAATAGCCATATTGAAAATATGAGAAGATGGGCTGTTGGAAAGGGGAGGAATGTGTGGTGGTTTTGCTTGTGTCAAGGTTGTAAACAGGCTTTTTTCTTTCTGATTCACTTTGCTATTGGAAAATGGCTGAGAAATAACCAATTTATTGCTGCATTCTTAGGAAAGCAGTTGGCTCTGGCGTCACAATAATGGCACTTCCAGCCATGACATCACTTCTGGTGGGTCCTGGATAGATTGTCATTCCAAAAAGTGGGTCCTAGTGCTAAAATGTTTAAGAACCACTGATCTATTGCATCTATTTAAAAGCCTTGTTAGCTGACTTGAATGCCTTTTGGGAAGAAAGGCGGGTTATAAATTGAATAAATATAGCTATGTTAACTGACAGATGCTGTGTATTGAATTATAATTGACTTTATGCTTGTTTTTAGATATGTCTACAGGAATCTCTTGGGTGAACCAGGGGCTGGTTTTAAATTCAACTCAAGCAGATTTGGCTTTGGACCCATCTGGGAACACTGCTATCTTTAAGTCAGGGTAAAGCAATGCTAATGGATTGTTTGTTTTTTTATGTGGTTTACAAGCTCATATTGCCCTGTCTGATAAGTCAGCAAAGAGCCTTGGTTTCATAGTAAACTTTCACAAGTAGGAATTGAGTTGATCCTGTATCAAACACATTCTGTTTTTGGTTGAGAGCAACTAAAGGCCCAGTCCTATCTGGTTTCCTAGCACTGATGCAGCCATGCAAAAGGGCTGTATTCCGCATCCTCTGGAGGGGTGGAAGTCACAGAGGCCTCTTCAAGGTAAGGGAACTCTTGTTTCCTTAACTCATCTAAACATTGGAGCTGTATCAGTGCCGGAAAATTGGATAGGATTAGGCTTTAATTCATGAAAGAAAATGGAAGGCCAGATGACATGAGTGCATGAAGCAAGACTGTCTTGCCCCTGAAACAGTTTGAACCTATGAAAGTCGAGGGGGATTGTAGAATTTTGCCCCTGTCCAGTTCTAGTCACATCCCTTCAAGGCTATTTTTATTGAAACTTTTATTCAAAACCAGTGGAAGCGTTTTTGCAGTTCAAAAGAGTGGAGGGAACACAGCATGCCAAAGGCCTTGCTTTGTGTGCCACAGTTTTGCCTTGTTTCATAGTTTTTCTCTGTGCTGTTTACAGACTAAATTCCAGGAAACATAGGACCACATCACACATTCATAATAGTTTGTTGCTTTGCCCTTAGTTGATTGATCACATTTTAATAGTGTGGTCAGAATTGCATGAGACTGAAGAAGAAAATTTCTACAGCAATACCTTGACTTCCATGGCTCTTTCAGCCATGTTCAATTATAACCACATTTCAGATTTTGCACAAGCTTTCGTCTGATTTCATTCAACCTTCCATAACGTTTGTCAATGTTCTTACGTTTATTTTTCTTTAATTTCTGTTTCTTTAGGTTTTGCTCATATTCACATGCTACTTAGCTATTTACATTTTTCGCTGGCTAAAATCAATTTGCAAGCTACATAAGGCTGTCCATTTTTTACTTTCATCAATGTCCTCATCCCTAACCAGATGAAAGTATAAGGTATTGCTTCTACAGTTGTTCCGTTCCCGGAACCCCCACGGTTGCCGAAACCCAAGATAATAAAATCCACAGATCAGGGCACAGCAGAATGCGACTAGAGCTGTCCTCTGGTCGTGTCCGGAGGCTTTGAGGAGGCCCAAGGAGGCCTCAGAATGCCTTCTAAAGACACAAAAACCTCACTGCCACTTTCCTCCAAAATCCAGAAATGACCATTTTTTTTGCCTTCTGAAGGCATTCTGAGGCCCAGGGAAGCCATGCACAGCCTCCCTCAGTTAGACAAACCCTCCAGTCCTGTCCAGAGGGTACAGGTCTGGCCTCCACCGCTAGTTTGGAACTTGCAGTTAATTAAAATTGTGGGTCCACAGGTACAGAGCTTTGTTTTGTTAGACCTGTGCTTTGTTAGGTGATGCATTTGGGTTAGTTTTATTTGCATGCATGTACAATATGAGCCTGAAGGAATCAAAATTAAGAACTACAAAGCACTAGAACAAGGCTGAAAAGTTGTTAAATGGGAAACGTGTCTCACTGGTAAGATGATTCTTATGCTTTTTAATAGTGGGAATCCAGGGCTGTGTTTGGATACTGAAGTGGCCTTAGCAGCAGGGCAGCTGCTGGCCCCCAGCAGTCAGCAGTCCAGCAGTGCAACATCACACTATTCAGAATCACGTGGTGAAACTCCCTGCTCATTCAACGACGACGATGATGATGAAGATGATGACTCCTCTTCACCAGAGTAAAGATGCACCAGCCATACAAAATGCTGTCCTTGAGCACTATTTATGTGAGCGTATGGCCTGTATGTAGTTTTCTTCCACTTTTTGTCCTATGTACTTAGTGAAATTTGGAAGAGAATCACCCAACATGAGAGAGCTTGAATGCTGCTAATAAGTGTAGGGCATTATGTTTACCACAGAACAAGCAAAGGGCATGATTGGAATGTGAGAATTCCGCACAGGCAGCTGAATTCTCTGTCAGTGTTGCTAGTCACCAACACTGCACCCAGTCCCCAAGAGCAGAAGAGAGTCTTCTTTCTACTCCACCCCTGGCCCAGCGTGCTCAGCACATTCCTACACAGCAAGTGGGGACGTAGCAATGACAAGCTCTCTATACCGTCCAGCAGGACATCCATTAATCCTGGCCTAGTCCTGGTGCATGAATTGCACTTCCTCAAATGGCATGGACAGTCTAACCAGAGCCATGCAGCTCCTCTGTTTGCATCTGTTGTAGTTGGTATATAAATCTTCTTATTAACTAAATTAAATAGTTATCACTTATGGGTTGCCTGATGAAGAAATTGCTGGAAGGCAGCCTGGATAGACACAGGGGCCTCCTGGACCATGCAACTGCATATGTGCTGAGCCCATGGTGGCTACTTCAGCCAGGCTACCTGACTCCATCAACTTCTGTGCTCAGCAGAACTGGGTCACAGGTAAGGGCTATGACATGCTAGTTTTAGATGCTCCTTCTAATGGGCTTCAGGTAGTACATGGCCAGCATGCAACTGCATACTTGTCTTTTTTGAGTCTATATCCAGAATGGCTGGATCAGCCTGATTTGCTTTTCAAGTATAACTAAGGAAAACAATTCATTCGTGCTCAGTTTGGTTTTCTTTATCATGGGATATTGCCTCCTCTTTATTCTCTCTCATCCTACTTATCATATAAGATGCTTGTTTCCTCTTTGGTCAGTTTTCTATTCTTTTTTTCTACAAAGGAAGGTATATTTAAAGTAACTGTAGCTAATGTAGGGAGGCTATTGAGATGTATGTTTTGTCCTAATCCATTTGCTATTACAGAAGTAGTAGTATAAATTCATGGAGGCAAATGGTTTTTGAGTTTGCGGTCTTCCGTTTTAACTATTCTAAATTTAGTATGTTGACAGTTAGCATTTTTCTCTTATTCATTTTTAAAGAGTGGGACAATGTTCATAATCTTTGTGCAGCTGCTAATTTTGAATATAGAAATGAAGAAAGTGCATTGAAATAGTTCTCAAAAGTAACCAATACTAAATATTAAGATTTTTAACTGGCCTGTGGAATTGTTTTAGTTTTTGTAAACTTAAAAAAAATGAGTTGATAATGGGAATGTAGCAAGGCTATAACCTTGTATTATGTAGAATTTTATATTAAGGATGTGTGTTTCACATGTAAGGATCAAATCCAAGTAGTTTTAATCAACAGCGAAGGAATTTGTTCTAAATCGGCAACTTCAATTTGCAAACGTTATTGCAGCTAAACCCATGAAGTATTCCATACTTAAATAAAACTGTTTTCAAAGTACTAAAAAAAGAACATTTGTGAAAGTTTCTAATCTGATTTTTTTTAAAAAAAAAAAATTATACAGCCCTAACAATATGTTTGCTTTTGCAAATAATTCAGTGCTAATAGGAAAAACTCCAGTAGTTTGGAAGTAGCAACATGAAAAGAGATCACAACACATTTGATTCTTATAACAATCATAACCTAATGAGTATTTTACTTGCAATTTCAATTGGGTAAATTTTAATTTTTTTCCCTTTATTTGTAAATGAAGCCGCTTGAACCAAAACTATTGTGGTCTGGGAAAATAAAGGAATTATATTTTTGCTAGAGATGTGTACATACTAGTTTCATCTCAGATTGGCTTTTAGTACCACATGATAAAATCTATGAAAACATTGTTAGTCTTGGAGTTATGCTACAACTTGGGCGCTAACAGCATTCTGTTCCAATTTTTTTAGATTGTTTACTCTGAGAGGTTTTGCAAACCATTAGGTAACTTTTCATAATCTGTTTTTACTGGTCTTACTGAGACTGAGCCAGAATGCTAGTCAAATGTGGAAGGATGTGCTCCATCACTTTAATTAAAAATGTGAAGATACAGTAGGATAAAACTGAAGTCATTTACATCTTTGGTGTTCTTGTCTCTTGTTTAGCCTGTCTGTGGCTCAAAATATATATGAGAATAACAAATGTACACTTTAATTAATGGATCTGTACCATTCACATGTAAAGCAAGGATTTGGGGCTTCCTTAAAATTAATGGACCATTGCTTCCCCTCACCACCACTGCCTGCTGCCATTTCTTTCACAGTCTTCCTAAATGCTTTTCTTTCAACTAGTTTCTGGTGTCAGAACTGAGTTTAGCTGAAAGAAAAGCACTTCAGGGGAGCAGCTGAGGGCAGAAGAGAGGGCTAATACATGCCCATCCCAATTTAGTCTTTACATCATCCCTCACATTTAAATATGGACTTGTTCGTATGTGTACGTAAAGACACATTTTTGTTTCCTTGGCTCTGACAAGAAGAACTGAAACCTCTATTAATATTCCCAAATGCTCTGTGACCTGTGTAGGAACTAACAGATACTTTTTACATTGACCACGAACCCATGGTTTGTCAAACATTCTCTCACCATCTGTGTGTGATCTGAACTTGACTCTCTGATGACACTTATTAATAAATTGTCAAGATAGCAGTTAACACACGTCCCCTTCTTTCTCCTCAGTGCCACCAGAGCTACGTTTTGTGAACACTCTTGGCATTGTAACTAATCGAAACAGAGGAGCTCTGTATTGGCAGTGATAAGAACCGTAACAGAACCTTAGGAAACATCTGTGATTAGCTCTTATTGGAATGTGCCTCTGTCAAATCTATTCTTTATCTTTGGCAATAAATCTATAGTAACAGGGCTTTATCTCAGACTTGAAGCAGACGGACATTTCGTTCACTCATCATTTGATGCTTATCCACCCACTTTCTCCTCAGAGCAGAGAGGAGAAAGCGTCACCCAGAGTTCAGGCACTGCATCTTCTGCCTGAGGGGAATAGGGGGAGGAACCTAACTTGCTCCAAAGCAACAGTATGATACAATCATGGAAACTTTTCTCCCCCAACACTACCTTCAGAGTCCATCTGCTTTGATAAGGCGAATTCCATTCACCCTCAGGAAAAGGGATCTCAGTGGGTTTAGAGGGACCCTGTGGAAAAATAAACTTAAGAAGATTTTGTGATATTTCTCCTTATTTCCATCACCAGACACAGCAGGTGTTGGGTTAAAATCTCTAATGACCTTTGCTAAGAACATTGAGAAGACCTCAGGCGAGGACTATCTACATTACTCTCTGACTCCACCTGTTCTTCCTCCAACAATGCCCTCTCTTCTGTCTGCTGTCTGGGCTTTTTTTGTCATCAAATGTTTCTCTGACCTTTGTGTCTTTTCAACACTTCTCTAGTTGTTTACTAGACCCATTCTGTGCCTTCATTTGAGAAATATCAGAAGAAGCTGAAAAGCCTCTAAAATGAAGCACTGGGATTTTTAGTATGGCAACAGTCTTGTTTTTACACACAGGCAATTTCCCCTTATGAGCCGCATGCACTCCTGCATTCACTTCCAATATCATATTCCCTAACATCATATTCTCTGCTCATAGACCATGCTCTTATTAGAAGTCTGATCCACCCTTAAGCAATGCAGTGGGGTACCATCTCCGGCTGACATATCTGAGGGGGACTCCTCTCTTACAGAAGTCGTGCTATTAAAAGCAGCAGTTTTCACCCGTGCTCATAACACACTCCATAAGCCGCCCATGCACACAATGCAGACACTCAGTGAGCCAAATACACACAGCCCCTGCAGCAAACTTGCACCTCTAAATTACACAACGGCTCCCTGAGGCTTCTGTTGGTGGTGGAATGTTGGTTGCCAACTGTCACTCAGAACCATTGCAGTCTGGCTGATACTGAGCCCTGCCACTTGAAATGGTCATCAACTGCCACTCAGAATCGTTGCACTACAGCTGATACTGTGTGCAGCAATCGGGGGGGGGGGTCACCAAGAAGATTTGGAAATAAATATGCTCCTTTTTCCTGTTCTGTCTGTGGCACCTTTGTATGGCCTCTGTATCCAACAAATGTTGAATAGCTACTTGCATAGCTTGATGTTTCTCTAATGTTTTATCTCTTGGAATTTTCCAAAATTGCCATCTTCGTGTTGGTAAAAATTCTGTCAATCCCCTTGTTACCATCTCCCCCACCCATGCATCTGTGGTAATGTTGTTCTACAGATGCAAGAATTGAAGGAGACCGGCCTTGCTTCTTGTGGGCTGGCAGAGTCAGGCTGACTTGGACTTGTTACATCTATCTTGGCCAGAATTAGCCTGTCCTCCAGAAGTCTGTCTTCCCTTAGAAGGCTGCTTGAATCTAGGTCACTTTGATTTAAATTTTGTCTTGTCTCTAGACTTGAGATATGGCTTGTAACTTCAAAAGGAGCTACCCGTTCTAGCTTTTAATGGCATCTTGTGCTTGGTTGGAAGCGCCTTCCTCTTATCCTTATTCTTAACCAGCACACTATCCAGAGCCTCACCAAATAACTTTCCATCAACAAAAGGCTTGGCTATTAGTTTTGCTTGAGATCCAGAATCCACCTCCCAAGAATGCAACCAAACATTCTTTCTAGACAAAATATTCTGTGCCCTTGCCCTTGCAGTAAACCAAAGAGTCCAGGGAAACATCAGCTGAGAATGCTGCCTTCAAGGCCATCTTTTTTTTAGCAGAATTTGGCAGATCCAATTTACCCAATTCCTCTGCCCACAACAACCTAGCCCTGGCTAACAAACCATTTGCTGCTGCGGCAGCCCTGAATAAATACTGTACAATGATGCCTCAAAGTTCCTTTTTTTAAAGTTGATTCTTCTATCACATGGATCTTTCGGACCTCCTTTGTCCTCCAAAGGAATTACAGCCTGTGAGGAGAGTGCTGCTACCAAGGGATCCACAGTAGGTACCTTTTTATCAGAGATGTAACAAAGATGGAGCCTGAGGGGCAGCCGCCCCAGGACGCTACACCAAAGGGGGTGCGATTTTTCCTGCAGACCCACTTTTAAAATGTTAAAAAGTAAAGAAGCCCTAGATAGCTTCCCCTACTGTTGCAAAGCAAAACCATAGAATTTGGAGAGCTCTCCAGGCAGTTTTCTGAGGTCCCTGCTGCCGCTTCCAGGTTGCATGGAGGCCCCTTCCTTTGCCCAGGGGTGCCACATATACTTCCTTGCCCCACAGGCTTTTTTGTCTAGTTACGCTTCTGCCTTTTATTAAATCCTGTGGTAACAAATAAAACCTATGTACAGACCTTGGAGTGTATCTTTCTTTTGCTCTGTTTCTCCTCTGTTCCCAGGTCTTTCTGTCTGGCAGAATTCTTTTGCAGAGTCTTTTTGGGGGGGGGGGACATTCCTCCTGTGATCAAATGAGAACCAATTTTATTATGACTGCTGGATTTGGGGGAAGCTTGGAAAACCTAGCAATGTTTTCACTGTACTGGTAGAGAAAATATTGCCTGAATCAGCTCATTTTCTATTGGGTTTCCCCCCTAATTTTGTGTTACAGTATTCTGTTACGAGGGACGTGGTGGCGCAGTGGGTTAAACCAATTGCTGCTGGGCTTTCCAACCCAAAGGTTGGGAGTTCAAGACTGCGCAACGGAGTGAGCTCCCGGCGCTTGTCCCAGCTCCTGCCAACCTAGCAGTTTGAAAGCATCTAAATGCAAGTAGATAAATAGGGACCACTTTGGTGGGAAGGTAATGGCGTTCCGTGTGCTACAGCGTAGAGTCATGCCAGCCACATGACCACAGAAGCTTGTCCTCGCTCTACAGGCTTTGAAACTGAGATGAGCACTGCCCCCTATAGTCGGTCATGACTAGACCATTCGGTTGTGGAGAAACCTTTACCTTTACCATTCTGTTATGACAGATAGAGTGCCTGCAATGCCCTGTAATTTAAAAAAAAATCTGCTTGGAAAACCAAGCAATGCTTTTTCTGAATTTATTTTTTCTATGCTGTACTGCACCATCTGCTCATTTTGTGTTTTTTTTCTTAAAATAAAATATAGAATAAAATAGAATATTACACAGTGTATGCAATACAACAATATACAGTACTGTATTACAACAGATTTAGGTTCATAATGTCCATAAAGTATATGGTGAAGAGGGTCTTTTTGCACCTAACCGCTTATTTCCTTAGGCTCAATGATTCAGTATCTCCTAACTCGGAATCCACTATGTTTTCCAGGAAGCTAACACTAGCGGGTAACGAGGATTGACTGTGTGTGTGGCTACTCAGCCCTCCATTGTTGGGACTCACAGATGCGGGTGGGTGTGCCGCCTCTCATCAGTAGCCCTCTGTTGCTGGTACCCACAGGTGTGGGTGGGATCTGATAGCCATTCTGGATGCAGCCAACACTTCATTTGAAGCCAGCAACAGCAAGCTCACTCTCGTGTCATCATTGACCTCTGCTATAACGTTGCATTGTTACTTCCCTCCGCTTGTCAGCAGTCCTCTGTGGTTAGTACCCACAGGTGCAGGTGGGCACTGAAGTTGTACCAGGCACAGCCAACATTGAAGCCAGCAACAATGAGCTCACACGCTTGTCATCACTGGCTTCCATTGTTGCCTGACTTCCATTGAGGAAAACTTTAGAGGAATGGAACCTCTTTACTAGAAATAACTGGCAACACTAAGTGCCCTCTAGCTGCTCTATTGCCTTGTGCCGCAAAACAAAAAACAGAAGTCCTCCATATCAATCTCTGATAAGACCACAGTAGTACAATTCATCAGGAACAAAATGTTGAAAAGGTGAGCACAATTGCTGGAAATAAAAAAAAAAAATCACCTGTAGGCTGTGCTGCCCTACAGCTGACATTGTACCCTCAATGAGGTAGGGCCAGAACTGGATTTAACAGTCAGCCCCAAGCTATTAGGGAGCCATTAAAGGGTAGACCCTATCTTGTGAAGGCATGAGGGGCTTTCCTAGTTAACATGGAATGCCCTTCCTTCTCCAGGGAACAGCATAATTAAAACATTTGGGATTGAAGCACTTCCCATCATATTAGCAACAACCGTGATTCTAAAAATATAACCTATCAAGCTGTGTACTGCAATAGAAGTTCTTGCTAGCAATGCTGTAAAATGCGCCAGAATTATTTTCTATGCTGTAAGAGATCTGAGCAAAATCGACAAAGAGTTAGGACCTGTTCTTAGAACCATGGTTGTATGCTAAGTATAGCTTGTCATTTTGAAATCAATGAGACTAACAATGAAATCAATGACTAACAGGGTTCACTCCCACAGTAGGGGCCCAATCCTATCCAACATTCCAGCACTAGTGTAGTCACAATGCATCTTCAAGGTAAGGAAACAAATGTTCCCCTACCTTGAGGAGGTCTCCCTGATTGCACCCCGACTGCAGGACGCCGTGCACACCCCCTTGGCACGGCTATTTCAGCACTGGAAAGTTGGATAGGATTGGGCTCTCAGTTTTCCTTATCTGTCATTCAGTTGCAATATCAATCAACACTATCTACTGCTTTTCAACACAAGTTCACAAAGCAGTTTACAGGGAAATAAGTCATCCTATGTTCCTGTCAGAATCTCTGATGTACTTGACGTTAATCTTTCCCAAAACCTTGATGTGATTTCTCCAAACTATATGATCTGAAGGCCTATTTAACATGCTACTTTTACCACGCGGACTCCTTGGAATTGTGTCATCATGAAAGCACAATATGATGGCCAGCTGTTTTGTGTGGATCAGCCTGGCACACGTGTCTAGCAGCACATGTGTCTAGCAGCACATGTGTCTCAACAAGTTGAATGTGGAGTTTGAATTAAACTTGCAGTAGATTTAATGTTCCATGAATTCTTTACCAAATATTAACTCTGACTTTTATTACTATCCTTTTGTATAGAGCATGTACAGATGTAATGTTTTTGTTTTTAAAATAACTACGGTATAATAAGTTTGTGTGGTTTGTTGATGGCAAATATGATAGAATTATACATGTTTTAAGAGCTCCAAGTCAGACAAATAGAAACACATACTTTGAAACAGTTGCTGTTGGAAATGTAAATGTATGTAATGGGAAAATACGAATTTGTAGTGTATTTTACAACTACGTTATTTTTAATGGAAATTTTATAAAAGAATCTATTTCTGTATATTTCAATTGATCCTGTATTTTATGAAACAGTTGCAAGTAAAAATTGTGCAGACTAGAGCAAGAATTTTCATCTGATTGAAATGAAAAGCAGGCATATTCTGAGGAATAACAACATCCAGCTGTTTGTGATCTGAGAAGTAAAGCTAAACTGTAGAGCAGAATAAAATAATTTAAAGACAACTGGGGTTGCTCTTGTTTTTGAGCAAAATACTGTGACACAGGAAAGCTGTCAAAGGTTAGTATTCATAGCATGTGTTCTTCATTTCAAAAAATACATCTTGCAGAGTAAACTGTAGGGGAAAAGGGGGTCAAGTCAAACAGTTGTTTTCAAACAAAATATAAAATATCGCTAATTTCAACACTTGGTAGGCCTTAGCATGACTTCCAGCTCATTGTCTTAGCTCTTAAATATGTTGTGGAGTTCCCAGACTATATATGTTTCTGGTAATTCAAATAAAATAGGAAAAATTGTGCTTCTAATTTCCTAATCCTCCTAATGTTGACATAGCTGTCCTAATGGAATTTGCTCTCAAGTAAGTGTTCATAGGAGGGCAGTGTTATAATACAATACTTCTAAAACAAGTATTGAGCAGTGATATTCCAGTCCAAGTGTCCTGTGTAAAAATTGGCTGTTACAGGGTACAGTGAGGGGCCATCTGGGAAATCTCCGGATGATAGTGGCGAAGTAATTGTACTGCCAATTGCAACATGTGTTATTTTTTTCTGCAACTTTGGATGTTTTAGAACGCCAAGAACAGGTTAAAAAAAAACACTGCATAGAAATATTTGCATTGTATTCCAAAATGCATTGGGCAGCTAGCACCTTTTGAAACCTCTGGCTACATATTTTATTTTTCTTTCACCTTTCCAATTAGAAGGAGTGCAGCATTCTTTAATTTTAAAGCGAATGCTGTACTTAATTTGAATTGCCGCATGTGATAGCAGGAAACTGCCTTCTCAGTCTGCCAAAGATGGAACTTCACATACATTTCCACAAGCTAATGCCTCAAACCGACTTATCAAAGTGGAATGCATTAAAAAAAGTAATCCAGCCACTGTTTTGTCTTAGTGTAGATAGGCTTCTCCTAATTATGACTATGAACGTCAAAAACCAAGAAAAAAATTACCTTGGAAACTGGGCAGAATAACTACTTCCCCTCTCCTTGCTTTCTTCACAGATGACACTGCTGTGGGATTGCACAAGCCTCTGAGGAGCCAGAAACTTGAAAATTATCTCTTGCAAAGTCTGAGGGTAAGCTCAGGAAGATGGGTTAAACAAAAGACACCCATACATTTGGCCCTTCAGAAAGTCCCTAAGGCTGCTTACAAGATCAATAGGTGCTGCCGTATTGGGGTTGGTACCAAGTGCTTTCTCCAAGTTTATCTTAACAGAGTTGGAACCCTAAGACAAACCATCTGAGCTCCACTAGTAATGACTGAGGCTGTTAATGTACTGTCTTTGTTTAGTGTGCAGTTATTTCTCTGGCATACTTGTTTCAATTCTTGCATTGCTGGCACTAGAGAGGCTTTTATTTTGTATAGGGCTTCTTTCTCAGGATTATCCACAGTGGCTTCAGTAGCTGTTTCAGTAGGGCATATGATACCCATACAACAAACTAAGATTTGAGGAAGCTGATCTTCTTAAGTGTAACATATCTGGCTGGCCATTGGTGGAATGCATAGACACTGACCTTCAGGTGACCTTTGTTGGAGGACTAGTGGAGTGCACCAGATAATAAAGGATTTTAGTTCATACTGGAAAGTCTGAAACTGTGAACCTTGGTAGACTAAATTGAAACTCTGTAATATTTGTTCAGATACTGTATGCCATTTGTGGCCTTTGTAATAGAACTATTGATGCTTCGGCACCCTGTTCTTCTCTGGTTGTTTCACTAGTTAAAAGAAGTTTAATCTTGCAAACATGATTGCTTTTGTGATTCGCAGGAAAGCAGTAAAATGGTCAAATGGTCTTTGACAGAAATGGTCAAAGAAACAAAGAGAGAATAGTTGTATCCATTTATTATTCATTAAACTCTGCTTCAACCCCATGTGTAGGATAAAAGTCCAGGTTCTAACAGTGCCCCTTTGTAAGTATTGTAGAAGTCCAGTATTGTAAGAGACATGTTCATTAAAAACGGCAAGGGTATTTCTTCAATCAGCTACACAGCGAGTGTGATATGTGTAAGTGGCCCCCCCTTTAGGCATATCTAACCCATGTCCAGGCAGAGCAAAAGACCTTGTATTTTCTGTTCTTGTGGCAGATAATCTCATTTTATTGTTTGAAAAAATAATTTGCCTACTACCATAAGAACATCAAGTAGAGCCCTGCTGGATCAGGCCAAAGGCCCATTTAGTCCAGCTTCCTGTATCTCACAGTGGCTCGCCAGGTGCCTAAGGGAGCTCATTAGACAACAAGATGCTTGCATCCTGTTGCCACTCCCTTGCACCTGGCATTCTGAAGTAGCCTATTATTAATGTAAGGAGGTTGCACCACCCATCATGGCATATAGCTCACGATAGACTTTTCCTCCAGAAATCTGTCTAGTCCCCTTTTAAAGGCATCTAGGCCAGATGCCATCACCACCTCCTGTGGCAAGGAGTTCCATATCTTAATTACCTGCTGGGTAAAAAAGTATTTCCTTTTATCTGTTTTAACTCTCCCAACACTCAATTTCAGTGGATGTTCCCTGTCCCTCCTATAGAATTTATAGCCTGGGATTGCAGTATCCCACTGGTTCTCTGCATTCCACCAGGTTTCCGTTATGCCTATTATATCAATGTTTTCCCTAGCCACCAAACATTCCAGTTCCCCCAACTTTGCTCGGAAACTTCAGGCATTTGCATAATAACACCTATACAGGGGGTTCCGTAAGGAGGGACTCTTATGTAATCCATTTACCCCGCCTCTCTTTCTCCTGGAGCAACTGTCACTTACAGGGGCGAATCTATTTGAAAGGGCACCCATGGCGCCGAATGAAAATGCGCCCCTAGGGGCACGCAACGTCATGATGTCACATTGTGATGTCATGACATAGCGCCCCACCCCTTCTAAGAGGCGTGTTCTGTTCGCTGCCACCGGCCCTTTAAGGCCAGCGGCAGCGAACAGAACACGGTGGGGGCGCCGTGTTCTGTTTGCTGCCGTCGGCCTTAAAGGGCCGGCGGCAGCAAACAGAACACGGCGCCCCAGCCGGGTTCTATTCGCTCGTGCTGGCTCTTTAAGGCCGGCACGAGCGAACAGAAAGAATGCAGAATTCTTTCTGTTTGCTTGCGCCGGCCTTAAAGGGCCGGCAGGAGCAAACAGAACGCGGTGCCACCCAGCGCCCCGCCCCCCTTGAGAAGCGGGAGGGGGCGCCGGGTGGCAGCGCGTTCTCCTTGCTCCGGCTGGCTCTTTAAGGCCAGCCGGAGCGAGGAAAATGCGGCGCAGGGAGCGGGCGGGCCATGGGCGCCATTTGGGGGGGCGGGCGCCATGCGAATGGCGCCCCCTGCAAGATGGTGCCCATGGCTCATGCCACCCCCTGCTACACCCTAGTTACGCCCCTGGTCATTTACACTCATGCTTGCAGGTCTATTTCTTATTTACCAGTTTAATGGGACATTGTGCAATGTTAATTTTGCTACACTACATGGGCTCTGTAGCAGATAGCTAGCAGGTTTTATGGGACTGTAGTTTTTTTTCCTAAAGATCAGAAGAAGTTCATGTTTTTTTGTATGTGATGAATATATCATTAGTGGAGCAGACCATAATATTTTATTACAGCATCTTACCAACCAGAAGCCTTTGGGAAGCCTTCAAACAGAGCATGTAGGCAGTAATGCTCTTGCATTACCACTCCCCAACAACTAGCAATAGCATTTTGTCTCTGAAGCTGGAGATCGTACATATTCTTGGTGTTTCTGATGTCATTGTGTATCTTGGTTACTTACTCCTTCTGGACACTATCAACCTAGTGCAAAATGTCCTTCTCACCAGGCAAACAAGGTACCATGCAACCAACACGTACCTCACAAACTCAATTCTCTATTGTCCTTATGAAATCATTTGTTACTAAAAGCCACTGATCCTGGAAGGCATATCAGTTCCTGCAGAAGGGAGTAAGTGCCTTCTAAGGCAACATTTGTCTCGTCTGAAGAATGCTGCCTTTCTGCCTCAAGACTTTTTCTGTGACAACAGAGGAGCTGTCAGGCTGGGTGACGTTTGCCATGTCCCTGAAGGACTTGGCTTCTGTGAGGTCTGAAGAGAACAAATGGATTCTCTGAGGGCTAGCACCAAGAACACACCTAAACGTCCAGTGTCATACACGTGATTCTTCCCTCCTCCTTCGTTGTGCCCATAGGGCATGGTGTAACACCTGTCATGGGCATTGGCAAGGAAGCAAAAGAAAGGAGCGCAAAGCTGAGCTCTCCCACCCGCCCTTGCCTCCATTACACTCTGAAATGGAGCAATCCTGGAAGCAGGGAGCATGATGAGACTGCGGAGGGCTCGGTGATGTCTTTCGTCACTGCCCTGGGCGCAATTAGAGCCTCCTCCGGCTCTGCCTCCTCCTCCCCCCTTAAACTACTTTAGATGAATTGTATTATGCTGTAATCTGTTGAGAGCTTCCTTGAGGAAGACTTCAGGGGCAGAAAAGTCAATATTAAGTAAATGTGACACTTCAGTAGAGTAGTTATAGTTGGTTGGGGGTGGGCAAGAGGAGTTTACTGTCTTGGCCTTTACATCCTGTTGTGAGGTTCTCATGGTTTCTGTTTCTGCTTCTAACATATTTGAAGTAGCTTTTATTATCCCCCTTTACATTGCTGGCCATACGTTCCTCAAAGTCTTTCTAGGTCTCCCATATCACCTTCTTACATTTCTTTTGCCAGGGTTTGTGTTCCTTTTTATTCTTCTCACTAGGGTAAGACTTCCATTTACAGAAGGAAGCTTCCTTGCACTTTACAGCTACTCATTAGCCATGGAGGCACCCTCCTGGATCTAGTCGAGCCCTTCTTTCTATGTGGTAGTCACTTCCATTGGGCGTCTACTATAGTTGTTTTAAACAACCCCCATGCAGCCTGGAGAGATTGGACTCTTTCTACCTTCCCTTTCAATTTCTTACTAACTAGCCTCTTTAATTGAGGGAAATCCGCCCTTCTGGCTTTTGTGTCAGATATTCTAGGCATTCTTCCTCCGACATCCATGGCAAAACAGATCGCAGCATGATTACTGTTCCCCAATGGCTCAATAACATTTATATCCCTAACCAGGTCCCGAATACCACACAGTATTAAATCCAAAATCACCTGAACTCTGATGGGCTCCATGACCAGCTGCTCTAAGGCACAGTCATTTGGCATATCAAGGAATCCAGTCTCTTTCTTGACCAGAGCACAAGTTGATTCAGTTAATATGAGGATAATTGAAGTCCCCCATGATTACAACTCTGTCCCTCTTTGATGGCTTCTTGATTTGATGTTTCCTCATTTCAAGGTCCCCTTCAGGTTTTTGATCTGGAGGGTGATAGCACACCCTCTATAATGGAGTTGGACCCGCCTTCAATTTTTATTCTGCTGGATTCTACCCCTTCTTTGACATAGATGGCCACCCCACCTCCAACATGACCTTCCCTGTCCCTCCTATAGAGTTTATAGCCAGGTATTGTGGTATCCCATTGGGTCACATTCCACTAGGTTTCCGTTATGCTCACTATAGCAATGTTTTCCTAGCCACCAATGTGTTTCATTGGAAAAAAAAGGCACCTAAGGGGGGGGAACATGATTGAGACATGCAAAAGTATGCATGGGTTGGATAGAGTGGATGTTCATGTCTTCTCACATTGCCAGAACCAGGGGACAGCCACTAAAATTGTGTGTTGGGAGAGTGAGAACGGATAAAGGAAATACTTTTTACCTAGCAGGGAATCAAACTATGGAACTCCTTGCCACTGGAGGTGGTGGTGGCAGCCAGCATAGGAACCTTTAAAAGGGAACTGAACAGATTTCTGGAGGAAACATCCATCAGCCATGATGGGTGGTGCAACCTCCTTATTTTAGAAGTAAGCTAGCTCAGAATGCCAGATGCAGTTGAGCGGCAACGAGATGCAAGTATCTTGTTGTCTTGTGCACTCCCTGAGGCATTTGATGGGTCACTGTGAGATACAAGAAGCTGGACTAAATTATCTAGCAGGACTCTTCTGCTCATGTTTTTCTCTGAGGCTCTGCTGCTTTTTCTGTTGGGGGCACTTTGCAGACTAGGTCTCGTATATCCACATCTAGCTTCCCCCAATTTGTTATAGCCAATTAGGAGAGTTTAGGAAGTGTTTGTGAGTTGGGTAGTATGGACTGCACAAGGCTATAATTAGTGGCAATTTTATCAGGAGGTTGAACAATGAGTGTTGACTGAAGTGTAATAATCCTCTATTTTGTGTTTTCATAATTTGTTTTTGTAGCCCAGCATATTTGAAGGTCTTCTGGTGAACCTGAAAAGCACATGATAAAAGGTTTTAATATAGATAAAATCACATTTCAGGTTGAGATCCTCTGATGTTGATGCACACTTCACAAAATGCAGTAGAATTAGTCCCTCCCTAGAAGACATGGTAGCACATGGTATTCCCTGAATGATGAGATGTTCTAGGACTATTTGTACAGAGAAAAACCTTTGCTAATCTTCAGTTTGCAATTGATATTAAATTGTTGTCAAAGTTTCCTATTTCTGCTACTCACATTGGAAAATGGAAAACTGAAAGTGCAAAGGTAACCTGAACATAATTTTTGTTTAATAAAAGATAGTATTTGTTTATAAAAAGATAGTATTAACTGAGAGATGTCTGTTTTGTGGCTACCAGTGCTATTCACTGATCTCTTAGTAACTTCCCTCAAGTAGATTGACAAGCTTCACCTGCTGAAATTCTCTTTTTTACACAATTGTTAAAGGCCCAGGAGCCCTAAAGTTGAAAGGTTGCCTACCCCAGTCTAGACATGGGTCCCTTTGTATTTTGTATGTAAAGGTATGAACTTTCTCAAGTGGGAAATATTTCTATTTGACCCAAGATAAACAACAATTTCTTGTTTTTAAGACTGGATTTAAAGGATTGGATTTAAAGGTTGGATGAGGGAACTTGGGGAGCTGGATTTGGTGTACGAAATGCCACTTGGCCATCTCTGCAGTAGGATATTTTGGAATGTAAAAACCTGATTTTTTTAAAAATTGCAGTATTAGTAGTGTGTTTATTCCCATCATTCCACAATCTTTATTATGCATTTTTTCTATCACTGATGATATCAGGTGTTTGTGAGGATGATTTCCTCTGACATTTCACAGATGACAAGCTGCACCTGCTGAAATTCCCTCCTCTACACAATTGTTAAATGTCCCAGAGCCTAAAGTTGAAAGGTTGGCCACCCTTGGTCTAAACTATGCCTGAGCTCCATTTCAAGGAAGTAATTTTGCTGTTTGTTACAGAGTCTGCCCATCCATGAAAGTTTATTTTTTGTGTGGCTAAATGCACTTCCACACTGTAGACAATGGTTCAGGCATACTGACCTTTCCTGTCCAAGAGAATGATAAAACATTTTGTTACAAAGCAGCATTATGTCAGTCTTGTACTTTTTGCTGGTAGTATTTCTGTAAGTCTGAGTTTTGTAAAAAGGCTACCATGTGTGAGTGAAAGAATGGAGGAAGGTGGTTGTCTTGTAAGGTATTGTCTTGTCTTGTATGCTCCAGGAACGAGAAGGCACAGGAAATGAGCCATAACATCTAGCTCTATTTTATAAACCATTTGTGCTGTCGAAATCTTTCTAAATTCATTGGAATACAACCACTCAACAATGCACAATGCCACAGGCAGAGGCAGGTTAGAACAGTTATGGTAGCCTCTGGTATGAACAAGATAATTATAAGGATCAAGAAGTAGTTACATTCAGGGTGTGTGCTTCCTGGAACATTCTGAAACCAGTATCAGTCTAAGACTTGTTTTAAACCTCGATGCCAACTAGCAATGTCCCAACCTGCAAGAGTTTGGGTATTCCACAATTACCAAAAAGTACTCTAATTGAAAAGGAAAATTACTGGTTTAAGAGAATGGAATTTTATTGGTCATTGTAGGATGTAGAAATGGCACGTTAAAGCTTCGTTACAAGAAAAATCCATTGATGTGCCTGTCACATTTGGGATGCATGTAATTTTCATCACTCTTGCTTTTAAAGAAACCTTTTCCAAACAGGCCCATGGTTGTTTTGTGCTTTGTAGCCATTGTTAGATATGCTCCCAATTCTTGCTGGTACTGAGGATTTTCTAAGATGATCATTTTGGGGAGTACATTCAGATTGGGTTCTGTAGTTCAGGCTGGAGAACTGGGTGCTGGACAGGCAGCTGAAAAGGTGTTAGCAACTAACAAGGGCAAGCTTGAGGACAGAATAAATTGTAGATGGGGCAGGATGACCAATTATAAGGTTTGTAGCTCCATGAGGAAAGTGGAAATACTGAGCTCATTCTAGCCAGGGCTTTTAATCCCACTATCGTCAAGGCTACTGGATCAGGTTAGGAATTGAGGCTCTCAAATAAAATTGTGTCTCTTCAATCCCTCCATAAATAAAATGTGAAGGGAGAGGTTCAGAGGTAGGGTGTAATTTTGGAAGATGAGAAGTCTGTGTGTTGTATTCTGCTGAGGTTTACTGTCTTACTAAAGCCCAAATTCTGTCCAACTTTCCAGCACTGATGCAGCAATGTCAATGGGCCATGCACAGCATTCTGTGGTATGGGGGCAGTGACAGAGGAATCCTCAAGCGTTTGTTCCCTTACATCAGGACTGTGTTGTAGCTGTACCAGCGCTGGAAAGTTGGATAGCATTGGGCCTTAAGGGGTCATTTCATTGCCAGATGTTAGGAAACAGAAGAAATGTATTTTCTCTTTCATAGAGTTGCTTTGATATTAAAATTTACAGGTGATACTGTAATCTTGGATTCAAATGATTTAAGCTGGAAATCTGGGAGTATGTTAAGTAATAGCATAGCTTCCTTATTTTTATAACTAGCCTCTTGTCCCATTTCTAGCCAGGTTTCTTTAATGGATCCTGGTATTCCTGAATGTTTTGTATTTCTCTAATCCCACCATTCCAGAAGTCCTTATTGGGTACACCCCTTACGTTGGGGTGTACGTGTGGGGAACTTAAACTAGAATCAGTAGTCAGGCGGTCTCAAAGTAGATTCCACCATCACCTTAAATGTGTGGTGTCATGAATGAAAGGGGGGTTGTAACCTCTGACCCCTCTACTTGCCCACTCAGTTTGAACCCGCAGCTTAGTGGGAAATACCTTGGTAGGTTAAATCCGCTGCCACCAGCCCAGCTATCAGGTTACCAGAGGAGTTTCCTGGGCTAAACTCCTCTCCACTGGGATCCAGAACAAGGCAGATTGATTTATGGAAAAGAGTTTATTAACAGTTTGCTAACCATAAAAGGGGTTGTAAAACACAGCCTAGGAAGATACAGAACAAAATAACCATAAACCAGATGGGGTCTTGCTCCCACTCAGATCCTTTCTCAATCTCCTCACTGCTAGGCCTCTCCCAGCACCAACTCCTCTGTCTCCTCACAGAGCGGCTCTCCCTGCAGCCATCTTGTAGTGAAGCCAGCAGGAAAGAACAAGACTCTGCTAGTCCCAGGCTCTTTAGCTGGAAAAATAACTGATTGGTTGGCAACCTTGACACATGATCTGTTCCTTCTATCTCCCCCCAACTGGGCCATCCTTAGAGTAACAGATTAGGCCCTTGGAAATGCACTTTAACAAAGTAAGTTTAACTTACTTTGTTAAAGTGAACAGAAAGTATAAGACAGAAATAGGTACATGAAACGTAACTGTTTCATCACATGTGGTATCTTGATTCAGCTGGTGATGCAATGTGCTGCTTTCTTAACAGTAACTGGCTGAGTGGTTCTTTATATTGCAGAATCCATTATTGCGGGGAAAATAATTCTCACTGAGTTGTTTAACTGCATTGAGAGATATGGCAGGAGCCTAGGGAAAAAAAGTACGTGAGACCGGAGGGTAAAGTGCATGTATCGATTTGACCCCAAAGCAGATCAATCTGTTACAGCAACTGCCTGCTATACAGTACAGTATTGCACTGTACTGATGGGCAGCACAATCCTAACCTGTGCTGGGACAGGCAGGCCAGCTGGCCTGCACTGTATCCCGCACAGGTTGGGAGGTCACTGGAGCCTCCATGAGGCAAGGCGACATTTGTACCCTTACCCTTGGGTAAGCACCAGCCACCCCTCTGGGGCTACTTGGACCTGTAGCCCAAATTGGGGCCATGCAGCCCAGAGACAGGGGTTTGGATCCAGCATCCTGCTGAGCTAAATTTCTTCCCTCTGGCCACTTGTTCCATTCCTCAGAATAGCCTACCAGCCACTGTGCTGAAGGTAAAACAGAAGGTTTCTGAAGTAATTGGGGAGAGAGCTAACAGGAGCAGCAGAGGCAAAAAAGCCTTAACATCCAAAAGGAATTAGCTGATAGGTATCAGCTTCATTTACAACTTGCAATGCCTTGCATTGTTGCTGCAACAATCAATCATTTAATTGAATGATTAAATTTGATTCTGTCAAAGCCATTTACACTAGGAAATTCTCTTTGCATTAATGCCTACAGGAGCGTATTGAAGCATTAGCAGTTGTAACAAATATCATGGCTTTTTATGGTACCTACAGCCCAATCTGTGCTTGTCTACTCAGAAGTAACTTCCATTATATTCAGTGGGGCTTACTCCCAAGAAAGTGTGTTCTGGATTGCAGCCTCTGTTAACTAAACCAAAATGCACCATTAATAGACAAAGCAAGAGCTAGCCTGCTATCCCAGCACTTCATATTCTCCTGCCCACAGGTAACCATTACTGGTAGATCATTTGTAAAGATCTCATGTTTGGTAAAATAAGACAAATTCAAATAATTGCATATACCCTTAAGTTTTACCCTCGACTTATCCTTGGGACATGACCTCTCGATGAGGTCTGGTCGAGAGGGTTAAAGCCACAGTAATTGCCCAAAGATAAGATCTGCAGGTCGCTAGTTTGAGACCACCGGAAGCTTCCCTGTGCGGCAGACCTCGAGAATGCAGCTGATAAGATCTGAACTGTCTCAGCTGCCTGTGAGAGGGGAGTTGTGCTGGGCAGCCAGCTGTTCTTTGGTGAGAGCAAAGAAGCAGATTATCAGCCGGTGGAAGGCAATCATGCAGCGAGAAAGAAGGACTGGACGATGAAAGTGTCATCTGTATGTAGTTGTTCTTGAAAGATTAGAACTATGTGATTTGTAAAAACCCTTGCTGTTTAGAAAATGCCTGCCTATGTAAACTGCCTTGAATTAAAGTTAAAGGAGCAATCTGATGACCAAGAAAGGCGGTATATAAATACCAAATATTATTATTATGGGCTTAAAACTTGTCCTCGACTTATCCATGCAGTCAACTTATACACAAGTATATACAGTCAGTGCTTAGAGAATCAAACTTGTGAGTTCTAGTTCTGTAATTTCATGCTAGAGTTTGTCAAAAAATATGGGTCTCAGGCCACAGGAGAGCACTTGTGTAAATATCCCAATGGACTATTATATAGATGAGGGAACTTTAAGCCTACTGACCACTGCACTCCCTGTCCAGATAAAATAAGCTTCTGGATTGGGACAGCAGTATAGACATAAATACTACAGACTTAAAGCCCACCTACTACTACTGTTTGTTTCTGATCTAGATGTTCTCCCATGTGCTATTTATAAAAGCATGTGTGGGCCAATTATGCTGTTGGTTGTGCGATTTGGACCTTTTTCAGATGATATAGCAATATCTACACAGATACAAGCATTCAGAGCAGTTCACTGCTTGAAGGTTACCTTCACAGCCTTAAGAAACAGATTTTAAAAATATCACTAAAATTTAGTCACTTGGGCAGCTACATTTCACATCGTGTCCTGCTTTTAATGTGTCAGTGTTTTCAGAGAAGGAATCTATAAGAAGTTTGTTTGTAATCTTGGAACGCCACATACTAAGAAAACATTCATCTCAGCATCTTATGCTCATACTGAAGCTCTTTCCAACAGCTCTCCTCCTAGTCTATTTATTGGCACTCTTCCCCTTGGTAAATTGCACCTTTCACTTATGTGCAACAGGACTGATGTTAACATCTGCATACGCTTCCCCTTGAAATTGTTCTTTCAGTGTTCACTCAGAGTAGTCTTCAAAACTAGAAATGTACAATAAATAACTTAAAAGTTAGAGTTAGCTCAATAGTCATTTTGCAGTTAGCCAAAAACTGCAAGCAGTAATAGTGAAGCAATTAAGTGTCTTTAAAAAAGTATTTGTGAGGTGGAAGATCCAGATACTATAAGGTGGGTGACCCCAACATTATGGCTCCACATAGGAAGCTGCCTTATGGTATTGAAAGGAGACCACTAGGCTGTCTAATTCAGAATTGTTGAAACTTACTGACTGCAACTCTGTTCAGACAGGAATTTTTCTCTGCCCCACTTGGTGATACAAGGATTGAACATAGGACCTTCTGTGTGCTATACTGCTGGCCTTTCTCTTTCTCAGTTAATGGGCTAGTAATTGTATTTTTAAAATTATCACAAGTTAAGACACCCCCTACACCACCTGGCCATCCAGGAGTAGTTGAATGACATTTAGAGTGTCAGATGACTGTGCAACATGACCTTCCCCCAACTGTACACTTGCTCCTGTAATTTTCAAACTCCGCATTGTGAACTTCTGAATTAAGACCACTATCTCAATTTAATATTAGCTTGTTAATCCACATCCAGCTCCCCACCAGCTCTAGAAAGTGTTCCAGGGTTTCAGCTGCTTCCCACACATTAGATGATAGAGAGTTGGGTGTCACCGGCATATTGTTAACACACTACAAACCGTCAGCTAGCCTCTCCCAGTGGTTTCATATGGATATTAAACACCATGGGGCACAACATGGTGCCCTGCAAAGTTCCATGTGCCAAAGTCTAGCATAGTAATCCTCAAACTGTGACCTGTGACTCCCCTGGGTGACTCCACCACCCTATACAATGTCAGAACAGTTTGGCAACCACTGGTCTGGGTCAGTGGTTCACAGCCTGGGGTACATGTACCCTCCCGGGGCACTTGCCAGGACCCTTACAGGGTATTAAAATGAATAATAGCAGGTCTGTTAAAATTATCAGCAACTGTATTAATTAAAAAGGTTTTGCTAACATGAGGAAATTTATGGAAATTGGCTGCAAAGGGGTACACAGGTGAAAAAAAATACCACTGATCTAGGGTACTGAACAGGGGTTCTACAGTAACACTTTCTGAGATTTTATGGGCAGGAAGGACTGGCACAATTGCAAAACTGTACCCCCTAAACCCACCCTGACCAAACAGACCAGGAGAGCACTGCAGAGTAAGTTCAGCAGAATCAAGACAAATGCACTCTACTCCCCCATGCATACAGTACTTCTAAATAAACATGCACACATTGGGGTCTGCTTAGAAAAGATTACTCATGCAGGCGACCTGCAGCTTTCACATGTCAGTCAGACATACTTACAGAGAAGTACTGTCATTTCAAAATGCTTTGTTCTTTTCTAATTCATTAAACCAAGATTTTATGCAATCACTTAAGATCCACCTTAATTTTATTCTGCTTCTGTTTTCTACACATGTAATGTGGTCCTAAATTGCAGTTAGGTAAAAGTGTTCCATTCTTTGCTTCAACCTATAAGATCCAAAAACGAGTTTGTTTCATGTACTTAGTTGTAGAAAGAGTAGCTAGCTTGCAATGCCACCAGTTTTTGATTGCTTACAGCCCTCTCCATTTGTTTTAGGCATGCCACACAACCTGAAATTAGCCAAGATCAAAAGCACTTGTTACTATACAAATGGAGACATTTAAAGTAACTGCATAACAATGCCACAAACATTGTAAATCAACTTTTACATCAAATCATACAGTACCTCAAGAAGCAGCAACCAATATCTACTCCATTACCATCTTCACAAGGGTGATCAAGTGACTGGACAATACAATAGCTGAGCAGGTCAAATAGTGATTTGTTCTGCCCAAAACCAGGTCCAAAGCCTGATAGTTTACTGGCTTTACTGAATATCAGTGGTCTTTAACCTTTTTCATGCCATGACCCCAATAAATAAATGAGACTGGGGACCCACCATCAATTTCATGCTCCACTCCTGGGATCCTAACTGAGCAAGAGGCACTTTTTCACATGGTGTTCCTCTTATATGTAGCAGGGGGAGAATAATTGTCCCTCTTCACCCCTGCGCAGTGTCTTCTCTAGTGGCTATTGCTGGTGGTAGTCTGCATTTTGTATTTTAGATTGTGAGCCCTTTTTGGGACAGAGAGCCATTTAACTACTATTATTTACCTGTCAACAATTTATCCCCACAATTGTGGCTTCACAATTCCATTGGGGTCGCAACCTCCAATTGAAGAATATGGCTCTATGACAGGAAATGGGTAGTCCTGAGATCATAAGTAGCCAAAGTGATCCAATAGAAAATATACAAAAGCCACAGTAATGCAAGTAAGTGAGCTTTCAGAGCTTTTTCCAGAACTCTTCTTCAGGCAAAGCAAAACAAAAGAAAAATGTGCATATGAAGCTGCCTCATACTGAGTCACACCATTGCTTTATCAAGCTCACTGCCTGGCCTTAGCTCTCCAGGGTTTCAGACAGAAGGCCCAAAGACTGAACGCAAGAAGCATTCTGCAGACTGATAAAGTCTTATGGCTTTAGGCCTGTTACACCCCACCCCCCAAAAAATTAGTTCTTATTTCTGTTGCAGCAAAATTACTCCTATGGAAGGTAGGGCCAGTCTTTCTATGAAGTGACATGAAATCACTGCATCAAACAGTGAAGTGTCTGCCACCATCTCCAACCTGTCACTCTGGAAGAAGATCATGGTGGCAGCAACCCCCTTAATCCAGTACTGCTACTAATAGTCTATAGACAAGGCACAGCCTAGAAGCTTGGACTAACTGGAAGGTTTAAGCTAAACCCAAGGAGCAATCACACATAGACGTATTTCCCAGCAACTGCTACTTATGTCATTCATGCCAACTGTAAACTGTAATGAGTTTTCTAGAAGGCAATACTCCCTGTAAAACCCTTTATGTACTTGGATCAGAAAGTATTACCATTCATTACGACCATTATTGTAATTCTTACATCTCCAAACAAGACATGGTGTGGTACAGGCAACACTTCTCTCCCGCTTCTCTACTGGCCCATAACAATTCATGATGCAACCCAAAGAGCTGAAGGAATGCTGTTCCACCACCTGCTTGAAATCAATGTGGGCCAACGGAATGGGACGTGGTAAGAATGGTAAGAATGAAACTAAGTTCCCACAAAGACTCCTGTACCATCCTTGTGCATGCACTGGAATCCTTAAGCCTCATTATAAAAATGAAAGCAACTGGACGTTCAAGGCTTTCACTACATTTCCGAGGCCCTGCTATTTTCAGCCCTCAGCACGCCCTCTGAGGGTCGGGGAAGTTTATTGAGGGAGACCAGAGTAACACCAATGATCATTTGAACACATCACACGAATGTGCTATTGATAAACTGAGCATGTTGATTTTGATAATTACTATTTAAACTTTGAATTTATATATATGGTTTTGACTTACATATGCAATAACATGTATACTAGATTGACAAAAAACATTTTGAAAAATTACTGGTAAGCACTTGGCCTACAGTGCTTGGCAGCAACACTTACTAGCATATGCCAGTTATAGAACAAAATCCATCTGAAACTATATAAATTAAACAAAGGAATGTTTAATCAAGAGTCCTCAATGAACTTTAAAATTTTAAACAGGTGTTTTTCCATTCAGGGAATTTTTTTATTGGAAAGTGTAAGTCTACTCCCACATTGTGAGGTCTTTTCTTTCAAGCAGCTCTGTAGTACAATTATGTAATTTCTAAACCATAAAACATCTTAAAGAAATTGTTTCATAGTGATAATTTTCAACTAAAAAGTTTTAAAAGTGACATTGTATTGGTTTTATCTGTGCTCCACATACAGCAAGCAATTAACAATAAGATGACAATTTCTCAACTAAAATATCAAATCTAGACCAAACATTACACATACACACAATACCTGCACGATGACAAGCACAACAGACTAGTTCAGCACTTAAATAATGTCAAAAATCAATAGTAACATTTAAAATCCATTGTAAATTTCCCTACTACCTCCCACCCAGTTCAGGACTTAAGGCATCTTAGCACAAACACAACTCACGATGTTGGGTCAGATAGTTTTAAATTCTCATCTCTTTCTCTTTCTCTAAAACTGTGTTGATACTGACAGTTAAACCAGTGTTAAACCAATACAATATTTACATAGCACAGCACATTATATTTGAGACACTCACTTGGGGATAAAAGCCCACATTTTGGTACAAGACAAGACCACCATTATTACAAGTTTGGAAGCTATTTACAGGTCCCTAAAATGATAAACTATGTCTGTACACTGGTCCAACAAGGGCAGGCAAAGGCATGACAGACAGTTACTTTGTCAGGGCTTAAAACATGATTTGGAAGCACATTATGATGCTACCCTGAATTCCAAGTTCCACCCCAAGCTCCTCAAAGGTGGTCTCGTCTCCCAGAATGGCAGGTCCCATTGATACAAAACAAACACAAGGTTTACTTTGCGATGTTTGTGATGATACGGACGACTTCTATTCAGATATCAGAAACTTGAAGGAAACACGTCCCAGAAACTTGTCACGATCATCTTCGTTTTTTAAATTTTCTGATCCCATGATCTTGCAATCAACTGTTACATCTTCTTTAGTTGTGTTAAATGCTAGTTGAACAGCAACTAGTGGCTGCAAGTAGTGAGGCTAGTTTAAAAAAAAAATTTCTTTTAATAAAAGCCGGTCATCACTAGTGAAAGCAACCTATACATGGCCCCAGATCAATTAAGGGCACTAGTGCAATATCAAGAATGTATCTTAATTATGCCCCCCCCCACACACACAGAGTAAATCCCATTCTGTTCAATAGGGCCTTTTCCCAAGTAAGGATTCCACATGATTCTAGCCTTAGGGTCAAATTGAAAAATAGAAAATATGAATATCCGCTTTACTAGTTTAATTTGCATTTGAATCAAAGATTATTAGTTTAAAAATCTAAAGCCCAATGTATAATTGCACCATGCCACAGAAGCCTGAGCTGGGACAGTTACAACAAACTCAAAGCACACTCAAGGTAAGTGGGTTCTCACTGCCAAGGTGCAGCTATACAGCAAACTGCCAATACCTACTTAACCATTAAGCAATCATTGCCAATCAACAATATCATCCAAGGAGGTGCAAGTCTATGGTGCCCTAAAGCCTGGCTAGGAGCTGTTGTAGCTACTTTAACCTATTCCAGAAGGACAGTGGGAAGGCTTGCTTCAGTGATAAATAACACATGTATTGGGACAGTAATTACCAATAGTGGACTATAGCAGATCAATAAAAATGGAGGAGAATGCTAACCAATTTCTCATCAACAGTCTAGAAATTCATTTTCTCAAGATACTATTTGACATCAACATGGTTTTTCTATCCATATAAATCTGTTTTGCAAGAATCTACATATGACTGATATGGCAATATTCAGCCACTATTATGTCTCAGCTACTGTTCGTAACAGTGGCATATCTTGCTATTGTCAAGATCAAAGTCTATGCTCCTTCAAAAATTATACTGAACCATTTTGACAATTCCTAATACACTTTTAAGAACAGAGAAACCCTGTTATAGAATCCCAACGATATAAAAAAGTCTGGTTCACTGATAAAATCTTGTTAACACAGGTTGTTGCATTTTTTAAACTAATTTTGAGGTAGGGGTCCAAGATTTGATACCTATACAATGAAGACATACTCACATGTAAGCGTTTCCCGAAGTATGGAAAATACATTAAATCAATTCTTCCCCCAGAAGGAAAGTATGTTATCTCAGCCCTGCCTTCTTCCTACAGATAAACATAAGTACAAATTAACTTGAGTTAACCATACACAATAGCATTTAGAACAGGGGCCAAAAAAACTGAGAACACCAGAATTCATTCCAAAAACACAAGCAAGTTCAGTGTACTTCTTACAATTAATTCAAGGA
Organism: Lerista edwardsae; assembly: GCA_029204185.1. NCBI lineage: Eukaryota > Metazoa > Chordata > Lepidosauria > Squamata > Scincidae > Lerista > Lerista edwardsae. The sequence continues at coordinate 42,235,624 of JAJKFI010000002.1, read as the reverse complement.
TAAGGACTTGGTTGTCATACAAAAATTAATGAAAGCATGTTCTGTTAATCACCTATGCCTTTATGAATAAAAAGACTGACTTTATTTTGTACATGTGCCTTAAGATAATAGATGACAGATAATAGATAATACAAGGTAATAATGGTTGCTAAGTCAATTAGAAAGTACTATCATAGCCTTTGTCTTGCTCTCCTCTCCCAAAAGGGTATTATACAAACTCTTAACACACTTTTGTAGTGTCTGTTTGCAAATAATTATTGTAGATTATTCTCCAGGAAATGTGCAAGAGAAGTTCTGCCAGCATGAATACAGCTGCTTGCATCACACAGATAGTGCACATATGATTACCAGGTTGAAGGAAGAGGGACAAAGCTAAATCTGCATTACTGTTTATAATCGTGTATATGTTGAGACATTTACGCCTAAAAATTGCCTAGAAAAACCAGACAAACTTATATTCAGGGGAGTGCTCCTGACAGTAATTGCAAGCCACACAGCTGCAGAGCCTTCTGAGCATGCTCAGAAGCAGCCCAGGAGTCCTATGGAATGTGAAACTGAGCCACACTGTGCATTTTCTCATGAGTAGGCAACCATGCCATGTTGTGCAGAAAAGGCAGGCCGAGAGGAGTGCAATGCCACCAGAATGGTTCCGATTCAATGAACACAGGCACCAAAAAACACTCAAGAAGCAAGTCCCTCCCCCTAAACTGAATAGTGAAAGCAAGTGTTTACTGCAACATGTGAGTTGAATTCAGCAGGATTCTGCAACCAACCTCAAAGTGTGGGAATTGTGCTTTCTTTTGTTCCTGACGGCTAAGGTACTGTGCAAACTATTTGGGGGTGGAAGAAACGGCCTCTTTCTTTACTCCTGAGTTGCTCCAGGCAGGTATGCCTAATCAGTCCTTGAGCATTTTAATGGATAGCTTCTATGTCAGTGTATCTGCTCTCAAACAAGTTTGATGGGACTATGCAGACTGCTGCTTCCCAGTTCCAGCTCATGGTTCTTTTTCTGCTGGGCTCTACTCTAGTCAATGGGCAGGACCAGAGGATGCGGGTTGAGCTTTGTGGGTAGCCTGCGTGTGTTTATCCTGCTGCTCGTCTCTCAGAGCATTTAAGGCACAACAGAGTAGGAGGGAAGAGGAGGCAAAACAAACACACCGTCTTCCCTGCCAGCCAGTCCAAGCAGGTAAACTGCACTCAGCAGGGTGATACGCTTAATTAGGGTTACCAGATACAAACTGGACAGAGTACCTTTAACCATTGTATAGAAGAGGGAATTTGGGCAGGTGCAGCTTTTGAAACCCTTCCATGATGAGCTGCATCTTCCCAAATTCCTTCTTCTATCCAATGGTTAAAGGTATAGGCATCTGTGCCAGTCTGTATCTGGTTAACTCTATGCTTAATCAGTTCTAGCTTTGACCAGTTCTGTGTGTGCCTTGTTTCATTATTCCAGCATGCCTTGCCCTTTGTCTCTAATGACACACTTCTGCTTAATGACATCCTTTCTGGTGTGTCCCCATAGGCTGTCATTTTCTAAAGTGGGTCCCAGTGCTAAAAGGTTTGGTAACAACTGGCTTGATAGTTGCTTGCTATGTTGCTGTTTTATTTAATCCTAACCTGGAGTTAGGTTGGCACAGTTTGGCTGGCACAAGGACCACCGTAAAGCATGTTTAGACCACTCTCGGAGCCAGATGTGTGCTATTTTCCTTGATTCCAAAAATGGTCCAAACACGCTTTATTGTGTCCCTTATGCTGGCCAAACTTTGCTGGCCTAACTGTGCCAGCCTAACTCCAGGTTAGGATTGCGCCCTGAGCCACACTGCACATTTACTCACGAGTAGGCAAATGTGCCTTGGTCCAGGCTGTGAGGAATACAATGTCACCAGAATGGTCCCAAATCTGATGAACACATGCCCCCAAAACCACTCTAGAAGGAAGTCCTCCCCCTCCAAGCTTCATCAACAAATGACTTCAGCTTTAGTGACAAATTTATTGATGAAAACTGAGCCACATGCTTGCATTTATGCAAACATGCCTTGGCTCCTATGACTGTCAGGTAAAGGAGAATGCAAAACCACCAGAATGATCCCGATCCAATGAACATGAAGCCCAACAAAGGCTGCCTCTTGAAGGCAGCACACTACCCCTATCATAGTACAGTAAAAAGGATCAAAACCGAGTCTTTAGCCTTCTCCTCTCCTCATCACTCTAGGGTTTTAATGTGTTTAGACCAGTGGTTCTCAAACTTTTTAGAACTGGGACCCCCTTTTTAGAAAGACAGTCTGTTTGGGACCCGCTGGAAATGCCATTATTGTGACAACAGAGCTGCCGCTTTCCTGAAAATACAGCAATATGTTGGGTTATTTCTCAGCCATTTTCCAATATCAAAGTGAATCAAAAAGGAAAAAAGCTCATTTACAACCTTGACACAAGCAAAACAACCACACAACCCTTTCCAGCATACTATCTTTTCAATATGGCTGCTCTAGGTGCTTCATGACCCACTTAAAATTGGCTTACAACCCACTGGTGGGTCCCAACCAACAGTTTGGGAACCACAGATTTAGAGGGAAAGTGGTCAGATTTCACCTCAGCCCAGATTTTGAAGTGACCTATCTTTGGCAGAGAAATGTACACTGTTTTTCCAAAATGTTTCTCTTTCCCAAAAGAGAAGTGGCTTCAACTTTTTAAAGGAAAATAAGAATGCAGGAATTAGACCCTAAAAGTTAAGATAAGAATATATGCATAACAATTATATGAGTATTACAAAGCACAAATCCATTTGTAGGGTAAGGCTGATCCTCAGGTAGGCTATGTTAAGGGCCAAAGACAGGGACGGATGTGTAGATTTTGCAGGCTATTGCTCTGATATTCAAACCATTTGAATCTTAATCCAGCCGCACCCACCCAAAAATATGTTAGATTTAAAGGTGATTTTGTTCCAAATTACACTGAACTGATTTAAATGTAAGTATTTTAACTAGGCACTGGACATTGCAGAAAATCTTATTAATGTGGGGTGGGGGTGGTTTGAGGTTACTGCAGGCAGGCTATAGAGAAAATTCACATGGTAGAACAAGGCTGGCAATCTCATCTCCCCTTAATTTTTATTTTATTTTATTATTTATATCTAGGAGCAAATAGCACAATTTCAGTGCTTGCTGCATTCTCAGGAAACAATTTCCTGCTTGATTATGTCACTTCCAACCATAACATCACTTCCAGAGGGTCCCAGACATATTCTAAAAGTGGGTTCCCGGTGCTAAAAGGTTTGAGAACCTAAAAGATTTGTTATATAGCATGAAATATGTCATCTACTGACAAATGTCAGTTCAGCTCAGTGGTGGCATCTAAATGATTTAAAAACAGGAACTCACTTTTGATTGGCACGTGTTGGGACCTGCCCACCGGAAGTGACATCATAAGCCAGAGGATGGCAGAGCCCAGGTCTACCCGCGGCTGGTTCCTATGGGTAGACCTGGGCTCTGGAGGCTGGCAAAGCCCAGGTCTACTCGCGGCTGGTTCCTAGCCAGCAACGACGTCAGTGATGAGTGGGCGGAGCCAGCCGGTTCTGTACAGCGCCTGGCACCTACAGAACAGAAAGCGAAGAATTCCCCCCACCCCAATTGCAGCTCCAATAGCGATGGGGACAGTCTCCCAAAGAAACCTCACACCCACAGCGCCAGTGAAACGCTCTGGACTGGAGAGAGAGTGGTGAAAGCCTTTCCTTGGTCTTCGTGGCTAGGCAAAGTGGAGTTATTCAAAATTGCCAGGGAAGCTGAAAATTGGCACGGGGGCAGCAGCCTCAAAGTCGAGGCTGGCTGAGCAGAATGAGGCAGGAACCTGTGGAAGGGGCTGAGGGGCGGCACCACTCCGGACGGCACCCTTGGGCACTTCCCCACACCAAAGCCTGCTTACGCCTGGCACATCAGGAGGGCAGCTTCAAAGAGTTCCAGCTCCCCTCCAGGGCCCCCCTCGATTCGCCACCGCACCCCCAGGATGCCCCTTCTCCCCAGTGGGCTGCAGACTCACCAGAGCGGCTGCTGACTCCACGTGTGTGGCTGGAGGGAGCGAGGAAGGGGGCGGTGCAGGACGGGACTTCCCCACTGCAGCCCTTCCCCCTTCACCCCTCTAGGAATCCGGAGTCGCTCCCTTTAACCCTCTGAGTGCTGGCCAACCAAGAAGAAAAGCTCTTTGCAGAGGAATTGGGAGGGGGGAAGCGCCACGGAGTCAGCCCTAATTTTAATAAGTGGAACTGAGTTCCCCCACGTTCCCCCTACATGACATCACTGGTTCAGCTGCTTTCTGGTGTGATCCTAATTTTATAACTTCTAGGCTGTCAGGAAGCACAAGGCAACAAAATAAAATGTTCAACCCACATCTTTTATTCAACTATATTAAACTATAATTGGCATTTGAACAAAATATAAAAAATATTTACTGTATATGCACTGGTTTAAAATGAACAAATTGATTTGCAACACACTGGAATGTGTTTAGGACCAAATAATTTCACATTGCAAGTACCGCTAATTTACATTCTAAGCTATTTCAATGATCATATGATCTTACCCATCCTATATATTGTCTAAGGTGCATTTGCAGCATGAAAAGAAAAACAAAATGTTGATTATGAAATGGAAACAAAACAAAAGCTTAAGCAGAACATAAATATTCTAAAATGGAAAACCATAACACAACTTTAAAATTAATGAACTAAAAAGAAAAGGAAACTGATTTTAAAAGACAAATAAAACTAAGTAAAAATAAGTGAAAATAACGTTCACAAGACAGATTAAGGGCCCAAGCCTATCCAACTTTCCAGTGCAATCACAATGCAGCCCCGAGGAAAAGGAACAAATGTTCCCTTACCTGGAGGAGGCCTCCATGAGTGCCCTTACGCCCCAGGATGCAGCACATGCCCCACTGGCACAGCTACACCAGAACTGGAAAGTTGGGTAGGATTGGCCCCAATTTGTTAGCCTCGCTTTCCCCTCTCTTTGAAACCAACTACATGCTCCAATACATTTTAAATTGCTCACCTTAGTGTTACATTTTATATATGGATGTCCATCAGGCTTTAATCCAATTATCTGAAACAGAAAATAAATCTCTGTGAAACTTCACTTATCTGAGTGAATGAAACAAAGCTGTACACATTTATAACTGAACTTACAAAGTGGAATATTCCAGCAATTGCAGCAATGTCTTCTGTGTCTAATATTAACAATTTTTATTACTCACTTTTATAGTTTACACAAAAATGCTATTGCTTTCACTTCAAGCCTGAATGTTCAGACTTTTGAGATTAGAGCGATGAGGACCAACCTTGCACATGCAACCATACCAAAATGCTTTTATTTTCAGTTAAGTAGGCACATTAGTAAATACATGAGGAAAGGCACATTATATTTACAAATGCACCTACTAAAGGAAAACAGCTCTGGCATGTGGAACACACATGCAAAGACACATACACCTAAGTTGTCTATCACAGAACGTTGCCAAATCTTATTGGCAGCGAAGTTAAAGTCTTTGAAAGAGTTCAATCCCGGTAACCAAATTCATTTTAACACAACAAGTGTGGAGCAGATTTGTTATCTCTACAGTAATTGTTGAATGGAAAAGTATTCTTAATAAGAAGTCTAACTTCAAATGCCTTAATACCATTCTAAACTACTGACACAGAAACACCCACTTTCACATGACATTTTGAAAAGCAGTAATTCATTACTTCAAACTAGACTTGCAACATTAATGGTTGAATCCAGATGGCTCATGTAGGCAACATGTCACATAACATGTAATCAACTGGTAAATAATGAAATATTCTAGCTACAAATAAGTCTGCAGCACAGTTTTCAAGAAGGCAAATCACATACATTGTTCTCATGCTGGAACTCTGAAGAACATTTCTGGTCAGCCAACAGATAATCTCTTATGACATAGGTAGGCCCCTTGCTCTTAACAGCAGCAGTGCTGGCATTTAGCCCAGAAACACACAACTGACATTTTAAATGAGTTTTAAGCACACAAGGTAGGAAATCATGTAAAGTAGCTAGAAAAATGGAAGTGGAAAAAATAAAGGCAAAATATTTATTTAAAAAATTCCTACCACACACTGAGGCACCCAAGGCGGCTTACAACATAAAAAAATATAAAGTTAAAAAACTAACAGTACTAAAATGTTAAAAGATAAAAACAATCAGACCCTAATGGATCACGCTATTAAAATTACATTCATTTAAACAGTGCCAGCCTACAAAAGGCAGTACAAGAGGCTGCACATATATACCCCACTGCATCTGCAGAGTACTCTCAACATGGAAAGGAATAGTGAGGTTCCATGCGTGCAGGGGAGTTGTCACAGAGCTTTGATTTGGAGCCACCAATAGATCACAAAAGCTATTTAGTCATTTCAAACTACCATTCACTTAAAAAACATTAACAGCAAGAAATCTGGAAATACTGGGAAGCCATAAGGAGGCCAAAGCACTTACTCTATTCATTTTTATAATAACACATGGTGTTCCTTTGGCATAACCAAAAGATTTATCTTCTAGTCCAGAGCACGGTCCCAGGAGAGAACGATTAAACTGACATGCGAAAATCTCACCACCGATTTTCTGATCAAAGAGTTTTCCTGGAGTACACGGAATGTTTTGGGATTGCTTGGATTCATTATATGCTAGGAAAAACAATTCAGTGCATCAGATTAAATCGTCATTGCTGCAAAATACATAAACTACAGAATTATCTCTCAGATAAAGAACCTCAATGGCTCCTGATAATGTTTTTTTCCCATAATGCGATGTATTATCATAATGTAATTTCTCTCATAATTAAGTACATTTGCTATTTAGTGGGAAACATTCCTTCAGCAATGTCAATGGAAGGAAATAGAAAAAAGGAAATGCCTTCAACACCACTGTAAAAGTATATTAGAAGACACCTACCATTTAGCATAGCAGATTAAACACAGAAAATCCCATCCCTGTATAAAGAATCACATCTAAATCCCATTGTAATCAACCAAAGTTAAACTGGAGTGTAAAGGTAAAGGTTTCCCCGCAACTGAATGGTCTAGTTGTGACCAACTCCAGGGGGCGGTGCTCATCTCCGTTTCTAAGCCAAAGCGCTGGCATTCGTCCGAGGGCAGTTTCCATGGTCATGTGGCTAGGATGACTATACGCTAAAGTGCAAAAAACGCTGTTACCTTCCCACCGTAGTGGTACCTATTTATCTACTCGCATTTTTATGTGCTTTTGAATGCTAGGTTGGCAAGAGCTGGGACAAGTGAGGGGAGCTCACTCCGTCGCGTGGTCTCGAACTGCCAACCTTCCCATCAGTAAGCTCAACAGCTCAGCAGTTTAACCCGCAGTGCCACCACGTTCCACAAACTGGAGTGTACTCTCTGCTAAAATGCCAAAATACTGTCCCAAAGACAAACTGAATTATGTCATTTGTTTTATGCAAAATCAGCATATTTGTTCATTTTGCACTATTACTTCTGTCAGTCATAGGGTGAGGAACACAAGGAACTAAGCAGGGCACCCACACCTACCCCAAAGACCCACTAACATCTTATTTGGTCATCACAGATTCAGTCAGCACTGTTCAGTCAGCCCAAAGAGCGGAAACTTTAAAATATCTTCCAAACATGTATTCCCTCAGATTTCTGCTCTGCCAACAAAAATGCAAATCAAAGTCTTTTTTTTTTTTTCCCCGGTAAGAGTGGAGTACATTTGCTTAAAGATCAAAAGAAGTACAGAAGCCATTTGTAAGGTGTTCCAAATTGTGATGTGAAGCAATAAATTCTAGTACTCCATGCATGTAAACTATTTTCTATTACACGATCCACTTAGAATTATCCAGGCTTTAATAACCGAAATTAAGCCAATTCAAGATCCCACCTTATGAATTTGGACATTCTTAAAGACCAAGTGACTTGAAAAGACAGATCAGGATGGATGATAGAACTGCTAGTTGTTGTTACTGTTGTTTTTTAAGATCTCTATTGAATTTTTTTATTTCTTTCTAAAGTCCACTGCCGCCACCACAATGGACTCCAGTATAATATAATGCCACAGGGGTGCATGAATAATTAAAGCCAGAAATAAATTTAGGTTAGAAGAGTAGCTATTATTACACTGATGTTAGGCTCATGTAACATATATAACTGCTACCAACTTTAAACTCCGACAGTTCACTACAGTTCACCACATGTGACTGATAGTCTAGGGAAAAAAAATCCTCCCACTCTCTTGCAGATTCTGGAGCAAGGGTGGGGATAGACATCGGTCCTTGCCTAACAACCTGCTAACCTGCACTGGCTCACTATTTGCTGTAAGTAGCTAATCTAAGAGTATGATCAGCAAGTCATTACAAACCAACTCTCATCAGGTTTGCTCATAGACCTAACATGAGCAGGAAGAATTTACAAATTCTGGCTCACTAGCAAGTCTAACCCACAATTTATTGTTTCCACTGCCCCTCTCCTATCTTGGGAGGGTTTCAGCTACTCTGCCAGCATATCAGAATCAAGCCCCAGCCCATCTTTCACCAGTAAAAAGAATGGCAACCTTGCAAGTGTATATCAGTCACAGAAGAACCAGAAGCTATGACTACTGGTCTTGGTGCTAAATATGTTTTCATCTTCCAACGGGTTTAGGAAAAAGGCAGGGGCATTTTGCATCAATTGAAGCTTCCAAATAATTCTTAAGGGTAGCCCCATAATAGGGGCTGTATTGTACTGTTGAAAAGTAGTACATATATATGGTTAATACTAGATTATTCTTCAATGTAAAAAGCTAGAAACCTAGGTCAATCAGTACATATGATGTAAACAAAAAGAGGCACTCCTGATCATTATTGCAAGCAAGACATGGTCCAGGTACTTCAGGATGAAGTTCTTGACACAAAGTTTGGATTGTCTTGATACAGAATTTGATCTTAGGATAGAATACACAAAGCTCTTATTGTGATCTACTAGTGTTAAGAGGAATATGCTCACAGATTTACAGATTTGCTGTTCAGATTAGCAATAGGCACCTAACCCTCTCACAAAGCCTTTTACAAACTTTTCTCCCAAGTACTATCCCTTACCTATGGAAGAAAGCATCTTGTATTTACAAATTAGTCATTTAAATAAACTACTTTCAAAACAAAGTATTTGTACATACCTCCTAGAAAATCATGAAGGGCAGCTACATATCCTTTATAACTTCTAGAGTTGTTTCTGTTTAGTGAAAATTCAAGTGCAGTTTCTGGCTTTGGTGAAATCATAAGCCCTACCACAAAAACAAGGAGTTAGACAGGTAGTTCATAGCCCTCTCTCAGGATCACTTATTCCCATTACATACAGGAACTTTTGGAAAGATTTCAGTATTAACTGAACTTTATATAATCATATGGAAATTAAATGATAATTTGTAATGCACATTAAAATATAAGATCATGTAGTCATCAACTTCCAAATGATTTAAATGGCAAATTAGTATTTATTGATTCCAAATTATGCTTGGCTTTCCATATTTCAGCTGTACCTTTGTTATTTTATTTTATGGATGAGTGATACCAGAACCACCCAGTAGATACTTTTCATTCTGCTAGCATGCATGGATCTTCAATCCTGTAGAGTTTGACTATGGGGTACAATCCTTGTTCCAATTATAAGACTTCAGCACCACTAGGCCCCACTAGGAGGGATGAAATTATTTCCTACTTGAAATCATTTTTGGAAACATGGCAGCTTCAAAGATTTACAACAAGGCTATCTTCAAGGGCAGCAAGGACATAGCAATGCAATTGTGGGCACAATCCTAACCAACTTACCAGGACTGACTCAGCTGTGTCACTGGAGCTTGTGCTGCATCCTGCCATTGGAGGGCAGTCATGGAGACCTCCTCAAGGTAACAAAATGTTTGTTCCCCTACCTCAGAACTACATTGCCCTTACCCCAGTGCTGGAAGGTTGGTTAGGATTGCATCCTGTATTATTTTGAAATATGACTATTTCCCATAAACTACAGTACTACACATTTTTTGAAACAGCAATCTCATTTCCTTTAACCCAGCAAGAATATCAACTGAAAGATGGTCCAGTCTTGACACTTTCAATAAGAAGGAGGACAAACTGTTGAAATAGGGCTGATTTCTCTCCACAGTGCTCCACTGCTTTGCAATATTCAGAGACCACTGCCTGGCAACAATCCTGTAAGTTAACAGTTTTTCTCTAGTACATCTCAGTAGAGAGACACTGAAGAGCAACACAAAGAGATGTATTCTTTTACACTCCTTTCCTCGTTGCATGAATTGTTTTGGGGTAAGTATTGAGGAAAAGTATCACCAAAGCCTCTCACTTTTAACTGCATACAGAATGAGTTAGAAAAGGAGTTTGAAGGCTCTTGCTTAAAGCAGGAAAATCCTCTCTACAGCATCTCCAGAAGTTCCTGTCCTGCCTGTACTTGAACACCGCTAACGAGGGAGAGCCCACAACTTCCCTCAGTAAAATTGCAATTAAGGAATTTTTCCTGATAGTCATAATCTCCCCTCCTGTAGCTTCATTAGATTATACCACGCCTCTAACCTATTTTTCTAGGCACTGTGGTGGGGGGGGGGATGAAGAGTCATGGCAGGACATCCAAAGAGTCCTGCCATTCCATATTGCCCTCTTCTTTTGCCCAAGACACTGATCCAATATGAAATGAAAGAAGCACTTCTGTGCTGAGTGGAAGGCTTAAGACAGAACCCCTAAAGGCTGGTGCTATGTGCAACTCGAAAGTCACAAAGTAATGAGCTTCATGTTAGCATCATATATGCCTACATATGTTATAGGCTTGGCCACATTAAGAATTAGTCACTAATTTGTTATTCTAAAGCAGTTTTTATAATGCAGGACAAACCCATGATATCTAAATATCCAGGCATTGGCAGTGACTAGCTCACTTCCATATTGTCACACTATGTGTTCGTTACGAGTCCTATCTTTTTCCCCTAATGGCACTTTGTGCTCTGAGGTCATCTCATATCACACTAAGAAACCAAGACAAATTAGAATGACTTTTTGACAACCAGAAATCATAGTTTGAAGCTGGTACCCAAACTTGGCTCAGATGGCCAATGCAAACTATAATTTGCTGGTTTGGATAAAAGGGGAACCAGGAAACAACTCACGAATTCTCAGCTCAACAGGGAAAGTGAGCAAGGTAGGATGCAAGAATAAAGATTAATTCCTGATCTACTGATCAGAAAAATTGTGTGTGAACCAACCCACAATAACAGGCTAAAATTAAAATTGGTTCATTTTTAGCTGAACCAAAGGACAAGCAATCTAGCAATCACAAACCACTTTTTTTTCTCTTTATGAAAACTGATTAAGGGCCCAATCCCTAAAGCCTTATCACTGGTGGTAGGTGTGTACCACCAGCTAAAGGTGTCACAAACATGTTGTATGCTTGCACTGGGGTGGCGCTCACTCAGCACCAGGCCCCAAAGCAGGCAGCTGGCGCTTCAGCAGTACCGGCCATCAGTAAGCCTGTTTGGGGCAGGGGTGGGGAGGGGAGAAGTAAACTACAAGGGGGTGGGACCCAGCGGTGGCTTCCACCACCAGATCTTACCTTTGGTGGTGGCTCGGGCAGCCCGACATGGGACTGCTTGATTCACCACCAGCAAAACAGCTGGCAGCGACCCAGGTAGCCCCACAGCAGGCAGTAGGGCTTCCCCCAGAGGAAGGGGACAAATGTTCCCTTCTCCTGAAGAGCCTCTGGCAGCTGCCCAACTCTCACAGGATACAACGGTCGCCATTTTGGTACCGCTGCTCCTATGGGAGCCAGGAAGTTCACGACTGGGCTGTAAGTTTGCTTGATGGCCAAATTAATAATGATTGAAACGGATAAGTAATTAATAATGAAGTACAGCTGGACCTCACTATCCACAGGGATCCACAGGGATCTGTATCCACAGGGATCTGTTCCTGAACTTCCCACCAATACAGGAATACAATACAGTAAATCTTCCCACAATACAGTAAATCTGCAGATTTGAGTCCAATATGATCTCCTTTCGCACCTGGTGGTATTCTGAGGCCCACAGAGGCTGTTGTGCAGCCTCTACAGACCATTCACGTGCAGGAGCTCAGGTCTGGCCCTAATCTGCAGGTTCATAATTTGCGGTCAGTTAAATCCACGGATAACAAATCCACAGATAAGGATGTCAGATCTGTAATTCCTCCTGCCAGATTTCAGATCATCATTTTTGATGCTATTATGTGAACAGTACTGTTCACATAATGATCTAATCACATTACTACAGGAATCTGAGAACATATCCCTGTCGTTAAGTGACAGACATTTGTAATAATGTCATTTTTATTTTTCTTCTTACTGTGATTGTTTTAAATTTTGTTTTGAGAAATGGACTGATTTCCCTGATCATATCCTTTCCCCTTTCCACTGGTGTATCCAGTGGGAAGCAGATCGGGAGGCTTCAGAGGCAAAAGGGGATTTAAACATCTTACACCTTCGTAAGCCGCCATGGATCTCCTTGGCCCTGCACTAGCTATTTCACTAGCGCAAGTCCAAGGAGAGAAAGGGGGCAGAGAGGCAGAAAGGGGGGATAATATCCAGTATACACCATTGCCACTTGATCTACCCCACAGCCTTCCCACTTTTGTTATGCCCCTTCCAAGCCCCCATTCCAACCCCTCCCACCTCTCCTGCTGAATTAACCTGCTCTGGTGGGCAGCAGGAGAGCAGACAATGCCATGTGGAAAGCCTCCAGCCTTCCCACTGGCTTCCTGGCAGGACGCAACTGTATACTCTACTAGAAAGCATTTTAACAGTGCTTTTTCAGCAGATAGTGCTGGCAAGTACTTGTTCCACCAGCAATTAGATCCAATAGGATTGGGCTAAAACCTCTGATAAAAGATGCATTATAAAGATATACAGTAATGCTTGTTTCACTGTTTCCAATTCCATATTTAATTTACTGATTAGATCTTTTGAGTTAAAGCTGAAATGGGACATGTTATTGTTGCAAGAATAGTGCTACATGTTAATGTGCTGTATCTTTTACTAGAAGTTGTAGAAAGCTTAAATTTATTTTTACTCGGTTTTTTTAAGATACGAATTTTTTTAAATGAACAAGTACTGCAAGGAAGCCAATAAGCTCAGTTTTGTATATACTGCTAAGGAAACACTCCTTTTCCAAACATAAACCTCAATTGAAGTTTATATTTTATCTAAAAAGAAGCACAAGCATGCATGCACACTTACCTGGACTAGAAATCCGATCACGATATTTGGGGACATCACTACTCAGTGTCTGAAGCATAACCCACATTGTGAATGAGAAGAGTGCAGCTAAGAAGCCATAGAATACTAGATAAAACAGTAAAATTAAACCTACAACAACAACAAAAAGCTTAAGTTAGAAATATGATCAGGTAAACCAATGGAAGTTAGTTATAACTAGGTCATTTGTATTTGGAAGCCAAAAATCAGCTAACCTGAACCCCATCACACTAAACCAAGAGAAAAAGATACTAGTAGTGTAGAAGCTAACTCCAAGCTTCTAATATTTTTCATCAATTCAATCCCAGAATGTTTTCCCAATTGTAAAAATTATATTGTTATCAGAGAAGTGAAATGACTGTGCAACAGGAACTAGGTATTGTACATGTCTAACAGAGCGCAATTATGTCTCGGTATACACTTGCTAAATGCAAAAAGGAATACAGTAAAATCTCCTTGTACCAGCAAAGCTGGTATAGCGATACAATTGTGCTGGCAATAACATATGCTGATCTGTTCCAGCAGCACAATGCTAGAAAAAGGGAAATCTGGTACACTGAGTGGCAGAGAAAGGAGTGGCACCTAACTTTAATCTTATAGTTTCTCAGGAGTTGCTCCTACTTTCTGGGCCAGTGTCACTGCGGAAAAAAAGGTGGCATAACATTACACATACCTTTGGAGCTCCTGCTGTTTCCTCAGCCTTCCCACAGAAGGCTGGGGTCCTAATTCAGAAGCCAATCACATGACAACAAGAATACATAAACCTCGGCAAGGGGTATATATATCAATGCAAAGCACAGGGCTATATCACTCTGCCGCACAACTAGAAAACCTTAAGTATAAGAGCACAAGTAACCGGGTTGTGGACCTTTTGGTGAGTGGGCACTCCTTTTGTGTAGCCTTGTTTGTGTGGAAATGGCAAGTGGACACCATCATCAGAACCAGACATACCTATACTGCTGCAAATGATTTTTCCAAGGAAAAGGCACCCTCCTTCTAGGATGAGCCAGTGAGAGTAACCCATACCACTAAGGAGGACTTCAGAATATGCTTCATCTATTATCTAAGCATTTCAAAGTACCCAAAACACCTGCAATTGAAATTAAGTGTAGTTTCTTTCCTCCTCATCTCAAATAGGAGGAAACTATGGTTAACTAATCAACCTTTTCTTGTTCAGCAGGTTGTAGCAATGTCCCACAAAACAAAGAAAGTGGGACTTAGACTATGTTTCCTTAGAAGGGATATGTTGCCAGGACACAAACACCAAACCAAGGAATACCCTCATGAACACTGGGGCAAGAGTTGTATAATTAAAAATTGACTGTATTCTACCTCAGAAGTGATCCATCCCATCATTTCCACTACTACCCCTGCAGTCAGCCATGTAGGTCTCACTAAAATTATATCACCAATTTAACGATTAAAAAACCAGACACTAACCTGATGTTAAGAGCTTTTACACAGAAATCATATGCTTACAAGATACAGGCTCTGATCCAACTTTCAAACTTTCAATAATTTCCTTCTCGGTTTCAATACCTATTGGATAATATTAATATTCATTCATGGGGAGCCCTGGTCAAGAAGCATAAAATTTTGCCAGTTTTGTTTAGGAGGAGTGGGAGGCTGGCAAAACTGCCAGGATTCACAGCTCTCCCTGGAGAGCCAGGTAGCAGTGATAGCCGGGGTGTATTTGCCCTGTTTTGGCTAGTATAGTGCATTAGCTGCAGCCATATTTAGTCATATCAGTCAATAGGACCTGACCACAGTAGTCTATGCCCTGGGGGCTGCCCTTGAAGACAGTTCAAAAGCTGCAATTAGTGCAGAATGTGGCAGCCAAAGTGGTTACTGGAGCTAGACTGTTTGTTGGACCATTGCTTCTGCAATTGCACTAGCTGCCCATTTGTTTCCAGGCCCAACGCAAGGTGCTAGTATTGATATTTAAAGCCAATCATGGTTTAGGTCCAGGCTATCTGAAGGACCACCTTCATCTATACCAGGGGTCCTCAAACTTTTTAAACGGAGGGCCAGTTCACTGTCCCTGAGGCTATTGGGGGGCCGGAATATAGTTTGAGAAAAATATGAATAAATTTCTATGCACACTGCACATAGAACAATGTCAATCAATATAAACTTACTAGTTTATATTGGGAAGTATGGGCCTGCTTTTGGCTAATGAGTTGGTCACCAACCCCCACCCAGAGCCCACAGGGATTGCTGCCTCCTCACGGTGGGGGGAAAGCGGCAGCACCCGTCTCCCACCTTCAGTTCTCCGCGTGACTCTCTCCTCTGCACTCGCAGCAGCCAGAGCCGGTGGGAGAGAGGGAGGGGCCAAGAGAAAAGCCCCGTCCCTGCCTCTGTTCTAGCCTCTCCTCTCCTCTGCACTCGCAGCAGCCAGAGCCGGTGGGAGAGAGGGAGGGGCCAAGAGAAAAGCCCCGTCCCTGCCTCTGTTCTAGCCTCTCCTCTGCACTCAGGGCAGCCAGAGCCGGTGGGAGAGAGGGAGGGGCCAAGAGAAAAGCCACAAAGTGTCCAGTGCCTCTGTTCTAGCCTCTCCTCTCCTCTGCACTCGCAGCAGTCAGAGAGAGGGAGGGGCCAATAGAAAATGACTCAGGCGGTGGTAGAGATCCATTCAGGTCTCTAAATGAGGTGGCGGGCCGGATAAAAGCCCGTGGGGGCCGGATCCGGCCCGCGGGCCTTAGTTTGAGGACCCCTGATCTATACATTCCAGCCCACTCTCTTGGGTCATCTGAGGAGGACTTCCTGCAAGTGTCGCTTTTCTCCCAAGTTAGGGGGATGGCAGCACATGGGCTAGCCTTCTCAGTAGAGGCACCACAATTATGGCACTCCCAACTAGAGGAATTAAGATCTTTCCCCTCCCTCATGGCTTTTTGGCAAGGGCTCAAAATATTTTTGCTTCATCTGGCATTTGGATGATGGGTTGTCTGCCTCCTGTGCCTCTACAGCAGTTCCTTGATTATAAAGAGTCTGCCCTCTTCCAAATGGTTTTATTTATTCTATTGTGATTTTGTTTGTTTTTATATTGTGTAATTTTTAATTGATAATTATAAGCCACCTTGGGCATCTGCTTAAGCAGAGGAAAGGCGGGGGAGAAATCTTTTAAATAAAATAAACATTTTGGTAAAAAAGTAGACAAAATCCATCAACATTTACTTTTTTTAACTTTTTAAAAGTTTTTAATCATATTTTAACACAGGTCGATTATCCCTTATCTGGACTGCTTGGAACGGGAAGTTGTCCAAATTTTGGACTGTCTAGATTCAAAATAATTGCATAACTATAACGAGAAATGCTTCCTCTTCCTCTGTCCACTGTTGCCCATTCAGGTGTCTGCTGGCCTCTTTGACATTTTTCATCCATGCCTGTATAGGCACACACCACAGAGCAGAGAACAGAACTTACAGCCTGTATGTGGGAATGAATATGAAACAAAAGTGCTTTCTACAGAAAGTTTTTTAAAAGTTTTGGACAAAAATGTCTGGATTTTAGATGTCCAGATGAAGGATAATCTACCTGTATAATATATGCAATTAATATTGCCATTGTACAAACCAGCTTTTAGCAAGCTTAGTTCTGTGATAGAAACTTAACCTTATGAGGTTTTGGAACAAATTACCAAAAAATAACGTGTTCTAGAGTTTATATTATAATATTTTCACAACACAATGATGTCTCTGGGATGGACTGCCTAAAGTGACATCCCACTGTATCTAGGTACATGTTAACTCCAGGAATTTGCAAAAGTCAAAAATTAAAACTAACTTACTCAAGAGAGGCAAATTAGTTCAACCACAATTTGTTTCCTAAAAGGTGTAAAGGTTAAAGGGAGAGAGTCTGAATTCCTAGAGGTACCACTGTTCACTGAGACTCTCATTTTCTGTCCTGAAAGGCGCAAAGGAGGGAAAGAAAATATTTTTGTTCTCATTGTCAATGTCCAAATAATTTGAAATGTGTGGTGGCTGAATGTGTAATGAGAAGAGAGACAGATGAAGGCCAACCAAGTTGGAAAGACTGAAAACAGGAACAGGTAAAACTGAATGCTCCATGCTAAAGAGCAGGCTCTGCAGTACAACAGTATGAACCAGAGCATGTGTATTCTCAAGTGATTCTCAGAGAGTTCAGCAATACTTACTCCCAAGAAGATGCACACACACTATGTTGCAGAACTCCACTGGTACTTGTTCCAGGGTACAACATGCCACAACAGGCACATACTTAACCACCAAGTTGATACAGGGCTCCTTCTGATACACTTTGAAATCTGTGTATTAGTATACATTTACTGAAATCTATTCTAAATATATACAAAAATGTTGCTAAACTTTACCAGCCAAAGTCATAAGGCATCACAAATTAATGAGGGTCCTCTGTTACCAACTTACAAATGCAAAAGTATTCATATGAAAAATCACTAATATAAAGTGTGTTTATCAAGGTTGCTTAAGTCAATTTCAGGTTTGAAAATTTGACTTAACAGTTTCTATCCCCAATCTATTTATGCGTCCTTGAAACAAATTAACTTGAAATTCCTCAAGCACGTTGCCCCCCCCCCCACATCGTTTAAAATGTGTAGGTTTTTTCCTTTTTTAAGTAACTAAGCTTAAGGTAGTAAGAAATCTTTGCATGTAGGTTATCGATTCAGTATCCCTGATAACCTAATACAAAAAGACTGATAAAGACAAAATGAGTTACCCTTGTAGCCATTCTCTCTTGAAGCCTTGAAGGGCTATTGTCACTTTAAGGCTCCAACACAGATACGGTGTTGAGGGTTAGTGAGGATAGAACCTATTTCTGGCCCTGACAGCCGCTTTCATCGGAGACTCTAAATTCCTGTGGTGGGGAACACAAAGACTCTGATGAGACACTTTCCACTGTATAATCTGCAGGAGAACAAAAAGGTAAAGGAAGCTGGGGGTCGAAAGTATGAGGGGTGGGCAAACATGTTAAATGAAAAGGTGTCACAAATCTTCAGGTGTCACAAATCTTCAATATAGCATATGCTCACCCGCACAGATGGGCTATAAAGTTATTTTGTGTATGCGTACACAATTCTCTCGCCTACATCTTATTAATGTTCTTACTTCAGATGGCATACTTCGATAGGCATATTGCTCGCACACATATTACTTGCTAGCATTGCAAACAAACAGCTCCACTAGCCCTAGTGTGACATTATATATGAGGTATTTGTTTTAAAAAAGCCTTGCTGAGTTCTCCCTAAATTGAACACCTTTTATACAGCCTTGGAATCTTCGCCTCGAAAGTCTTTCATCTTATAGTCTAGTTAGCTGGCTTTAGGAAATAGCCTAAGGCAGTAGTTCCCAAACTTTTTAGCGCCAGGACCCACTTTTAAAATGACAATCAGGACGCACCTAGCTTTTATGAGACTTTTAAAAAGTTATCTAAAAAGAAATATAAATAAATACAATATTACTTGTAAATATTTATTTGCAAATAAATCTGATCCATTTCTCATAATGAGGCAGTCCTGATGAATAGCCTCAAGGCTTAAAAGGCTTAGTTATGTGACCCAACCTTCACTTGCCCCACTCCTCTCATGGTTACGCTATACTAACTACACACACTTCTGGACAGTGACCTATCTATTTTAGAAGGAAAACTTCACTAACATCGCACACTCCTTCAGGAGAAGTGTGACTCCAGCCAACATAAGTAAGTCAACCTCCACAAAGTCATCCAGGTCACCAATCAATGTTTTATTCTACCACACCCTGAAATGGGTGATCAGCAACTTCAGATGAAACAGAAAAACAAGTACAGTATCAAGGACTGTGTTTTGAAACAAGGTGCACTCTACAGACCAATCAGCCTGCCTCTTAGAATTAAGTATTTTCAATTTCTTCCTTCACATATTTCTGAACTTCAAAAAGACTTTGAAAAAAAAATTGCACCAACTGCAGAATAAAAAGTGTTTTGTGACACACTGCAGATCACAATTTTTCAGGTTTGCTTTTAAATTGTTCTATTAACTTGAAAAGTATTTTGGTTTTAAATGAGGAGTCTGTTATTGAAAACTATGGCTCAGAAGGTGGTATTGACCAGCCCGAAGTTTACAGCATTTCAAAAGAACTTTTACACACATACACTGTAGACTGGGGTCAAACTCTGCTGAACTCACTTTTTAATTAAAAAGAGTTCCTAAGTGGGACAGTGTTTGCTTTCAGATAACTTGGGCCTGTTTCACAGAAGCCCAAACAGTGTGTTCACATGTACCATTAGGTGCAAGCTCTGTTGTAGCATTGGAAGTAAGCATGATAACATACATAAGGAATTTTGATCCAATATCTCAAGTCTCTAGCTGCAAGTTACTAACATGATACCTTGAAATGAAATGGCACTCCCTATTTAAGATTTCACAACCCGAGAGCACAAAGAAAAATTACATCAAATATCCTCCTAGCCATGATGTTCCTCAAGAATTATGACCTGTAACACAGTCCTCAACTACAACTAGGGAAATGCTTTCTATATAACACAAAGTGTATAAAGTAATGAACAGAAATGTAATTCTAAGGTATCTGGTCCAGTCTTCCAACAATAAACAAGCTACATACATTTTATAAATTTGTATGTCTATTATATGCACATGCTCTCAACACTCTTCCAATACTGGTAAAACTTTAGCATTTACAAACAGGGTAACACAATGCACTTGATTCTTCATACCTGGGGCTTAGTCTACAGTGGTGTCCACAAGAGTCTGTGTGTACACACACACACACACACACACACACACACACAGAGTGACCTACACTGAGGGCTAGATGGGAGCATATACATCCTTGTGGGCTTCTTTGCAGCTTTTTACATCATTGGCCATGGCATTTTACAGGGATAATTGACCAAGTTGGGGATTGGAAGTACTATTTTGCAGTGAAATAGCATAGGTCCTCCCAGATGGTACTGTTCGGCACCCTGGCCCTTTGGGTGTGGGATGCTGAAAGGTTAAACAGAATTCAATCGAGTTGTATGCCATCTGTATGCTGATAACACTTAGCTCTCACTCTCTTCTTTTTTCTGGATATCAGGCTGGCTGTCATAGTTCTGGAGCACTGCCTGTAGGAAAATGGGAACTGGATGAGGGCCAGCAGGTTGAAACAAAATCTGGACAAGGCAGAGGTCCTCTAGGTTTAGAAATCAACAATGCAGGTCCTGGATTATTACATTGCTCTGAATGGGATTGAACTTTCCCTGAAAGAGCAAGTTCACAGTTTGGGACTCACAGCTGTTTGTGAAAAGTAAAAAAAAAAAACACTATTGAAACTCAGCATTTTTAGGGGTATGCCTGCTAGTTGCGCATTGGTGCTTGACTGTTTTTTAAATAAATTGCTGTAAGACCAATGGATTTTTTAAGCTGCTTCTTGCAGCTGGTTGGCTTTTTAACACTGTCTTGTACAGTATTTGTGTTATAGTTTACACATGTATTTTTAATGGTGTTGTTTTTTTTGTAAGCCGCTTTGGGGCTCTTCAGAGAGAAAGGTGGGATATAAATAAAAAAATCTAATAATAGGTTTCAGAGAGACAATGCTGTAGTGGGACAAAACCTGCTCATCAACTCTAGCCACCACTTACAGAGACTGCTTGATAAGAGGGAGATGTCTCTTTTTGAATCTAAATTCGTATTAGGTTTACAAACTTGTTCTGCTAAAACACTTCAGCATTCAAGCACAAGGAAGAAGCTCCTAGAGCCCACAGCTGATTCACAAGATTAGGTTTGGAAAATCTTCATCTTCTTATCCTCCTAAGGCTGGTCTTACTGTGAGTGGAGCAAGGAGTGGGGTCAAACCAGTTTATTTATGAAGTGGGTGTACCAAGTAGCATGGGGGAAAAACAGAACATTCTACCCTATCCTTGCCCATTATATTCAATGGGCCATTAGTTGGTCTACCAAGAAAACAACGTAACCTGCTTCTGTTTAGACGTGTTTGTTCAGATTTTGGAACAAACAAGATGCTGTTAGAGCAGTGGTTCCCAAACTGGTGGGTTGCAACCCACCAGGGAAACTGGAAAAGGGCAAGTCCCTTTTAAGGGGAATGGCCTAGAGATCAGCAGCAGCACAATTATGCTGCTGCTGCTGCTGCTGATCAGGGAGGGTTTTTTAAAGCTTACCTGGGGGTTGCTAAGGCTGTCTGGAGGGTCCAGGGAGTCTGCAAACCCCCTCTACAGCCCTCCTGGCAGCTCCAAACTGCTGGGAAAGAGGAAAAAATCACTTCTGGTTTCACAACCAGAGAGCCATAGCGACCCACAGGTAAGCTTAAAAAACCCTTCCTGATCAGCAGCAGGATAATCGTGCAGCTACTCTCCTCCTCCTCCACCCACGCAAAGACTTAAAGTGCTCCCAACTCCCTTGTAGGAGTTTGGGAAGCACTGTGTTAGAGGATTCATTCATTGCATTAGCTTTTGAAGGCTTTTCCTCCTGGAACTTCCAGCAGCCACCTCCCAACACATATGTGAGGCATGAACTAACGTATGTGAAAGTAACCATCAGCAGTACCCCTAGCCAAGATGCTGATTGGGATTTGAAGAGGGTTATGCCATGGCTTCCTGCCCACAGTTTAATTGCGATGTAACTACACTGAGAAATAAGCAGCACAACTGCAGCATTCACACACATTCTTGTGCTCCGAATTCACTATGCACCAAGGACATTTACAGCACATGTCAAGATCTGGGACATTCTCTTCCATTTATTTGGCATACTTCAGTCTCTGGATTGTTATCCCCAAATCAAAATTCATAACATTGATTTATGCAAACAGGTCTCTGTAAAGAATACTGAATCTAACCTGAAGTTCACTCCATTATTCCCAAATGCACAAACAAATATCTATGAAAAGGAGATTTTATTTTCAGGAATTCATTACTAGCTCTGTTCCACTAACTACTAACTCTAACCACTAACAATCAATAACTACTAGCTCTGTTCTCCCTTTCACGAGTTATTCCAAGTGCCTGTTTCAAGCGGCAAGCCTATTCACACTTATTTAGGAATAAATCCCACTAAACTCAATGTGGCTTATACATGAATAGTCATGCATAAGATTGCACTGCAGGTCCAGCAGTGGCAATGTAGTCCTCTTAGAGATAGGTATGAAACACAAGGGGCTCTCTGTTTAAGTATTCTACTGTACTGAGCATGTGATCTACACATGCAGCCATAACAGTACTATTTAGTATAAATACAGAGCAGTGCTATGGCAGCTCAGAATAATGGAGCAAAGAGTTATATGGTTATTTGGAAGTTATTTTTTCTTGCAATAGACAACTTGGTTAATTACAAACTTCTACATCAGAGTTACATCCAATACTTTGGCCACCTCATGAGAAGAGAGGACTCTTTAGAAAAGACCCTCATGCTGGGAAAGATTGAAGGCAAAAGGAGACGGGGCGGCAGAGGATGAGATGGTTAGATAGTGTCACCGAAGCGACGAACATGAAGTTGGGCGAACTCCGGAAGCTAGTGGAGGACAGGGAGGCCTGGCGTGCTGTGGTCCATGGGGTCGCGAAGAGTCAGACATGACTTAGCGACTGAACAACAACAACAACATCAGAGTTACTTCTACAAATTTGGAATGCTATGTCTATGAAAAAAATCCATTTTAAACACTACACAAAAAGCTTTAAGCTTTATGAAATTTATACGTTTATGCTTTAAATGTTGAACAGTGGTTCCCAAACTCCTCCAAGGGAGTTGGAAGCCATGTAAGTGGCTGTCTTGGCCAGAGGGGCTTGTTTTTGAATTACCCCTGGCAGCGGTGGTGTCCACCGAGGTTGGGAGGCCCTGGGAACCTCCCACAGGGCCCCCCCAAGCCACAGAACGTGTTTACAATATAATCGTGACCCACTTCCAGTTTCACAACTGCAACAGCACCTACTCCCCAGATGCCACCGCTGCCAGGGGTATCATGCTGGGGAATCATGCTGCTGCCTTTTCCCTCTCACCGCCCCTTAAAGGGGCACAGCCCAGTGGGTCACGACCCATCACTCTGGGAATTACTAATGTAGAAGTTTAGAGAGACACCACCTGCTCCACTCATTGAAACCACAGTATCTAAATCTAGTGTTAACACAAGATTTCTGCCTGCACACACACTATGTGATGTCAAATGGTAGTTTAGTTTATATCCTGTTTGTATGTTAGCATAAGCACTGAATTTTTAACTATAACTCTATTTCAGAAAGATCAAGACATTTGACTTTCCTCTCTCATCTTAATTCAGAAACATTTCAACTTATTTTCCTGGAAAGGTGATAAGAAATCCCATTCAATTGTGGAAATTACATTTTGCATTAAATTTCAGGCAAGAAATTTAGAAATAGAATGACTACATTCTGCACATAACCTAAATTCATGAATGGTTCCCAGAAGACTGGCGTTCAGTGCCGTAATCAGAGTTCTAGGTAGACAGTTAACAAACATGACATTCCAGTTTTCCTTGTTCCCAAAAATTGAATAATTTGAAGGGTTGTATTGGCAGTAAGCCTCACCAATTATATGCAGGTAGTTACTTGCCAACATTTCTGTTGCTCACAGTTTGAGATCAATCCTCTCCCCTTCATCCCATGCTCACTTCAGTTGTTCTCGGAGCAGGGGAGTTGGACATCGAGGACACATAGCATATTTCCTACATACTGCAAGCCCATTTCTCTCCCCACCATTCCACTTCCCTCCCTCCTTATTTTCCTTCAGCCCAAGTTTCATCAGCTTCCAATTCTGGGCAGCTGAGGGTTCACTTCTGAATGCCACACAGCAATCAGTTTTCTCCATTGTAAGGTGAGGGGGAAGGAATCTAGTCTAATCTAATCTATGTGGCCGATACTCTACTTTGAACTTGTATACAGTAGCTAATTATGCTGTCTGTTAGTATATATAATTTGAAAACTGAATGCAATACAGACCTTAAGTAATAAGAAAAGATAAAACAGAAGTACAAGATTAATCACATGGTCTCAATAAATGATCCCTGAGATAGGATAGATAGCGAGGTACTTCAAGGAGACAGGGCCTGGATACCACAGCCAGTGATAACATGCAGGTCCTTGGCTCCTAGTATTAGGTACATAATAAAATGAGCACCTGGTGTGCCATATTTTAATTTGATAATTTAATAAAAGAAAGTATTTTCTCCATAAAATACATAGTTAAGGTAAAAATAGATTTTGATTTGTTTGTAGAAAAACTTACATTTTGTTTCAAAGGAGACCATTTTAGAACACCATTTTAACACCATTTTATTTTTACTAAATATTGTTTAGCTTTTTAAACTGAGTTTGTAAGTTGTAAGTTGATTGATTTGTTATTTGCTATTGCTGGGAAATGAAAGCTCCCAAATCTCCACTGGTAACATCTGGCAGATGCTTACACAGGAATCACCCATTTTATCTTTCAAATGACACACCCTTCCCCATCACTTTGAAAAGGGTTTTAAGTTCTTAGATCATTTCCTAGAGACTAGGCACTAGTTTAGAAACAGCACTCACACAGTCTTAACATTTCTGAAGAATTTCACCTACAAATATAACCTTCTCTACAGCATTTAATTTTATTTTTTGTTGGGGGGGGGTCAGGTTCTTAAACATATTCTCTCCTTCAGCAGTGCTGCATATCTGCACATTGTTTCTGAAGGGGTGACACAAATACCATATAGTAGTGATTCCCAACCTTTACATGAAGGTAGGGAACCCTGTAAGTCCTTGCAGGGGGAGGGCAGTGACAGCCTCACAAGGATCACACCACTGCTGCCACAAAGTGC
The DNA here is from genome assembly GCA_029204185.1 of Lerista edwardsae. Lineage (NCBI taxonomy): Eukaryota > Metazoa > Chordata > Lepidosauria > Squamata > Scincidae > Lerista > Lerista edwardsae. Next base: position 42,210,541 of record JAJKFI010000002.1, on the reverse strand, counting down.
TCTGTTAAGGTACCTGGGGGGGGGTAGCGCTGCCTTTCAGAGGGGGCAGGAGCGGCAATCCCCTCTGCGGGGCGCGCTGCTGCTCCTCCAAATAGCTCTCTTGCAAGTTTGCGCAAGCCCAGACATGGGTTAGATTGCTGCAGGTAGCTGTTTAGGGTAGCAGGGTGGCCCGCAGAGGAGATTGCTGTCCCACCCCCTCAGGATGGCCACGCTACCCCCCCCAGTACCTTAACAGAGCTCTTTGTAGCAGCAGCGCAATCCCTGTGAGGCTGTTGCTGCTGTCACTGCTTTAACCACTTCCCTTAAAGGGGTATAAAGTGGTTCCAGTTACCCAGGGGGGGCGTGGGCTCCCAGGTCCCTGAAGCATGATCCAAGAAAAGCACACTACAACTGAAAAAACACAGAAGAAAAGTAACATTTTAGCTTCAGTGTCTGTCCATTCCCCCCCCCCCAACAGAAAAATCCTCAGGCACACAAAAAGTAGACATTATGGTGTATAACATACCAAATGCATTTTCAACTCATAACTATTTGGCGCCTATTCTGTGGCTGTCTTTTTTTTTTAATTTTGGTGCTGTCCCATTTCATTTTGCTGCTTTCAGTGCCATATCACTTAGCCAATTTCAAATCACATGACATTCTGCCCACATCTTGCAACTGCAGTTGCTCAAGTTAGAAAGTGAATGGGGAACAAAAGGAACTGAAGTTGGGATTCTTCAGAACTGTTGCCACCCAAGAGCAGTACAAAGCTTACATCTGATCCCATTCTCCTTCAATAACCTGCTCTCTTAAAAAGTTGGGCACCTACACTGAAGTATGACAATCAGGAACTTTGGATGAGTGCACACTACAGTCAGTGGGGGGGGGAGGGAAGATAACTCAAATAAGAGTGCAATCCTAATCTGGAGTTAGGCTGGCACAGGCCAGCAAGGTTTGGCTGGCACAAGGGACACTGTAAAGTATGTTTCGATCACTCTTGGAAGTCAGAGCAACCAGCACACAGACATGCACCATCCTCCCTGACTCCGAGAGTGGTCCAAACACACTTTACAGTGGCCCTTGTGCCAGCTAAACTTTGCTGGCTTAACTGTGCAAGTCTAACTCCAGGTTAGGATTGCACCCTAAGGCCATGCAAGAGCTCAAGTACTGGAGGGGAGAAGGTAGGTTACACTGTCTTCCATAATGCTCAACCACAATTTGCATGTTCAAACCTATAATACTCCATTTTCTAATCTGCACGGCACTACGAATTTGCAAGGAATGACATATTGCTTAAACTGTAAACCACCTTGGACATTTTATCAATTGAAAGACAGTAACTAGAATGTAAATAACTTCTGAAGACTCAACTTTGTACATCTTGATAAGCCCAAAGCTTCTAGAAGCTCTGTTCTCTAACAGCAACACAGCAGAAGAATCATCTTAAATTCATACAGAAAGAACTGCTTCTCAAGAACGTCTAGTTGCTTTGCTCCACTCCCATCATACAACAAAAATCCCAACCACAAATATAGTTAATTCCATTTAATTACAAAACTATTTTAATTTACACTTGAGCTCAAATACATATCAAAAACAGGAAAATTCCAAGCAAAATGTATATGAAGAATAGCAGAACAGCAACACAACTAGTGGAATTATGTCTTAAATGTCAGTTCTTAAAATCCTATAAGCTTACCAACACCTGAATATACACTAAAGCACTTTGAATATACATTAAAGCATGTATAAATCGATTCATGAATTCAGAATATATCATTTTTCCAAAATAAGTAACTTCAGGCAAAGCTTTCATTTACTATATTAAAATTTCAGTCAATGTAGTTGGAGAGACATTTACAGTGCTCCCACAATAAAGAGTTATCTCAAAATAATGTAAAGGATTCTTGAATAATTTTCACAATTAGTAAGAACCATACACACTCATTCCTCTGTGTTCATTTTTCCAAACTTCCCTATTTATTCAACCCACACATTTAAAGAAGCCTAGTGATCTGAGCGCCTGCCTGAACAGAGAAGTCACAACAGCATAGTGGAAATTTCCTCTCTAGTTGTCATTAACTTGCAAGTGAACTAGGATAATCTTATTTCCATGGGAATGAAAAAAGCTCACATCCCAGCCAAGTTCTTTTGACAGACAAATGGCCTTGGCAATACAAAGTGTGCACACATGTTCTTATCTCTACTCTAGGCTCTTCCTATGTCCAGTAGGCAAGAATGCAAATCCCATTGCACCGCAGTCAAAAGCAGAACACGAACTGATTTGGGTTACACCCTCAGGAGTATACAATGACTCTGAAGACAATTATCTTTAAACTTCCTAATTTGCACTTCACCTTTACAATCCAAGGTAAAAAAATTCTTCCTCAAACAGAAAATGAAATTAGAAAAAAAACTTTCAACCTAATTGCAATCTGGATGAAATATTAAGTCCTTCTGTGGATATTTACGACTGAAACATTCAAATCATTATGAACAGAACAAACCCAGTCAACAAAAGGAAGGATGCTTCGAAAAAAAAATGATTAAAGCACATGCTTAGCTGCCTTCCAAACACCCACGGAAATTACTCCATGCTGGATAGAGTTGCCTACTAACACAGCAAATAACTGCAAAAAGGAATCGAAAACGGACCCTTTCCGTTAGCTTTTGAAGGCTTTTCCTCTCCCCGAATCGCCTTCCAGCAGCCAACTCCTCCAGCAACCGAGGCACGAGCTGGCGCGTGCGAAAGCAACCAGCAGCAGTCCCCCAAGCCAAGAAGAGCGGAGGTGGGAATCCTTCCCCCTCTGTATCCCCGGCATGGGGGACTCCCCAGCAGGACCCTGCCCCATCACACTGACGCGTCTTGCCAGGAAGGAGGGGCCTGTTGGTGGCGATAGGTGGTCCCTCCGCACGCCCCGCGGAGAGGAGAAGGCGGCGAGTCAGCTGGGGACACGCGTGAGGCAAACCGCTCCCCCTCCTCGCCCCCGTTCCCACCACGGGCCCAGTTGGTCGCGCGGGACCCTGCCCATCCAACCGCCTCTCCCCGAGGAGCACGAGGGAGGGGAGGCGGTAAAGCCGCCTCTTTGGCGGGTCTGCGATCCCTCCTCCCTCTCGCCTCCTCCCGCCTCACGCTGTCATACTCGGTCTATTTTTAGCCTCGCAAGCGGCGCGTGTAGCGGCTCCCGGCCCGTTCCCCGCCTCATGGCCCCCGGTCGGTCTCAGGCCGGCTGCGAAGGGGACGCGCTCAGGCTGGGCACGACGCCTCCCGCCACGCCGCGCTGGGTTTCCCGTGCCCACTTCCTTTCTCCCTCCCGCCCGCCGCTCGCCTTACCCCAGCTCTTGGCTGTTCGCCCCAGAAACTCGCCGCTGTTGGGGTTGTAGATGAATTGCCGCCACTCAGCCATAGTCTGGCTGAAAGGCTTCTTCTCCTCCTTGGCCATGGCTAGAGAAGAAAGCGAGAGAGGGAGGCTGGGGGAGGAAGTGGCCGATACGCAGGCAGCGGCAGCGACTCCCGGCCGAAACAACAACGGCTTCTCAGAACCGCTAAGTGTCCCTCAGGCGCCCGGCGGGAGAGCAGAAGAGAGCAAAGGAAAGAGGGGCTGGACCACTCGCGCAGACTGAGCGGAGCGACTCGCACCGCCTCTTTCCCCCCCCTTCCCCGAATGTACGTCAGCACTCGCAGTACCCAATCGTGGCTCGTTTCGACGAGCAGGCCAGATGCCCACTCCCACCCTCGCGCTGCCACCTGGAGGAGAAACGGATGGAGAGGAGCAGCGGTCTGGCTGGTCTGGAGGCGCCTGGTTGCACGGCGGCACTCGGTGTCTCGTCGGAAAAAGAGACAAGCCCGTTCTAAACCCGCCTCCTCCCGTTCCTTCTTCCAATGGTGGGTCTCAAAAGGGGAAACAACGCGGACCGTCTCCATAAAAGGGTTGGGCACGGTGGCTCATGGTTGCCCACCAGGATGGGTCCGTTGCTCACAAATGGGGCAGAAGGAAAGCTTTGTTCACGTTGACAAAGGGGAGCTTTCCCTTGACCATGTAAGGCATGAAATGTTGCAGTCCTTACGCTGATAGAAAGTGGTTAAAAATACACTCGTCTGTGCTTCCTAGTACAGGACATTGCGAAATATTGTTGTAGCCTAAATAATAGCTGTAAAGAACCCCACGGGTTTACTCTCGTGCCACTACACACGTTATCCACTACACAGGTTCAAATCATACTTTTAAAAATAAGGTTAACGTTTTCTCTTAAGTTGCTGAGCTCTTAACACCTGCCAATTCAAAACCGAATCTTTTCCTCTTAAGGATATCAGGAATTCCACTTGTTATGCAGGCGTCATAGAAGCTTGTACACAAACACAAGTCAGTGGCATCAGGATACTGGTTTGTTGTTGTTGTTACAAGTCATGATGACTGTATGTAACTTCTGGGTTTTAGAGGTAACCTATCTCTGAATGCCTGGTATCTTGCTGAATGATAGGTATCTTGTTGTCTTGTGTGCTACCAGAGACATCTGGTGGGTCACTGAAAGATTCAGGCAGCTGAATTAGAAAGGCTCTTGGCCTGATCCAACACAGCTCTTATGCACTTATATTTAAAGCATATATTGGTAACCCTTCTGTAGTTATTGTGTGACTTATCCGGTCACTCAGTTACAGGGTGGTCTCATATCAAAATATGGTCTCAACATTTGTCATGGTGGATATAATAGAACAGAGTTTATACTATTACCTTAGCCCACTCACAAAAGGTATTTCACAGACCAATTCTAACCTGGTTGAAACAGCGGGGCCGCATGGCCTCTATTATATCTGGTGCCTGTTAGGAGCAGGCTGGAGGTCTCCTTGGGGTAAGGCGGCGTTTTCCCCATTTTCCAAATAACGCTCTATCCTGTCCAATGGGGCTATTCTGTGCTAGCTAAATTGCTGGCATAAATCTGGGCAGCCCATATAAGGCTGCCAGGCCCAGGATGGGGGTTAGGATACAGCAGAGGCCTGCAATCGTGTCCCTCTCCCAGGCCTGTTCCACCCCCATTCTGGCCTCCTCCACCCTGTCACACCCCTCGTCGCCACCAGAATGCCCTCCCCAGCCCCTGTGCTTTTCTTACCTATGCCCTGTGCGAGGTGCTTTTCTTATCTCTACTAGTGTTAAGGGCCTTGGATGCAGTGTCAGTAGAAAGGCACAGGCCTTCCCGCCAGGGCTGCTTATTTTAGAGTTGTCACAAATATGCTTTACAGCATGTTTACGACACTCTAGGCCAGTGCAAGGACTGCTGTGCCAGAGACTGGGTAGATAGGATTGCAGTTATCCCCAATTACTAGAACTTTATGAAAAATATGTCGTTTCCTTCACAACATATAATGACTTTTGTTTGCTGTTCTGCTAGAGGCCAGGTGGAATGCTCTGGCTTAACTATTTTAAAACCATAAATGTACTTTAAGGCCACACTAGCATATCTTGCCTTTTGCCCTGATACATGCTGGATGGAAATTAAGTTTCTGGGAGACTTGGAAAACCCATATTCCCAGATAGGTGTTTGTGGATATTACTTGGCAAGGTCATAAAACCAAAGGAGGCTGGGAATTTAGAAATGTCAGACCTCCATTTAGCAAATAGAAATACCAACAACAAAGAATATTGAGGCTGCTTCCTATTTGCAACATCAGAGCAAAGGAAAATCAAAAGTGGAATAAATACATCTTTCGACCCTTTTGCTAACATACCCTCAAATGGTGAACGGTCATACACAAACCTTTGATGACAGAATCCTTTCTCTTTGAAAATGTCCATAGGATGGATCATGTTGCTCATACTAAGATCCCTTTTGTTCTGGTCTTATTCCAGAGAGCACCCTTCTCTCCAGTGAAAAGGGGGCTTCAGATTTCTCTTTCACCAGATGCCTTTTCGAGCACCAGTTACAGGTAGAAATTTCACCTCAATAGATGGAAGATGTAGAGTTCTCAACGAAGTCATCAATAGTTACTGAAGAACTGAACAGTCATTAGCCAATAATCTCCTGAACATGTTGATAATAACTAACTATAAATCCTGAGAATATAAGAAAATGAAAAGTATTGGTATTTCTTTCTGGAATCCTCTATTATTTCTCACCCGGCCCCCCATGTGACTCTCTTCACTCCTTTCAACTATCCCTTCCTAACTGATTCTAACTGCCATGGAATGTTCCTGTCAGACACAAGTGGATTCTCATTCAAAATTCTCATTCCATACATCCAGAATGGCCAAGTTGGGGCTCATGAGCCATATATAATAATGTCACCTCGTGGAAATATGTTGGCTGAGCTCCTTTTTGCATCACAATTAATATAAAAGGTAAGTTAAAAAATTTTCAAGCTTTATAATTACTGTATTTATTAGATATAAACTGAGAATTCATTGGGTCAAAACATTAATGTTCATGGTAAGTCAATATTTCAATGTTTCTTAAATGTTGCAGTTCTCGAACATGTCTCTTGCAGCTTTCAAATATCTGAAGTTGATCGTATGTGGCTCTTAAGCAGGCGCGTACCTGGGCAAAACCACGCCCATGGCACGCGACGTCATGACGTCACAACGTCGTGACGTCATGACGTTTGGCGGGCTCGGGGCGCGCGGCGGCTGCTTCCTTCCCCAGGCTGCCGCTGGAGTGCTTTAAGCACTCCAGCCGCAGCCCAGGAAAGGAGCAGCCGGCGCGCGTCCCCAGGGCTCACGACGCCTCTGCTCTTATGTTAAGCAAGTTTCGCCACCCCTGCTGTACATGCTTGTCTGGAAGTGAGTCCCATTGAGTCTCTTCTGAGGAGACACGCCTGTAAAAGGCATAAGGCATCACACACTTCCTTATTAACAAAAACATTCAATAAATTTCCATCCATTTCCAGAAGGCTTTTATTGGCATTTTCTGGATTTTTGTTCCCCAGATGCCTAAGTAACCCCTGCAAATTTCCCTCCAAGAGAGAAACTGAATGACAACAGATAGGAAGAATCTGCCCATTAACAAGTCAAACTACTGTACATGTGATGTTAAATGCATTGTTGTCTTTATATTGTTTTTAAAGCATACCTGTGGGGGGCAATCTGGATTGGTTTGAAGCAGGGGGTATGAATTCTTTCTCTTGCGTTGTGATCTCAACATTGATCAGACCCCCAAAAATAATTATTCCACCCACCTAAGAGGGAAGCTACTATTCTTCCCTCTACTGCTACTGCTACTGCTACTGCTACTACATTCATAGCAGATTTCTTCTCGGGCAAAAAGGATCTTCAGGGCCTGTGGTAAAAATGTCTGATTTAAATTTTCTGCAGTTTTCACATGATTTTGGCCTTCCTTCTGAAGTATCTTCCTTCTCGAAGTACATCAGCATCCACATGTGGCTTACAGTTGAAGCCCATTTGATTTCCAACTGCAGGAAAGTCAAGAGCTCAGGTGATCTTCGCACCCTTATCCAATCCCACAGGTACATTCCACCTTTGTGTCCTGATCCAGTGTTTTGAACATCTGATGCTTTGACATGGGTCTCTTACCTGCTGGGTTAACTGTGGGTGTAAGGACCAACACCCTGATCTAGAATGAGTACATGGGATTGGGAAAAAAGTGGCATTACTGTTTTGTTTTGGGCTTATCTTTTAATCTCCATGCCAAATGTTGCCATTCACCTTTAGTCCAGTTCCTTACCAGCGCACTTACCATATCAAATCAAAAGAATTCAAACGAAAGCCCTCTCAACTGGATTCGACAGTACTAGGTGTGCATATTGCCAGGATGAAACCCCGGGAAACTCCGAGTACCAGAAGTGGGCCATTTACAAGATGCCATTCTGAGAATAGGCCAAAATGCATTGAAAAGTCCTATACGTAAACTGCGCCAGTCCCAAGCTCGGACACAGTCCAACCACAGGTATGACTGCAGTTTTTCTCAGAGCTGGGTGTGCACATTGCAGGAAAGGCAGTCCGGGAACTTTGGAGTACCCGGGGTGGGCCATTTCCACCAGGTCCCAATCTGTAAATGGGCCAAAATGCATGCAAAATCCTAAAACCTCAGACTGGAACCTGGTGGAAATGGCCCACCCCGGGTACTCCAAAGTTCCCGGACTGTCTTTCCTGCAATGTGCACACCTAGCTCTGAGAAAAACTGCAGTCATACCTGTGGTTGGACTGTGTCCGAGCTTGGGACTGGCGCAGTTTACGTATAGGACTTTTCAATGCATTTTGGCCTATTCTCAGAATGGCATCTTGTAAATGGCCCACTTCTGGTACTCGGAGTTTCCCGGGGTTTCATCCTGGCAATATGCACACCTAGTACTGTCGAATCCAGTTGAGAGGGCTTTCGTTTGAATTCTTTTGATTTGATATGGTAAGTGCGCTGGACTACTTTGTTTTCCCATTATTCCTTAAGTGCCTTATTTTTGTCTTTAACTTTTTGTTTTGATGTTCTTCCTACCTTTAATAAAAGTATTGCCATTGTTGCTATTTTGATCTGCAGGGTCTCCATTCAGGCAATAGCTGGTTGTTCAGAATTCCTAGACCACCAGCCTTTGCTACTGTCTGAATTTTTTTAAAAATCCCAACGTATTGAGGAGGAGCTAGTTCTATTCTTCTGGGAGGAAGATTTCTTCCAAGTAACTTCCTTCTGTTTGGTTTTCCCTGGTCCTTGGTGATAACCTTGGTCTGGGGGTTGGTATGGGAGAACATTAGCCTGAGTCCATTGCTTTATTGTGGCACCAAATGGCCTTAAGTTTTAACTTTTACAGAGGTATCTTAAGAGTTCATTAGGCACCCTTGGTGTGATCTGTATGTTGCATCCTCTCTGGGGAACTCAGCATACTGACCCCAACCCAGGCTTTGCTCATCATAAGAAGGATCTTGGAGGCAGAGAAGAAGAAAGGTATTTTGAATCTGGCTCATAAGCTTTACTTTGGCCTTTAAACATTGAACTAGTTTAAATCATGGAACTAGGTGACCCCACTGCCATGGGTGCTGGGTGTCAATTCATAAGCTCTTTAATGTCCCTCTTGCTCTGCACATGCCATCTGAGAATAGTTAACAGAAGCTCTGCACAGTACTGGTGATCATCAGTAGCGTCCCTAGAAGGGGGCAGAGCACTAAGTTTTGCAAGGTGCCTTACCTTACTGTGTAAATTGCTCCTTTCCTTCACTGTTGTTGTGAGTCCTTGCAGGGAAAGCAGTGCCTCTGAGTTGCTTACTGGCTACGATGGCAAGGGGAGGAGCAGATTACATAGCAAGGTATGGCACCTTACAAAACCTAGCACCCCGTACCCAGTGATGTCATGCACCCACTACGCACCACTACATGAGTACCGGTTCCTAGAAGTTGAGCTGGCCCCGCCCACTCAAAGCTGGCCCCATCGGCTGGTTGGCTCAGCAGCTGCGCATGCGTACTGCACGCCCACAGCTGTTGCCTGCACTTTCTGTGAGGAGGCAGGCAGGCAGCGTGGTGGTGGTGGTGGCGGCGGCAGCAGCGGAGTGAGGGAGACCCAGGAATAAGGCAGCAAGCGTGAGAAGGTAGGCTGCCTGGGGCTCCTGCTCCCTCCAGCCATGCAGATCCAGCGTCCTGGTTCCTCCTGCAGCCTCCCCCCAGCCCCAGCCTCCACTAGGTCTTTTTTTGGTCATCCGTTCCCCCTCCTGCTCCTTGCCGGCCGGCCCAGCGCTCAGTCAGGCGCCCACGTGGTCGTGCGGCCCGGTGGGCGCCTGTTCCTCCTCCTGCTCCTTGCATTTAACATTAAAGTTAAATGGCTCCCTGTCCCAAAAGGGCTCACAATCTAGTACAGTCTAGCCTGCTATTTAACCAGGGAACAGTTGAATCAAAATATGTATATACACATCTCTAGAAAGCAAAGCAATAGAAATTAAATCAACACTAACCACAAGCTGAAGTTATTACAAACATGATCACATCCATGGCAACAATCATGACATCACTTCTGGCTATGACCTCACTTACTATCATGACATCACTTCCGGCTATGACCTCACTTCCTGCCACAACATCACTTCCGGCTTATGACATCACTTCCGGTGGGCGGACCCCAACAAGTGCCAATCAAAAGTGAGTACCTGTTCCTAAATCATTTGGATGACACCACTGCCCATACCCCTCTAAAAATGCTATTGCTGACCACTGAGGGCAAAGTGGAACCTTCTATGGTAGATGCAGCAACATACTCTGCTTTGGATGATGATGGAGCTCTTTGAAATATCAGTATAGCACAGGTTGTAATGTTTCACTGCTACAGGATTGATGCCACATGAAACAGACAGAGCTTCCATGTGAAGAAGGGCTGCCTGTGAAAGAGGTGAAGATCATGGAAAACAGCCACATTAGTTAAGTTCCTAGTGCAGCCATAATCAAAGGAAGCTCATTTGTACAATTTACAATTAGAAAAAAGGATAGAGAGCTAGAACGCAGCTGAGAAATAAGACCTTTGATTACAGTCTTGGAGAGGACACAGAAGACAGCATCAAACTAGAGTGCCTGAAACCATATAATTGAATCTATGCTGATGTCTTTAAATAGCTTGGCCACTAAAATCAAAAGAATAGCTGTTTTACTGCAGCTACTGTGCTGCTCTTATAATACAAAAATTAACAGATTCCTTTTTCTTTCTTTTTTTCTTGATCATATATATGAAACACGCATACACCCAATTCATTGCTGAAGCATTTAGAAGACCTGGTACATTGAGATTCAGAGCTTCATCTCAGGTCAAAGGGCAAAAGTGCTATAGAGAGTTACAATTGTGTTTCCTCTGACACCAGAACATCATAAAAAGTTTTAAAAGAATTGCTTCACTAAAATGAAATCAGAAAGGCCCACACATTTCCTCCTTGCACCAATGTAAAAGATATCTGAAAGCAGAACAAACAAGAAATCTTTTAAAACATGTTTACACGAACTTATTTTGCAAGGTCAATTGATAAAATTTCCTGCATTTTATTTTTACTGAAAGTTTCAACATATCAATTCATTAAAGGGTGCAAACCAAAGATCTAATCAGCCAGCAAACCCAAATCCTACCCTATGCTGTGCAGGAGGACACACACTGCCAGGGTTAAAGCATGAGTTAAAAATAGACAGAAAACTCTACCACCTCCGTCACTTGGCAAGCTGCTCTTCTTGCAAAAATCCCCCATCTTCTTTGCTAGAAAAGAATGTGCATTTTCACAAGTGATGCAAAGTAGCAACACCTTTAATTCTTGAAGGCATCACTTCTGAATGTTGTTATGGTGTAAGAACAAGCTGGTTTAAGATCAGCGTTAACCAATGTAGATTTATATTTGTATTTCAGACTTAGGGAATGCAAGAATTGATTTGGGCTGCACCTATGAAAACAGCTTTAAACATCTCCTCCCCTGATTCAGTTCAGCCATACCCATTGCACACCTAAGAAACATCCTTTCCAAGAACCTGCATGCCTCTGATCAGTTTTGTGCTCCCTCTGTTCTTTCTCATGCTCACCAAACATGCATACCAGGCAGGCAAAGCACAGAGTTGAGTACTAATTAGAGACTCAGCAAGACACAGGTATTGCCGTCGGAATTTGTTCTCACATTCCGGGGGCTTCTTAAATATTGAATAAGTAAGACAGAGATTAAAGAATGATGAGAAGAATGATAAAAATACGACTGAACCTTTTTAACAGGGACAGTATCAGAAGTACATGAAAGGCCTGAGGAGGGAGGGAGGGAATCAAGCATACTGCATGCCTGACATTGTAATTATGCTGTCATAGGTTGCTTCCAACTGTGTTGGTTATACAGTTCTGCCATTTACCACTTGCCACTGATCATTAGTATCTTACGATCCTAACCAAGGGCCATTGCACATACTATAAGATTTCTACAGAGTGCTTATAGGAACATAGGAAGCTGCCATATACTGAGTGAGACCACTGGTCCATCTAGCTCAAATCATTGACTGGCAACCACAGTCTGAGTTTCAATCAGGAACATTTTCTATCCCTATCTGGAGATGCTAGGAATTGAAGCTGGGATCTTGGGATATGAAATGTATGTACTCTAATAAACAATGACCGTACATCATGCATGTAGATTGTCATGTGAGAAATTGCATGTGCGTTTTTCTCTGTGTACACAAAGTGCAGTGCACTTAAGTGGAATTGTCATTTCTGGCAACCCGCATACTGGCTACATTCTATCTAATTTCTACAGGCTTTCCACTTAAAGAATGTGTTACATGAAGTGGACCTCATATTTGAGCTTCTGTTTTCAGTGTTAGCATATTTCCCTAATTCTTTGTAAGATGGAAAATATACATGCATGCCCCAATATCCGCTGGGGTTCCTTTCCAGACCCCACAGTAGATACCTGAAACTGTGGATACTGGGGACTAATCTTTTAAAGATAGGAAAATCAGTGGTTTTGCTGCAACAAGGTAAAAAAATGAAATTCGTTTAATGTTCCTCTGTCTTTTTAATGGATGTCCCAGTATCCATGGTATCTGTGAATAACTGAAACCATGAATACTGAATCAGTGGATACTGGGGCACACCTGTATGATCCATTCTCCTCTATTCTTAAAAGGATGAAAATGTCACAATGGGAAACCCAGGAAGGACTAGCTTTATAATTGCTGTGACAAAAGAGAAGTTGGGAAAATCACTTTCTGTTGCACTGTACAAAATTCACAAAAAAAAATTGAGACACGTGCTCCCACAAGCTATCCAAAAGAATAAAAGACTTCCCACAATAAAGCAAGGATGAGAATGTCTGTGTCACTATGAAAGCAAAGTGACTGGAAAGGCCTGGCAAACTGCCAATGAATCAGATGAGTAGTGCATGGCTAAATGGAATCATTGTATAAATTCCCATCAATGCTCCCTACGCACTCAAGCAAGATTTTGTCCTGGCACCAGGACAATGGTGAGGAAGTCATGTAACTAAGGGAAAAATTAGGCTTAAACACTCAACTGAATGTGACACCTACCCTACTTTGAAATATTTGCCCCATCTACATTTGCAGTAACAGAATGTTGCTACTCTGAAGCTCAAATACTTTCGCCACCTCATGAGAAGACAGGACTCTTTAGAAAAGACCCCCATGCTGGGAAAGATTGAAGGCAAAAGGAGAAGAGGGCAGCAGAGGATGAGATGGTTAGATAGTGTCACCGAAGCGATGAACATGAAATTGGGTGAACTTCGGAGGCTAGTGGAGGACAGGGAGGCCTGGCATGCTGTGGTCCATGGGGTCGCGAAGAGGCGGACACGACTTAGCAACTGAACAACAACAATGTTGCTACTCTGTTGATGAAAGGCACCTGCCTCACAGGGTTGTGGTCAAGGTCAATAAAATACTGTGCAATTGTTACTGTGACGTAAATAAGAAGTAGGAGGAAGTGGATGCATCTGCAAAACAATATGCTTAGTCCTAGAAATCTTTTTGTTGGTATGAATATAATTAGCAAATGAAATGTCATGTTCTGAAGTCACCATAGTGTTACCAGATTTGCACCGAATTTGATCTGTACCGTATGCCATGCAAATTTAGTTTGTCACTTTGCTCTGTTTTTGCAACATGATCTAGTGGCACCCTGAATGACTGCCTATGAGTCATGAAGGACTATTAATAGTCCCTGCATGTATGCATGCAAACATCTCTAACAAGGATTTAATTGGTGCAAGGTAGCTTTTGTGTAGATTCAGAGCACTGTATTGAATAAGCCACCGGCATAGGATGTTCTCTACCAGATTTATTCATTTAACTGTAAGATGCACATCATGGTTTGTTAGTATGAAAGATTGATTCCTCCCTGCCTCTTGAACTAAGCTGGAACTTTAAATGTACATTAATAACTATTTGCACATTTATTTTCCCACTAATTGTAATTAATCATATGGAATCATTGCATAAACACTGCAGTATGGATGTCAACGTGCTTTATGTTTTTCCAGGTCAGGTCACTGCCCAGATGCTGTCCACTGGAAGACAATGTGCTGAAAAATATAGCTGATCGCTGCAGGGGCATCTGAGTTTTAGCCAGACTATGCCATTTCATAAATATGGATGGGAAAAGGGGGAAAGGTGAGCAGGGGGAGAGGCAATTTTTATGGCAGATCAGCAGGAGTGGTTCAACTGTAATCAATTTAATGCAAGATTCAGAACAGCTGGCTGCACAAGTAAGAATTTTTTGACTATTCTGAAAGCCTAAGGAACTGCAAGTAAGGCATGAAAGAAAGGGAAAATAATGACTGAAGTGTTTAAAGCAGTGGTTCTCAAACCTTTTAGCACTGGGACCCACTTTTTAGAATGACCATCTGTCCAGGACCCACCAGAAGTGATGTCATGGCCAGAAGTAATGTCATAGTGACGCCAGAGCCTGCTGCTTTCCTGAGAATGCAGCAATCAGTTGGATTATTTCTCAGCCATTTTCCAATAGCAAAGTGAATCAGAAAGAAAAAAGCCTGTTTACAACCTTGACACAAGCAAAACAACCACACAGCCCCCCCCCCTTTCCAGTGTCCCACCTTCCCATATTTTCAATATGGCTGCTCTAGGTGCTTCGTGACCCATTGGGGGGTCCTGACCCATAGTTTGGGAACTGCTGGCTTGAAGGAATAGCATAAGCATGTGAGGACAGAGCTATCATTCATCATTCTTTAACTGCTGTTTCACTGGCCCCTAGGACTGGGCACTCCTCCCCTCACTGAGCCCATTTGAGCTGACTGCACAATGCACAACGAAGGAAGAGGCCATGGAGGAGAACCTTTGCTGCACAATCTGTTGCAACTTCAGCAGCTGCGCCTGGACTGTGCTTGGCCTCTTTTATCTTTTGAGCCGGAGAAGCAGCAGCTGCCACCAAGGTAAACTGTCAACTTTGCGATGTCCATCTCCTTTGGCTACTCCATCAGCTGGACTGGGCTCCTTCCTTTCATCGTAAGCTATTTAAGGACCAAAATGTTGGAGTTCTAAAAATGTCAGAGTTCTATAATTGCTGGGCATTATTGCTTTGTTTGCTTATAGTTGTGCAACTGTGGTCTCAGAATTGGAAGAAGAACAGAAATAGGCCAAAAAGTGTTTGTGTCTTTGAAAGAAGTGGATGCTGGAATAAAGGAGGACAGCAACCATGAATGTTTGGGGATTGATGAATTCATTATTATTTGTTTTCTGTCTGTCATTTTTTCACTCCATCTAAAATTACTATAATGCTTAAATCGTGAGCCCTTTGGGTACAGAGGGAATGAAATTGCTGTAAGGTGCACTGAACCCACCGGGTAGCATGGGGATAAATATTATCTTAGCCACTTTGAATGTGGTTTCATTAAAAAGCAGGATAAAAATCATCTATTCAATAAATAGAAGTCATCTGGTGAGAGATGGTTCATCAATAAGAGGTTAAATCAGACACAAGCAGAACATTAAGCACCAGATCTTTTGTGGTAACATCACGAAAGTAAAATGAATCAAATTACAGTCCAATCTTACGGTGCCGGCCTCCCGTAGGAGCAGCAGTATCAAAATGGTTACTGCTGCGTCCTATAGGAGGCACCTCAGGAGACGAGGACATTCATCCACTTCTCCTGGGTAACAGCGCTGGCCTGCCAATGGGCCTCCCCAAGTTGCCAGTGCAGACTTGAGAACCTCCATATCGGGTCGTGCAGCCTGACACAGAGGATAGGATGTGGCAGTGGAGGCCGTGCTGGTCCCACCCCATGCTCCACCCCACCCCACACCCAGTTCAACCCTCCCCCTGCCCCAAAAGAGCTCGCTGGTGGCAGCAGTGAGACCTACTGCTGGCCAACTCAGCACTGGGTCCTCCTGGTGCTGGGGGAGTGCCGGCAGTAAGCCCAAAGCCAGCGGCAGAAGTGCCTTACAGCACTTTTGTGACTCTGATGCCAGTGGTAAGGGCTTACCACTGGTGCTAGGCCCAATAGGATTGGGCCTCTAGGCTTTTTGTGCACGTGAAATCAAAACAAATTCGTACGCAAAGGATTGGTTCACCCAAATAACTGCATGCAGAATGGTTTCATGCAGAGGAAACTTATTTTTATTTTATCAGTTTTTATTCTGCCTCTCTTCAGGCAATTTACAAATTACAGTACTAAAAACTGCAATACCTCGTTTCCTCCTCAAACCAATAAGTGTTTTCCTCAGAAGTGTCACAAAGCTCTGAAACACAGAAAACAAAGCCACATCTCCTCAACTAGCTTCCAAAAGCACTGATAAAAAGGTGAGGCTTGTACTGGTCCCAACATGTTAATAAGGAAATAAAATACCATACTTCATTCCACAGCCTCAGGGCAGTGGCTTAAAAGGCTGTTACTCACTCACTGTTCTAATATAAACCCTAATTGAGGGATTCCTACCAGGCCCTCCCCTAGTCTTCATAAATTCTCCTCATGTTGGTTAGAGTGATATAAGGAGACAGTTGCCACTCTAGCTTTGGGGAGCCCTTGGCAAAAGCCCTATGGGGGTCCCCAACGGCATGTTCTGCCCATTCTTCATAGAGACCAAACGTGCACCAACCACACGCTTATGTTGTTCAGGAAATAGACAGTAGACAGACACCAGTCCTCATTCATGGCAGCACTGACAGAGTATTGTTGCCCCTCTGTTGCCGAATACCTGATAAACTTTTCCCAGCTGGTCACCTACTTGGAAGGCTTACTAAGGGTGCAATCCTAACCTGGAGTTAGGCCGGCACACTTATATTAGGCCAGCAAAGTTTGGCCGGCACAAGGGACGCTGTAAAGTATGTTTGGACCACTCTCGGAGGCAGGGAGGATGGCATATGTCTGTGTGCTGGCCTCTCTGCCTCCGAGTTTGCATGGCTGACAAACAA
This sequence comes from Lerista edwardsae, assembly GCA_029204185.1. Lineage (NCBI taxonomy): Eukaryota > Metazoa > Chordata > Lepidosauria > Squamata > Scincidae > Lerista > Lerista edwardsae. The sequence continues at coordinate 42,193,747 of JAJKFI010000002.1, read as the reverse complement.
AGTTAGAGAAGCTGTAAAGAGCAAAGAAGCTTCTTTCCGTAAATGGAAGTCTTGCCCCAGTGAGGAGAATAAAAAGGAACATAAACTCTGGCAAAAGACAAGTAAGAAGGTGATACGGGAGGCCAAGAAAGCGTTTGAGGAACGCATGGCTAGCAACATAAAAGGGAATAATAAAAGCTTCTTCAAATATGTTAGAAGCAGGAAACCTGCCAGAGAGGCGGTTGGCCCGCTGGATGGTGAGGGAGGGAAAGATGAGATAAAAGGGGACTTGGAGATTGCAGAGAAATTGAATGAATTCTTTGCATCTGTCTTCACAGCAGAAGAACTTGGGCAGATACCACAGCCCGAACAGCCCTTCCTAATGAAGGAATTAAATCAGATACTGGTTAATAAAGAAGATGTTTTAGATCAAATTGATAAACTACATTTAAATAAGTCACCAGGCCCAGATGGTATACACCCAAGAGTAATTAAGGAACTAAAGAATGAAGTTGCTGACCTCTTAACTAGAGTATGCAACTTGTCCCTTCAAACGGCCACGGTGCCAGAGGATTGGAGGATAGCCAATGTCACGCCAATCTTTAAAAAAGGGAGAAGGGGGGACCCTGGAAACTACAGGCCGGTCAGCCTAACGTCTGTTCCGGGTAAGATGGTGGAAAGCCTCATCAAAGATAAAATCCTAAAACACGTAGAGGAACAAGTACTGCTAAAGGAAAGTCAGCATGGCTTCTGTAAGGGTAGGTCTTGCCTCACAAACCTTTTGGAATTCTTTGAAAAGGTCAACAGGCACGTGGATGTGGGTGAACCTGTGGATATCATATACCTAGATTTTCAGAAGGCATTTGACAAGGTCCCCCACCAAAGACTGCTGAAGAAACTTCACAGTCAGGGAATAAGAGGGCAGGTCCTCTTATGGATCCAGAATTGGTTGAGGGCCAGGAAACAGAGAGTGGGGGTCAATGGGCAATTTTCACAATGGAGAGAGGTGAAAAGTGGAGTGCCCCAGGGATCTGTCTTGGGGCCCGTGCTTTTCAACTTATTCATAAATGACCTGGAGACAGGGATAAGCAGCGAGGTGGCTAAGTTTGCAGATGACACAAAACTTTTCCGGGTGGTAAAAACCAGAAAGGATTGTGAAGAGTTCAAGAAGGATCTCTCCAAGTTGGAGGAATGGGCAGCCAAATGGCAGATGCGTTTTAACGTAGACAAATGTAAAGTGATGCATGTTGGGGCCAAAAACCAAAACTTTACCTATAGGCTAATGGGTTCTGAGCTGTCTGTGACAGCTCAGGAGAGAGATCTTGGGGTGCTGGTGGACAATTCAATGAAGGTATCGACCCAGTGTGCGTCAGCAATTAAGAAGGCCAATTCCATGCTTGGGGTAATTAAAAAAGGGGTTGAGAATAAAACAGCCAATATTATCATGCCATTGTACAAATCGATGGTAAGGCCACACCTGGAATATTGTGTCCAGTTCTGGTCGCCGCATCTTAAAAAGGACATAGTGGAGTTGGAAAAGGTGCAGAAGAGAGCGACAAAAATGATTACGGGGCTGGGGCACCTCCCTTATGAAGAAAGACTGCAGCGTTTGGGGCTCTTCAGTCTAGAAAAAAGGCGCCTGAGGGGGGACATGATTGAGACATACAAAATTATGCATGGAAGGGATAGAGTCGATAGAGGGATGTTCTTTTCCCTCTCTCAAAACACCAGAACCAGGGGGCATCCGCTAAAACTGAGGGTTGGGAGAGTTAAAACAGATAAAAGGAAGTACTTTTTTACCCAGCGGGTAGTTAATCTGTGGAACTCCTTGCCACAGGAGGTGGTGATGGCATCTGGTCTTGATGCCTTCAAGAGGGGATTGGACAGATATCTGGAGGAAAGGTCCATCGTGGGCTATAGGCAATGATGGATTGTGCAACCTCCTTACAAAGGTGATGGGCTACTGGTACCGGGTGCAAGGGAGTGGCAACAGGATGCAAGCATCTTGTAGTCTCATGCCTTCCTGGGGCACCTGGTGGGCCGCTGTGAGATACAGGAAGCTGGACTAGATGGGCCTTTGGCCTGATCCAGCAGGGCTCTTCTTATGTTCTTATGTTCTTATGAGAGTGGTCCAAACACACTTTATGGTGTCCCTTGTGCCAGCCAAACTTTGCTGGCCTAACTGTGTCGGCTTAACTCCAGGTTAGGATTGTGCCCTCAATGTCCCTACAGACCTTGACTTACTGAGCGATATTGAGCAGTAGCAGATCCTTACTGCCTTCAGACTTTGTGGGTATGGGTATGGACCCTTGCCTGGGTGTGGACCTCTCTCTCAACATGCATTCCAGAAGGCCCCACCTATGGAACCCAGCTTCCACATATGAAATTGCCTACAAAGCAATCCTCAAAGTCAGGCAATAAAAAAAGTGAACATTTGACCTCTAAATGAAAAATCTTTATAAGTGTTATCTAAATTGGTTCCTGGTAGCACTTTTCCCTGTGGTAAGTCTAATGGATCCTTAGCTGCTATAGTCTTATCCAGTTCTCATCTTTTATTAATTTGCTAAATGGTTTGCTCAGAAAATAGGCTAAGAAGTGAAAAGAGTATTTGCAGTAAAAGCTCTTAACTTTGGGCCAAACAAACATGGTAGTGAACACCAAGTCAAAGCGCAACAGCCTAATCCTATCTAAATTTCCCTCCCAATGCAGCCGTGCCCAAAGTTCTCCTCTGGGTAAGGGGAGATTGTGCCCTTTGTTCCCTTACTTGCCAACGGTCTTGCTGGCTAAATTCAAGTGACCCAGGAAGGTGGATCAAGGCCAGGAAGTGGGATAAGACATCAGCAGCACCACTGCATCCCCTTCCTGGCCTTAACATGCCTCCTTTCCTCCCCTCCCCTCCCCACCCCAGTCTCCAGCCCATTCCTCCTCCAACTCCTTACCCCATTCAACCTATCCCCCCCAACCTCTACACTGACTTATAAGTGCTGGGTCTGTTCCTGGCTCCACTGTGGCGTGCAGCTGCTCTCCACTTGCAAGGGTGGTTTGGCCATGCTGAAGAGCATGTTGGGCATGAAGGGCAACATGAAGGGCATGTTGCCTTGGGTGACAGCCATAAAGCACACTGTGCTGCTGGAACACTAGTTCCTGCAGCACAGATGCCCAACAGGATTGGGCCATGAGATATCCAACTCTAAGCAGATGCTTTGTTATTTAGGAATAGCCTCATTATTTAACCCAGGTGTAACAATAGGGTACTGTTGACTGTATTGACTGTCAACAAATCTGCACTAGTGGTTCCCAAATTTATATAAGGATGTTGGGAACCAAGTGAGTGGTTGTAGGAGAGGACCTAGGGCAGCAACACAATTCCCAGGATTGCTCTGCTGCTGGGGACAAAAGGGGCTTTTTAAAAACTTGCAAGTGGCAGTGATAGCTTCTGCGGCCTGTGCGGGAGCCCTGCGGATGCCTCCACAGGGCTCCCCAAGTCTCCAAAAAGCTAAAAATAGAGGTAGGAACCCAGTTCCAGTGGCTTCTGTGCGTCTCCTCACACCCTCCGGAGGCTAGTGCTCACGTTGCTGCCATTCCCCCCCCCCACCCTTAAGAGGGGAGAGGGCAGGGCTTCCCTGGCTGGTGGCTTGCAACCTACACCACCCTTGGTTGATGTGGCAGAAAACAATGTTCCCTATCCTTGAATTCAGACTCCTTTCTCATCAAACTGGTAATTGACACTATCCAAGCTGATAGCACAGATCCTCTGTTCAGCCTTCAACTATGACACTCCTGCCCAACCAGGTTTACAGAGGAGGAGGAGCAGATTGGAGTGAAGTGCTCGGGCTTCTCCTACAGCAAGAGCAATAATGTCATCCATAGGAGTGTTCAGGTGCTACCTTTGAAACTATGCTTACTGCATAGCTAAAAATTTCCCTTCTTGCTGTAGAGAACTCAAGGCTTATCATTTGTGAATATTAATAATTATATTTATAGTTTAGTTGCTTAGAACCATTTTTTAAAAAATAACATTTGAGCCCAGAGTGGTTTTTTGTTAGTTTTCCAGATGCAGGAAATCAATCAATCAATCAATCAATCAATCAATCAATCAATCAATCAATCACTAGTATTTATATACCGCTTTTCAACACAAAGTTCACAAAGCGGTTTACAGGCAAATAATAACATTAAAGTTAAATGGCTCCCTGTCCCAAAAGGGCTCACAGTCTAAAAGAATGGAGAACACCACCAGCGACAGCCACGAGAAAGACACTGTGCTGGGGTGAAGAGGGACAATTGCTCTCCCCCTGCTAAATATAAAAGGACACCACTTGAAAAAGTGCCTCTTGTCCAGTTAGCAGGGGAAATGTAAAACAATTGTTTACAATGCAATTTGATGTACTGTTTTACTCAGAATCTCCTTGTATTCAATGGCACTTCCACAAAAGTGCACGTAGGTAACATTTGTGGAAGTTGCTAAAGTGCTGATGTGGATGCTGTACTTAAGTGGAAGGAAAATAGATTATAAACTATGTTCTAATCACATTCCCCCCCCCCCAATCAACATTTGTTTTGATGAACTGATCCCTTTGAGATAATGGCCTCTCTAGTTAATTACAGAATTTTATGATAATACACATTTTGGCAGTGATCCTGCAATAGATGCACTAAAGCCAATTATAAAAGACTTGCTGTACCCTGTAAATGATAGTCATATTCCCATCATATAATTCTGCACTGAACCAAAGCATGAAATGAGGGTTGCGCCCTCTGATTTAATAGAAACCTAATAGCAATATTCGTTACTATCAGCTATTTAGAAAATGCAAAGAATGGTGTTCTTTCTAATTAAAGAAAAATAGAATGATATGAATTATTTCTACACTTACAGTAATATTTCCTTTCTACTATTGTGAGATTTGTTCATTGTTCATTTCGAATAATGGGATACTTGCTATTTTCATCCTTACAGGAAGATCTTGAGAATGGCAGATAATTAAAAGCTGTTTATACCAAACAATGAATGGATTTGCTAACATCCCAAGAGACAATGAAACTTAAAAGGTTCCAAAATCCATGTTACAGTACTTGATGTATGATTGAGGATGCAATCCTAACCAACTTTCCAGCTCTAGGGTAAGGGCATTGCAGCTCTAAAGTGAGGAAAAAAAACATTCCCTTACCTTGAGGAGGCCTCCATGACTGCCCCACAACTGCAGGATGCAACGCATGCCCCATTGGCTCAGCTATGTCAGTGCTGGAAAGTTGGTTAGGGTTGCACCCTGAAAGTATGTTGCTTGACATAACCATTTTTATACATGTATTTGCTTGTGTGCCTGGCACTCTGTGTAGGGCAAGAGAGCAGGTCTCAGGCCAGTTTCAGGACACCTGAACTGGACTGAGGGTAAGGGGCCTCAGGTCCCACAGGTCACTAAAACCGTATAACCTTAACTATAGAATGGAGCTAGACTCCACCCTTGTCTTTGTCCTGCCTTTTAATTGCCACCTTGTATTATGCTCTACAATAAGGAAGTATGTTTGTTTGATCACAGTAAACAGTAAAAGTTATTCCTTCTGGAACAGGGCCCTATAAAAAATCAAGGAAGGTCAACATTTTGGTTCTGCAGAGCAATCATTCCTCCACCACACTCTAGCTAGTTTAAGAGAAGCTTTACCTTTCTTCCATTTGGGGCAGGGGAAATTCCATGGCCAGGCACTCCTTGCTTGCATAGCAAATTTGAACATATGAATAAAATCCCCGTCTTAAGAGTTTATCAACTTGGAGCAAACGAGTGCAATCCTAACCTGGAGTTAAGCCGGCACAAATAGGCCAGCAAAGTTTGGCCAGTACAAGGACCACCGTAAAGCGTGTTTGGACCACTCTTGGAATCAGGGAGGCTGGTAAACATCTGTGTGCTGGCCTCTCTGACTCCAAGAGTGGTCCAAACATACTTTACGGTGTTTCTTTTGCTGGCCTAATTCCAGGTTAGGACTGCGCTAAAAGAGACATAAAATAAGAATCCCCAACCCTAGTTTCCCACACCAACCTCATGGCCAAATCTTATCAAGAGTTGCATGAACTGAGTCACTAGTCTCCAGGGCAGTGGTTCCCAAACTGTGAGCCGTGGCTCCCTGGGGAGCGGTGAAAACTAGTCAGGGGAGTCAAGGAATCCTCATGAAAAATCCACTGCCCTATACAATGTATAAGGTTGTAGCCCTAATGGGGAGTAGGTTAAGGGAGACACCAGCTGAAAAAGCTCTAGGACATCATATAATACCAACACATATCAAGAGTTTGCTGCTACATCCATGGCAGGGTGCAAAACAACAGAGACACCCATCTTGAACTGAGGATAAGCAATCAAGGTTAATGGAGACCACTGCTGCAGTGAAAAGCTTCCCCAGCATGACTGCTGCCTACAGTAAAGCCCCTGCTATAGCCCCCAAGAGTCGCTACAGCCAGCCATGTCTGCCCGGAACGCCAGGCGCACAGCATTCTGAGACAGCGGAACCCGGAAGCAGCTGACCATGGCAACTCTTGGGAGCTGTACTAGAGGCTTTACAGAGCTTCCGCAGCTGAACGGTAAGCACCGTTCACTTGGGGAATGGGACAGATGGGTGCCAGATACAGCCCGCGGGCCTGAGTCTGGAGCCCGTTAGTATAGAAGAAAGGTTCCTTGATTAATTTACTGCATGACAGTCTTTATGCTTCCCTGTGGGAATTTAGAATATAAAAAGTTGGGTCACACTTCCTTTGTGGACTTTGGTTCGTCTGTCTCCCCCTCAGTTTAATTGCTCAGTTTAACCACTGGTGCTGCATTAAGCACTTCCACTCCATCTGCTACCCAAGAACCTCTGTACCAACGTGGATGCAGGAAATGTAGCAGGCTCCTGTCTTCCTTTCCAACGTTTCTCCTCCGTAACCTTTCCCTGAGCACTTCACCAAGCCGCAGCTCCAGTGCCCAATGAGCTTTCTTTCCTTTTGTAAGCCACCATCCAGCTCCCACTGGGCAATCCTTCCCAGAACTAGGCAAGTGGAGATGTGCTAGCTTCTACTCTTCACACTTCTTGGATTGGAAAAAGGGCGGGGGGGAGAGAGAAGAGGAAGTGTTGAGGAGAGGAGAATGGTGAGCTAGGGCACCAGATAGTTAATATACAATTTATCCCCTAGTTCCAAACTGGGATTCACCATCAGGCCCGTGACAACTGCTTTTTCTTCCAGTGTGTGACTCAGGCTCATTACTTTGGGTGACTTGGCTACTTTATTTGTACATCAGATCTTTATCATGTTCTCTGTAATCTCAGAGATTTATGTGGATAGTGTGCTGAACTGCCTCTGTTTGCTCATAGTGAATGTGTGCAATAATCATTGCTTCTAGGAACTGCAAACTTCCTTCCCATTGGTCCCATTGTGAGTAAATCCTGGCTGGTCACGTGCATCCTGAGTTGCAGCATGTTGTGACAAAGGAGACAACAGAACACAACTGATAAGTACTGCTAATGATGACCTCAGAAAGACTTTTCATTCCTGATAATGTCTTAAGCGTGTCTCAAGCATAGCAAAACTAGCTGAAATTTGCATTCTTCCATAGGGGAAAAAAGGTTTTCATTTTATTCAAGTTCTTGAATTCTAATGAGATGACATTCCTTCTTTTTCTAGAGAAGAGTGAGAAGAAAAATACAGTACTGCCAAAGTCCAAACTCAGGGTCTCATCACCTGTTTTGATGACACTTTTGGAGGTTTGGATTTCAGCTCATTTCAGCTTGAATGAAGGCATTTCATTCTGGTACTTAAGTGAAAACGTCAGAGGGTCCTTCTGAGATCATAATTGGCATTACTCATCTGGTTGTGGTTGTCTTCTGCCTTCATATTGGTTGCAACCTATAGTTGAAGGGAACATTGATATTAAACACTGAAAGAGTTGTTTGCTTTGGATGGAAATGAGTTATTTGGGTGGTTCTTTATAAATACAACTTTTTCCTGACCATATATTTCTCTAGATATACAGCTTGTCAGACTAGAAAAATATGGACAACACTGATGATTGAGCTGTCAACAAACACTTTTCTTGGAGCCATCATGTCCTGTAACTGGCTCAGATAAGCACCCATTTGATTGCAGAAACAATAAATATTTGTTTAGTCTTTGAGGTAGTATAAGACTCTGTTGTCTTTGCTGCACAGACTTCCAGGGCTAACTCTTCTGAACGTTTTGACTCAGTAACTTTGAGGCCAAATTGATACAACAGCAGCCACAAAGTGCTTGCCTGCATGATCCACCATATGTGAACATGCTACCACATGTAGAATTAGCATACCAGTGGTCACCTGGTGAGGCCACCAATTGCTGAGGTGCCAACTCTGTATGTGAATGGGCTACTTCACAGTGAACATAAGAAGAACCCTACTGGATCAGACCAAAGGCCCATTCCGGCCAGCTTCCTGTATCTCACAGCAGCCCACCAGAAGCCTCAGGGAGCACATGAGACAACAAGATGCCTGCATCCTATTGCCACTCCCTTGCACCTGACATTCTAAAGTAGCCTACTACTGAAGTAAGGAGGTTGCACAACCCATCATAGTCCATAGCCCACAATGGACTTTTCCTCCAAAAATCTGTCCAATCCCCTTTTAAAGGCATCTATGCCAGATGCCATCACCACCTCCTTTAGCAAGAAGTTCCACACATTAATTACCCACTGGGTAAAAAGGTATTTCCTTTTATCCATTCTAACTCTCCCAACACTCAATTTTAGTGGCTGTTCCCTGCTTCTGGTGTTGTGAGACAAGGAAAAAAAATCCCTCTAGTGACTCTATCCATCCCATGCATAATCCAATGGATCGTCCGTTCCTTCCAAGATGGACAAGAGGGCCCACTCCCTCCACTACATCCTGGCAGCCTCTGCTTTCTTCTGGTTCTTCTCCCCCCCCCCCAGCCTTGTGCAGCTTGCCAAAACAAAAGCCTTAACCCTCCCCTCCACCCTCAGCCCCTGCAACCTGGCTAGAACTAACCTACCCTGCTGCTCGCGCCAGTATGAATGCTGGCTTCTGCCTCACAAGATCTTTCACGCAACATTAAAGCAGCAAAAAAAGTAAGCAAGCGTATCCAGACACAAAGAGACTCATGGGGGAAAAACAAGTCTTCTTGATTTGAATACTTCCAAGTCATTGACACGCACTACTCGAGTGTGCACCAGTCATGGAAAAATGTGTGTTTTTGCGACTCGGATTCAAGCCACATGATGCTAGTTCCTATGATCTTACATTCCTCACATTATATGTGCTTTCAAATTCTCCCTTTCCATCTTGTAGTGGAGTTATTCCCCTTGGCATAGCAGTTTTTGCGTAATTATATCAGACCAAAATTAAGCAACAGGCTTAAGGCGTTCCCACTGTTCTACCATTAAGAATTAATTTACTAAAGCCATCTAACATGGTGTAGTTGAGCAAACAGCTCTATAACTGAACACGTTAAGAATTAATTGCTGTTAGAGTCCTGTTAAAGGGAAATTCCTGTATTGCTTAACATTGTTACTTATGGAAATTCAACTGGGTTTCCCTCACTCATAGTGTGTGTCAGTCCAAAAGTTGGCAAGCAAGAATGCCATCCATGCAGTTGACTTCTCTCATGATAGGAAATCAAAATTCAGTTGACACATCGAGTACATCCATCGGCATGTTTTTACAAAGCCACACAGAGAAAACACCACAGCACCGCCCTTTTCGGTCTTTGCTGTTTTAAACAGCTAGTCTGCTATTGTTGACTGGCCTACAAGTTATGACAAGTGACCAGAGTCATCCCTTTGGTATTTGATGCAAAAACATCAGTCTTTTGCCGTGATGTTAATCAAGCCCACAGGCTATGGGCAAAACATACATTGGGCACCTGTGGACTTCATGTTGAACAGCATTAAGAATGTGGGTCATGGAGGCTCAAATAGACATTTGATGGCAGATAAGGAGCAAGATGTAATGAGATTAATACAAAACATTTTTATCCACATTATGTAACACAGATGCTGCAACATTGTGGATAGTCCATTGACTCAGAAAACACCACATACTAGAAACTATTATGCTCAGTAGGCTGAACATGCACTGTGAATGCATTCACGAAATCTGCTGTTTCTCAGAGTGCAATCCTAAACTGGAGTTAGGCCGGCATAAATTAAACCAGCAAAGTTTGGCCAGCACAAGGGCCACCATAAAGCATGTTTGGCTACAGAGGATGGCTCACATCTGTGTGCTGGCCTCTCTGACTCAGAGAGTGCTCCAAACATACTTTACAGTGGCCCTTGTGCTGGCCAAACTTTGCTGGCTTAGTTTATGCCGGCCTAACTCAGTTTAGGATTGCGCCCTCAGTCGGGGGGGGGGGGAGGAAGCCATGGGGGCTGGGAAAGGAGGCATGGGGTACCAGTGCCAACAATTTTGCATTTCTGTTTCATCATAGCATGCCATATTGGTAAAAGGTTGGCTTATAAGCAGCCAAGATGCAAGGTTTTCCAAAATAAAGGCTGTACACCTATCACAGTCTCTGAAAGGAAGGAATGGGATTACAAGTCCTCTACAATGGCAGGTGGTAGTTCTCGGGCTGGAGATGACCTGTTATCTAGAAGGAGATCGTATATATCAGAGGCAGAAGTGGCAGGGACTGGGAAGAAAGTTTTATGCATGTGAGTGATATTCAGGAACAGTGAATTATCAGCGCCTTGTTAGAACACAAGAGAAGTCCTGCTGGATCAGGCCAAAGGCCCATCTAGTCCAGCTTTTGGTTTCCTCAGTGAGCCAAGGAAGTCTATAGACTTCCTTGGACTAGGAGAAACACTGGTGCAGGCCTGCATTAAGAGTGCTGCCAGGGAAACCTGTTAATAACATCCAAATCCTAGTCTTCCCCCCCCCCCCGCCCAATATGGCAATGCCAAAATGGCTACTGCTGCATCCTTTGGGGGGACTGTTGCAGAGGTCGTCTCTCTCACAATACCAGAACCAGGGGGCATCAATCAATCAATCAATCAATCAATCAATCAATCAACAGGTACTTATATACCGCTTTTCAACACGAAGTTCACAAAGCGGTTTACAGGCAAATAGTAATAATAATAAAATTAAATGGCTCCCTGTCCCAAAGGGCTCACAATCTAAAAAAAAAAAAAAGGCAAACCACCAGCAACAGCCACTAGAAAGACTGCGCAGGGGTGAAGAGGGACAATTACTCTCCCCTTGCTAAACATAAGAGAAACACCACTTGGAAAAGTGCCTCTTGCCCAGTTAGCAGGGGTAACTAGTTAGCATCCACTGAAATTGAGTGTTGGGAGAGTTAAAACAGATGAAAGGGAATACTTTTTTACCCAGCGGATAATTAAGCTATGGAACTGCTTGCCACAGGAGGTGGTGATGGCATTTGGCCTAGATGCCTTTAAAAGGGGACTGGATGAATTTCTGGGGGGAAAGTCCATCATGGGCTATAGGCCATGATGGGTTGGGCAACCTCCTTACATTAATAGTAGGCTAGTTCAGAATGTCAGGTGCAAGGGAGTGGCAACAGGATGCAGGCATCTTGTTGTCTACTGAACTCCCTTTACTTAGGCACCTGGTGGGCCACTGTGAGATACAGGAAACTGGACTAGATGGACCTTTGGCCTGATCCAGTCGGGCTCTTTTTATGTTCTTATGATAAGCCTCCACAATGTGGGGTGGTCTACTCTGACCTGTGCTAGCAAATTTGCTGGGCTAGATCTGCATGGACTTTTGCCATAGGTTTCGGTCCAAGAAGGGAATCTTCTGTTTTTTGTTGATTAGGGTCAAAATAGCCATGTGCTAAATGTGTCATGAATTCTTTGTATATTCTTTTGAAATAGTGGCTGCAGAGCATTTCAATCATAACTCAAAGGAAAGGGGCTTTAGCCCTTCCTCCCTGTGCTGCAGTCCCTATTTCTTCCCCTATTTCTATTTGCTCCAGGGGGGACACTGCTGCAGATGCAAATAGCAGCTTAAGGGCATTACTGTTTGTTAAGATCTTGGCACAGAGAGGATTGGCATTAACCTCCTACACAGTCCTGCTCTGGATCAGTGGCTTTGCAACTGCAGTTTTAAAAATGTACGTGAGTGAGGGGACAATTCTAATCTGGAATTAGGCCCGCACAGTTAGGCCAGCAGAGTTTGGTTTCCAGCAGGGCCACTCTCAAAGTCAGGGAAGATGGCGCACATCTGTGTGCTGGCCATAAATGTGTGTCAAGAAGACCTGACTCTGAGAGTGGTCCAAACAGACATTATGGTGTCCCTGGTGTCAGCCAAACGTTGCTGGTCTAACTGTGCTGACCTAACTCCAAGTTAGGATTGCGCTCTGAATTTGTTGGGAAATATCAGGTTTCAGGTCTTAAAAGAAATACAGTAATTATGGACTAATAATATGACTTAAATATGTATAATAAGTAATTCTCAGTGTCACTGTACAAATCCATCATTTTGTTACCCAATGAACGAGAAATTGAAATATTTAACGCATTATAGAAAAAAGTGTTCCACATTAGTTTGTGCTTTTACAGTAGCATTATTCAGATGAAAGAGCAATCTTTATATGCAGACTGTCCTGATTATTTTAATGTCTAATTTAGTTTTCTAGAAAATATAAACCATATTAGAAAAAAGTAAATTGGTTTCATTTTAACTTTTTTATTTTTTATTTTTGTTCCTGCCTACATCTTACAACTGTATGCTGGAAAGAAGGTTGCACAGAGGGAAAGTAGTTAGAGGGTTCAAATACCCACTTGGACCTGAAGCTCACTTGGTATCACATTGGATCAATATCTGTCTTTCATATATTTAATAAAATATAATTTATTAAAGGTCTGCTGATGTGAACCTGCATACTGTCCAACACAAACACCTAATTGCCAGTCAGTAATATAATGTTGTGGATTGCCACAGTGGCTGCTTACACAAAGTACTCAGTCCAATTGATGAGATTGTTTTGGAAGATGCAGCTACTCAAACATGCTCAGCTGGGATTTCATCACCACAAATAATCCCAGTGAAGAATGATTTCATTTGTTCATCAATTTTGAAGTAGGAGACACAATATTTTCAACTGTATTTTTGTGCACATAAACGACACTTTATTTATGCATGAAATTAAAATGTCAGCCCATTTATTTTCCCCTCCCAAATTAATTGGCAAGTTGGTCCTAAGTTTACCTGCAGCAACAAGTAAAGGTACAGTCTACATTTCCTGTACAGTGACACACAGGATAACATGGCAGTGCTGCTTCAGACACAATATTCTACTATTCAGGTAGATATGCTAGGATAAAGATACTCGACAGTGATCTTTTTGCAAAGGTTAAACACGGGCTGACAAATACATTCATGCATGGGACGTGTTTATGGTAAAGTCATCAAGTGCAGGCTGCTGATGAGAATGAACTGGACACTGTAGCCAAGTAGTAAGATCACACAACTGACCAACTCTTGGTATTGCTTTGAAATGTGAAAATAGCTACCATTCCTGGGGATCTCTATTAGTCTAGAAAGACTGTTTTACTGGGGGCATAGTTTTCATGGACTGATTTTGTGAAACAGGGGTTGTATAGTAGTTAGAGGGTTCAAATACCCATTTGGACTTGAAGCTCACTTGGTATCACATTGGATCAATATCTGTCTTTCAGCCTACTTTATCTCACAAGGTGGGAGAATAAAAGGGGGCAGGGATGGGGCAACTGAGGATTTTGCCCAATGCTACTGCCCCAGGTCCACCACTATAGCCTCTACCATGGCATGGAGGGAAAAAATGCCCCTTTTTGGGCTCCATTGAATAGTTTTCATAAATCTGGAAGCACAAGAGCTCCAGCTTTATATAAAGGGCCTGCATGGACAAAGTAATAGAATGTTCCCTGCATGTTCCCTGTAATAGAAAACCAGAAGTCCCACACTTAGGTTAGTGAAAACCATGGAACTGAGCACAGTAAGGAAGCAAATTTAATTGCAAAATTAAATTTTGCTTTTTGCTTGCTTTTAGTGATTGGGATCAGTGCAGTTCATGTCATGGTGGGCTAGAGGAGGGCAGCAGCAAGTTGGGGTGAAGGGCGCCCAAATCCACCACTTCTTTGCCCTCTCTGCTGGCACAAGTCACATCAGGTTGTGTCGTGGCTGACCAAAGTCAGGGGGTTGTGCAAACAAATGAGTCAGAGCAGTCTGATAACTGCTCTGTGTTCCCTGAAAGAAGAGCAGGCTAAAAATGTAATTAAAAATGTGAGATTTTTAAAAAGGTGGCAGGGAATAATTTTGCAATTAAATTTGGTAATCTTAGAGCACAATCCTAACCTGGAGTTAGGCTGGCACAGCTAGCCCAGCAAAGTCTGACTGGCACAGGGGACACTGTAAAGTATGTTTGGACCACTCTCAGCATTGGAGAGGCTAGCACACAGATGTTTGCCATCCTTCCTGACACTGAGAGTGGGCCAAACACACTTTACAGTGTCCCTTGTGCCAGCCAAGCTTTGCTGGCCTAACTGTCCTGGCCTAACTCCAGGTTAGGATTGCGCTCTCAATCTGTACCCAAAGTCCAGAATGTCTTCCTAGGCTCTGCCAATTCTGTGTCCCTTAAGTGATATAGAGGGGATTCAAGTGAAAGACAAAAAAAAAAATGTAATACTTCGCTTCTAAGATAAATATAAGTCTACTACAGAACTGAAAATAAAACTGTGTAGCACTAGTGGACAAAACACAGGACTTGGCCTAGTATAATAACTCTTCTCATATTATAATAAGCAGGTCTACTGTGGTTTTAATATAGGCCTAAATTCCAGTTCTGTAGACATGTAATTCCAACAGCCACAAATGGGAGCATATTTTCAATCAGTCCGGGCTCACATTTTCAATGCTTTCAGTGTCAAGTGGAGAACTATATAGAAACAAAGGAAAACAATTTTCCACCTTTGGGACAAGCTTCTCTCCATTCATTCCAATAAAAGCAGAGCCTTTTCTCACTTCGAAGTATCAAACTAAGTATAGTATGAAGTATGCACAACAAAGATGAGTAGCAGAAAGTAATTTTTAAATCGAAAGAAAGACACAACTCATCATACATTTATACAACTTTAGACAACAATGTGGATCCCAACAATATATATCTGTAATGAACCCCGTGGTTTTTTAATGCATGCAATTCAGAATGTGATCTGAATTAGACTTGCTTTGCGAGACAGCAAACAACTATTTGCAGATCAGCTGATGTGGATGGATAGATGGGAGTTAAACTTGCACATTAATTTTTGGTTTTCTTTCATCTGAGGAGAGCTTCTTATATTGAACTGAAAACATAGAAGCTATATATGATCCTTCATTAGAGGAATCAGGATAAGAATTTAAATTTTGAAATATCTGTTGCTGCATATTAATCAAGGTGTGGTCTTTCACTTTCTCTAGCTATAAACCTTCCCATCTGTTCAGCTGCCTGCTTGCTTTTACATTTCTCCAGCTTTGTAATGAACACATGTTAATTCATCTGAGAACTTGGGGCGGGAGGCATTGAGCAAATCACACCCTGTATATGTGAACTCGAAGGAGCTAAACCTGCAAACCTAACTGCAAGCATTTTTCACAATGTTGAAGATGCTCCCCCGTACCTCTACATTTGAAGCACATGCTTGTCAGCCTGACAGCAGAATCCAATGCATATTTACTCAGAAATACATCCCATTCTATTCAGTGGGACTTATTTCCAGACATGTATGATTGGGATTACAGTGAACTAGTTTCAGAATGTCAAAAAATAGATTATTGAAGTCAGACATTTACAAAGCTTTGTATAAGAATCAGTAGAAGTACTTTTAAGTTATTCACATGTATTATATGTACAGTTTCCCCAGCATTAAAAGCACTTGTAAAAATGGTTAATAATTTGTATCACACTCCTTTCTTAATAAACATCTCTATTGAATCTATATTATTTTGCTCTTAAAAACAAACTCGCATGGTCCATTTGTAGTTTAATTTAAACTACAGCTTTCATCAAAATGAAAAGACACTATCAGAAAAACTGATAGCAAGTTGAAGACTGTAGCAAATATGTATTGACAATTGTATTCATGTTTAATATATGGAGTGGTATAATCCAAAAGGATTAACCAATATATTCTGCATTTTCTACGTTAACTGAAATCATTTTAGACCCACTTTTAATTCCTCATTCCAATGATGACTCCTTTTTACAAAAAAAAAAAAAAAAAGTGGATGTATTACAACTGAACACTGTCACAGCAATGCCAAAGCAAGGTAATTTTAAATTGGAATGGCTGATACCATTCTGCATATTTTACCCAAGCTTCTCCCTATTTTTACCTTCTCCCTATTTTCAGAGACTCCTGATTCTGGTTTTTCTCCCAATGCAATACCCCAATACTAAATTCCCAATGCAATACCCACATGGAGGAAAACAGTTTATTCAGCTTGTCTTTACAGTGTCAATGAGTTCTTGCAACGTCTTTTGAGTCTTTGAAATAATGAACGGTTGGATGGTGCATTCCCACCTTTTATGGTCTTGATGTCATGTTTACAATAACACACACACACCAGACTTGGAATCTCCTCCGACTACTCTGTTGGGATCATTCAGCTCGTCAAACAGTCCTGTTTCAATCACTTCTTCCTGCCAAGGGATGGGGATAGCACCTGTTGAAAATTTCTTGAAGAATTTCTTGTCTTTGTCATCAAACTCAATCCCCCGAACCTCAGAGAAGTCAGCAATGTCTGCAACGTCTTTGGCATAGACAACAGATGGATCTGGCACGAACGGAGGATCTATAAGGCCTGCTTCCAGCCGAAAGAAATTTATGGACTTGAAGAAAGGGTGTTTCCTGGGGTCATCATCATCGCTCCTGCAAGAAGACGAGGGACTGTCAAACAAGATAAAGCTAGTCTTGAATTCCAAATCTACATTCAACCATGCACAGTCTTAGGGGAAACTCAGACCTGGAATTAAAGCAGTGGCTCCCAAACTAGGGGGTCGCGATCCACCTGGCAAACTGGAAGATGGCCATTTCTCCCCTTCAGGGGGATGGCCAAGAAATCAGCAACAACACAATTACTACAATCGAGCTGCTGCCAGGAAGGAAGGGGTTTTAAAAACTTACCTGGGGGTGAATGGCTCTCTGGAAGGTCCAGGGAGCCTGTGGCTCCCCCTCTAGGCCTCCAAAGTACTGTAAAAAATGGGGGGGGGACCAATTCCAGTTTTGCAACAAAAGCTGGAAGTGTTTCCCCCCCCCTTTTTACAGTACTTTGGAGGTGCGGGGAGGGCTGCAGAAGGAATCTCAGGCTCCAGAGAGCCCTAGCTGATTTGACTCACCATTGACACCGGGGTCTATAAACACTTTGCAGCAAGGAAAAAAGTGCCAAAATTCAGTTTCCTAACCTACTACATTTCATTAGATTCCATTATGCGCCCCTTCTAGTGGCTGAATGTGGGATAGCATCAATGCATTCTGGAACAACATTGGAAGAACAAGAAACCTGGAAGTGGGTCTTTAAAGCTTTTCCCCACTGATTTTGGTATGCACTGATTTTTTTATCCATTGGGGGTTCCAGAGCAGAACCCCAGTGGATAACGAGGCCTGACCTGTATTGCAAATATTTTTTTCTCTTATTGTGAAAAAACTCTTAGAATTATGTACAAAATGTATGGAGTTTTTTTTCACTCTCGCCCATCATAAGAGCAAGGCTGAATAATGTGGCCCTGGCAACTAAAAGGTTAGGGAACCTCTGGTCTAACTTCTCAAAACAAGTGAAAAAGAGTATAATTTACCTCTATTAACTAATTTATGATATATTTATTACCACAAAACAATCAGATTCCACTCAGACCAAATGTTACAAAATATACAATGAAAGAAGCAATGCTGTAATGTTCAACACAATTTTCTAGTGACCTTCTCCTGTACAATAAAGTTAAAATAAGAGATTGTGCAGATTTCTTTTGAGGGACTTTAGTTTTCACCCACATGGTAAGAGCAGAAACATAGGTCTGTGTAATCTTGGGATCTTTAGCTGCCTCTATGCACAGACCCATCTAGTTTGGACACTCCACTCTGCTTGGGGCAAGGAGTAAAATTTTGAAATGAATAACTCCCTACTTAGAAAATGACGTTTTAGCACCACCTCCAGGCTTTTTCATGCATGCGCAAAAGTCATCAGAGGCCATAGAGCCCTTCTAAGTAGCAAAGAGTAAGGGTGTACAGCTAGAATTTTAAAAAGCAGACCTTGGGACCATGGGCACCGCAGTGTAGGATCAGTTGAAGAGCTTGATGTGGATTGGGCGAGCCCTGAGAATTCACAGGCATGTTTACCTAAACCAAGCTCATAGTCTTTATACTGCCTGGTCCTACACAAGTTCTGTTAATGTTTCATTCATTGTTTCTGTTTAGTAAGAAGTGTCACCATTATTCAAATTCAGGCCAAACAATTTCCACAATATACCAGATTAATGCTCAGACTTTTATTCAGAAAATATTTTGGTGAATATTTTAAAAAAGGACTCCTGAAATGTTTTTGGCCCTCTCTGCCTTGCCATCACAGCCTTTTCGTATTTCCTTCTGCAATCGCATTCTGGTGGCCATCAGGAACAGCCTTCCAAAAGCATGCAGAGTTTTGCCTCTCTGGAATGCTGCTGTACAAAATAACAGGGGATGGACAGTGTGGATAGAGGCACGTTCTTTTCCCTCTCACGCAACATCAGAACCGATTAAAAGTTTTCGTGCGGGCGTGCGTGCAGGCGTGCGTGCGTGCGTGCGTTTAGTAGGCTTGGGAAGTCCTGTAGAGGCATCTGTGGGGCTCCCCACACCGCTTAGAGGCTGGCACTCACTTAGATAAGTTGGAAAAAAAAAACCCTCCCCTCCCAGCAGCAGTGCAATCCTGGGGATCACATCACTGCCATAGCCTCTCCCCAAAACATACTTACAGTGCTCCCAAGTCCCTTGTCGGGGTTTGGGAAGCACTGCTATATACATTTAAGCTTTGCACAAGATTGTCATAGACTATACCTTTTGCATTTCATGGCCCCATGGCCTTACTGTTTAATCCCCCCCTTTTCTATTCCAATGTATGTGGTTATATCTGCCAATTGAGGATAACCATGCATCTGTAGTTCAGGAAAACATACTAATATGCTAGCCTTTAAGATGCACGACACTTGTTGTAACAGACTGATATGGTCACCTTGATGTGGTTATTTTAACCTTGCTATCCTTTCTCCCCTCTCCTCACTTTGTGGTTTTCTGGGAGCCAAACCTAAGTCGGGACAAGGACCTGTTTTATGCCCATATTATTCTGTAAACATTGTACAGTGATGCCCCCAAAATTGTGGGAGATATACTCCCACAAGTTGAGTGCTGTGTGAAACAATGCTTTTGGTAATAAAAGCATTACTTTTGGTAATATTGTCGATTTCATGGAAAATGGGTGCTGATTGCACCAGAATCCATCTTTTACTGATTCTTCATTGGTGCCTACAAGGAGCAGGGCCTTCTGAGTCATTGCCCCAACAATAGGAAATACTCTCTCTTGGCTACTTTATGGACACTGACAAAAAGACAGGCACTATTGCTCAGTGGTACATCTGTGTTAATCTGTAAGATGCACAACACTCTCTTGTTATTTGCGTGTAGAAAGTCCAACATTCCATTTCTGCCACCTGCAGGTAGCACAGAGAAAAATTTCTGCCTGAAACTTTGGATAGCTGCTGTCAATGGGTGTTGACAACACTGAATCAGA
The DNA here is from genome assembly GCA_029204185.1 of Lerista edwardsae. Taxonomy (NCBI): domain Eukaryota; kingdom Metazoa; phylum Chordata; class Lepidosauria; order Squamata; family Scincidae; genus Lerista; species Lerista edwardsae. The sequence goes on along the minus strand of JAJKFI010000002.1, from coordinate 42,174,019 downwards.
TGGACCAATGGGTCTGACTCAGTATGAGATTGCTTCTTACATTTTTAAACGTTTGCCTAGCCTTTGAGTGTTAGGAGAACGGTTGAACGGATGAAAGGAAATACTTTTTCACTCAGTGGGTAATTAATCTGTGGAACTCCTTGCCACAGGACATGGTGATGGCATCTGGCCTAGGCGCCTTTAAAGGGGATTGCACAGATTTCTAGAGGAAAAGTCCATCGTGGGCAATAGGCCATGATGGGTGGTGCAACCTCCTTACATTAGAAGTACGCTACTTCAGAATGCCAGATGCAAGGGAGTTGCAGCAGGATGCAGGCATCTTGTTATCTCATGTGTTCCCTGAGGCATCTGGTGGGTCACTGCAGGGGCGGATCTATTTGAAAGGGCGCCCATGGCGCCCAATAAAAATGCGCCCCTAGGGGCACGTGACGTCATGACATAGCGCCCCGCCCCTTCTAAGAGGCGTGTTCTGTTTGCTGCCGCTGGCCCTTTAAGGCCAGCGGCAGCGAACAGAACGCGGCCAGGGCGCCGCGTTCTGTTCACTGCCGTTGGCCTTAAAGGGCTGGCGGCAGCAAACAGAACGCGGCGCCCCAGCCGCGTTCTGTTCGCTCCTGCCGGCTCTTTACGGCCGGCAGGAGCGAACAGAAAGAACGCGGCCGGGGCGCCGTGTTCTGTTCGCTCCTGCCGGCTCTTTAAGGCTGGCACAAGCGAACAGAAATAACAGGGGGCGCGCGGCGGCGTTTAATGTTGTGGGGGCAGGGCCCAGGGGCGCCAAACGGCGCCCCCCCCTGAAGAATGGTGCCCATGGCTCGTGCCATGGGCTGCCACAGGTTATTTTCGCCTCTAGGTCACTGTGAGGTACAGGAAGCTGGACTAGATGGGCCTTCAGCCTGATCCAGCAGGCCTCTTCTTAGGTTCTTATGATAAACTGCTTCTAATCTTATTTTAAAGTTACTTGGTTAATGTTGCTTTTATGTTCTTAGTCCTATTCTCCACCACTGGCATCAATGCAGTTGTGCCATGGAAGTGCATGCTGCATCCAGTGATACGATGTAGACACCTCCCATGATGCGATGTAGACACCTCCCATGATGGGTCTTCTTAGACTTATGCCAGCTCTTCCTACCTGCTTGTCCAATCTCTCCTCTTCTTTATTTTTCCTTAAGTGAGCTCTCCCTCTTTGCATGAGAATTGCGCAGAAGACGGTTACAGAAAACCATGGCTGGGCATAGTGGTTGAAACAGATACTTCCTCCTGTTTTTTTTTTTTTTAAATATTGACTCCTGAACACAAAACAACATTTCTAAAGGGTCAGGTGTGCAAATTAAAGCTGCCTGGGAAAAGCTTTTAACTTATGCAATAGGTACTTGAACAGATAACGCAAGATCTCCATGACCTTAGCTAATCCTTACATAAGGATGAGCTGTTCTTGAATAATATCTCTAGTACCATAGCCACCAACAAGCTTTCTGCTACTTCCAGTACACAATGGGTGGCTTCACTTCCGCTGTTAATATTTCTGACTATGGTGAAACCACCATTACTAAACACACATCACTGCATTTCTAGTAGTTCCAGGTTCCTAAGGAAAGGCTAGTGATCTGTCGAACTGATATGTCCCTCCACCCCAGTGTTTCTTCCACTGTGTCCTTCTGTTTTATCTCCTGTCTCTGCAATGCCACCCAGAGCATTTGAGAGACTCAGGTAACACCAATTGTATTGCTACTTGGTGGAAGGGGGTGGAGTAAGGAATGGAAGCATCTTAGCAGTTCCACAAAAAGATCACAACCAGCAAAGAATGCTAGAGCAGCATATTTTGGAATATCAACAGCAGCATGAAAAACATCTGCACAAATAACAGTTGCATGGCAACTCTCTGATTCCTCAGAGGTTAATACAATGTTCAGCATGCTGGAGCAGAATGGTACAGGATCAGGAATGGAGTGCATTCAGATATCTCTCCATCCTTTTGTAGTGCTGCTGAGTCATCGGAACAGTTTTTCCATGTGAAAAACAAGGGATGGGCAGAAAAGGCTTGTATAAGAGAATATAAAGCACAAGTAGAAATGTTTTAGCATACAAAACCTATAACTGCAATAGAAAAAGCAAAGGAACTGTGTCTGGTTTGACATTGCATGCAGGATTGGTCTATAGTGTGTTGCCACACTGGTTACAGATAATTTGCTTCCAAAGCAGAGATTTGAGAAAGTTGCTACTACAGGAAGGAAATCTTCAACTTGAAATTGATGCACAGGAAAGGGTGAATCTTGGTCTTGTTGGGGCCACACAGCTGTTATTAGCAAAAAAGAGATTCAGGTATGCCCCAGTATCCACAGGGGTTCGGTTCTGAATACCCGGCGGATATCTGAAACAGTTTATACTGAGGACACCTTTTTACAGATAGGAGAATATCAGTGGTTTTGCTGCAACAAGGTAAAAATTTGTTTTAGTATTCCACTATCTTTTTAATACACATCCCAGTATCCATGGTATCCGTGGATAACTGAAATTGTGGATACCGAATCAGTGGATACCAGGGCACACCTGTACTTCCATGTGGAAACGTGTCTCAATAGCATGAAGAGGTATGATCACAGTAGGAAGATCACAGTATTGCCTCTTACTGTGTGTCTTAAGGACCAAACAAGACATAGCTGTGAACTTGTGCATCCTGTCCCTTTGCATTCTGCAAATGCGTAGGACAAAGATTCAATTTGAAAAGTCAAAGCACATTTTTAATTGTTATGTGCTGGGCAGATTTGCACATAGCCTAGGCTTCATCCTGTCCCTTTGCATTCTGCCTGAAGAGGAGAATTGTTTGACTTAAAAACTGGCATCATGTTTCACAAAAAAGTATAATAATAATAATAATAATAATAATAATAATAATAATAATAATAATAATAATAAT
>JAJKFI010000002.1:42145473-42170996 GCA_029204185.1 Lerista edwardsae | reverse complement strand
ATGATGATGATGATGATGATGATGATGATGATGATGATGATGATGATGTATGTAATATTATATACTATACTAATTAATAATAATAATGATGATGATGATGATGATGATGATGATGATGATGATTACCTTTTTTCACATTAGTCCTAATGTGCTGAATGGGATCTTCCTATCAAATAAAACGTCATGTGTATACAGGCATGCCCCGGTATCCATGATTGCAATTATCCACAGAGGCCATGAATACTGAGAAGCCTATTAAAAAGGTATGGGAACCTTAAACAAATCTCTTCTTTTTTTTTACCGTGATGCAGCAAAACCACTGATGTTCCCCTATTTACTGGCATCCCCAGTATCCACAGTTTCAAGTATCCACGGGATGGGGTCCAGAACAGAACACAGCGGATACCGGAGTGTGCCTATATGTATGTATGTGTGTGTGGGTGGGTGTGTGTGTGTGTGTGCGCACACACACAAACACATGTTTATTTATAAAACAGATATAAAATAAAACGTATATAAATGTATATAAAAATAAAAGATTTATTTAATTTACTTTTTAACCATCAAATGTCCTCAGAGTAACTTGCAACCTTTCAAAATTTAAACTACATTCCAGGAGCTGAAGCAGGACAGAGCTAGGGTCACTTCTGCTTGAGGTCTTTTTTTGGTAGGTATGGAGTGGCAGTTGCCTTTTGTTCCCTTCCTTCTGTGGCAAGAATTCTTTTAATGTCCAAAACAGCAGGGCAGCTAGGTACTCCTAAATGTCCACAGTGTGTTTAGAAGTCCGTCCAGCTATGTTCAATGGAGATTGCACACATGTAAGTGTTATTAGGCTTGCAGCTGGGCAGCACAGGCCTGTATGTGTTTACTCGGAAGTCCAATTCAGGGTGCAATCCTAACCTGGAATTAGGCCGGCACAGTTAGGCCAGCAAAGTTTGGCCAGCACAAGGGCCACCATAAAGCACGTTTGGACTACTCTAGTCCAGGAGAATGGCGCACGTCTGCGTGCTGGCCTCTCTGACTCCTAGCGTTGTCCATACATACATTATGGTGGCCCTTGTGCCGGCCAAACTTTGCTGGCCTAACGCCAGGTTAGGATAGTGCCCTCAGTTCAATAACCCACTTAGTTCAGGAGTGTAGGCTTCACTGCCTCTCTAGTCAACACTGGAATAAAGTATGTGGTGACTTATGATGTCAGTATATGATTAAATCACCAATATAGTTGAAGTGGTAAAAGGATTTATATTATGTACTTTCATAATACATGCTTCTCAGGCTTCTATAGTGTATAGCCCAAAAACAACAAAACGGGAAAGTTTGCCTACCTCTTTAATTGACAGAATTGGGGCAAAAAAATGTGCGTCACTCGTTTTAACTCAGTCAGTACCAGAATTTGTTGAGCTTCCTCATACTGTGAAAAGGAAGAATCCCATCCTCAGGACATATGAGATTTCCCCAGGTTGATCCAGCTGAGGCTGAGGTTGTATATTTTGGACATTAGTCTGACAAAAAGCTATGAGGCTATTGCCTTATTCCAACTGGACCAAAGATTCATGAGATCAAAAAGTCACATACCCATCGCTGCAGTAACATTGGCAACTGGTTAAGTAAACCAGTACTTAACAAATGTGTTGCAAACCACTACCCTCCCCCTCACTGTGTAATCCTTTGTAATATTCTGCAGGGTGTGCTGACAAGTCTCCAGCTCTTTTATTAAACTTCCTAATACAGAAATGGTATAATAATGCAATATTTATAATACGTGTTTACCCTTGAAGGCACACCCAATTTTAGTTTCATAGCAGTAGGATCAGGCATTCATTCATTCATTCATTCAATGTATTTTTATACTGCCTTTCTCCAGATTTCACTGGACTCAAGGCGGTTTACATGGGCAGGCTGTTCATGACCCCCATTTTTCAATTGGGGTTTTTACAATTATTATTCTATGTACCATTCACTTATTGACTAGATCAACATATAGATTCACACAGGGGTCCAACAAACACTCTGGGAGATCACCTGATATTGCAGCATAGCTGACCGCTTAGGCAGGTATAGGTATAGATCGAATCAATTCCCTGGATGCAAGACTGTTGGAAGCCCCATAAAAGAATGAAAGTATAATTTGAAATACACAGTGATCCATATTCATAATATAATATTCCAGTTAATATTTGAATTGGGATGCATGTACATGTGTGGATAGGTAAGATAGATGTATACAAAGAGTGCAATTCACATCTTATTGCCCAATGTACCGTATATATTTTTTTAAAAAAGGTCTAGTGCTTCAGATGTTAGACCTATTCTTGGATATATTTAGGGCACTGATTCAGAAAATGATACTAGATACTAGCTCTAGTTCTGGAGATACTGCATACCCATCTTGGATGCTGATGTGCAGACAAACAGCTGAATCAGCATAAAAGGTGGCTATGCCGTTTCTCCAAAACTAGAGCCGATAGGGCAAAACTGATGCCATTTTTTGGAATCTGCACCCTAAATATATCCAAGAATAGGCCTAACTTTTTTAAGCCCAAATATTCTATTTGGAAAACTGTTCTGTGAATGTGGTACATGCTACAGTCCTGCTACATGCAGCACATGCTACATACGCAAATGCTGCAGCCCTGCTCCACCCTATGGTGGCCATAGGTCAGTACAGGAAGATAATCCCTTATCCAAAATCCAGACTATTCTGAAATCAAGACATTTTTGTCCAATACTTTTTTTAAAAAACTTTCTATAGTGTGAACACTAGAAGGTCTTGGGCTCATTCCTACATGCAGGCTGTATGTTCTGTTCTCTGCTCTGTGGTATGTGCCATTGTTGAAAAATGTCAAAGAGGCCAGCAGACACCCAAATGAGTGACAGTGAAAAGAGCAAGGGGAAGCATTTCTCATTTATGCAATTATTCCAAAATCTTGACACGTTCCCATCCCAAGCAGTCCGGATAAGGGATACTCAGTCCGTACTATAATACCTCCTTTTCATGCAGAGAGTCCAGGATCAATCCCTTCAAACTACTGGAAATCCCTGGAAACTCCCATCATGCACTGCATTTTCTGTTTTTATTTCAACGGATGGCAAAGAAGAAACCAGATAACCGGCTACTTCTTTACGCGCCCCCCCCCCCCCCCCCCCCTTTACCTTTTAAGGGTTCACAGGGGGAAAGGGCAAGGGAAGGGCCACTGCCTATGTGATTTTTTTTCAAGTGCAGGCAGCAACAATCCACTTCTCTAGCCACTCACTTCAGCCCCTCCTTGCTTGGTCCCCACACAAGAAAGGAAGTGGGCTCAGTGTGGGTAGCGAAGTGGATTGATGACGCTTGGTCCATAATGGGTTGAACTTGGAGGCAGTGGCAGTTTTGCAGTGAAGGGGCCCCCAGAGTCTGCCACTACCATGCCAAAGCAAGCTGCACTGCCTATAGGACTGTTGCCAGAACTTTTCACCACGAGAAAGTAAGGAGTGTGCCATAGTATATTCAATTTAAGGTAGCTCTCTAGCCCGCATAATTGCCCAGATACCCCTGCTAACTGGGAAAGAGGCACTTTTTCCAGTGGTGTTCCTCTTATATATAGCAGGGGGAGAGTAATTGTCCCTCTTCACCCCTGCGCAGTCTTTCTAGTGGCTGTTGCTGGCGGTCTGCCTTTTTTTTAGATTGTGAGCCCTTTTGGGACAGGGAGCCATTATTACTATTTGCCTGTAAACTGCTTTGTGAACTTCGTGTTGAAAAGCGGTATATAAGTACCTGTTGACTGTTGACTGACTGACATAATACAATGTTCACACCTGCACTCACATAGCATGGGACATCTCTTTTACTGCCAAGTAAAATAATACAGGACATGGTGGCACAGCAGGTTAAACCCTGCTGCTGGGCTTTCTGACCGGAAGTTTGGGAGTTGAAGACTGCGCAACGGAGTGAGCTCCCGTTGCTTGTCCCAGCTCCTGCCAACCTAGCAGTTCAAAAGCATCTAAATGCAAGTAGATAAATAGGGACCACTTCGGTGGGAAGGGAACGCTATGGCGTATAGTCATGCCAGCCACATGACCATAGAAGCTTGTCCTTGGACAAAACACCAGCTCTACAGGCTTTGAAACGGAGATGAGCACTGCCCCCTACAGTCGGTCACGACTAGACCATTCGGTCATGGGGAAACCTTTACCTTTTTAAAAATAATACAGGACTTTTAGTGCAATCCTAAATAAGCTTCCTAGAGAGTAAATACCATTAGCAGGACCTCTGAACAAATTAGGGATTTCATGGCAATTACCCTTTAAAAAAAGGAATGGTGGCATTGTTGATGAGCTTCATTATTATGAAAGGAAATAAAATCCATACCTGCTTCCCAACCGATCTTTTGGTTTCTTAGCCAAGAACAATCTGCAGATATCTTTTGATGGTTCGTCGAAGCCTGAATGCTCAAACGTTACTTCATCTTCTAAGGTTCTTTTTTTCACCTCATCTTTATTGACCTTCTCTTTGAAATCCTTGAATGGCGTTCGACCAGCAATCATCTCATAAATACTGCATCCCATAGCAAACCAGTCCACCGGGTAGGTATAACTGTCTTCGCTTAGAATTTCAGGAGCCATGTAGCCATTTGTTCCAGCCTGCAATGATAATAAAATAGCGTAAACAAACAGCAGTCCTAATGGCATTGAATTAGGAAGGAAAAAAAACTAGATTCCCTGATTTTATCTAATCAACCCTCTGATTTCATTTTATCTGCAGTCATAAGTAACAAATGATATTGTGACAGAAATGCAGTATACTTTAGTACAAACTTGACATCTTATCTAATAATTTATGTATTATTTTTGCTTCAGAAGATTGGATCTGTTTTAAAAAACAACACACTCCTTTTATTTCAGGAATATGTGCGTCATTCTTACTGATGATGAGACATTTAGGGTGCAATCCTAATTTGAGCTGGAACAGGCAGGCTGAGTCCCTGTGCTGTATCCAGCGCAAGGTAGGTGTGGGCTGGAGTGCAACTTGGAATAAGGAGATTTATTTACTGCTTACCCTATGTCACACAGTAGCCAGCCCTATGGGGCTACCTGGATCTGTGCCCTCGATTTTGCAGGCACAAATCCAAGTAGCCCATGCTGGTCAGGCTGGGGCCAGGGATTAGGATCCATCCTGCACTGCCTCGGCCGGTCCCACTCCCCTCCCAGGCCTGATCCACCTCCCAGTCCATCCTCTCTCTCCCCCCCCCAAAAAAAACAACCCCTGCTCACCTGTGTTCGGCCCTCCTGCTACCCACCCCCTGTGCCGGACTGCCCAAGCTGGCACAAATGTACTGTGTCTGGGTAAGGATCTGGTGCTGCTAAACCAGCACATGTCCTTGCACTCAGTGGTGTCATTCAAATGATTTAGGAACAGGAACTCACTTTTGATTGGCACTTGTCGGGAACCCGGAACCAGCCACGGAGCCCGTTAGGATCCGGAACACCTGTTCTGGTCCGTTCCCCCTGAATAACATCACTGCTTGCACTGGCCTAGCCTGCTCCTGAGTAGTTATGAATGTGTTTTGCAGCATGTTCATGACACTCAGGAGCCAGTGCAAGGGACTAGCATCAGATCAAGGGAGCGTTTGGATTGTGCAGTTAGGAATTCAGGAGTTGCTGCAAAAATGTGTTGATTTAACACATTCCTATAAGATATCCCCTCATCAACTATGAGCTCAATGGGCAGCCTTACAAATCACAAAATTTGTCAGCCTAATGGTGCCAGCTGGTGCCCAGTAGGGCCAACAGTAGTTGGAGTAAATCAACAAATCCTGGTTTATATTGTTTCTTTCCTAATAATGTCATTTTCACCACCCTGAGATTATTTGTGTTTGCTTTGATTTGCTTTGGTATGTGTGTGTGTTGGGGCCTATATTGCCAAAAGCATAATTAATCCAGTGCTAGCGGTGGCCCAGTGCAGTTGTAGTATATTTTGAAGAGGGGACGTTGTCATGATAGCCCACTTAGGAATATAGAAGGTTGCCTTAGAAGGGCACTGATTCTATGCCCTTCCTAGAAACACCAAGGATTTACTCTGGGACATTCTGCATATGAATGATACCAGTGTTTCTCAAAGTGTGCTCCTAGGAAACCAGGAGCTCCTGAGACCCCTTCAGGAGCTCCATGAGCACACCATAAGTGGCTGCCATCTACTCAGTCTCTCTGAAATATGTTAAATGTAGAACATCATTGCAGCGAATTAGCATCATCGTGTTCTGTGTGCACCAAAATTACTTCTGTAGCAGCTGTAGTCCTGCAGCTGTGCCTCTGAGCTCCTGTACACTACTTTATGGTAAGCAGATCCACAAGCCAAAGAGCAAATGCAGCAGACCACTTTCCTCCCAGATTTTGCTTGTGTAAACGAGTGTCATGTATGCATTCCTCGGCATACATAACACCACCTTGTGCCTGCAGTAGTGCCCCAGCATCCTACATGGGTAGTAAGTCCAGGCGACATTGAAGAAAGATCCCAGGAACTTTCTGGGCCCCCTACTGAGCCCCCTTTTTGATCCTGGGCCTGGATACAAATTATTCCCTTTTACTTTCCTGTCATGGGCCCTGCCAGTGGGGCTCCAAAAGTCGCCATTTAGAATGGCTCCAGATACCAAATGTTTGAGAACCACTATACTATGTGTGTAATTAATGATCCTTCCCCCTACCACCATACTTTAAAAAAAAATTCTAGCAGCACAATCCTAATTTATATATAAACTAGCTTTTTGACCCGGCGTTGCCCGGGCAACAAATTCTCCCAAGTCCGAACGTGGACTCAAACAGCCTCAGGAGCATCGCCATTCATCTCGGCGACCCCGGAAACTATGGATTTGACACCGATTTTGGCCGTTTTCAACCATTTTCACATGGGGCACTAGGGGGGGGTCTGACCCCCGCAGTGTTTGTCCCCAGACCGTAAAGCATACTGGTGTCAATCGCTCTAGGCATTCCAGGGGGTCACAGTGGACATTTTGTTTCACACCCTTTCTCGCCCCCTACGCTGACGGGGGCCAAACCCGGACTCAAACGGCGTCGGGAGCGTTACCGTTCGTCTTGACGGCCCCGGAAACTATGGATCTGACACTGAGTTCGGCCATTTTTTACCATTTTCATGTGGGGGGCCCTGTGCACCCCCACCCCCGGGGCGCTGGGGGGGGGCTGACCCCTGCAGTGTTTGTCACCAGGCCGCCAGGCATGCGCATGCCGAGTTTGGTGCCAATCGCTCCAGGCGTCCCAGCGGGGCATGGCGGACATCTTGTTTTGCACCCCTTCTCACCCCCCACGCTGAGGGGGGCCGAACCTGGACTCCAACGGCGTTGGGAGCATCGTCGCTCGTCTCAGCGACCCCGGAAACTATGGACTCGACGCCGATTTTGGTCGTTTTCAACCATCTTCACATCGGGCCCCCTGCACCCCCCCCACCCCCGGGGGCACTTGGGGGCCTAACCCCCGCAGTGTTTGTCACCAGGCTGCAAGGCACGCGTGTGCCAAGTCTGACGCCAATCGCTCCAGGCGTCGCAGCAGGGCATGGCGGACATCTTGTTTTGCACCCCTTCCTACCCCCTACGTTGAGAGGGGGCCGAACGCGGACACCAATGGCATTGGGAGCATCGCTGCTCGTCTCGGCGACCCCAGAAACTACGGATTCAACGCAGATTTTGTCTGTTTTTGACCATTCTCATGCGGGGGCCCCCGCGCACCCCCACCCCCAGGGCACTAGGGGGGCCTGACCCCCACAGTGTTTGTCACAGGCCGCAAGGCAAGTGCGTGTCGAGTCTGGCACCAATCGCTCCAGGCGTTGCAGCGGGGCATGGCGGATGTCTTGTTTTGCACCCCTTCCCGCCCCCCACACTGAGGGGGCCCCGAACCCGGACTCCCACAGCATGGGGAGCGTCGCCGCTCACCTTGGCCACCCCGGAAACTACAGATTCGACGCCAATTACGGCTGGTTTTGACCGATTTATGCAGGGGTGCTAAATTATGCCCCCTGCGTATCCCCACCCCCAGGGGTGCTGGGGGGCCTGACCCCCACAGTGTTTGTCACCAGGCCGCAAGGCACGCACGTGCCAAGTTTGGTGCGCATCGCTCCAGGCGTTCCAGCAAGGCATGGCGGACGTTGTGTCTCGCACCCCTTCTCCCCCCCCCTATGCCGAGGGGGGGTGAACCCGGACTCCGACAGCGTCAGGAGCGTCGCCGCTCGTCTCAGCGACCCCTGAAACAATGGATTTGATGCCGATTTTGGCCATTTTCGACCATTTTCTCGCGGGGGGCCCTGCATACCCCCACCCCGGGGGTGCTAGGGGGGCCTGACCCCTGCAGTGTTTGTCACCAGGCCGCAAGGCATGCGCATGCCACGTTTGGTGCGCGTCGCTCCAGGCATTTCCGAGCCTATGTGGAACATACACATATCCAATTTTATTTAATGCAATTTAATTTAATGCAAAATGAAACAATGATGAATTATCAGTGTTCTATCAAATGTTATAGCCCAAATAACTAAGCAAGAAAAAGAAAACTGCCTTATGTAACAAAAGCGGATTGCCTTAACTCAGAACTGACTGACTGCTCTGAAAGCATGGAACACAACATGGAACCAATAAGGTAGTGATTCCCAAACTGTGAGTCAGGACCACCTGTGGGTTGCGAGCCAATTTCAGGTAGGTCATGAAGCACCTAGAGGAGCCATATTAAAAATATGGGAAGACGGGATGCCGGAGACAGGGAGGGCTGTGTGGTTGTTTTGCTTGTGTCAAGCTTGCAAATAGTCTTTTTCCTTTCCTATTCACTTTGCTATTGGAAAATGGCTGAGAAATAATCCAATTTATTGCTGTATTCTCAGGAAAGCAGCAGGCTCTGGAGTCACAATGATGGTACTTCCAGGTTAATGACAACACTTAGACAGATGGTCATTCTAAAAAGTAAGTCTTGGTGCTAAAATGTTTGAGAAGCACTGCAATAAGGTATTAGTATGAGGCAGCTCTCATTTCCATGTATTGGAGCTAATACTATATCCCAGTGGTATTCAAACTTGTTGAACCAGGATCCACTTTTTAGAATGGCACTCATGTCGGGACCCACTGGAAGTGATGTCATTAACCTGGAAGTGATGTTGTGGCAGGAAGCGACATCGTCAAGCAGGAAGTGCTGTCATTGTAACATCATAAAATGACACTCCTGAAATGCAAATTGGCATTCTTGGACTGCAGCAATTGTACACCCATGAAACATCCCTGACAGAAAGCAAGATTAGGAGAAAATATTATGTAAAAGCAATGAACTAAAAACAAAATTTAAATAAACCCTCACCTGAAAATTCAAACTGTTAACATTCATAAAAAGAATATAACAAGAGTAAGGTCTGCAGTTTCCAAGATGGCTGCTCCCAGCATTCCATGACCCAACCTGACATTAGTTCGTGACCCACCAAGTGGGTTCCAGCCAGAGACGTCATCCGGGTGCGCCAGGAAGCGGAACGCCCGGATGATTGACAGCCCTCCGCCCCAATGGCGGAGGGCTGCCACGCCCTCCTGCGCCTCACAGAGCCCGAATCACTCCATTTCGGAGAATCAGTCCTCCGGAGAGGCGGCGCAGCCCGGGCCCGTCCGCCAAACTGGCGGAACGGAGTACCGGGCCGTTCCGCCTGAACGACACCGCTGGTTCCAACACAGTTTTAATAACACTGCTATACTCAGTTATATGAGTGTCATCAAGTTGGCCAATGGTATTTGGTTGGCTACTATAATTTGTTGGATGACCTGTACTATACAATATAGTAAAATAAATAATGTTAATGGGGGTGACACAATGAGTTGCCACACCAGGTGACACTAACCCTAGTAATTCTACTAGTGGGTTGTTTGGGTGTTGTCAGTCACTGGCTTAGATTACTTTTGGACCCCAGAACCTGGTGGGGGACATGTGGGAGGCTAATATTGGGGGTGGTGGTGAAAAGTTTCTTATGTTGGAAGCAGATGAGTGGGGGGAGGGAATAGGTTAAAAGATTACAATTGGGGGTTATTAAATGAATTGTGAGTTCTGGTGGAAATGGGAACAGGGAATAGGAAGGGGAGTAGAATAACTGTGTGAAAATCTAGCTATTTAAAATTTATAATCATAGCAGGAAAAATGTTCTCATTGACCATATGCAAAGTCACACAGAGTTTCTGCACCTGTGATTGCATTTGGGAAAATGTTACAGATCTGTCCTTTTAGCAGGATTCTATGTACAGTCAATCCTCGTTACTCTGGACCTCAGTATATGCAACCTTGCCTGTCCGCAAGGGGCTGTTTGGTGACCTACCCTCACTTCCTATTCCTCCATATCCTCAAGGAAAGCAGCCCCAGGGACCCTCTCTTATCAAAAGACATGTCCAAAACAAAGAAGCACTGGTAGGCAGCCAATTCCCGTTGTTTATTTTTTTTTGTTGCCAATTTGGTGTTATTCTATAATGGCAAGAAGGGTGCCTGCAATGCACTGTAATGTTTAAAACAATCTGTTTGGAATCCATTTTTTTCTGTTCTGTACTGCACCTTCCCCTGCTCACCTTCCCCTGTTTTTTTCCCCAAAAAATAAAATATAGAATAGAATAAAATACACTCACCTAAACTAGAGCCTGTTTTGGATTTCTTATATGTAGTGAGGATTAAGCAGAATGGGAGTGACTTTTTAATATCTGTCTTGGTTGGTTGTCCAGCAGTCCCATCCTATCCTCCTCCACCCTGCCAATGCAGTGACGCCACAATGGATACTGCTGCATCCTGTGAGAGGCGGGGGAGGCAGTTGCACACGAACATTTGTTCCCTTGCTTGCAGGTAAGCTTCCATGGCATGGATGAGTCGACTTGAACCTGCACCAGTGAAATGCACCCAAGTGGGTCCTGTCCCCCAGTTTGAGAAATGGTGCACTAGACAGTAAGTCTCACTGAACACAATGGGTGTTACTTGTTAGTAAACATGCATAGCACTGTGTTTTGGAATAACTTTGGTATTTATTTGGGGTATTTTAAAAATATTTTTTAATCCCCCATTTCAGTTTTTGTGTGTTTTAAACAGTTTATACCCACTCTAACAGTTTGAAATAATAACTCACATTTAAAAACAAAATAGAGACTGGCTAAGGAAGAGGGTGAGAGCCTGAAAGCCCCTGCACTGATGACAAGGAAGTGAAGTTAGGAGGCAGGCAGGAGGGGGATGAGGGCAGCCTGAGCCTGGCGGGGCAGGACTCTGTTCACACTCATGCGTCAGGGCCAAAGTCAGAGCCTGTGATTGCCGGCAGAACGTGTGTACCATCAGCTAAAAGTGTCGCAAACATGCCATAAAGCACATCCACAACACCATCCACGCTAGGGTGGCGCTAAGTCAGCACCAGGCCCCAACATGAGTGGGCCGAATGGCTGGTGATCCAGCAGCGCTGGCTGCTGGTAAGCCCAACTGGGGTGGGTGGGGAGGCGGGGAGGGAAGCGGAGAAGGGGAGGAATTGGATAGGAGGCGCGGGCTCAGGTGGGGATGGGGGTGGCAGCAGCTTCTGCCACTGCATCCCAAACCCCCTGGAACTGGGCAACCCAACAAAGGTCTCCCTGGCCTTGCACCTGCTCAACCGTGGGTGCATAGTCGAGAAGACCCATTGCTGCTGGCTGCAGATGCTCCTTTCCCTCGAGGAGACCCCCAGTGGTAACTGGGCAAGGCCAGGATCCAGCAGTCTCTGTTTTGGTATCACTGGAGCCCTGGGCACTGCTGGGCTCAGGATTGGGCGGTCAGCTTCTCCCGCATCCTAAACTACCCCATTGTGTTGCTGTGATGCAGAAATACTACCTGAGTATTTTGAAGGAAGGCAATAAAAGCACAACAAGCAAATACTACATGAATGATAGGTAAGCATGGAAAAGTGAAATTCTGTCTAGATGTATATTGTATCTTCAATCAAAGTTGCATTGGAATGAAAAATTAAGCACTGTTAAATCCCATCAGTTTCAGTGAGAGAGTTGAGCACTTACTTAACAAGAAATCAGCGGCTTAAAACTGCTTATTTTGCTTGGATCATGCCAACGGAGTTTACCAAATCTCAAACAACAAACAGATAACAATACAAATGTATACAAATCACAGACAAAGCACTCTCAAAGTGAAACATTTCCTAAACCCTGCTAATTTAATGGGAGGGAGGGAGCTAAACACTAATTTAATGGGAGCTAGCTAAACACCAAGATCGCTTTCACATATTGTACTGTCAAAGCCAGGTATTACCCATTCTATCCCAGTGCACTTGATTTTTTTTCTAGTGCAAAGTTTTGCATCATTACTGAACATCATTTTGTTAGCTTCAGGGCGCAATCCTAAGCAGCGCCGAACTGGCGAGGCCGACGGGCCAGCGCCATATCCTAGTGCTGCTTAGGAGAGGCTGCAGCCTCCCCATGGCAAGGGAGCGTGGTCAGCCTCCACCTGGAGACCCCCTTGGAGACATATTCACATGCTAGGTAGTCCTGGCCTTGGCCTCGAGGTTCCCCACAGAGGAGGCCAGGCCTATTTAGGATTTGAAGGAACAGGCACACTGGCAACCCCTTGCAGCATGCAACCAGGGTGAATTGTCCCCCCTCCACCCTGCCCTTGATATGCTAACCACTGGAGCTTTCAAACAATTTTATGACTGGGCTTCCAGGCTCTATATTCTGTTACCACCAAGAAAGAAGAAAACTATCTATTATCCATAGGCTTGCTATTGAAATGTTCAAAAACATTTGGGTCAAATATTGCAGGTTTAGGACTTCTGAGTTCAGATCTGAATATTTGGGGAGCCATTTCAAAATATGTCACGGTTTAGATGAATTCAAATATGTGCCTCATGTATTCTCACAATATATACATTCTATTTTAACCCCTTGGTGCCATATCACTGTCATTCCAATTATATTTTAACCTTTGATGCACTCTAACTCAGAGTCATGCACACTTGTACAGCAATTTTTTTTATAGAGCCTTCAAACTCTAAAACCTATTGTGCAACAAGATGATGGCCAAAACTAGATTATGACAAGACTGGAGTCTTTAATAACAATTAAAACTTAAATTCTATTCAATGAGTTGAATCCATCAATATTCAGATTGGTAGATGCATTTTCAGGGAAAATATGCAGAATAGGTAAATGAAACAAACAAAAATGGAGTTTCTCCAGGGGGGTTACATGTACCTAAATCTCTGCCTTCTGCCAGATAGTTATCTTAGCAAACACAAAACATCACATATTTAGGAGAAAATTTAGCTACATTTATGGAGTTGAGAGGAGAAATAGATGCTAGTAAAATCAGATGAAGAAACAGCAGTAGGCACTTGCCTTTACATACCAAAGAAGTGCAATGCAGTCTTTATAGATATATCGGCTTGTGTGATTTTAAGACCATTATTCAACCACAGGAGCTGTATTCCAACTGATGGTCCAAAGATGGTCCAACCTGATTACAGACCTTTTGTCTCAAAATAGTAGAAGCTTAAGGGGGCAGAGATAGCACTGTGAGGTCACATTCACAGGTTGAGGCACTACGTTTTTAACTGCATAAGTCTCATTAGTGTTAATGGGATTTGGATGGCTACAAGACTACGTATTAAGAACATAGCCACTGTTTCCAGAGTAAGAGTAGGTTAAAGCCAGTTACGTTTCTACCCTCTGGGTCAAAAGAGAAAAGAAAGGTTATAGATTGATTTAAAAACAACACAATGAGGACAGGTAAGGAAATAACAGTTTTGAGATAGCAGGGAAAAGTGGAATGCCAACATAGAAAGGTACCATGTGACAGATGAGAAAAAAAGCATTTGGGGAGAGATCATAGCAGCAGGCAATGGTGGCACATATACTTTGCATATAAGAAGCCCCCAGGGTCAATCTGCAGCCAAAATAGTACCACATGATAGGAAAGAGCCCTAATCTGAAATGCTAGGAACAACCACCAGTGGGAGTAGTCAATACTGGGCTTGATAGAGCAACAGTCTGACTCAGTGAAGGTAGTGGCAAAATGCTTATTAAAGGTGACAGCTGAGCATGAGTTGAAAGGGATTCAATTTCACCACTCAAGTTTTTGAACTCAGCTCATCTAAACTAAACAGGCAACTACCCAGTACACATATTTTGACTTGTATTTTTTTCTCATTTCTCAAATTGGAAAACGTTATCACAAATATCTGGTTTTATACACTGATTGGTCTTGCTTGATTACACTGCTGGCTGATAAAAACATCAAAAAAAATTTCAGAAATTTCTACAGCTGGTTTTAGGTGTGGCTGCACATATGTATTAAGCAGATACATGTTTGGTTATTTTATGCTTACTTAACATTGTCTCATACACATTTAGTTTCACCATAAAGTCATCACTGGTAAGAAGAGTGTGATGAAAGTGACCCACTTTCTCAGAAGGCAGCAACTTTCTCTACCCTTACCCACACCGTAAGTACCCAGCAAAATAATAGATGCACCAACATTCCTTCCTACATCAGATTGGTGCAAAGACACTGTAGCATGAATGAATGGATATTATGTCCCCATCCTACTCTCATTAGTCCTCATGGCACTCTAGTAGTACACATACAAGCATATACATGCATATGTGTGGGTGCACGCATGCATACAAATGGTGCATTTACACCAAATCAGGTGCTCCAAAAGGCTTTTGCTCCAGAACAAGGAATCAGAAATAAGTTAGCTGGTTAGCATATTCTGTTCGGGACTGGACTGCTATTCCTTCAAACAGGTAGTTCCCAACTTTTTTTGCACAGAGGGCCCCCCTTTTTAGGTATGAAAATCTGTTGGGACCTCCCTAAGACCTAGAGCAGAAAGTAATGTCATTAAGCAGGAAACAGGAAGTGACATCATTTTGCTGGCAGGGCCTTAAGCAATAGCATTAACTGGAAGCAAAGTCATTGTTTTTAATAAATCACACTTTTTGAAAATTGAAATAATTCCAAATCCTTTTAAGAATGTTCTCAATGCTTTGCCTCTAAGTGATGTTTGAGTTCTTCCGAGCTTCCAAGATGGTGGTGCCAAGCTCTCTGCAACCCCCTGAAAATTGGCTTCTACCTCCTTAGGGGTCACGACTCCCAGGTTGGGAACCAGTGTTTAAACCTGGACAAATGCAACTGTCTAACCCAGGTCATTTCATTTCCCAAAATACCATCCTAATTCAAAGCTGTTAAAGAAACAAATACTCTGGCATAATTGCAATACTGGAGTCTAGGTATGTTGGAGGGCTATTATGTGGTAGGATTATTAATCCTCCAGGCTTTGTCTGGATGCTGGAGACTCTAGGAATCAGCATCAATCCCCAAGTGAGTACTGAAAGCAATCCTGGGATTTTAACAGGGCCTTCTTGGTTTAATGACATCACATTTGTGTGCATGGGCGGAACATCTCCAGGAGTAAGTTCAGTTGGCAAGCCTACTATGAGGCAGTATGAAGAGCTAAACATGCTCGTTTGGCTACCTGGTAATATTAACTGTGGTTCCCATTCCAGCCACTACATCCTTCACTCTGGTGCAAGCATCAGGCCTAGGGCAAAGCTTTGCACTGGGTCCCCTGTGGTGCCCCCACCTCTCCCCTGATGTAGCACTCTGGGTACTACTACTGTAACTGGTATTGAGTGTCCAAGGTGGACCCTCTTTTGGGAATGCACCCCACAGTCAGTGCCTGACCTAGCCAATCACTAGATGGCAGCCCTGGTTAACCTCTCTCTCTCTCTCTCCCTCCCTCCCTCCCTGTAGGGCAGGGAACATAACTGTAGGCAAATGAGGATTTTTCCTTAGTGATGTTCCGGCCTGCTTCATTGCTACTTCTGTAGAACCTGGAAACACAGCAAGAAAGAAATGGCAGGCAGGAGAAAGAAGAGCAAGTATACAGATAGATGGGAAGTAGGACATTTTCTCTAGGGGCAAGAGCCTGGGGGCCACAATAGAAAAGGCCGTGTCCCCCAAATGCATTTCTGAATGTGGGGAACCGTGAGCCTCAAATGATGAATGGATGTGGTGAGCAGGTTGAGTGAATAGCCTCTTACATTTAATATTTAAGAACACTATAAAAAAATTCAGCGCACTCCATTGACCAGGGAGGATGGCGCATGTCTTGTTACTGGCCTCTCTGACTCAGAGAGTGGTCCAAACATACTTTATGGTGTCCCTTGTGCCGGCCAAACTTTGTTGGCCTAATCGTGCCAGCCTAACTTCAGGTTCGGATTGTGCTCTTAAGCTCAGAAAACTGGGTTGGAATGTGAGGATCACAATGCAACTCTCCCTACGGGTGCCATCAGCACAGAGAAACTGTGATTTAGATATATCTACCTTTTCCCACAGCTCTTCACAAAACAAATGCAATGAGTCTTGTAAACCAAACAGAGATGGAAATCTGTGTATCCCTCCTTTATTTGCCATGGCACAAGAACTGTTGAACTGGGGGGAAAAAACAAGCTGGATTTAGCCCTATCAGCTGTTTTGTAGTGCTCACTCCTTCCTTCCTTCCCAGGGTGCCAGTGACTGCTTTGTTCTCCATTCCAGCTGTTCTGCTTTTGCCTTCAGTAGTGGCCTTAACAGACCTTGGAGGAATGTAACATTGGACCACAGGAAGCTGTCCAATGCGTTTGGTTTCAAAGTTTTCTTTCCTTTGTGTGGACCGTATTCAAGAGTAGCAGAAATCTAGTCTGTCTTTGCCTGGCCTTTAGTAACAACAATGTGGTCATAATTTGCTTGGTTTTTGTCCAGCAATTTAAGTAGTGACAATTTCCTGTTATCCTGTAAATGGAAAATGCTCCCACTGTAATTAGAACGTGCACAATTATATAAATGGGGGAATGGTTTTAAAAACCTTTGATGTTCTTTGCTTCCTATCAGATATAGCTCATAAAAGCCAGTAAGATGCAGTTCTGTTGCATGGTTACGTTCATTATTTTTATAGAGGCTTCTCACCATGAGGCGAGAAACCTCCATTAAAGGAAGACTGCAGAAAGGCAGATTTTTTTCATACTAAACACAGCCTGAGGAACAGAAGGTGCAAACTCTTCTGCCAACCTCTTTCTCCTCACCGATGCAATTTCTAGATGTAAAAAGAGACTCTGAGCAGTGATGTCTAAACTGTTACCTGTGCTGGCATTAACTGCGGCACTAGCAAGCAATGACCATCTGGTGTCAAAGTTGACAAAAATGTGTAAGTGTCAGAAATGATATGGCACAGGATGACCTGCCACTTTCGATACTGTGCAGGGATGGTGTACTTCTTGTCATCCCTCCTGAGAGAGAGAGAGAGAGAGAGAGAGAGAGAGAGAGAGAGAGAGAGAGACTGACTCTCTTTTAAGACAGCTTTGTTAGCTCCTTATGCATTTCAAGGAACAATTTTAAGCCAGTGATTGCTTGATAGCAGTAGGGTATCCCAAGAATTAGCCTCTCCCATATGAATCCAATGGGAGAGGGCGCATGACTGGGGGCGCAATCCTCTGCAGCCCTGCGGCAAATGCATTTTGCTTGCTTTGGACCAGGGCTGTAAGGCAAACATACTGTAAGGCACATCTGTGACAGTGCAAGAAGCGCTGGTCTGGCACAGCGAGTCAGGCTGACCCAGGCACACCATGGAGGAGGGCTGGTAAGCCACTCCTGCACTGGCTGAGTTTGGCCAGCGCAAGGGCTTTGGGGAAGGCAAGGGGAAGACGGGAAGGGGTACAATGGGGCGGGGAGAGAAGGCGGGCCTATGGGTGGGCCAGCCCAGGGGGGTGGGTGGAGCACAGATCTGGCAGTTGGGCTGAATCCTTACCCCGGTCTCCGGGCTATGTGGGCTCAATTTGGGTGCTCAGCAATTTCACTGGCACAGATCCTTAGGGCTCCTTAGGGCTACCTGGAGCTTATCCCGGAGTAAAGGGACAAACGTCCCCTTGCCCCGCAGTGAGCTCCAGTGGCCTCCTGTACTGTGCTGCATACAATGTGGGCCAGTCGGCCTGCCTGATCTAGCACAGTATAGGATTGGGCTGCCCAATAATTCAGAGTGGTTCTTCTTTATGTGGTCTTGGAGGCTGGGCAGGTGATAATGAGAGATTGGCCTTCTTGGTAGTAGCATCCTGTTTGTTCACAAGAGTTTCAGACATCCGATGAAAATGATCTTATTTGCTTTTTATGACATTTCATTCTTGCTGGTTCTTTTTATGGCTGCTTTGAGTAGGATTTACATTTATTTAATTAGTTTAATATTGTTCTTTAATTTCTCACTGCAAAATTTGAAATGTGTGTATTTAATGAATGACAGAGCTAAGCACTAAAATGTGTAATTCTTGTTTAGTCTCAGATTTTTTTAGTCTCCTTTGGCATTAAAAGAAATACTCAGAGCAGTTATCCACATCCAAAAAAATAAAAAGCAATTGTTTAAAAAACCTGCACAGCCAATAAATAATTTAAAATCTACCTCAGTCAGAATTTAAGCTTGAAGGCAGGAAACACATTTAAATCAATAATCAGAAAAGATCTCCCAAACACACAGAGGAATAAATATTCAATATCTGTTGAATGAACACAGATGCAGCCAGGAGGCAGCCCTTGGAGATTGTGTTTTAAAATCTTGCTACCAAAACAGAAACGGTCTGGTCCTTTATGCCCACTTAAGTATGCTAGTTTAAGAATAGTATTAGTAAGCTAAACACACATGACGGTTGTTTTAGGGAACCTTTGGTTATGATGCGGGTCTGTGTTTACACAGTATCTGATGTACCACAACAGTTGTATCATATGAGATTTATAACATACGTAGACTGCCAGGCATACAGTAAGGTGCATTCAGTTCTGGTCGCCCCATCTCACAAAGGACATACTGGAACTAGAAAAGGTCCAGAAGAGAGCAACCAAAACGATTACTGGGCTGGGGCACCTCCCTTGTGAGGAAAGACTACAGCATTTGGGGCTCTTCGGTCTAGAAAAAAGGCACCTGTGGGGGAACATGACTGGAGCTGTACAAAATTATGCAGGGAATGGATAGAACAGAGGGATGTTCCCTGTCACACAACACCAGGACTAGGAGACATCCATTGAAATTGAGTATTGGGAGAGTTAGACAAAAGAAAATACAGTTGGCCCGTGTTATCTGCAGATTTGGAACCTTTGGACAGATTTCTAGAAGAAAGATCTATCACAGGTTACAAGCCGTGATGGGTATGTGCAAGCTCCTAGTTGTAGAAGTAGGGTACCTAAAAAGCCAGGTGCAAGACTGTGGCAACAAGATGCAAGATGCAAGTTGTCTTGTGTGCTCTCTAAGGTATAAGAACATGATCCCTGCTGGATCAGGCCAAAGGCCCATCTAGTCCAGCTTCCTGTATCTCACAGTGGTCCACCAGGTGCCTCAGGGAGCACACGAGACAACAAGATGCTTGCATTCTGAAGTAGCCTACTATTAACGTAAGGAGGTTGCACAACCCATCATGGCCTATAGCCCACGATGGACTTTTCCTCCAGAAATCTTCACGGTGGCATCTAGTAGACCACCATGAGACACAGGAAACTGGACTAGATGGGCCTTTGGCCTGATCCAGCAGGGCTCGTTTTGTGTTCTTAGGGTGTAATCCTAGCATGGAGTTAGGCTGGCACAGTTAGGCCAGCAAAGTTTAGCTGGCACAAGGGCTACCATAAAGCGTGTTTGGACCACTCGTGGAGTTAGGGAGGATGGTGCACATCTGTATGCTGGCCTCTCTGACTCCGAGAGTGGTCTAAACATAGTTTATGGTGTCCCTTGTACCAGCCAAACTTTGCTGGCCTAACTTCAGGTTAAGATTGCACTTTTAGAGTCAGGAAGTAGTTATTTCACCATCAGTTATATCTATCAACAATCATCTCCCTTCACAAAACACACTCTTTTCTTCTTGCGAACAGCAGACCAATTCTGGTCAGGGCAGTACCTACGGGCTATAACAGACATTATATGGGAGAGAAGATCAAATTTTGTTGATGCAGTTTAAAACAGCTACAGGAGTGAACTGATTTAGACTGGATTAGCAATACTGTAATTTGTTTAATTCTTCCTCCTCCGTACAATTTTCTCAATCTAATTTCCCTTCTTAAGTTCCTGTTAGCTTCACTGAGGAAGAGACATAGGCCACAGCATGTAGTCCTGTTGGTTCTCTGTTGAATCTTGAAGCTAATTTACCTGATAAAAGATTACTTTCCTTCATGAAAATAATACCAGAACACACAGAACAGTGCAGTTCTTCAACAGCAACCAGAGAGCAATGAGAGGGATGTCTTTGGATACATCTTAGGTTATAAAATTTCCTCCATATCTACATTCCTTATGCTAATGACTAAGAGCTCAATCCTAACTAAATCACTGTGCAGTGATGCTGGGCTTTGGCACAGGCTATGCTGCATCCTACAGGGGATTTTTGGCTGTTGGAGGTCTCTTTGGGATAAAAGGACATTTGTCCCTTTGCTTGGTCCCCATTAGCCACAAGGGTCAACTCAGACTTGCGCCAGTAATATAGCCAGTCCAAGCCATGTTGGTCTGTGCAGGCAGTTCTGGCCAAGGAAGGCCCTATCTCCTCTCTGTTCCACCTCCCCCTGCCTTGCTCTGCCTCCCTGCACTAGGCTTACCTGCTTCTGCAGGCTTCCATCACTCCGCTGGTGAACGCGGGTAAGCTCCAGTTCACCACACTGCTGCAAAGTGCTTTATGACACTTTTATGGCAGCTAGCATTGGCAGAACATGTGTTCTACGGTTGCTACTGTAAGGTACCACCCTAAAATGGATTACAGGATGGAACACTCTGAGAACAAGTGTGTAATGTGAAGCGAGATCACACAAAGGATCAATCATGTTAGCTGCCATATGCATCTAGCTCAGTGGTTGTCAAATATTTTAGCGTTGGGACTGCTTTTATAACAACACTCTACTGGGACCCACCCAGCTTTAAAGACTTTAAAAAGGTTCACTTTTTGTGGCAACAGCCATAATAGTCTTTGGAGCCCAGGTCTACCAGGTTTCCCCAATCTTGAGCCCAGGTCTATCTGCCCATGCAGCATCAGCAGTTAAATACAGTAATACAGAAAACCAAACACACTCCTAAGTCTCTCCAAAATCTTTTAAATATAGAACATCATTGCAGAAAATGAGCATCACTGTATTTAGGCACATACTAGCATGGAAAGTATCCAGTGTGTACCAAACCTTCTGCAGCAGCTGTAGTCCAGCAGCTGTGTTCCTGAGCGCCTATATACAGTTCATGGTAAATGGATCCACAAGCTGTAGAGCTATTGTAGCAGACTAGTTTCCTCCCACATTTGATACTGTTTTGTGTCATGCATTCATTCTTCAGCATGCCGAATATGATTTGCTGCAGCAGCGCCCCCATGGTAGCACCCCCAGCATCCACGTGGGCACTGAGGGTGCAATCCTAACCTGGAGTTAGGCCGGCACAGTTAGGTGAACAAAGCTTGGCCGGCACAAGGGACACCGTAAAGTGTGTTTGGACCACTCTCAGAATCAGGGAGGATGGCACATGTCTGTGTGCTGGCCTCTCTGATTCCAAGAGTGGTCCAAACATGCTTTATGGTGGCCCTTGTGCCAGCCAAACTTTGCTGGCCTAACTGTGCCGGCCTAACTCCAGATTAGGATTGCGCCTTCAGTCTGGGTGAGATCAGAAAATGTAAGATCCCAGGAAATTTCTGGGGTCCTCCTTTGGCTTTGGGGCCCCCTTTTTCACCCTGGTCACATTGGTCACATTTTTAGCACTTTAAAAAATGCTATGCACTCTGGCAGAAGAAGCTAGCACAAACACCTGTGCAGCAAATACGTTTTTTTTTGTGACAGTCATAACTTGAAAGCACTGAGAAATAACTCATGCAGACTCTTGGTCAATGGCTATGCAATGTGCTAATGAGGCAAGGCCTGCTGTGCAAGAACTAATATACTTGGCGGTTCACAATTGTGACCTTAGGCAGCTCTTCATTGTAATTACATGGCACGTTCCTAGAACATCAAAATAGCTTTTCATGTATTTCCCGAAGAAACAGAACCTCACAGGCAAACAAACATTTTGGGTGGGTGGGTAAAGGGGCATTTTGAACACAAAGTTTAGCAAAACATGTTTTTTTTCCTTATTCAAATATTATGATGTCCTTCAAAACACATAAAACACAGCTCTGTAAAAGTTGCAAAGACATCTGTGTTGACATCTGAAGGTGCTTTGCCAGGACATGAGAGCCTAGTGTGTTTATATTATAATGGTAACATTCACCTTGAGCAATTTACAGCTCAAGCCTGAGAACAGAGTTTGGCTTGTGAAATATCTCCATTTGTGAAAACACCGCTTTTGCAAGGTGGCAGCCATGTTATCCATGTGAGAGTATCCTCCTACTCTGCTACAGGTTTTCATGCTGACTAAAGGGAGAAGAGAGGGTGAAATTGGCAAGGCATGGGAGGGAGCCACAACTGGATCAGGACAGCATCACTGTCTGTCATCCCTTAGTCAGGGTTCCATAACAGGAATACAGGGGTTCTACTGCAGATGCATCTGTATGGAAAGGTTTACCATCCAAAAACACGGGGTTGGGAAGATTATTTTTTCCTAAGGTAAAAAAGGCAAAGAGAGAGCCTTTGTTATCTCATTATCTGCTTCTTGTATGGAACATCTTCCAAACCCTGTGGTTTTGGATTTTCCACCTTAAGCACACCTTTCCATACAGACTCATCTGCAGAAGAACCCCTGCATTCCTGCTATGGAACCCTAGAAGCAGGGATGTGCCAAAGCCACTAAGCTGGACTCACAAGTCAGTGACCCCACAACTCGACTCGCGAGTCATAGCGTGTGCTCGTCGCAAATCAACTAACAGAAATTTTGAGTCATTTTGACTTGAGTCCCAAGTCATTTCGAGAAACAAGTCAGAAACAAGTCCTTGAGCCAAAACAAAAACCATAAGCCTTCCTCCTCCCCCCAACCCCCAGCCCCGCCTCCTGGAACCACCTACCATCCTCCCACCACATCTTATGCTGCCATCGGTCTAAAGGCCAGCTTCCAAATTGCCCACGAGGTCTTTCACGGTGATGTGGAAGTGACGGAAAATAAAAGTAAGCAAGAACACGAACATGAACACTCACTCTAAAGAGTCTCAGGACTTAAGTCAAATTTGAGTCATGACTTTTTTCCAAGTCACTGGCCCCAAGTTGGGTTTGAGTCAGTGACATCAGTGAGATCAGGGGCAGTGAACAAGCTACTTTTCAGGGACATTTGTCCGCCCTTGCTGATATTCTCACTGAAAAACTTCAAGGATCAAGAACATACCAGCTCAAGAACCCACCAGCTTCCCTACAATAAAGTTTACAATATTGTTTATTGTTTACAATAAACAATAGTTTGATATTTGTCTTGAGCATGCATAGATAAGTGGATTTCACAATTCAGGGTCCAGAAACTTGTAAACAACCTATGGCAACAAATAAAAGGACAACGTCTATATCATGTTGTGCTCCAATTTGTGTGTAACCAAGTGCTTTGGTCCAAGATACCAATTATTAAAATATAATCCTAGCTATTGAAGGCACAGTCAAGCAAAATTGAAGTTCCATGGATTTTAGAAGGAAAATTAAACAGATTTTAACTTCTTCCCATTGAAACCAATATTGCCTCAGTATTCCACATTCACTGAATTATATAAAAACCAATCTGTAGACTACTTTTTAATATATATTTAGATCATAATGACAACACTGAGGACCCAATCCTAACACCCTCATTGCTGGCGGTATGCTTGTTCCACTGGCTCTGGGTGTTGCAAACTTGCCATAAAGCACTTTACAACACCCGTAGATAAGGCACCACCCGCACTGGGACCATGCCAGTCAGCTCTGCACCCCAGCACAGGCAGTACAAATGGACAGCGTTCCGGTAGTGCTGGCCTTATTGAGTCATTTTGCTACTGTTACTCCAGATTGGGCTGTAAGTAAAGTTGCATTCTCCATCTGCTATAAGTCCTCCCTACGGGTCATATCTCAGTGGGAGAGCATAAGCAAGCATGCTTTGCATGCAAAAGGTTCAATCTCTGGCATCTCCAATTAAAAGGATTAGGTAGCAGATGATGGGAAAGATCTTTGCCTGAGACTACAGAGAGCCACTGCTAGTCAGATTAGATTATATTAGGCTAGATAGTTCAATATTGCCGTTCCAAACAAAGGAATGTTTCAGGCACACCTCTCTCCTGTGCACAATATTCTTCTTTGCATGAGGACTAATCATTAAAATATATAACACAGATGATGTTATAAGTTTTACTTCTTTATTCATAAACTCATTTGTACCAGTCCAGAACACAAAGCCCCAAGGCTGCTCACCATAAAAGGAAAACGTTATCTGAGCTGCAGGAGAGGGGATAGGATGTGGTGGCATCCTATCCTCAGCTGTCATCCCCACCCCTCACCCCCGGCCATCATCACAGCCCAGTTTTGCCCCTCCCCACCTTCCCCCCACCGTAGAACTCCCTTCCGCAGCTCCGAAGCAGCTGCACAGCCAAAGTCAGGGCTGTGCGGCCCAGGGATGGAGTCTTGGATGTGGCCTAACATATGTGCATAGATCCTATGTACACAGACATCTGTACACAGGGTAAATACATAGGCCCTGCCTCCTCCCTGGGCTGGCATGCCCCTCCCAGCCCACCCACCCCCTATCCAGTTCCAACCACCAGCCCACCCAGAACCACCCCTGCGCCAGCCAAGATTGAGGAGGGCATCCCAAAATTTAATTCACTACCCTTTAACAACTTCTGTTTCTTAGCTGCAACAGCATAGCAAACATGAGAGGAGGCAGTTTGAAAAAACAATAGGGAAAGCTGGAAGCTTGACCAAAAAATGAAATGTTAAACCTTATGTCAATGTCTGATCAAAGCAGATGTGACTTTTCAGCACTAAGTACAGATAGATTGATCAGAGGCAAAGTACTTGCCTTAATCACTTTATTTTAGAAGCTGCACCTGTGCTAACGCTCAAAGCTGAGATGCCTCTTTTCACCTTTTGGTGTCATTTCCTCTAGTGTGGATTTGGATAAAAACCAGGATTCTATTTTGAAAGCAATCAGATAGAGTAATGGCTCTCATATCCTTCTTGTCTTTCATTATACAGTACTTCTTAAACAGCAAAAACTTTTGTTAAGACTTCATTCAGATATATTCTCTCTCTATCTCAATCACTGACACACCCTTCTAGTCCCTCTCAGATACTCTTCTCCACACTTATTTTATGGGGGAAAAAACCTCTACTCATACTTTATGACAAGACTGGAAGCACTCAGCTATTGAATTATTGCTTTTGAGCACACCAGAATCAAAAACCACTATTTTTTTCCGCCTTCTCTGGTTGCATGTGAGGATCCTCCAAACCACAACTACAGAGGTAGTGCATGTTTATGTAGGAGAGTTGTTTTCATCAGTTACTATTTCTATGGGAAGACTTTTATCTGATTAAATTACAGGTGCTTTTATGCATTACTACAGTCAACAAGTCATTTCTATGTCTGACATCCCCCC
>JAJKFI010000002.1:42123958-42145463 GCA_029204185.1 Lerista edwardsae | reverse complement strand
GGCTGCACTGCAGTTGCATCAGTGCTGGGAAGTTGGATAGGATTGGGACCTTAGTAGTTATGAGCCAAGCCTAATTTAATCATGTCTTTAAAAGTGGTAGCACAAGACAAATACTTGAAAAGAGGAAGTACTGGGTAATGCACATATGGCACATTTATGTGTCCCACCATTTGGATTTACATGCTGTATGCTAACTAGGAGGACCGGCTACTCATTTTTTTTGCTGCTGCAGTTTGCAAGTGTGTGAATTATTAACACTATCAGCAGTGATTATGGACTGATCTTTATTTAACCCGATGTAATGGTAGTTAAAAGGAGAAGAGGGTGGCAGAGGATGAGATGGCTAGATAGTGTCACCGAAGCAATGAGCATGAAATTGGGTGAACTCCAGAAGCTAGTGGAGGACAGGGAGGCCTGGCGTGCTGTGGTCCATGGGGTCGCAAAGAGTCGGACACGACTTAGCGACTGAACAACAACAAAATGGTAGTTACACAAGCAAAGTGCATTAGATAATGTTAATACAGCGCCATGTATCAGCTACACATTTCATCAATACATAATCCATTATAACTTTCTTGCGTATGCTATTAAGAGTTGAGAACTTTATATCAGGATCAATGCCTAATAATCACAGGAAGCCCTAATAGTCTAATTACAGCAACAAAAATGGCCAACTAGTACATTTATCTTTGTTTACAGACACTGTAGTACCTTCACTTTGGTTAGGGACCAGATAATGGACAAAAGTAAAAAATGGATGTATGTCAAAGCATTGCCCTTACCACACATATGACTCATTATGAATATATTAAAGCACCTTTGGATCTATTTGGCAGCTCACAGTAGTTCTGATGCGGGTCCTGGAAACCTGCCAGCCTCTGGCCTCAGCAATGGCGCCTGGCCTGCATGGCAAGTGTTAGCGCCTTTTCCCAACAGCAAGCTATGGGCACAAGTGTCTCAGCACCACAGCATATTCATAGTGGGGGGCTGTCACAGGTGACTGCTGAGGTGCACCCCTGCTGCCACATTGCCCTCCCTTTTGTGGCTTTTTTGGTTGCTCGCTGCAGAGCCATGCAGTTTCTGAACTTAAGCTTAGCTGCATTTTTTACTCCTCACCCAGGGAGTTGGGCTTGGGGTCAGTGCTTGCCAACACTTGGGCATGCGGTGCACCACGCCTGCTCTGTTTTTCATGCCGGTACAGTAGCTAAGGCCAAAACCAGTTCTAAGGGAAACAGTACCTGAAGTTGCCCTCCCCTGCTGGGGCCTTGTGGGACTGCAGGAGTGTGACCGCACACAGAGACAATTGGACAAAAGAGGAAAGCACATGGACAAAATGTGAAATGTGAACATAATTGAAAATGGCTGAAAGAGCAAAGCAATGAAAGTCATGGTATTGCTGGAGCAGGTAGACACAGATTTGTATCCAATGCTTCACAGATCTCGGAACTACAGTATGCTTTTTAGTAAGAATTTAATGCTGTGATGTCAGTAGTCTTCTGGAATATCCTCTGGGATACCAGGAGATATTCATCAAAACTAGAGATGATATTTGGCAGGTCCCTCAATAATCATCCCTGGAAACAGTGAGAGATTAATTATCTCAGCTAATTACAACTGAATTTGGGAAGGAATTTATCCCCAGGCCAAATTAGCTAGTGACCTTAGAGGATTTTTGTTTTGTTTTTCAATTCGTGTATAAGCATGTGGTTTAAGTTAAGGCTGAATTATCTTGGCTTGGTAGGTAGCACATTTTGCTTTGCACATTTTGCACATGTTGCACATTTTGCTTTGAAATGTGCAAATTGATCTGACCCAATAAAATAAAAAATTTAGAGGAAAGCAATCATTTGCTATACAGGGATGCAATAAGCAGGAAGTTCTCCTGTGCAAGCTCCACTTAAATAAGCAAGTGTTCTTGCGTAGTTCTCATTCATTAAAATTCAGCTTGCACAACCAAATTTCTTCCTGAACTTCAGACTATTTTTTCACATAGAATGAACACGTTACATGAACATCTTCATTTCCCAACATGGCCTCCATCCATTTCACCCCTCATTCTTATCACTCCTATGATTTAGTTGACAGAAACCATGTGATCTGCTTAAAACTGCAAAAGAACATGACTATTTTTGTGAGTTCTATATTTGTTTTTAAGTAGGCATACCAGTCAAGTCACTGCACAGTGCACTGAAATGGTTAATTAACCAAATCCTCTTACCACCTGTCACTTAGAATTAAATGACCACATAAGGTCTTTAGTGAAGAAAAAATCCTAAAGGAATTAGTCTGGACTCAGTGCATTAGAAATAGAACAAGCTTCACCTACGCCACATGCAGCCCTGTACAAATGAACTCTGACTTACCCTCTGCGTGATAGCTTTGTCTTCCTTAATTTCTACCGCCAACCCAAGATCAGACAATCTGCAGTTGCCATTATCATCCAGAAGTACATTTTCTGGCTTCATGTCCCTATAGACTATTTTGATGGAGTGAAGATGCAGGATTCCACACGTGATCTGAGCTGAGTAGAAGAGGACCCTGTCCATTTCCAAGCCTCTTTCACCCACATTGTAGATGTGATATTTAAGATCCCCTCCATTCATCAAGCTCATGACAAGACACAGGGCGGTTTTGCTCTGATAAGCATAGGCCAGTGTGACTATGAAAGGGCTGTTGACTTTCTCAAGAATCTCCTTCTCAAGCAGAGCCATTTTCTCGCCATTTTTCTTCTTCAATCGTTTTTTGTCCAGCTTCTTACAGGCATACATCTTGCCGGTATTTTTCACCTGGATGGCAGAAACCTAAAGTGGCGAGTTTCAATAGAAAAGAAATAAGCGTCTGTTTGCTCAATTTGCATACTAATACATGGTTTATACTGCTATCCAAAGCCCATTGATTCATCAGAAAGTACCACTGAGCCCAATGAGGCTTACTTGTTGGTAAGCATGTTAACAATTGCAGTCTTAGATGGACAGGACTTGTCCAGGACCATGTACAGTAACTTCTGGATTCTCTACCATGCCCTGTGCACCATTGGACCTTAATTTTAATGAGTAGCAATAGTAGGACATCTTAATCTCATTAGAGATAAACAACCCTTTCTGAGCAACTATGTGGAAGGAATAGGAACTTGACAAATAAACAAGTCTCAGCCTAATGCGCCTGAATATATTTTGATGCAGGGTTGATAAGCAGCAGAAAGGACTAAAGATGGGCTCACATCACAAGATCGTATTTAAGCAGGGAGCTAGGTAAGTATTCAATGTCTGCTGCCTCCTGAAGGCATTCAGTGGACTACCCAAGCCCAACTCCTTGCATAATATAACACATGGGCAGAGTTGCTCCTTACCTCACCAAAGCCTCCCTTGCCCAATACTCTGAAGTCTTCAAAGAGTTTCTCACTCACAGGTTGCTGCTCAAATGCTTTCCATTGCAAGAACTTGTCAAAGAATGGGCTAGTCTGGAAGTCCTCAAAGGGTTTTCCTCTAAGGAAGGCATTTGTCTCTTCCCTGGCTGACTGCACAAGCTTCTCAAAATCATTCTTGGAGGCTGACTCGCACTTTTTGGCCAGGTCTTCACTGATGAATTTCAGATAGCTATTGCTGCTTTTCTTCAGATACATGTTGCCCAGGCCTTCTAGGAGGCTGTCCTTGACATCATCCTCTGCCAAATCGAAGCTGGCTACTTCATCCATGAAGTCCCTAGCCAACAGGTACTGAGGCACCGTGTACAGGAAATCCTTGAAAAAACTCTTGCCAATGGGCTGTCGCTCACAAATGTTCTCGTAATCCACCACAAGGGACTGCCTGATTCCAGCGCATTCCTCAATCTTGGGTAATGCAAGTGTTCTGCGCCTTTTCTGCATCTCCTTGGCATCCGCTTCTCCACTTTTTCTGGCCTGCAGGTAGGCCGTATTGGCGATTAGGTTATCCAATCCCCCCATGTCACACATCTTGGCGGTCTCTGAGGCTAGCACAACCTAGCTATGGCAAAAACACTGGCTAGCCCTGGGGCAGCTGCCCTGGTATTGCTTTCCTTGCGCCACTGCCTGGGTATAGGTGTGGCCTTCTGAGAAATGGTTGGGAGACCGACTGCTTTAGCATTAAATACCTCCCAAGGATTTTCAGTAAGTACATTTGGGTGTATGTACTATTCATGGATATTGGCTGGTAAGAGGTTTCTCTCTAAGGAGCTTTGGGTTTGCTATCTATAGCTAAATGGATGACATCCCAGGAAAACCTCATTGCCTGGGTATACATTGCTTAATTCAGACCCCCTCCCTACATTGAAAGCAATCCATGTTCTTCTACAGGCACTTCTCTTATACCACCCTGACCTCAGCATCTACCCGTTTACTGAGAACACTTGATACCTCGCCTTTTCCAATCACTTATGATGGCCTGCACACCATCCATGTCAAGCCCTAATTGATGGATATGCCAAAGCATGCCCATTAATGTATTCATGTTCTTTTAAAGAGGTGTGAGTTTTTTGAGCTGGTCTCTGCATTTTGTTATGTGGCAATAGAAATTTTTTTTAGGAAAAACCCAGTAGCAAAAAACCAAAACTATCTACACAGATCTTAGAATGAAGCAAAATAGGAGGTTTACTAGAGAAACTGGAGAACATCAAAGTAGTGTTTTGTTTTGTTCCTAATAATCCATCAGTCTTGGAATTAAAAGCCTACCTCTTCTTCCAGATCAGACCCAGAGAAATGTCAGTATTGTGAGCTGCACTTCTATACCACACGAAACCCTTGCTACTGTCATACACAGCCCCCATCATAGAACACAAATCGGCTTAGACAAAGGGCAAGCATACAATAACTGCTGCTCAATAAAGAAGGATCTTGTGTACAATCCCAATAGAAGAGTCTTTTTCTCTTCACAACAAAGCAGAGGTGGAAATTACCAAAACAGTAGAAGCTATTATTCACATGCCTCTGTAACTCCCATGACCAAAACAAAACATCAGTTTTACAACTGAAATTTAAAGACATACAGTACTTTGAACTAAGTTTCTACTCCAACTTTTTGCAATTCTAATGGAACTAATAGGGTTTTACAAAGGGAGCTGGTAGTGAACGTATGTTTAGATGCCCTAAAACTTCATTATAAAGGATTATTGCTGCAACCAATATACCAGTAGGACACTCGTTTTGCTTGATTACCATTTGAAGAAGAAAACATTTTCAAATGTCAGTTTTCCCATTCTCGGACGCATTTATTGTGCAAACTATATTGACCTGTCTAAGCAGTTGAAAAGTTTCAACACTTAGCAAGTTGCCAGAACAACCAAATATGCATGAAGATTGCCAGTGAGCACACAGCTCCTGAAACCAATCATTGCTCAGGCACACTTTGTGCTGTTACTGTGGCAGACACTGCAATGAACAAACCAATACAAATACCAACAAGTCAGTGATTCAATTAAGAGGTAGTTTAGAGGTAATGCCATGATTTGTGCTAACTGTTCTGTAGTTTGGAACCTAAGCAACAATTTGAGCCAGCCATTGTTTAAAACTTCTCTGATTTTGTTTTCAGTTTGCTCAGTATGTGCGTCTCTATGGTACAGCAGCTTCCAGATTATTGTAAATGTGGATTATCACACAGGAAGCACAAATCATGGTTTGCTACCCAATTCAAATCATGGTTTCTGATTCTGGCTTGCCAGCTGCTCTCAAGTCATGGTTTGACAAGTCACAGTTAACTATGGGTTGGCCAAAATGTTTGAATTGCACATATACATTTGAGCTTAAAGGTTAGGAAGAGATCAGCCCCTTAAGCTTTTGCTAACCCCATCATCCCCCACTCAGTTTCAAGTTACTACTTAATTCCAAAATACTGAATACCAGATTTGTTCATACTTATTTTTGTCTCATTTTGTATAAACCATTTTTGATTGGCTGCTGCAAATGGCTGATATTCTTGGGTGGTGAGTTTTCCATTCCATTGCTATCTATCTCTTCAAAACAAGAACCTCTCGACATACAAATGTCATAGACTTATTTAACTGGTTCATAACAAAAAGTTACACATTGGAATATCAAGCAACTTGGGCAAGATTTACCACATATTATATAGCCTCATTCCAGAATAACCCTCTAAGAAATCCAAATCACACATATTAAAAGGCATTTTTCACATGGTGCCTGAAGTATGCAGAGGACAGCATTGCAGGTGTGCCCCAGTATTCACTGATTCGATATCCACAGATAGCATGGATAATGGGACACCTATTAAAAAGATGGGGGAACATTATACAAATCTTAACTATGTTGCAGCAAAACCACTGATGTTCCCCAATCTTTAACACGACGTCCTCAGTATCCACTTTTTCAGGTATCCAGGATAGCTGAAACCACAAGTTGGTGGTGGTGCTGTCCCAAACGGAACCCCAGTGGATAGCAGGGCATGCCTGCATTAACTTTTGTGCAATGAGTTTAATATATTCCATGCAGCATTAACATGTATCAACTTCAATGTATAATATGCAGTAGAGATTTGGACGAAAGCAGATTTGGAAGAAAGCAATTCTGCCCTTGCTTTCAGATGTACTTTATACTACCTGTGCCTTCATGGTCTAGGATGTATGAAAGATACTTAACAGTGGAAAGGATATGTTCCTCCCATCATTTACAAAAAAGGCTTTTCTTAAAGGTTTCACAAACATACAGAAGTGAAAATACCATGTGTGAATGAGGCAAAATGTTGAGTTTAAAAATTCCATATTTGAGCATAAAGGTCAGATGGGAGGACATAAGTAGACTGAACCTGACTTTCAGTGACGAAAAAAAAGAGGGGGCAGATTTAGGTGCCCCCAAGGAGATATCAAACCCAAGCAGATATTCTAACCTCCATAAAACTGCATGACAATCCATTATAAATAACAGAGTAGCCCAAATTGAAACTTCTGTAAATATCAAGCCTACATTCTCTAGCCAAATCCTTTCATGTGACCATCTTTGTTTCTAGAGCAGGGCCATTAGCAGGAGTGCAGTATTGATAAGTGCAGGGTAAGTGAATTAAGATGAACTAGAAGAAAAATTTTAAACCAACAGCAGGTCAAAGTCCTCTTCTCCCCCATCTTGCAACCTGGGTCTGCAGCAAAACACAGCAGTGAGCTTTTCAGTGCAGGGAATTAAATTCCATTTCAACTATAAGTTGTAGTGTTAAACTAATCATGTATGGGGTACATCATATCTAAGGAGAGCATACTGACAACATTCTTCAGAACACAACTGGGAGAATATTCATAAGACAGTATCCTATCCCCAAAAGAATAAATCTACTGGAACCCAGGTGCTCAGATTTTCTCACACTTGTGCTGCAATCCTTTCCTCAGCTCCTACATGCTTTACTGCAACATCAGATCCTTTCTCACTTCTCAGAGGAAGCATATATAATAGAAGGGCACTAGAGAGGAGAGTCCTTCCTACTAGAGGAAGGATAGTTCCAGACATGTTATCTATTAGTTATGGCTGGCCCCAAGAAGTGTGTTTGGAATTTCAGTTACAGGACAGAGTCACAACCCAGTTGTCAGAAATGACAAAGTATTTTATGAACACCATTTCCCATGTCTGCAATAGAAATGAAATCCTATTAAATACAACTTATCTTAAACGTTTTCATTTTTACTACAATGTTCCCAAATCTCTGAAAAAGCAAAACAAGTTGTGATATTTCCAAGTTCTGTTGGAATGAACAAGGCAAAAGTGTTTTAAGTTTTCTGGAATGTGTGAAGCTTTGAGGATAAGACAATAAGACCCTAATAAATAAATTTTGTTGGTTAGTTATAGGAAACACCAAGCTACATGGACTAGCCACCCCAAAAATATATTCACATTGTCTTTGTAATTAAGATCAGATTTTGGCACCATGCAGAAAAGCAAACTAATAGTCCTCCAATTTAATGACTATGATGCAAAGAGCTGTGAGGGGAAATGAACTGGGGTTCTCTCATCCATTCCTTTCTACTACTGCCCCTAAAAAAGATCTTTTTGAGTATATCAGAAAGGCAAATCTCCCATACACTTGCAGGAGAACTTTCATGCATGGCTATTGATATCCTTGTCTATCTTTTAAAGAATTCAATGAATACCACGCAACAGCAAAGGCTATCAGTTGCTGGTTACCATTTGTGTCTCTAACAAGGAACTTTTTAAATGGATAATTTTCAATTAAGTTATACTGCTTTTCAGAAACAACCTTTTTACTCTATTAAAATGTTCAGGTCACTTAACACTGCAAGTTGAAGGAAACGAGTATATGGTTTTAAAAGATTAGAACATTCAGTTTAACATTGTAGGCACTAAAGAATCAAATGCCTGAATGAAATGTTGCATCTTAATTAAAGCAAACAAAAGGGAAAACAAACAAATGCACAATCAGTAACTATTTTATTTCAGTTGAATTCCTACGTTTTTGGGGGGTGGGGGAGAAAGTAGCACATTTAACTGAAACTGCTTTGAACATGAGTAAACTTCGGTCTTCAGAATACCCCAAACATTCCCAAGCAAATGTACAGAGTTCACACAAAACACTTTGATACATTCTTCAATACTGTGCACTTATGTTCTTTGTGGACCATTTCTGGAGTAGGATCCAAAAGACCAGGAAACTAAACACAAAGACTTCAAATCAAAGTTCATAAAACTCTATAGGTCTAAATAAACAACATAGATTCTGCCACACTGTGAATTGTTCTCTTTCGTTGCAGAATATGGCCTGCAAATTCAGCAGACAGAAGTCAAGTTCAGCGGAAGAACTGTCATGCAAACTTTTATTTGCCTATTCTCTGAACCACCCAATCCTGCTGGCAGAGAGGGCAACGATTGTTCTGTTTCACCCACAACGACATGCAGCAATTGTGGAACGAATGATTACACTCTCCCCAGACAACTGAAAGAAAAAGAGAAAAAGATACACTGTAGTTAAGATACACTATGAGAGATAAGTGTTCAAATCTTACAATACCTCTCAGTACACAGTAAGAACTGCTGCAAAAGGATGGTACAGCATATGCATAATTTAAACAACTATGGCAGAACACAAGGGAACATGGAACTACTTTTTGTATAGCCAACAAAACTTCAGACTTGTTTCTTGAAGAACTTCTTGAAGTACTTCTTAGCAAAGTACCTAACATTTTGCTTACTGGAACTGGTGATAACACACTGGAGGAGGTGAGAAATTGTTGAAAGAAAATCAAAAACTCCATTGGGATCATTCAAGCCCTCTGGTGTAGCAAGCAATTCTTTTGAACTAGCCAAGACTTTACAGTATGTAGAAGATTCAGAATTGAAGCTGATATTACCCATCAGGGACAGCTTCACACATGGGGCCTGGATGAGCACAAAATCATGGAAGAGCCCACTGACTGGTCTGCTGCTGGTGTTGCTTCTCCCCCTCCCCCAATGATTGGTAATCCCATGCCAGGGATGTTTCTCAGGCAATAGGAACAGCAGCTGCAGCAGCTGCAGCAGCCTGTTCTTTCTTGAACAGCTCTACTTAAATCTCCTAGATGTCCCAGTCCCTAACATTGCCACACAACATCTCCTACCCAACAGACCAACCAGGGACCCAGGAGATTATGGAGAGCAGGTGGCAGCAGTGGATATGAGTCATCCTTCACACTACAGTGAGAAGTGAGACTCATGTCCACCCTAGTGGGATAGGTCTGCAACTTCTCCCTGAATCAGGCAAATACGAGTCCCTCTTGGTCCCCCAAAAAGGAGGCGCGCACACACACACACACACACACACACACTTTAAGTAATAGGATAGTACCACTGAAGGGCCCAAAAGGGCTTTGCCCAACAGCTCCACCCCACCCCCCTGTCAAGCTGGCGCTGCCACTATTTCTCATCCAAAGACTGGATCCTCACAACCTTTCTCTCTCAGAGCCAATTCAACTGCTATGGGACCTGTGCAGAGGACATGGAAAATTCTTGGAGGCGACAACAATCCACATATGGGCATGAAGCAATGTTTGAAGTCATCACATGCACAGCCCCACTTTGCAAGGCATACACTATTTGCTCATAAAAAACTGAAAAGTATACGTATTATGTTGCATTATAGCGTCAGAATTATGAGTTCTGAATGACAATGTAAAGCTAGTATCAATTCAACTTCTTCACCTTGTTTATTGCTATTATAGAGACATGGCTAACAGGCTTAGCAACTGGCCTATTTCTAAAATTACCAGATGTTTAAGTGCTAATATCATAGTGATTTTCTACTCTTACAAAATGTCGAGGTCCCCAAGAAACCCGCCTATTCAACTTTCCAGTGCAGTACAACATACTAACGAAGTAAGCATAAAACCTACAAAATAAAGCAACTTTAAGCCACACTTTTTTGATTAAAATTAGTGGGACTTGGAGTGCTTGATTTGGGCAGAAATCCTGCTCCATATTTTAAACCATGCTCTTGCCAGTACAACTTCAATTCTTTGAAGTTCTCTTAATACAGAAACCATACTAGTAAAAATGCAAGATTCATGAAACCTCAAGCATTTTAGTTAAGAAAAATACATTGTAAACCCAAATAAAGCTTTTTGGTTTTTTAAAAAGTCTTATACTTGCCTGAAGATATAACAGAAGACTTGCTCCCAAATTCAGCATTCTAGCTTATGTAACTAGTTCTTCATGACCACATACACACATATAAAAGGATTAATTGCAGATTTGCTATGGCCAAATATTTTATACAACAGTGTGTCTTTGTACATTAGTGAAGCTTTACTAAGTTTTATTGATGTGAAAAAATAAAGAGCTATTTACTTGAAACTTTAAAAAGCACCCCACTAGGAGAAAACCTTCGGTCAAATAACAAGGGAATGAAATCACAACATACCAACACAATCTTCTTGTTTGTTTTCAGCTTGACATCTAAGACAGGCATCTAGATGTAAACAAGAACAGACTAAATTTGATGTTCTGGATGCAATTCTAAAACACTGGTTTTCTAAAGCATCACAATCTCTGAAAAACATTAATAGAACACTCATACTGTGTCATGTCATCAGGGGGACCATATGTAACCCCAACAGGCATGATCTTTCACTCGTTAAATCATCAGTATAAGATCTGGGGTCCATCTATCCCAGATGGCAACAAGATCTGGGATCCATCTATCCTCCCACAACTTATACTAAACATTTTAAAATTAGCAGAATTTGTAAGAAGAGGAAGACTAGACAGACCTTTGGTCTGAACCAGCAGGACTCTTACGCATAGCAAAACATACAATAAAAGCAGTAATTCCTATATTATACTCTGGGAGCTGGCATAATGTGAGATACTACGATACAGAAGATGTGCAAGTGAGCAAACAATAGTTATTGGGGACAACCAGTGGTGTCATTCAGCCGGAACGGCCCGGAACTCCGTTCCGTTTCCTCCGCGGAGGTCCCGGGCCGCTCCGCTGCCTCGGAGGACGGGCGAGCTGCTGCTGGGCCCGCCCGCCCTCCCTTGCGCTTGGAATCGCTCTAAAATGGAGCGATTCCGGCGCGGTGAGGCTTGGGGGGGCGTGGCAGCCCTCCGCCATAGGGGCGGAGGGCTGTCAATCATCCGAGCGTTCCGGTACCTGGCGCGCTCGGATGACATCACTGGGGACAACACAAGAGACTCAGGGTTCACACAGTCAAAAATGTTTTTCCTCTTTTCAATGGAAAGAGAAAGGGAGGGAAACAAACTTCAAAGCGTGCACATAAATGATTATTCATTTTGTATTATAAGGGCACAATCCTAACCAACTTTCCAACATTGGAATAGCTGTGCCAATTGGGCATGTGCTGCATCCTGCATTGGGGGGGGGGCAGTCACAGAGGCCCTCAAGGTAAGGGAATGTTTTTTTCCCTTACCTCAGAGTTGCATTGCCCTTACCTTGGTGCTGGAACATTAAGTTTGCATCCTAAATAAGTTAAAACTACAGGGAAGCTGATTTAGGCCAGAAATAAGGAAGAATTTCCTAACTATAAACATTAACTGGCACTGGAACAGTTTATTCAGCAGTGCCCCCCCTTCCATTGAAGGTTTTCAAGCAGAAGCTGGACAGGGGTGATGTAGCATTTAATTTGCCTGCAATGAAGAAGTGCTGAGCCAGATGACCTTCAAAGTCCCTTCCAAGATTCTATGAATTTTATGGAATTGTATATGTGCGTGAGTACAACATGTTCCAGCATGAATACCTTTTTCCAAGGGCACAAAGAAAATGGAAAGTGCATTTGAGGTAACTCAAGGATCTTATCATCAGAGGCCTGAGAGTCAAGGGTTACCGCTAAAAGGGGGGGGTACGCATTAGCACATTAAAGGTAGACATGGGCATTTCTATCAGAACAACACATACATAGGGACAACCACCACCAGCCACTTGGTTCATGACTGTTTGGCTTATAGAGACAAAGTTAACCATTACAGAGAAAACCAAGATGGTTTGTAATGAAACCAAGATACTCGAAGAGCTCTTCAGTCATAGGTAGTATCTTTAAAAAAAATGAAAGAATTGGAAAAACATGGTAAAATTTGCTCTTGTGATTCATAAAATATAATGTATGCCATGAACAATCCCAATTATGTGGTCACTTCACCCAACTCACTGACAGGCTTTTTTTTTGGGGGGGGGGGGAATGCATGATTTATCTAATCACACCATATATCCATATACAATCTTGTTTTAAGGGAATACATTATATTGACTACCTTGTACTCCAACAGTGCCAATTATCTGTCTAAAAATGAAATATGCAATTTTTATTGGTCTAGCAGTGCTGCTTTCTGGATACAGATTTCCAGGTTTCAGTGCTTAGAACCGTATCTGAGCCAATCCCAAGGTCTTGAAAACTATGACCAAAGGGATGAGGCAGCTGCTCAGTGGTATTTGGAGCAAAATGCTAAGCTTTGCAGGAGCCTGATCTCCTGGGTAAAGTGGCCCCTCCCCCTCATCTTCATAGCCATTTGAGGCACAAATGGGAGGAGAGGAGGGGAGGGGAGGGGAGGGCCCGCTTTACCCAGGACCTCAGGCTCCTGCAAAGCTTAGCAGTTTGCCCCCCTCTAGGTACACCACTGGGTAGCAGCAAGTTTTCTATGCCTCAGCTAGCAATTGCCAGAGAAGTAGCCCAGAGAAGTAGTCACAAAACTCCAAACTTTGTGGCACCCTAACAGCGACAATAAACATGCCAGCCTTTCAGATGCCCGGAGACTAGGGTTACCAGATACGAACAGGGACTGAGTGCCTATACTTTTAACCATTGCATAGAAATTTGGACAGGTGCAGCTCATCATGGAGGGGTTTCAAAAGCTGCCCCTGCCCAAACTCTCTCTCCTATACAATGGCTGAAGGTAAAGGCACTCTGTCCCAGTTTGCATCTGGTAACTCTACCCAAGACCCTTGTAGTTTTGGCCGGTGCCCGGCCTCAGGTGCCCCTGCTGTGGTGCTGAGTTGCTCATACCTTTAACCACTGTATAGGAGAGGGAATTTGGGCAGGTGTAGCTTTTGAAACCCTTCCATGAGGAGCTGCACCTGACAAAATTCCCACTTCCATACAATGGTTGAAGGTATAGGCACCGTGTCCCAGTTCGTATCTCATAAGGCCGTTCTCCCCGGAAAGGTTTAGAGCCGACAGTCAGCGCTGGCGACCTCAGCCCGAGAGGAAGAAGAGAAGGGGAAAGGCCTCCCTGGCGCCCGCCAGCAGCGCAGACCACGCCGGACGGCCGACGGCCACGCGTGTCCCGTACAGGGCTGTTCACGTCAGCCGTGGAGCGCCAGCCCTGCGTGAGGCCCCTGACGAGGCAGCTCTCTCTCTCCCCCACCCCGCTGCATCGAATAGAGGCTGGCAGGAAAATGCGAACGCAAAGGCGCTTCCTGGAGGAGGCGAGGCCCGGCCCAGTTCAGCCCAACCCCGCCCCGGGGGTAGGCCGCGGGGGGACGAGACACACACGGCAGCGCCGAGGCCTTTGCCGCCAGCACGGCGGGCCCTGCGTGGCCTTACCCATGACCTGCACCCGACAGATGGCGCACGTGTCGCACTCGACGTCCCAGCTCCACATGGCCACGGCGTTCCACTTCTTCAGCGAGAACATCTTGTCGGCGCCGCCCGCCTTGGAGCCGGAGGAGCCCGCGTGCGGAGCGGAGAGGCCCGGCTCGTCTCCGTCCTCCACATCGGCCATGACTGGCGGAGCGGGAGAGGGCGGAGGAGGAGACAGCGAGGGCAGCGGCCCCGCCTGGCTCCTGAAACGGCCGAGTGGAGCGGAGCGCCGGCTCCACCCGGCGGCAGGTGGAGGCAACGACCGAGGCCTAGCGCGTGCAGTTGGCCTCAGCCAAAGGGAGGGGAGTGGGAGGGGAGTGAACGGCTCCTTGTTGTTGTAGGAAATAACCAAAAATCCAGACAGCACCTGATGTGCGGCTTATGCCTGGTGTGTCAAATCAATGCACAATAGCTTTATTCCAAAGATGAAAAGCTGTACATGGCAAAGCCATCACACATAACTGCTCTGCCCTCTCAGGCAGAGTTTGAAAATTGTTCTTGTTGCTGAGCAGAACTAAGCCAAATGAGGACCTCACCAGAGGTAAGTATCAGTTTTCAGTTTTATCCCCCACTGGGGCTGCACCTGCTCTTATTTTCTGCTTCCAACCTACCTGATCTGATTCTGCATTCACCCAAAGGATCCTTGTGCCTGCAAGCCTTATTCGGTTAATCCAAGAGGGAGGCGCTTTAGTTCATTTGACAAAAGGAACACATTCTCCTATTTTAATATTAATAGTTTTACCTGCTTTTCAAGATAAACAAGAAAGAATGAAAACTGCCCTTATGCCATTTTTGCCCATGTAAAAACATACATGTAAGAAACTACTAATGTTAATACCAAATGAACGTTAATACCCGACAGATGGCGCACGTGTGCATGAACCTTGCAATGCACTGACCTCTCATTTATAAACACATGATGTGATTGACATAGAAATCGAAATTTTTCTGTGAAGCATTTGACCCTAGCCCCCATACTACAGTGCAAGTACATCCAAGTAAACACACATGAAATAATCCCAAGTTATCACTGCCTTCCCTCCCTATGTCCTTTGTCTCTTTTGTGCTTATTTTTAGATTGTGGGCTCCTTGGGAGAGAGAACTGTCTTTATTCTTTGTTAAGCAGTATATAAAACAAACATACTACTCTAAATGTCAATCAACATTACAGAAGAAAGCAGATGCAAGTGTAAGTTACCAGGCAGGAAGTTTATTATTATTTTAGGCAGTTGCATATTTTTATCCAATAAATAAAGCATCTAAAAACTA
The DNA here is from genome assembly GCA_029204185.1 of Lerista edwardsae. NCBI lineage: Eukaryota > Metazoa > Chordata > Lepidosauria > Squamata > Scincidae > Lerista > Lerista edwardsae. The sequence continues at coordinate 42,130,163 of JAJKFI010000002.1, read as the reverse complement.
TTCTACACATTAGTAATGTAAGTTTAGTGATATAGCGTTTGTGTTTTAATGCAAAATTTCATACTATAAACTTAGCACAACTTTGTTGGTAATCAACTTTGTGTGCAAACTTACACAGAACAGTATATAAAATAAAAAAACTGGTTGAGAACATTCCTTGTAATACGTTATTTACAAAATTAAAACTTTGTGTGGAGTTAAAGGTATATTAGCTCCCTCAAACCAGGCATCTTCAGAAAGCAAATGCAGAGTCAGCAATCACTTGGTTTTCTATAAAACAAAAAAAGTTCAGTGATTTGCTTCTGCGAATTGAAGGACAAAACAACAAGCTATGGTACAAAGAAAGTAAACTGGAACTGATTATCAACACATTAGACCAACAGGAGGTAATACACACCTAATGGGTACTATGTACCCATTACTCTTGGTCAAAAAATTCAGTCAAGGAACTGGAGTTTGTATGTGCATGATCCCAGTCAGATTGACAAAATGTAGTACTAAATCTGCTCCCTGAAAGTAAGCCCCACTAATCACAATAGGACGTACTTCTGTGCAGGCATACATAGGATTGGACCCAAAGAGCTGTATGACCCAGGAACAGTGCCTTGTGCTGCAGAGAGCTCTTATTGGAGCTTTTCAAGCAGAGCCTCAAGAGCCATCTTCAGGGATGTTATTATATTAATAGTCGCCTGCACTGAGCAAAGAGTTAAATCATTTCCACGACCCCTTCCAACTCTATCATTCTGTGATTCTAGGATTCTGTTCTTGGTATACTGTATTTAAAAAGGACTGAGCCGACTGAGTGGTTGGCAAGAGTCGCTCTAGCCAACCACAATTTTCCTTGCTTTCTTTTCTACATCCCCTGCTCTTTCTCCAATATACAGTAGTGCACTGATGAGGTGAATGGAGAAGCTCTCATGCACTTCTCTCCCCACATGTTCTTTACATGGTATTGCCTAGTCAAATGGACAAAAAGGAAAGTAGCAGAAGGGTGGAAGCTGCAGTTAGTTCGAGGGCAGCAGCAGAGGCTGTCTCTTCCCTGTGGTCCTGATAATCAGACTGAGGCCTCAGTCTGCCCCATTGTGAGGCCAGCACTTACTGTTCAATGAATTGTCACTACATTGACAATGGATGACTGCTACAGACTCTGTTGCATACAAATGTTTCTGTTGTTGCCATGAAGACGCTATTGATTGTCGCTGTACCACTTTTTTTTTGCAACATTCCCAAAGCATTTTTAATTGGGAGAAAAAAGGAAGTGCCTGTACCTTTTTCTTTAGCTTTTTAGTTGACTTGATTTTTGCGTAGCTCTTGAAAATGTCCGTGAAGGTCACCGATGAAATTTGGGGGGTCACTTTAATTTTTACACTTGGCATTGCTTCTGTTGAGACAAAGGTTCCAGGTTATACAAGGGAAAATACCAAGAAACATGTTAAGATAGCCACTATCTCCCAGCAACAGTGAGAGTGCAATCCTAAATGCTCACTGGGCTATCTTGTGTCAGTCTCTTCTGCCAGCCCGTGTGTGTCACAAATGTGCCATAATGCTGGAGGAGGCTGATCTAGTGCATGGATGTGCACTGGCTCAGTGAAGCTAAATCCAGGCCCTGCCCCATCTAGACAAGATAAGGAAGCACTGACTGACTCTAAAGAAGGCTGAGCCAGTGGCCCTGACAAATGCAAATCCAGCCACGCCAAATCCACCCTATGCCACCCGGACAAGGTAAGGAAGTGCTAGCCAAGGGTGGAGAAGGGGAGGACAGAATTAGGGAGATAGGGCGGGGAGAAGGCGGCCTGGTGGGCAGGGTGAACCCAAGAGGGATGGGACCAACCTCCAGCATTTGAGCCAAATCCTAACCCCCTTCTCAAACAGCCCAGCATTCCACTGGGCTGCTCAGATCAGTGCCAGCTATTTCGCTGGTGCAGATTCAAGTAGCCCTATTGTAGTGGCTGGGGCATAACTTGGGGTAAGGCTCCTAAAGGTTGGGAACCACTGACCTAGAGAGAAGGTTCCAGACTAGATACACCTTGGCCTAAGCAAAGGAGGTGCTAAATGTATTTACCACAGACACATTTAGAATTGTATCAGTTGGAAGAATCCCACCTTTCTTTCGATCCTTAAGAGCTTCTAATATCTTGACTGCACATTGTTCTCCTATAGCATTGCCATTAATATCCACTTCCATTAGGTGATCAGAGTTCTTGATTAGACTAGAATTGAAAATGTTATGCATGAAACCTGCTACATGCATTGTTAGTAAATAAAAATCTAAACACATTTATTGTCATGTAGCAGATGTCAAAATACTACACTATATCTCAATGTTTCCCAAAATATGAATATATTCATATTTTAACAGTTATTACTGCTTTTATATTTAGATTATTGTAAAATTTGGCAATGGTACAAGGAGTATTTATTTCATTGTTGGAAAACTATACAAGAAAGCACAAGTACCCTATTTTGCTTTTTGTTTTTTGAAGAAACCTCAGGCTGTCATTCAATTAAAGAAATAGTTGAGTGATCAAACAGAATTTAAATATTTGGATTAAATAAATTCACATATAATTAAAATTGTTTTGAAGAAAAAAGACGTATTATTTGTTTTTTAAAATGGTACATGTACTGTCATTTTCACAGCACTTGCCATCTCAGAAGAGGCATTCCCTGCTGAGTGACAATGACTGGGAATACCTCATAAAAACTGAAGATGGCAGTAACCATTTTAGGAGTACTTACATTAAGAGCACAATCCTAACTTGGAATTAGGCTGACACAGTTAGGCCAGCAAAATTTGGCCAGCACAAGGGCCGCCATTAAGCATGTTTGGACCACTCCCAGAGTCAGGGAGGATGGTGCATCTCTGTGTGCTGGCCTCTCTAACTCAGAGTGGTCCAAACATACTTGACTGTGTCTCTTGTTTCAGCCAAACTGTGCTTGCCTAACTCCAGGTTAGGACTGCACCCTTAATATAATTATCATCTTTAAGAAATATTTTCCTTGATCAGAAATGACATTTAGTCAATAATATAACCACTTTCAGTTGATTCACCAATTATTCCGTCAATGGCACACATGTGCTATTATTTATTTATTATTAGATTTATTATTAGATTTTTACCCCGCCTTTTGTGCCCGGAGGCACCCAAGGCGGCATTACAATATATATATTAAAAATACAGTATAACAAATTAACATTAAAAACAGTTAAAAACAGTATTAAACAATAGCAATCAAGATTAAAAACAAACAATTTAAAAACAATTTAAAAAACAAGCCCTGTGGATCATAATAACCAGCCAGCCAGCCTGTCAACAGTTAAAAGCTTTTTGGAATAAAAAGGTCTTCAGCCCCCGCCGAAATGTAAACAAAGAGGGAGCAAATCTGACACAAGAACCCTTGACTTTCGAAGGGCAGATTTCCCTCAGATGAGGAGACTAGTTAGACAGAAATTGAAAGGGAAGGTAAAAAGAGTCCAATCCCTCCAGGCTGCATGGAGGCTGCTTAAAAAAACAGTAGTAGAGGCCCAGCGGAAGTGTATACCGCAAAGAAAGAAGGGTTCGACAAGGTCCAGGAGGGTGCCTGCATGGCTGACAAACAAAGTTAGAGAAGCTGTAAAGAGCAAAGAAGCTTCTTTCCGTAAATGGAAGTCTTGCCCCAGGGAGGAGAATAAAAAACAACATAAACTCTGGCAAAAGACAAGTAAGAAGGTGATACGGGAGGCCAAGAAAGCGTTTGAGGAACGCATGGCTAGCAACATAAAAGGGAATAATAAAAGCTTCTTCAAATATGTTAGAAGCAGGAAACCTGCCAGAGAGGCGGTTGGCCCGCTGGATGGTGAGGGAGGGAAAGATGAGATAAAAGGGGACTTGGAGATTGCAGAGAAATTAAATGAATTCTTTGCGTCCGTCTTCACAGCAGAAGAACTTGGGCAGATACCACAGCCCGAACAGCCCTTCCTAATGAAGGAATTAAATCAGATACTGGTTAATAAAGAAGATGTTTTAGATCAAATTGATAAACTACATTTAAATAAGTCACCAGGCCCAGATGGTATACACCCAAGAGTAATTAAGGAACTAAAGAATGAAGTTGCTGACCTCTTAACTAGAGTATGCAACTTGTCCCTTCAAACGGCCACGGTGCCAGAGGATTGGAGGATAGCCAATGTCACGCCAATCTTTAAAAAAGGGAGAAGGGGGGACCCTGGAAACTACAGGCCGGTCAGCCTAACGTCTGTTCCAGGTAAGATGGTGGAAAGCCTCATCAAAGATAAAATCCTAAAACACGTAGAGGAACAAGTACTGCTAAAGGAAAGTCAGCATGGCTTCTGTAAGGGTAAGTCTTGCCTCACAAACCTTTTGGAATTCTTTGAAAAGGTCAACAGGCACGTGGATGTGGGTGAACCTGTGGATATCATATACCTAGATTTTCAGAAGGCATTTGACAAGGTCCCCCACCAAAGACTGCTGAAGAAACTTCACAGTCAGGGAATAAGAGGGCAGGTCCTCTTATGGATCCAGAATTGGTTGAGGGCCAGGAAACAGAGAGTGGGGGTCAATGGGCAATTTTCACAATGGAGAGAGGTGAAAAGTGGAGTGCCCCAGGGATCTGTCTTGGGGCCCGTGCTTTTCAACTTATTCATAAATGACCTGGAGACAGGGATAAGCAGCGAGGTGGCTAAGTTTGCAGATGACACAAAACTTTTCCGGGTGGTAAAAACCAGAAAGGATTGTGAAGAGTTCCAGAAGGATCTCTCCAAGTTGGAGGAATGGGCAGCCAAATGGCAGATGCGTTTCAACGTAGACAAATGTAAAGTGATGCACGTTGGGGCAAAAAACCAAAACTTCACCTATAGGCTAATGGGTTCTGAGCTGTCTGTGACAGCTCAGGAGAGAGATCTTGGGGTGCTGGTGGACAATTCAATGAAGGTATCGACCTAGTGTGCGTCAGCAATTAAGAAGGCCAATTCCATGCTTGGGGTAATTAAAAAAGGGGTTGAGAATAAAACAGCCAATATTATCATGCCATTGTACAAATTGATGGTAAGGCCACACCTGGAATATTGTGTCCAGTTCTGGTCGCCGCATCTTAAAAAGGACATAGTGGAGTTGGAAAAGGTGCAGAAGAGAGCGACAAAAATGATTACGGGGCTGGGGCACCTCCCTTATGAAGAAAGACTGCAGCGTTTGGGGCTCTTCAGTCTAGAAAAAAGGCGCCTGAGGGGGGACATGATTGAGACATACAAAATTATGCATGGAAGGGATAGAGTCGATAGAGGGATGTTCTTTTCCCTCTCTCAAAACACCAGAACCAGGGGGCATCCGCTAAAACTGAGGGTTGGGAGAGTTAAAACAGATAAAAGGAAGTACTTTTTTACCCAGCGGGTAGTTAATCTGTGGAACTCCTTGCCACAGGAGGTGGTGATGGCATCTGGTCTTGATGCCTTCAAGAGGGGATTGGACAGATTTCTGGAGGAAAGGTACATCGTGGGCTATAGGCAATGATGGATTGTGCAACCTCCTTAGAAAGGTGGAGGGCTACTGGTACCGGGTGCAAGGGAGTGGCAACAGGATGCAAGCATCTTGTAGTCTCATGCCTTCCTGGGGCACCTGGTGGGCCGCTGTGAGATACAGGAAGCTGGACTAGATGGGCCTTTGGCCTGATCCAGCAGGGCTCTTCTTATGTTCTTATGTTCAATGAAGGATTTGGGGTCAACCTGGTCATGTGGATCCTGGCTGACCTCCAATACAGGGCTGTCAGTATTGTAGTACCTGAGGCAGCATGCCAGAACACTAGTGTTCCACTAGGGTGGCAGGAGACCAATGTGTTGGGGACTTGTAAATTTGCCACCCCTCCAATTATGCCACTCTATACAACTATTTCATGGTAAGCCCAGCTTTGGTTGGTAGTTTTGACTATATATGTATGTGGGGGGGGGGGGGGTTTGTCCCTGCGGTGGCACAATGAGAAGATCACTTGCTGCACCAGCTGGGATCTATGTGGGCTGTAAGCCAGTGGGGTGAGCAGAGTGGCTACTCACAGGGCCGTCCCACCTGGCCCTGTCTTCCAACAGCCAGAAATGGGCCTCCCAGAAGCAGTTGGTGGTGATGTCATCATATCACCACAACTATATTTGGATACCGCACTTTGTCCATGACACCACAAACACTCTTCTTGCCATGGCTATATAGTGAGGGGGGGG
>JAJKFI010000002.1:42052806-42123948 GCA_029204185.1 Lerista edwardsae | reverse complement strand
AAAAAATCAAGTGCTTTTTTCAAGACTGAAGATGCCCAAATGCTGTAGCCTTTCCTCCTAAGAGAAGTGCGCCCCAGCCCAGTAATCATTTTTGCCGCTCTCTTCTGCACCTTTTCCACCTATGTCCTTTCTGCACCTATGTCCTTTTTGAGATGTGGGAACCAGAATTGCATACAATTCTGGTGGGGATCATAATTACACAATCAAATCCCTTCCTGCTCGCTTCCCTCTCTTGGTTAGGATAAGGAAGTACTACAGCTGCCACTGAGGTGACCACAACTGAGTTAATGAGGAAGGCCATCAAACAATTGTCTATATTATTGTTCTTTTTAAAGCTGGTAAGCCACCTTGGTAAAGGCAAAATATAAATAAAAGGCATGAAGGTTAGAAGCTACCACTCCAAAATGGCAATCCAAGAAAAGTTCATGCATCATAGGACCTCTGGATTTTGGTAGCCAATCTGAGGGACACATCCTATTTATAAGGAATGGCCTAAGGGCTCAGAAGTGATGGAAGACAGATTTCAAATCAAGGACTAAAATTAAAGCAAAATACAAGTCAAATCCAGTTATCACCCCTGCTAACTGGACAAGAGGCACTTTTCAAGTGGTGTTCCTCTTATATTTAGCAGGGGGAGCGTAACTGTTCCTCTTCACCCCTGTGAAGTGTCTTTTCTAGTGGTGGTGTTCTGCATTTTTTTTTTTAGATTGTGAGCCCTTTTGGGACAGGGAGCCATTTAACTTTATTTTTACTATTTGCCTGTAAATCGCTTCGTGTACTTGTGTTATAAGTACCTATTGATTGATTTCTATTCCAAAACATGTAAATGCCTTGGTTTGCAAGTTACTTACGCAGTGCAAGGTGTACAGCCAACTGTGTTCTCCGATGTGGCCTTGCAACAAAGCCAGTTCCCATTCAAAAATGCAGAGGGATGATAAACACTCAGTCTCTTTTGGTTGCATCTGCTCACCCTACAAAGAGCTTCTATCCACTCACTAGCCTCCACACAATTATTTGCTTGCACATACAATGGCTTTTCAACATGTATCACTTGAAACATCTGAAAAAGAAAAATATTTATTCGGCAATCAATGGAGTTCATTAAGGAAATACCAAACAGCCACACAGAAAACCCATGCTGGTTTCTTAACAGCTTTCAGGGCTTTTTGTATTATCGGTCACTAGTGGACGTGCACCATTACATCTTTCAACTGTTTTCCTCTGTCTAGCCACATCATTATTTATCATTCTGCCACTCTGCTTGTCCTCACACTCTTTCATTCTAAGCCAGGGAAAGTAGTTACTCAGTATGCTCAGTCATGTTATACTTTAAGAAGCAGCTCCTTTTAGGAAAGTATCATTAACTGGAAAAATCAACAAAAAAAATTCTCAACTGAGCAGTAGCCAACCAGCCATGCATCTCCCATAGGGATCAGCATGAAAAAGGGTGTATCTCAGCAGTAGCCCAATGTATATTTCTGATCCAAAAGTTTTCTTCTGCTCCATAATTATGGAATGTCCTCATGGTAACACCCCATGAACACTCCAGACCATTCCCAAGTATCCATTTTGGAAGCACAGCACATCTTTGAAGCAGCTTTTATTTTCTGGGGTTAGATAATATATTAGTTTTTATATGGGACATTTGAACACTTCATGCTTGTTCTAAGGACCATAAAACTAAGTGTATTTTTATATGGTGTTTCAAAACTGAATCCATCTTACGTTTTTCTTGTTGAAGGAGCTCTCATCAAGTTTTTCCACTGCAAGGATGTTTTTAATTGGAATGGTATAAATTGGTTCTTTATCTGCATCAATAAGAAGGAGTGAATTGGTACAAACAAAAAAAGAGCAAAACAGGTAAGGATTGTGTTGCCTGCCACAAAATGTACAACCACATTTCCTATGTTCCATTTTGCATTTCTCAGCAAGCAACTGGTAAATGTAATGAGAGTATGCTTCTCTATCTAACCTGTAGTAACTAATCCACATACATAAGGCCAGTTCAATGGCTCATCTTCCTAAAGTCAACATTTCAGACAGATATTACCTCTGAGTGAGAAATCAATAATGAGTAAACCTCTCAGACACAGATTTCACGTTAAAAATTACCCACAAGAAGTTATGTGGGTAAAAAAAGCCTTCAAAATATATAACTTAGTATTTTACTACTTTGAATATGGACAATATTCCTGCTCACTGAACTACTAGGACAAAAAGTACAATTTACACACACAACTCACAGCACTGCAGAGTCACAAAAATGTAACGAATGATCAAGTCACAAAAAAGCAACATTACTACCTTGTTGCTTATGATAAGTGAGCTCTCTACTCGTAAGGCAGAACCAACGCTTCTTGAAATTCTTTTTTCCAATTCGGGTTCTTCCTTGTGCTCGTTTGTACATCTCCCTGTGAAAAGAACACAGAAGAATAATATGCATAGATTCTTTAAAAATCATTCTCATGAAACAGATCTTTCACATGCATTCACTTACATGTTTAACAGATTCAACTCCTAGGTATGATATATTTTAAAGAACAGAATCATCAAATACATAAGTAGTTATATACCTAGAAAGATATATAGGTATGCATCTAATAGAAATATTAGCTGAAAGCAAATATAACAAAAAAATGTACCAATTATAATGTGTGAACATAATGTAGGTACCAGCTAGAATATCATTGAAGCAAGGTTATTAAGATCTGATTTTCAGAAGACAGTCATTAGTACAAATAAATACATTTATTCATACTATCCTATCTTCTTATGTGAGGAATAATTTTAAACGAGGGTGTAAAAAATTGCTGCAACGTTGAAACTTTCCCCCCTTTATCTTACACATGCAGAGCTAGGTAGTAGAAGTCTGGACTTTTCATCTTTCAACAAAGGATGCAGTCATATTTTCAAAAGCCTCCTCATGCAAAAAAAACCCAAATACCCCATGGCATATAGTTTGAGCATGTTGTACGAATGACCCAGTGCAGATCTCTCTCCAATATACTCCATTAGATGCAAGGTGTTTATTTTCAGTGAAAGAATTCAGAAATACAACTACCCAGCTGCAGTCCGAAGCAGAAAGTCAGGAATTATCACCTCACTCAGCTTAATGCACAGATTAAGTAACGATCTCATCACAAATAAAGGAGATTGTGAGCACTAGCAACAACATGAAAGCCTGTCCATACAGGATTCTTGGGCCTTGAATGGAAGATGGTAATTTATGTAGGACAATAATGTAAAGTTACCATGCACAGCTACTGATATACACATATATATGTAGTCCAAATATTAAAATTCAAGGCTGTTGCACCTAAAAAGTCAAGGGCTGTATATTCCTTGCACCTACGCAAATGTAAAAGGAACACTAACACACTTGTCAATATTCAGTATTTTGTTTTATCAATTACCCTTCTTTTAGATGCACGGGCTCGCTCATGACACTTGGCTCTTTACTTTCAGTAGATACTTCATCTAAAAACTGAAGAATATTAAAAGGTGAATTGTTGTCCAACCTTTAATTGTAGAAGCTTAAACATATACTTGAACATTACCTTGAAGTCTACATTTTGTTCTTATTTGACGTTTATTTATATTAAATGAGTAAGTCCCTTTTTGGTCGACAGGACCCTCAAAGTATTGCCAAATTAAAATATAAAAGAAGAAATTATATACAGCTTAAAGCTACCTTGAAAGTCCAACTAAATAAGGCTGGAAAAGAAAGCTAGACATGTCTCCTGAGTGAGTTCCAGAGTGCAGCCATCACAACTGAGAAGGTCCTGTCCTAGCCCACCAACTATACCAGACTAGTGGGCTCTGAAGTAGAACTTCCCCAATGAATCTCAAAAGGTAGATGATGTGGGAGATGGCAATTCTTTGAGTACTACAATCCCAAACCATTTACAACAGTGGTTCCCAAAGTGTGTGCCATGATGCCCCAGTGCATTGTTGAAAGTAGAGGCATCACAGAAGTCTCTTAATGCATAAATAAAACAAGCTGTGGATGCAACACAGCCCGGGGCCAGAGGCTTCATTTGCCCAGCCTCCATCCCCACACATAACATTGTTCGAGGAAACAGGACATGGGGCCTGCAGGGCTGCTTTGCATATTGCTCTTGTAAGTGGTAGAGCCAAAGTAGACCATATAGGATCATTGGTGAGTACTTGGGTCTGGGACATGAGGGAGTTGAAAAGTGGCGCAGGAAAGGGGAGAACAGTGTTTCTTTGGATTAGGCCAGGAGGGTTGGAGGGTGTTGTGGAGGGAGTGGCTGGGGTAGGAGGGCGGGAGAAGGAGGGAATGGTTAGAAACTCCTGCAGTGCCATATGAGGCCTGAAGATATTTGAGCTTCCCCCAGCAGTTTGTGGCTGTCTCAGAGAAGAAAATGCAGTAGGGAGCCAATTGACAAGACATGCCAAGTGTGCAATAAAGACAGGGTGAGCTCAGTGGGCTCCAGAGGAAGGTATTTATAAAGGGGGAGTAAAAAAAAAGGAGGGTTCTTGAAATTCAGTATGAGTAGGGGAGTTTGAAAATGGTGTTATTTTTTCGCAGATGTTGTAATTTGAAAGGCAGAAAGTGGTGTTGTGTTTTTATTCCAAGTTCTCATTTTTTATTAATTTTAAATGCTTTAAAAATGTACTAGGTAAGTGACATAGTGTCACAGATGCAGCCACAGTATTATTTCCAATTGGAAAAATAATCTATTTTAATTTCTAGAAAATATAAACACCAAAAGGTGGTGTTTTGTGTTTTTATGAGTTTTAAACAAAACACGCATAAGTATGAGGCCTGAGCATAATTAGGACAGCCGCATAAGTTGCCTGGAGCGGAGGTAGGTTGGGATAAATAAAAGTATGCTTTAAAAAAAGACAATTCTTGCTCATATACCTTTTTGACAGCTTCAATGTACTCCTCTTCCTGAAACATTTTGAAAAATTCACACATAAACGTCTCCTTGAAGCTTGACTAGAAGAAAACAAACATTTTAAGTGCCTTATAATAATAAATCTAAACATTGTAGGTAGTCATGTTGATCAACTGGCGAAAGTTGAAAATCACAATCTGGCAATATCTTTGAGGGTCAACCAAAAAATGACATGACACTCTTGTTCAAAATCACACTGAACCACTGTTTAATTATAGTGTTGAATATGTTTCCCTGGTGTTGTATTTATGTTTGATGGAAGGAAAGATTCCACGTTCAATCCTGGGTTCCAGGATTTGCCAAAACAGTACACCTTTGCCTATTCTAAAACAGAGTTTGAGAACAAGTCATTATTGGAAGCTATCCTATCTTAGGTTCAGACGTCACAGCAAAATTAGACTTGTTCCAGGTTAAAGTTGAAAGAACAATCCCTCCTCTGACTGAACACAAGGGGAAGAGAGAGATATACAGAACAAAAATTAAGCCATGATGCCTTGTGATACCTTAACAAAGGCAAAGTCTTGAACAGCAAGTAAGCTCTGTGTTCATCAGGGCTTTTCACCAGACTGTATGCTGAACAGAGCACAAACAAAAAAGGACAATGGGGGGGGGGAGAAGAGAAAGACTGTTCTAGGAACTTAAATGTGTTTTTTCCAGCCTTAAGCTGAAAGGTATAAGTCGCAGCATACCTGTTATGCAGGCCAGTAGCATAGATAAGGGAGGGCGGGGGGGGTGGTAAATGTCTAACGGGATGTTAAGCTGAAGATGCCTTAAAGTTGTTGCGTCCCCACCAGGCTGCAGAGGGTCTTCTGGAGACCCCCAAAAGGCACTTTTGGTGTTCATCAAAAACCAGAAATGCCTTTTGGAGGGCGGGCACAATGATCTCTAACATGTTGTAATGAATCTCTCTTACATTCCCATCTTAAGACAGTTATTTAGGCTCCTGCAAAATGCCCAGCTTTCCCACTCTTTTGTCCTTTAACGTTGAGTCCAATTAAGCGGTCTGGATTATCTGAACTCAAAAGCTTGCTACCATTCTCATTTTAGTTGGTTCTAATAAAAGTACTTTATTAAACGAAGTTATGATTTAAAAATTTTCTAGATGGTGTATGAAAGTTAATATATACATGGACCCTACTTGCCAGCTTGATTAAATTCACAAGCTACAAAAAATGAATTCAGATATCAATTCGTCAACATGTTACGTAAGTGTTAGAAATGACGAATGACCACTGGAGGGAGATGATTCTGAACACAGAAGAACCAAATCCTGGCTGGTCCTAGCCAGGTTAATGGAACTGGCCTTGCTATGTTATGTAATTCCTCTGTTGTTACAAGGTGGAATGGTTGCTCTGACACAAGCAACTACAAAAGCAAACAAAACTGCACTTACTAGCTTGCTTTTGGACAAACTTCCCCAGCTCCCCAGTGTCTGGATAGCTTTTGATATAAGGGTTAACGTTCTAGCCGTCTGTGCATCCTAAAAGAAAAGCAATAGGTTAAGGTGTTCTCTCCCCCTGCTTTTTTTTAAAGACAGGAAATGACAAAGTTCAACCAGATTGAAGAACGTGGGAAAACATTTCTTAAATAGTATCATACTGTTAGAAGAAAAAATATCCATCCACCAAGTACTCTGCTGCCCAACTTCCATCTAACAGTGGGATTTAAATGGAGCTTTCATACAAATTTCAAAGATAGCACAAAACAATGCTTTTGACTGTATTTTTTTCAGAAATAACCTGAATGAAATGACCTTATATATTCCAATTCTAACAGAAACTTCAATTTTACATTTGATATATTTGCGTCCTACAAAAAAACCCCAAGAACTTGCATTTTATTCCTGCAAAACTAGTTAGGCTCTTTAAAAAATTAAACATTTAATTAAACATTTAAATTAAACATTTAAGCTCGCCTTATAAAACACAAACAAATACTGGACATTTAAAAAATAGGCAAAATTTGAATGTTCAAAGATTATTTGCTTTCACAGAATATTATAAACTGAGAAATGAATTTCATTTTGCTCTGCTTTACGTACATTTTATTTTACAGGGGAATAATATATTGGATTACGTTGGAAATGAACATTTCTCTTTATGTTCCCCTTTTTGAATTTAGAATATATCCATCACATGACTATTAAGGACATTCTATTTATTTATTTGAAGAATTTATACCCCGCCTTTCCCATGCCGAAGCAAATGCCCATGGCGGCTACCAGAGTTGGTTACTGCCAATTGCTGTTACCTAGGAAAACTGTATAGGTCCATCCTTGTTATCCATGAGGATCCATTCCCCCGCCATTTCAGGAGCCTACAATCAATTCATCTCTCCATTCACATTACAAATACTAAGTTTATTTCTATACAAGTTGTCCTAATTAAGTTGAACAGAATGTCATCAAAACTTACTGGATGGTGAGGTCGTAAATGGAAAGTATGAGGCGATACTACAGCTACAGCAAAGAAACGGAGAAACACAAAGCTGCTCACTGCAGAATACTGTACATGAGGGTCATCTGCAGAGAAAAACGATGAGATGTAAGATGTACAACTTAGGAAATGAAGACAGTGAAAAATCTTAGCATGAAAACATCAGCAGGAAAAGGACTACTATTATTTTGCTTAATAGGTATCTAGCAATTAGCATGAAATGACGATGTGATTATGCCATATGATTTGTTATGTCTCATGATGCACAATTCAGTACAATGGATATTTTTAAAGTACCTAGTAATAACATTACAAATTCTGTTCTTTGAAAGTGAGTTCAGTGAATTTCTTCTATCGAGAGTGTGCTGGCAGAATATTTTAGAGATTAAGTAATATATCCACAGAAACTATGTTTTATGAATAGGTAGTTGCTACTCACATAACCACAAACAATAGCAGAACATAGCTGCACTTCAAAACTTTACCCAATACAACCACTTAAAACATTATCTTTGCTTATTTTCTGTAGTTAATTTGTTGTCCATATGTGATTTTCCCTCTTAGCTTTTCATATTGCTTCTTTTGATGTAACATTTGCTAAGGCCAAGTAATATTTACAATAATTACAAATTATTCCATTCATGAAAGGTGCAAAACAGATTGGTTCAGCCATTTCAGTTTTTATATGAATGCTACCAGACCCATTTCTTTGGCGATATTGTCATGGACTTAAAGACTGAAATTGTCAGTTACTAACCAAAAGAAAGAAAAGAAACACTTACTAGGAAATCTTTCAGCAGCCAAACATCTCAGGGAACAGAACACATCACACATTAACGTAGGGCAACTTATACTTGATTGTACAACTGTACTGAATACTTTGTCAACATAGTAGCGGAGATTTTCCTGGGAGAATAAAATGATATGAAGGCCATAGCTTTTAAAGGGTACTTATGATTAAAAATGTACTTACAATTAAATTAAAAGATACTTATGAGTTTCATTCTTCCAAAGAAGAAATTCTCATTTAAAAAACTGTATTCATGGTCTCCATACTATCATACAATGAAGCTGAGAACAACAAAACAATACCGACAGTTTTGTAGAAAGACATCCCTAAGATACTTTCAAGTCAAACAGCAGATTACTGGCATATGGGCATACATAATATAGAAACATTTTATGATAGTCAGTGGTTATCAGAAAAAGCTCATACATCACTGACAAATAATACTTTAATCATTATTTGCATAATTGTATCCTGAGTTATACTTCTTATTTGGATCAGAGGTAACTAATATTACTTATCTTATCAAAAAGAGAAACTGAGGGTGCGATCCTATGTACACTTATCTGATAGTAATCCCCATTGAACATGGTGGGCTTTACTTCTGAGTAAGCATGCACAGGATTGTGCTGTAAGATTAAATAGTAGCTAAGCCCAAGGTCACCAGCCCAAGATTTGAAGTACTAAATCACCATCTAATACTAAATAATAGTACTGTGATCTTGCTGTATTCATAGACAGTATTCCACCAACCAGTAGATGTTCTGAGGCCAGGTAAGGACTGTGGAGTGGACTGCAGACCTCCCAGAACACTTCCAGCATGTGACTGGAAGTTAACACCTGTGAACTGGAATACGCTTCTGGTTGTGTCGAAGAGGAGTTGAGTGGAAGCCTGTAGAGTGGGACTGAGGCCACCACCCCACCCTCCCCCCTTCATGGATTTCAGCATCCACTGATTTTGATCTCTCTCTGTGCACGCACCCCGAAACGGTTCTCCCATGGTTACAGAGGGCCCACTGTAATTATATAGCACCTAGAGTGTGCTGAGTGCTTTATGCAGTTTATTCTGACCTTAAAACTACTAATACGTTATCCCTACTGTATTTTGCAACTGAGGAGCCAAGACTAAGAGGGAGCAGCTTGCCTAAGGAAACACAGTAAACTCATTACAGAGGCAAGATTATTACTGCTAAAAAAAATTCTACATAGTAAAATCATTACTACACAGGATTTTCATTACTACTAAAATTAAACATCAGCAACAGTCATCGTGCCAAGTAACTGGCTATATAAAGCTACTGATACAGGTTCCTCAAGAAAAAAAAGTGAACAAAAATTACTGTAGTGTACCTTGTGTGTTTCTACATTATCAGCTTCTTTTAGTTTCAGGGGATCAATCTCACAAGGTTTAGGATTATCACATATCTGAAATGAGAGGCAAGTTTTAGTCATTTTCAAAAAGGACAAGGAACTATTCACTTCCATTTTCTCCTAACTGCGCCAAGAGTGAGAACAGGGGCATATACACATATACACGCAGTTGCTGTTTTCAGGACTATGGCTAAATTTTGTTTTGAAGATGGAGAGGGCCATTTGACACCAGGTCACCTGCAGTTTGAGGTTCACACTGATCCTTCACAGCCATCGTCATCTCAGGAGGGAAACAAACAACTTAAAGAAGCACGGAAAACTGAATTTAGTTGTCTTAATCCAAACCATAATGAGGCAGTTAGCTCAATTTCTTCTGCTCTTTTCTTCTTTCAATACAGCCTAGAAAAAATAGTGTGGGAGGAGCAATCACAGTCACCACTAATATCAGTGAGGGAGGAAGGCAATTCCTTCAAGTCCCTCTCTCATAAGGAGTAACTAACCAGAAAATCCTCATGTTCTACTGTAGCCAAGGTTAGATTTGTGAACTTGACATAAAACTGTATTTTCTTCCGGTGTCTCTCTGGTGTCTTTTTAGATTGTAAGCCCCTTTACAACAGGAAATTGTCAATCTTCTGCCACAGCAGTTACTCTGAGAACTTTTGTTTCAAACTTTAAATATAGACATTTCAAATAAGACAGTTCATTAATTATGGAGGGAAGGTACATTCAAAACAGAAAGACTCATGTTCTAGTGATCACCAAATTTAATGAAAACGTTCCTTAAAAAATACTTTTGTTTCCCCAAAATAGTAAATGTTCACCAAATTTTAGACCACCTAATAATCCTAAAGTGATAACCACATATTGAGTTCTCGTCATTTTCGTAAAGTATTTGACAGTTAAAAAAATGTTCTTGTCGCCCCAAAATAGTAAACTTTCAAAGCATAACCCAAACCCAAACCCTGCATTTGGGGCATATAATTCTGCTAGCTAAATAATAGTATTGTCGCGTAAATGTCATGTTATAGTTTGGTGAACATTTACTAAAAAATATCTGTATAACCATGATTTGTTTTTGGACCATAATGCTAGGGGCTCACAGTTTAATTTGGTAAGCATTTAATTTGTCCCCTAACAGAAATCCATTTCCACTACATCTGTGGATAAATGATTCTTTTTTTCTTGGGGAACTGTGGAGTCTGGGAAGTAAGGCTCACCAAATACGTTGTAAGTTACTATTCCACAATTCACATACAAAATACCTATTAAATAAAAGGCTTCAGTAATATTAATAAGATAGCAGTTATTGTTTTATAGTTCAGATTCCTACAGCAATTTCTGCAATTATTACTTCCTGCCTGGGTATCACTGATATACAGGCATGTTCATATGGAGGATGTTAACAAGACCCTAGAAGGTAGACTTGGACCTTCGACTTGAATAGTTCTACTGTATTTAACAGAATCTGGTACATGGGACTTACTCTCAGGAAATTGTGCATAGAATTATAGTCTTAGACTACATCTCTATAGCAGCAGTACACTTGCTGTTAAAAATCTTTGTATGGCAAACTTTACTAAGGCATGCAGGAGGCTTATGCAGATTATCACCACATGGAAAGTATCAATGCCAATAATGCATTTTATTGCCGGTTGCCAAGAAGAGTTTGTACTATTTGACATGGCTCTTCAAAGGTGTAGAAAGGACTCTACAAGTCTCTCCCATGCAGATGTCTTGTGCGTGTAGGAATCACTAAAGGTAAAGGTTTCCCCACAACCGAATGGTCTAGTTATGACCAACTATAGGGGGCGGTGCTCATCTCCATTTCTAAGCCTGTAGAGCCGGCGTTTGTCCTGAGTACAAGCTTCCGTGGTCATGTGGCTGGCATGACTATATGCCGTAGCACATGGAAAGCCGTTACCTTCCCACCGAAGTGGTCCCTATTTATCTACTTGCATTTTTAGGTGCTTTCGAACTGCTAGGTTGGCAGGAGCTGGGACAAGCAACGAGCGCTCACTCCATTGCGCAGTCTTGAACTCCCAACCTTCCGGTCAGAAAGCCCAGCAGCAGCGGATTAATCCGCTGTGCCACCTGCTGTAAAATATGAAGTAGCTCTTTAAAAGTGCAGAATTCTTATATTCACTGTCACTATCCAGTACACCAAGTACTGGAGTAATATAGCTAATAGACAATACAGCTAAAAGTACAGTGTCCACAGGATCCTTAACAGACTATGCTGAACAAAACTTTTTTTCTCGACTAATTTTGCCCCAAAGAGAAAGGTTTGGGGTGTGAGAAAAATGTAGAAAGAAAAGAAGAAATCTAGGCACTCTGGAAGAAAAGGAGAAAAACGTGCTGGGAACACAAATTGATTGTCAAAATGCTGCATGCTATGAAAAGTCTGGCACGTCACTCAGGCTTTGACACATTGACACAACTGTCAATGTGAATAAAATAAAATAAATAGAAATAAAAATGAACGAATGAATGAATGACACCTTACTACTAAAATTATGGAAAGCAATCAGCACCTTCTCATATAGCACACAAAGGTCCTGCATACTGTCAAGATCAGAACTAGAGAAATATTTCCACACTCTAAACGTTTTAATCTAAGGATTTTAATCTAATTTTAATCTAAGGATTAAAAACCTGGTACAAAGCTGAACACAGTTCCAGATTCTTTAGTACAAGAACGAACTTCGAGGCACCTGGATTTTTTGTCAGCGTTCCCAATATACCCCAAAGGAAGCTATGGATAATGTTACTATACCTCATCTAGGATTGGTTTTAAGGTAACTTTCAGGTAGTGTTTTCCCACTATTTTCATCATCTCATCAAGGCATCGGGTGGCTAAAGAGTTCCCTCTGAAGATTGTATTTGCTTCTCTGCAATACAAGTGAAACAATTCAAAACAGGAGGAATACAAGCCATAGCCACAAACAATTTCTAGAAACGCATGTAGACAACATTAGAAAGTAGAACCCCCCCAATTTCTAATATTACTTAAATATATTAGATAATTTATTAAAATAGATGCCAGCCTAGATATGTAGCTAGAATACTCATCAAGTTAGCTCTAAGCTGTAAGGAAAAATCTGTCCTAAGCCTCATCTGTTATATTCATATAACCCAAAGAAGTCAAAGAGTAAAGTTATGAAGATTCATTAATAAAGTTCCCACGTTTTAAATTCATAGAACAAAAATTCAGTAATCTAATGGCTTCTTTTCCAAGAGAACAAGGATGCCATAGCCTACCCTCTTGGATGACTATTTGGAGTGACCTATCCACTTAACTTCCATAGCACAATTTTCAAGATGCATTCAAGAACATTCAAAAAATTAGAACTTGCTGTTTGTTAGAACATGCTCCCACACTGAATTCAGGACTACAAGCAATTAATAAGTGTTCAAGGAAAAAAATATCCAGAATAATGGGAACACACTCCCATTTTATTTTTAATCTGGTATCGAGGATCTGCACGTTTTTCCTGACCTTAGTAACCATCCTGTCATCCCACAATAGTGGCACAAACCTAACTACTTCCTTGGTATCATGAATGTGAATGCGGCATAAAGCATGTGTGCAACACCTTGGGAGTAAGCACTGCGAGCAAAGTGGTCTGTGCCTACCTGCCCAAGCTGAATGCTGATGATTGCCAGACAGCACAAAGTACAACTGTGCCAGGACCAGGGGAACGGAGAAGGTGGCAAGGAAGGGCCGCTTCTGGGCAGAATGGATGGTGGATCAGGCCTGGGAGGGGTGTGGTACTGGCAATGCAGGCCTCCGTCATATTGTTAACCCCCTCCCACCCCGTCCAGCATTACACTGGGCACTGGCTAGATAGGTGGTGTGGATCCAAGAAGGCTCACAGGTAGAGGTGTGTGCAAACTTATTTTTCATGGAGTTTGGTGTTTTCCAAAGTTAAAAATGCAGAAAGTGGTGTTGTGGGTTTTAGTTCATTATCACCCAAAGGCCTATCTATCCCTTTACCCCCAGGAGACCTCCAGTTACCTCTCTTTAGCTGTACTGGATGCAGCATAGGCCATGCGGTCCTGCTGTGCCAGCACAGCTAAGGACTGAGGTGCAAGAGTCTTGATTGTAGTGCTCTACTGAAACGTACAGAGTTGCTTCAGGTGCCTCAGGGGCCCAGCAGAATTAAGGGTGAAAGTTTGGAGGGGCATGGCTTGGAAAATCTCTCCTGCAATTCTCTAAGCCTGGGAGAAAGTTGGGAAGGGGAGGCTCATGCCAGAAAAAAATGTTGTACAAATGCATAAACAGGTACTTGCCAATGGTATGTGCATCAAGCACTTACTCTGCATCAATACAAAACAACGATTGCAGTCAACCCTTATTAAAAGGACCTTGAATGTTTTATACCATTTGCCAAAGACAGCATGTAGTCTCAACCTACTGAGAAAATTTCACAGATAATTTGAGACAAGCTTCAAAATATACTATACTTTGCATCCACAAAGTAATTAAGGCAAGAGGTAGGCAGAAGAAAATCCAAGTACTTACTGGGTATCCTTCAATTCTAGTTCTGCCACTGCAGTGATAAACTGTACTAATTTATGATGATGTAGCAATAATCTTACAAGAGGCAAAACAGCATCGTATTTATCTCGACAAACTTCCGCCAAAATGTAAGCAGTAGAAGCTGATATTGGCTATAATGGAGAAAGCATTTAAAAAGGAAGGTTATCAGCAGGGGAACCCTGGAGAACTAGACTTTCAAACTTCCAAAACATACAAAAGTCATGTTGAAGTTGATCCTGAGTCATGTAAGACACAGATCTATAGTTCAAGTAGAACTCAGCACATTTGTTAGCTGTTCATGCTGAATCATCACATCCCAAATTAATCAAAGATGTCAATATTGTTGGGTTAGAATTGTCAGGCAATGTCAGAGTGGGACACTGAACATACACGAGGTTCCCATTTATTCACCTCCTGGCCAGAGCTCCACTGCACAGCTGTCTCTTTGTGGAAGCCATTTATTTTTTAAACTCTCACTATTTCACAACCCTGTGGATAACTAATATGCCATGACCCATTCCAACTGAGACGATTAAATGACAGTATCCAAAACACATTTAATATGTGGCTGGTACGAAAGAGAAACCACTTCTGGACATCCTAGTTTGTTAAGGTGGTAGCTTATCTCAAGAACATTTGGTCTGGTATCCCTGATTCAGGCCTCAGAACCTCCAGAACTAAGGCAGAGGTGGGAAAGATCTTGTACCTGCATAACATCTGGAAAATGTTTTCCAACCATCCTTCCTAAAAGAGGCAGATCTGCCTCCAAAATAGCCACCTAGACCAAAGCAATCATTCTTTGAACGTGGCACCCTTGTTACCTGGATGGTTGTACATATCAAGCCATAATGCTCCATAGCAATCCTTTTCAGCTCTTGGATAAAATATGTTCCAGGAAATAGAGTTAGAGAAATGTTTCTCAAACTGTGGGTCAGGAGCCACTAGGTGGGTCATGAGGCAATTTTGGGTGGGTCCCCATTAATTGTGGCTTTTATTTTCATGAGATTTGAGGCTATCATGATATGTGGCTGCATTTGGGAAAACGTTACAGATCTGTTATTTTAACAGGCTACTATGTATATATTTTTAATAATGACAGTCATTAAAATTTTTAATATTGTTTATTCCTATGTAAGTATGGATAGGATTGCAGTCCTTGGGATGTTTGGGGATTTTTTCTTTTAAACAGAAGAGCAACTAATTTGGAGGATTAGTTCTTTATTTTAAATATATTTTTAAACTTATAGTTATTGTAAACTTTAATTTATTTAATTGGATTTGATTTTTTTTCATGGGTGTGTGTGTGTTAAAGTTTTCCTACTTGATGGTGTCAGTTTTAGCCATGACAGCACTTATGGTGGCTCCAAACAGATTGTTATTCTAAAAGTGGGTCCTGGTACTACAAAGTTTTAGGACCACTGTCCTAGAGGATAGATTACTACAAACCTTGCCCCTGTCAGAGGAGGGAAGATGACCAGCACTAACTAGCAGGAAAAAAATCTGTGTGTGGAAACCATAACAGTGAGGCATCTGGGCAGGCAAATCTAGCATACTCTCCCCCACCTGGAATGCCTGATCCCTTGAGGGATGGGGGGAAAAACCAGAAGGAAATTAACCACTGGGGTAATTAAAAAAGGGGTTGAGAATAAAACAGCCAATATTATCGTGACATTGTACAAATCAATGGTAAGGCCACATCTTGCGTACAGTTCTGGTCACCACATCTCAAACAGGACATAGTGGAGCTGGAAAAGGTGCAGAAGAGAGCAACAAAAATGATTACGGGGCTGGGGCACCTCCCTTATGAAGAAAGACTGCAGCGTTTGGGGCTCTTCAGTCTTGAAAAAAGGCGCCTGAGGGGGGACTTGATTGAGACACACAAAATTAAGCATGGGAGGGATAGAGTCGATAGACGGATGTTCTTTTCCCTCTCTCACAATACCAGAACCAGGGGAAATCCACTGAAATTGAGTGTTGAGAGAGTTAAAACAGATAAAAGGAAATACTTTTTTACCCAGCGGGTAATTAAGCTATGGAACTCCTTGCCACAGGAGGTGGTGATGGCATCTGGTCTAGATGCCTTTAAAAATGGACTGGAACAGATTTCTGGAGGAAACGTCCATCGTGGGCTATAGGCCACGATGGGTGGTGCAACCTCCTTACATTAATAGTAGACTACTTCAGAATGCCATGTGCAAGAGAATGGCAACAGGATGCAAGCATCTTGTTGTCTACTGAGCTCCCTTAGGCACCTGGTGGGCCGCTGTGAGATACAGGAAGCTGGACTAGATGGGCCTTTGGCCTGATCTAGGAGGGCTCTTCTTCTATTCTTATGAATTATCACAGGGGATACTGACTGCAAAGTAGACTTGTGACACTGCCAGGCAAATGTGGCTTGATAAGAAGTATCCCTCATTCACTTCCTTCAACTGTTAGTCTCAAAAGCAAACAAAGTACCTCCGCTAACGGTGACTTTAGCAGCAAGTTCCTGAGGGAAGTATAGTACTCTGATGGAAGTACGTAGTCTTCAGCATAATATATATTCAGTCTAAGAGATCCTAGATCATCGCTTTTAGAGGATTTATTTCCATTATCTCGTGGTTGTAGAAGGTACCTAAGAACAGAGTGTAACAGAAAACTTAAGACATTCTGAGCAACAATGTGGCGCTGCAATTCTCTGCACAATCTACCATTTGAGGCAGGGCTTGTCTAATGGGTCGGACATTCTGTGGCAATGCCATCACTGAACTTCTGGGCTGCTGAGCACCCAGAAGCATCCCATGCAAAGCTCAAATTGGGAGGTTAAGCCTCCCACCCTGTTTGCCACATGCCAGACAGTGAATGGCAGAGCAGCCCACCCAGGCTCACTGAGTCCATATTTGGCACAGGGCTCTGTGAGCCCTGTGCAGGCAGCTCTGCCATTCCCTGTTTGGTGTGCAACAAATTGGAAAAAATGCTTCACCTCCCAAACTAATCTTCATGTGGGCCAAACTTCAGCTAGCAAGCTGGGTAACTTCAGCTGATGAGCCAGATCTGGCCCTTGGCTTATAGACTGATGACTCCTAATTTAAGCCGGTACGTAGAAGAAAGTTTTGCTTTTTGCAGTTAGTGTCAATTGATTTGATAGAAATCTCAAATTTTAAATACATACATGTGCAAATTTGATCACATCGGTTATTCCTCTAAGAATAACTATTTTTAGATTTTGAGACATTCATGCATAATTGCATAGTTGGACCAGAAGCCAGGAGAGGATAAAAGGTCGATCACCACCAGCAATTACATAGCACTTTGTATGCGCAAAACACCTCACAGGTATTCTCTTGTAGTTCCCTTGGCCAACCCTATAAAGATAAGTAACATTATCCTTATATTGCAAGAGGCTGAAAGGGTGAATTCTGAATAGAGGCCAAATTTGTTCTGATTCATAGCCATTAAGTCCATTGTTAAGCCAATTTCTTTGAACCATATTGTTGTTCAGTCACTAAGTCATGTCCGACTCTTCGCAACCCCATGGAGCACAGCACGCCAAGCCTCCCTGTCCTCCACTAGCTTCTGGAGTTCGCCCAATTTCATGTTCATTGCTTCGGTGATACTATCTAACCATTTCATCCTCTGTTGCCCCCTTCTCCTTTTGCCTTCAATCTTTCCCATCATGAGGGTCTTTTCTAAAGAGTCCTCTCTTCTCATGAGGTGGCCAAAGTACTTGATCTTCAGTATTTGTCCTTCCAAGGAGCAATCAGGCTTGACTTCCTGTAGGATTGCCCAATTGGGTCTCCTTGCAGTCCAGAGGACTCTCAAGAGTCTTCTCCAACACCATAATTCAAAAGCATCTATTCTTCTGTGCTCTGCCTTCCTTATGGTCCAACTTCCATACATTACTACTGGGAAAATCATAGCTTTGACTATGTGAACCTTTGTTGGCAGGGTGATGTCTCGGCTTTTTATTAAGTTGTCTAGGTTCACCATAGCTTTCCTCCCAAGAAGTAAACAAAGTAAAGAAGTTGAACCATATAGTGTCTGCTAGTTTCTGAAATTCTTGCAAAGACCATTCGACAAAGTAGACCTTTAAGATGCACTTTTTGTGTTCCAAAACAAACTGAATACCAAGGGTCACTTAATGCAAATAGCTATGCCTTAACTGTCAGAGACAATTGCAAATTTAACACAAGTTCAACCACAGAGATTCTATTTTTTAAAAAGTAGACCACACAAGACTTGAATCAATCTACCTTAACTATAAATCACCCTGGGATTTTGGCAATGTTTCCCTTCTTTGGAACTTCCAAAAAAATTGTTAAGTGGTAGGCAATTTAGAGCAAATCTGTTGAAATTTTAAATGGACATGAACATTAACACACAAGCAATTGTTTCCATATGTTGGGTTTCTTACCATGCTGGAGAGGAATCACTTCCTAATACCTTGACAGGAATCTTAATTTCTCCTAGGAAGAGGTCCTGCACCAAGTTACCATTGTTCCATAAATCAATCCTAGAAGGAATATCAGTTGACCATTTACTTTTCTAACTATCATAACCGTATTTTAAAGGAGTTAATGTCATCACAGAGCACCAAACCAACTCAGCATGCACACGCACACACAGTTAAGAATCTCACACCCAGTATTTCCATTAAGTCAAGCAGAAACATTTATAAAAGGCAACCAGAGGATATTGGTTAGCATATTGGTTAAAAGTGAGGCTATCAGCAGGATGAGACAACACTGGTATTGATGCACTCAAAGGAAATACAGTGACACTGTCCTCAGGCACTCACACTTCATTTATTTTTACTAATAGTTCTATTTTAGTGCTGATTCTGGCTTAACAGAATCACTTCACTGACACATGCACTGATTTTTTTTCCAGCATCAAAACAGCTCAAGTTCTTCAGACCTAGAAAACTATAACAGATTTTTCAAAGGCATGCATTCTATATCTGGGTCCTTGAATCTTACCTCACTTACATTTCTTTTAAGACTGCACATATATTAAGAAGAAGAAAATAAATCCAGATGTGTTGTGGCATGAGTGATGTTTCTAAGCCCCCCTGAAATACGTACTATAATACTAACTGATGTTCCAGACTACCCTACCTATAAAAGTCTGTTTGAATGCAGGCTTGGAAATGAGTTATTCATCACCATGGACTGAGGGCCTAGACAAACGATAGCTCCTTTCTAGTGGAGGTCAACCTATTTCCACAAACTTTCTTTCTCTTCCCCCCTTCCATCAGGAGAAAGTAGTGTTCCAATAGGTAGATCCTATGTTCTTTTGGCACCTTTCCCACCAAGATTAAGAAGGAAGAATAAAAACCCCTGGTCATTTACATTTAAGCCTTGATTAAATATAAAGTAACACATTTTCTTCAAGTAACTCTGAATATGCTGTAATAGTTAAATAAAACAAAAAGTTGCCAAGAAACTGACCTATTCAAAGTCTGAAATCAATTTTAATGATTTTTCAAGCACTACAATACTGTTATTCTAAGGGCATTTTTTAATTTAGACCAAGAGGTTCCTTGACCGACCTACCTCCCACCACCACCCAGAACTGAACATTTCTTATCTGGACAGTTTTCAGAAGTCATTGGATAACTTTTTTATTTAATAACACCGTATTTATATACTGCCTTTCTTGGTCATTGGATTACTCCTCCAACTTTAATCCAAGACCATTCACATGGGCAAGCCCTCTCTAAATTCCAAGGGTTTGGGTTTTTGTTTTTTGTTTTACAAATAAAAGTTCTAATCTTTCAAGAACAAATATCATACAGGTGGATCTTTCGCAGTCTGAGCTTCATTCTGACCGCAGTTACCTCTCATGCTAACTGAAAAACAGCTTCTTCACTCCCACCAAAGAGCAGCTGGCATGGCTCTAGTCGTATAATAGTATAGTATAAATGTAATAATTTATTTACATTATATGTAATAATTTATTTACATTATATGTAATATAATATAAATTATAATAGTATAAATACAGGAATATACCTGACTTCCAGTTTCTCAATATCTTCTTCTTCCACCTGAAATTGTGATTTTTTGGTATAACTACTGGACCTGGTTACCTGAAAGTAAAATGCAAAGTAACTTGCTTTTCATTTTGCAATACTCATTTATTCCACACTATTTAAACTATCCAGTTACAAGGACAAAAAAGGTTAAATAAAGAACACCCAACTATCTTGTCACTTTTGTGCCCCAACAAGTTATACTTCATTTATTTTTACTAATAGTTCTATTTTAGTGCTGATTCTGGCTTAACAGCATCACTTTTGCGCTCCAACAAAAATTGGGTCATGACCAGTGAATCCCAGTCTGAGAACTGCTGATCCAGATGGATAGCTGCCCCAAGACCCCATTTTGTATTAACACCACACTCAAGAAGAATAGCCTCTAGAGGGTGGTATAACCCTGAGTCAAATTAAAGGGGCCCAGAGGAGGTTTTGCCAAGTAGGGAGAGAGAGACACCGGTATTTTGGGTTACTATAGTTACCCAATTTCAGTGAGATCAGAATGCCTGAACTTATTCAGACTTCAATTGTTTGGGGATTCAATCAACATTTTAGCCTGAAGAATCCCTGAAACACCATAATATCCCCAGAATCTGGTTCAAACATCTTGCAAAATTTCTTATGTACTTTGGTGGGTCTAGCTACCTATACATTTTTTCAAAGTAGGATATCCGTATTCAGATATATTGGGAATCTACATGGGCGGGTGCAGCCACATTGAAAGGACAAGACAAGATCTCCTATCCTTGCAAGAAAAGATTGATGTGGGCTATATTTTTTCTCCCCTCCCCCACCAGCTTTGGGAATGACTACGGCAACTACGGCAGAGGGGCATGAAAGCATTAACCTTGAGAATGACCAGAATGGAGATTTAATTGAGAAACAAATACTTCTTCCCAGTAGCAGCTCTCAAGATGAAAGGAAGCAAAGGCCTCCTTTCCTCCAAAATCATGGTAGGAGTAAAGAAGAAAGGGAGGAAGAAAGGGTCTTTTTTTAAAAAAATGCCTTTATCACCACAATATCTATGAGTTCAAATCTTGCCCCTAATCATTATTTTGGAAATGGACAGCACACAGCAGTTGTTGGCAGAAGAGATCTGGGTGGATTATTTAACTCTTCCTTCTTCCTCCCCCAACCTTAAGGGCTCTCCAATTGTGTAAAGAAATTACTAAGAATGGTAGCCAAAAAATCTTCAATGACATGCATTTCCCAATCGATTGTGGGTAAAAAGGGCTGTAGATGGCATTCTGAGACCTGGGAAAGCTGTGCATGGCCTACCAGGCCTCAGAATACCTTCTGGACATGAACAAAGTACAGTTCCGATCCTGTCTAGAGGGCATAACTCCAAAAACCCTTGCTAGTTAAAACTATAAGTCCCAAATCTGCAGGTACGGAGGCAGGACCTGTATGCCTGGATATTTTGCAAGCTACACATTCAATCAATAACAGCAAGCATTTGATGAACAAAAGCAATCCTGAGGAAGCCAAGCCAGGTTGTAGATGTAATCCCCAGATTCAAATCAATGGAATTGTACATCACAGGAGGTATTTCAAGCCACATACATAAGAAGCCACAGTGGAAACTTGCATGAACGTCCAACTGGCATTTAGTACAAAGGGGTTATACCCAAGCAATATGAAGCAAAAAACATAATTAAAAGCAAGCAAATATCTCTTTATAAAGAGAAATGAGAAGAAAACTCAACACATTTTCATTCTATTAGCTCAAAAGCGAAAGTTAAAACCTTTCTGTGAGCTACATACAACTCAAATGGTTTTGGAATGGTCTGTCAAGACAATAATCCTTACAAAACCTAGAGTTATAGGTCTGCCTTTGTGTTCAATACCCAGTACCCAATGATGGAAATCTGCTTCTTCTTACTTCTGAACTCTTGCAAGATGTTCACTCTCATAGTTTTAACTTTCCTTTCAAGTCTATGATCTGGCTTGTGTCTACCACTGAAGCTGCCCTTGCTAAACATCAGGTGATCTTCCCACTACTAAACCAAAAGGTAAACTTACTCTTCTTGACCTCTCTTCTAGCTTTGGATATAGCTGACCATGCTTTCTTCCTTGAACCCCTCACTACCTTAGACTTCTACCCCTGTTGTGAGCCTGTTCATTTAGTGCTTTAAATGGAGAAAGTTCATCAGCAGCCTTCCCTCAGGTTTCTGTTCCCTGCTTTTCTTTCTCTCTTGCTCTCCTTGGATGACCTCTTCAGAGACAAAGCCTTTCAATACCATTTTAGGGGGTCCCCTTTGTAGGTCAAGGGTAGTGACTGGAAAGCTTGGGCTTTCAAATAAATGAAATTTCATTTAATAAGAAATAAAGAATAAGTAATCATGTAAATAGGGGTTAATGAGGACAATACCTATATCCACATCCTCCACTGAACTTAAAGAGAGGAACTATATCCAATAACAAAAAATGGAAGAAAGGAAGGGATATGGACTTATAGTCCTGAACCTGTATCAATCAGCACAAACCCCACAGGGGTGGCCCATCAAGAACCAGTCCTGGCTTTATTTTTAATTCCCTCTTTTGCTCTATACTATGAAGTTACTCCTAGTACAGCACTGCAAAACATCGTCATTCCCCTCCCACAGCTAAATTTCAGACTCTTGCTCTGGTCATTTTCTGTTTCAGCTTCCTCTTTAACTTCTCACCTTTATCTCATATTCTATAACTAAAGTCATCCATTCCCCCTCACATATTGTCCCCCCTCAAATCCATTCACATCCCCTTCTGTACCAAGTACAAACTCTTTTTTAAAGCACTCCTTCGCCCTGCCATATTCTATTATATCCCTACCAGTAATTTCCATTCCTCCAATTGTTTTGTTCTCCATGCTTTTGCCCATTTCATCAATACGGGCAATTTCAGCTGTACGCGCCCAGTGGTCCCCAAACTAGTCACAACTCACCAGGGAAACCAGAAGAGGACAATTCCCCTTTAAGGGGAGTGGCCCAGAAATCAGCAGCAGCATGATCTCCATAATTGTCCTGCTGCCGTGAGGAAGCGTCTTTAAAACTTACCTGGGAGTTGCTATGGCTCTCTGAAGGGTCTGGGGGGTCTGCGATGGCTTCTGCAGCCTTCCTGGCAACCCCAAACTGCTGGAAAAAGATAAAAAACCATTTCCAGTTTTTGTCATGAAACCAGAAATGGTTTTTTCCCTCATTTTTCAGCTGTCAGGAGCGCTGCAGAGGGGTTCCCAGACCCTTCAAAGAGCCATAGCTATCCTTAGGTAAGTTTAAAAACCCCTCCCTGCTTGGCAGCAGCAATCAGGGTTCATGCTGCTGCCCTCCCCCCTGCCCATGCAAAGACTTACAGTGCTCCCAACTCCATCAGCTTAGCCCCTCAATTCTCAATTTCAACCGAACCAGGTTTATGTGGTATTGGACTTGCCCACATTCATTACTTTCCCCTTCTTTCCTCTTTCTATATTCTGTTTTCAATTACAAGCTCCTTGAGAGCAGGTGCCAGTCCATTTTTGCCTACAAAATTCTAAGTTGACTCTGATGTATAAAGTTTTTTGCTTCATAATTAATATTCAGGTAGGTAAAGGAAAAGCTTAAAATAGCACAGAGAGGCAGGCAACATACTAACAAGTTACTTTGATAGGAAATTAGTTACCTCAAAATAAAATGTTTCATTAAATTGTGGATTGCTTGTTTTCTTCTTTACCTTTGTCTTCTTTTGGTCATTCCTGTTCCAATATGGTACAGTTTTACCATACAGAACTTGAAACACACAAGTATAAAAATACTATTGACATGACTGAATCATGCAGTTACACAATATTTTGAAGATATTTTATGAAAAATCTAAGGTATTTGGTAAACCGAATGAATTACTGATCACGTGGATTTCTGAAGCTCCACTGAAGTAAATATGTATGTTTAGAACAGACAGCTGCATGTAAAGGACAATTTTATACATAACCATATGCTGCTCTCATTTCATCTGCAGAGTTTGCCCACATACCTGTGTACAGTAGGTCTCTTAAAATGTGCTTAAAATGTCTATGGGATGCTAACTTGAAGCTTTGATGTATACAAAGGATTCCCAGGTCACCTTGGCATCAGAGCATCCAAGAGCATCCACAATAGAAATGTAGTATGTATTAAAGTTTGAATTAAGTCAGAATCATCAGCACAACATGCACAGTTCACCCTAGACCTGCTAAGCAAGTCCCACCATCTGTTGATGTTCCTCATATTCCCCCATCATGCCTCCACTGCTGATTTCATACATCTTAAAAGGCAGCAGTGACTAGCATTCCTTAGCCCAAGTAGTTCCATGTATGACACACACAAATAAAAAGAAAAGCCTTTTTCAAACATCTTACAAATGTACAGCAAAATCCTGTGCAAATCTAGTCAGAAGTTCCAGTGAGTTTGCAGCCCTAACATAGTATGAAAATGAATAATTGCTTGTAAGTAAATTAAATCCCCACATGTTTAGTCAACCCTCCCTTGTTAAATTTATACTAAACACAAGTTAACAATACTATAAGTAGATGACTATATTCACCAACTTACAGTTTTACTTGTAACATTTAGAATAAATGAACACGTTACATTTTGACAGTTTCAATACAAAGACAAAGAGGCACTTTTTAAAAGTGATGCTCCAATGTTTAGCCGTGGAACAAAAACCATTCCTTTTCATCCTGGCATAGCATCTTTCCTAGTAGCTGTTTGCTGGAATCTTTTACATCTTTAGTTTGTGAACCATTGTAGGATAGAAAAAAAAAATTTTTTTTGCTATGTGAACCATTTTGTGAACCTTTTTGTTCATAGTATATATTTTTGTTCATAGTATATATTCTTAATGAATACATTAAAAATTGCTACCTTGAAGGGCCCACAACAGAAACTGTAGCATAGGGGTCACAATTCTGTCCATTGATAAGAGGCAATCCATGACATTCCTTCAACCTAGAATATTTTTTTAAAGAAATGACAAAATTAATTCGATTGCAGTTTGTTTCAAGACTGATGGACAAATATATTGCATTAGCACAAGTTCTACATTGTAATTTAATCTGCTCTGATGAAGTTCTTATCTACAAAATGTAGCATGTATGAACAGATGCCTTTCATCTCTGGTTTTTATTGTATTAGTAATACTAAGTACCAGGTGGCTGACTTTCAAGGCCAAGTTATACATTACATTCATTGCGAAGATCAGACTCCACATGGTGAATATTCTATCCCCTTGCTATAATATTGAACAGCAGCACCCACTGTGTGGTTCAGTGCTACTAGGTACTGAATTTCCCTGCAAGGGTCCCACAGCATTTGTTGCACCAACAGGGAACCTTGTTACTGAGCGTACTGTTAACGTTTACAGCAAAGGCTGTTTTTACTAGTTCTCAATGAGGATTCTAGGACCTGTAGAGAACATGTAGCTCAGGCTTCAAGACTGAAGATTTAACATGAACTATGACACCACTCAAGGCAATGGATATTCTGAGCAAGAAATACAGAAAAATAATTTCACCCATCCCAGCATGGCATCTTTTCCAATGGCTGCTGCTGACATTGCTGCTGACATTGCTTCTGTATTTTTTTAAAATATTGTAAGCCCGTTGGGGACAACTGCTAAAGGAATGTAACGTAAGCAGAGATAAAGAGACATGGAAGGGTTCCTGCCCTAGGATCTCTCTGCAAACCTTGGCCGAGGGCTAGATATGGCCCTCGGAGAGCCTCTATTTGGCCCATGGCAAGCCTCTGGTCCCCTATGAGCTTCTGGCCCTCCTGATCTTGCTGGCACAGGATGCACCCTCCAAGCTGTACTCTGCTTGTATGCAAAGGATATTGTGCAGGTCTGGGAAACCATGCCCAGCCTCCCAGGCCGTCAGAAAGCCGAAAGTAATCACTGCCTGGTTTTCCCAAAGACCTGGAAATTATTTTTTTAGGCCTTCTGAATGCCTTAGATGACTTTCTGAGGGTCAGGGAGCTCTCCCCAGGTTCTGGGTGTTTCTTACCTGTGATTTGCTGGTTCTGAGATATGTATTCCAGCACATTTAAGTAAACTGCTTGTAGGGTGGGGGAATGGGAGTCCATTAAAACATGTGCTATATTTCTGTGGCATGTGTTGGTGCTAGGAGGAATCCATGAACTTTGAGTCTATTTATTCATTCATCCTAGTTCCATCTCTAATATATTTATTTAAATTTTATATTTATTTTTCTGGCCCTCAATATTGTGTCAGATATTTGATGAGGCCTTCTATTCCTGCTAAACGGTTTGGAGATCCTTTTTTTAGGGTAACCAGAAACCTCAACCATAGGCCTTAAATGGTCCTTTAGGTCCATAGGCCTTACTTTTGAGATGTTAGTAAGCAGTTTTAGCCAAACTAAGAAAACTTCCTGCCCATGAGTTTTATTATGATCAAAGCAGTAGTTTGAGCTCAAAGAGTTCTTTCAACAAGCTACATGATTGTAAAAGTCAGCTGATAGGCTTTGATAGACCTCACTGTAGCCTTTGACTAAAATAGGGACTGCTTGCAGATCAAATTATTGCATGTCAGCATGAAGACTCTCCTATTCTGCAAGCGAAGCCTATGAACCTGTTGTAATTCCACTGCCTTTTAATAAGTTCACCTGATAACTTCGTTTTTTCATGCTTTCTCAGAAAAATGGGGGAGAGGGTTGTAGTCTTCATCCTTAAGGAATTGATGTTCATAATTTCTGCCAGAATGAATTGGATTTTTCAGTTAGTTCTGCATTTAGTCCCACTCTAACAGTGAGTTGAGAGGCATAGTCCCATGCAATTCAGCAAGAAATTATGCTCCTGCTCAGGCCTTAAGGATTTGGCTTAGAAGATCTTTTTATTGGCAGCTGTTCTCTTCCTCCCTTGCAAGGGTCAGTTTGTTATTGTGGTGGTAGTAGGACTGAATAGGGTGAGGTAAATAGTTCTGCCTAAACTTTGGATGGTAGTTATTACCCATCAACTTTGGCAACTTGGTTTCTGAATTTCCCCAATTTTGAGTTCTGCCCCTTCATCAATTTTGTAAAACTATACAACAAACTTCACATCATGATACAAAAAACACTATGTTTCAAACAACGATTTCACATGTGCAAGGTTTACTAATCAAGTAGGAATGCTCATTTTCTTTTAAATTTTATTAACTAGTGCTTAGGCTTATGATGTTTCTCGGTGAATTCTAGAACCAGCAATTCCAAAATAAGACATAGCCATTGACTGCATATGATTGCAGCACATACATTCCTGTGCTGCTAAGGAAAACAAACACTTATGGTCAGGCATTGGATAAGAAACATTTTCAAAATCTACTTCTTGGTAGCTCAAAGAATTAAGTTAAAAATCTGATATAGATGCACTATTAAAGTGCTGTATGTCTCTGATGGTCTCCTTGGCCACATATACACAGGTAACAGAATGCATACCATCCTGGTAGGATGGATCCTGGAACATGAGAGATGCTCCTTCTCATGGAATAAAATATGAACTTTTGCAAATAAGAGTTGCTGGACATAATGATTTATGTTCCACCTTTCTCTCCAAATAAACAGAGTGCTCATGGAAGTATACAACACAGGGACACCCCCCCCCCCAGTAAAATACCAAAATAGGAACAAAATGAAAGTGCAAGGATCATAAAGAATAGTGCAATAAGTTATCAGGTGAACTCATTAAAGGGCAGTGGAATTACAACAGGTTCATAGGCTTCACTTGCAGCACTATCTGAATACTGACCTGTCCCACCAGACAAGATCACCAAAGCAGTTTTATAACTTCCTTCAATTTGTATAGACAAGCAGAACTAGCATAAGAGTATCCTTACTGTACTACTAGCTGCTGGCACACTGTTCCATTATCTGTAATCAGCTCATTCAGTTTTAATTCAAGGTGAACTTTTCCCTGTCAATACAAGAAAATAAGGTTTCAGATGGAAGAGCCTGTGTCAATCATATCTCTTGGTATACAACAAATAAAATGCAACATACTTTCAATTTCTCTTACTCATCACTGAAGGTTTATTCCAGTATACACCATGAGTTTAAATACTCTACCATTTTGGTTTGAAATTAAGAAAAATGCAGTGAACTGCAAAGAAGCATAACATCTAGTATCTGCAATTTCAACGGGGACAACTTATCACTGGACTATGTTACCACCACTATCCTGACATCCTCATCTCCCTTCCTGAAAGCTTGTTATAAAGGACATAATTACTGAATAACTGGATGCTATGTGATTATGTTGCCACACAATGACAGTTACCACATAACTTTGTGGTTGCAGTCCTCAGTTTTCATCATCCAGCAGAGAGTAAAGAGTCATAGACTTTATTACGGGCAACACTTCAGACTAACATTCGAAACCAGCACCTGCTTCATTTGAATCCAGTGAGCCAAAAGTAGACAACTTATTTAGTATCAATCACCAAACTGAAAGTGTCAAGGATTATGACTGATGTTGGTCATATAATATGTGAACAAAGTTGATCTCACAACTTTGTGAGCAACTGTTGGATTTCTTAAAAAACAATAATTGTATACAAAAAACTAACCTTCGAAGGAATGTAGCACACATTCTGCTGTGCTAAACTTGACTTACAGGCCTAATTTTGACTTTGCTTGTATTCAAGCTCTCATACTCAAGTTATTAATGTAACTATTGAATATTTACATTAGGAAGATTTAAAAGAGGATTTCTTGTATTTTTAGATGGCAGCAAGGTTTTTTTTTTAAATCAGCGCATGTTTCTAAATGAAGAACTCCTCCTATAAGAGTCTTCAAGAGCAACCTAATACTTTTACATCAATACATTTTTTAAAAATCCAAATCATAATAGAATAGCTTTCGGCAAGGGGAGGATCTAGTCTACTACATAACAACTTCATATTTCCTGGTAGAGGAAAAAGGGTATTCCGAACAGAATAGAAAGGCCTGTGCCCCAGCTTGAAGTAGGGTCAGCTGATCAATGAAGTCTCTTAGCAATGGGGCTGACTGTTAGCTCCAGTCTGGCCCTCGCTTGCAAAAGTTAGGATGTTCATTCAGCCCCAGAAGCCTGAGGGAGACATTGGATAGTGTGATTTGCACGCTTTGAGGCCATTTTTCTAATCCAGCTGCACTCAAAAGGGCTTTGGCTTTATCTGTGCCTCTTAGTGACTGCAGAGGGCTATAGTGGTAGCTGACCTCCCATTTACATTTATTTTTGAGGCCATCTTTCTAACCTGCCTTAGTGCAGCAGTTGAGTGTGACAGTTGGACCAATGTTACAGCATCACCCGAGTACTTCAGCAAGCTGGGAATATGGTTTGGTGGTTAGGACTGGGTGAAATGCTAGTCTCCTGTGAAATTTACCTTCCTTTGCTTGTGCTATTTTTTGAGGCAAATCTCTCCTAACCTGCCATGGCACAGCAGTTGAAAGCGGCAGTTGGCATCAACATTCTAACTGCTCCAAGGCCTGAGGGTGAGCTGAAAATCTTTACTGATGGTAAGAACAGGGTGAAGTGCTGGTTTTTCTATGAAATTCACCCTTCTTCTCTTGCAAATTATATCTTCTGAGGAGAAAGACTTCACAATTTTTCTGCGGGGGAGGGCACTTCTGCAGATTAAGAGGAGCCCTGCTGGATCAGGCCAAAGGCCCATCTAGTCCCACTTCCTGTATCTCACAGTGGCCCACCAGGTACCTCAGGCAGCACACAAGACAACAAGCATTCTATTGCAACTCTCTTGCACCTGGCATTCTGGAGTAAGATTATGACTTCATCCAGCTGCTAAAAACATGTTTATGATTAGACAGTCGCAGGTGGGTTTGGAGCCTCGAAACAAGGAGAAAGGTAGTGTGCCTTTTAGGAAGCAGCGCGCTACTAGACTACATTCTCATAAGAACATAAGAAGGGCCCTGCTGGATCAGGCCAAAGGCCCATCTAGTCCAGCTTCCTGTATCTCACAGCGGCCCACCAGGTACCCCAGGGAGGCACGAGAAAACAAGATGCTTGCATGCTGTTACCACTCCCTTGCATTCAGTACTCTGAAGTAGCCTACTATAATACAAGGAGGTTGCACAATCCATCATTGCCTATAGCCCACGATGGACTTTTCTTCCAGAAATCCGTCCAATACCCTCTTGAAGGCATCTAGACCAGATGCCATCACTACCTCCTGCGGCAAAGAGTTCCACAGATTAACTACCTGCTGGGTAAAAAAGTACTTCCTTTTATCTGTTTTAACTCTCCCAACACTCAGTTTTAGTGGATGCCCCCTGGTTCTGGTGTTTTGAGAGAGGGAAAAGAACATTCCTCTATTGACTCTATCCCTTCCGTGCATAATTTTATATGTCTCAATCATGTCCCCCCTCAGGCGCCTTTTTTCTAGGCTGAAGAGCACCAAATGCTGCAGTCTTTCTTCATACGGGAGGCCCCGTAATCATTTTTGTCGCTCTCTTCTGCACCTTTTCCAACTCCACTATGTCCTTTTTGAGGTGCGGCGACCAGAACTGTACACAATATTCCAGGTGTGGCCTTACCATCGATTTGTACAATGGCATGATAATATTGGCTGTTTTATTCTCAACCCCTTTTTTAATTAC
The DNA here is from genome assembly GCA_029204185.1 of Lerista edwardsae. NCBI lineage: Eukaryota > Metazoa > Chordata > Lepidosauria > Squamata > Scincidae > Lerista > Lerista edwardsae. The sequence continues at coordinate 42,093,301 of JAJKFI010000002.1, read as the reverse complement.
CCTCAAGCCCTTTCTTAATTATTTATATGTAATTTATCAATTTGATCTAAAACATCTTTATTAACCATTATTTGATTTAACTCCTTAGTTAGGAAGGGGCTGTTCGGGCTGCGGTATCTGTCCAAGTTCTTCTGCTGTGAAAACGGACGCAAAGAATTCATTTAATTTCTCTGCGATCTCCAAGTCCCCTTTTATCTCCTCTTTCCCTCCCTCACCATCCAGTGGGCCAACCGCCTCTCTGGCAGGTTTCCTGCTTCTAACATATTTGAAGAAGCTTTTATTACTTCCCTTTATGTTGCTAGCCATGCGTTCCTCAAACTCTTTCTTGGCTTCCCGTATCACCTTCTTACTTGTCTTTTGCCAGAGTTTATGTTGTTTTTTAATCTCTAGGTGTGTGTGATTACAAGTCTTTAGTACTAGGTGTGCAGATTGACAGGGGAAACATCCGGCCAAACCAGACCACCGGAAGGGGGTCATTTCCAAGAGGGAAGCCGCAAGCCATGAAAACCTATCAGCTATCAGACAGTTGACAGGCAGTTGACAATGGACCTGTTGATAACGGCTCTTACACCTAACAGTTGACAACTGTTCTTACAGTTGACAGACCTGTTAGAGTTCTTTGAGGGTTAGGACATGGGTGCCTGTTTTTGGCCCGTTTTCATGGCTTGTGGCTGCCATCTTGGAAATGACCCCCTTCCGGTGGTCTGATTTGGTTGGATCCTTCCCCTGTCAATCTGCACACCTAGTACTGACAGGAACAGTTGACGGAACTCTTGTTGGAGTTCTTGGAGGGTTAGGACACGGGTGCATGGTTTGGGCCCCTTTTTCATGGCTTGCGGCTGCCATCTTGGAAATGACCCCCTTCTGGTGGTCTGATTTGGTCAGATCTTTCCCCTGTCACTCTGCACACCTAGTACTGACTGGAACAGTTGACAGAACTGTTGTTAGGGTTCAACATAACACGGGTGCCTGATTGTGGCCCATTTTCATGGCTTGCGGATGCCCTCTTGGAGACAACCCACTTCCGGTGGGATGACTGCATCAGATTTTTGTTCTGTCAATATGTATCCCGAGTACTGTCAGAAACAGTTGTCAGACCTTTTGTTAGACATGGTTGCACGTCTGATCACAGATTGACCGGACTACCTCTAGCCATACCTTTTTCAAACGATATAATGCTTTGACATAGGTGTCTTTTGGAAGATGAGTTTTATAAAGGGTGTTGGATAAGTGTTAGATCTTGACAATCCCACCCTATGGTATGAGAACTGCTCTGTTAGATCTGTTCAGAACGCCCATTCTGTTCAGAATGCCCTTTTTCCTCTACCAAGGAAAACAGGAATTTTCTGTACCTATGAATTTATGTTCCTGAGCATTTATTGCTCAGATGAGAGTGATTGGATGGAGTGTTCCTGAGAGTTCTTACTGAGTTTCAGGATACAGTATTATGTATATTGGAGATAAGTCTGAAGGGCTGTGCGGCTTGGTTATATGGATTGGAGCCAACAGTCAGCCCCATTCGTTGATCAGCTGACCCCACCTCAAGCTGGTGCACAAGGCTTTCCATTCTGTTCAGAATGTCCCCTTTTCCTCTACCAGGAACATAAGTTTACAAGTAAGGAAAATTCCTGTTATCCTTTTAAAAATGGCAGTACATTATCACTGAGGAAATGAACTGCAATAAGTATTATCATGCATGAATATATACACATCCTAAGCAAGACAGGCTTGTTATTTAGGAAGCAATACAATAAGTTACTGTTCGAACACTTCCGGATTCAAGCACTAAGCATCTCTATAATTAATTGCTATCACTGTACTATACTGTACTGTATTAATGCACAGATGTTTCCCCAAATGCTTTAGCTATTTAGCCTATTTATTCAACAAGGCTACCATGTAATGGCTGTTAAACTGTTCCAATCCTAGAGGCTTTAAAAGAGCACAGCTCCCCTGAAAAGGAAAAAAAGCAAACAGAACCTAAGGTCCTTACTACACCAAAGGAATTACAAAGTTTTTGCCAGGCAATTCATGAACTGTCTCAGCATTTCCCTCTGATAAAATCATGCTTACAAGATGAATGGGAAGCCAATGCACATAGTTTACAAAAATTTATTTACAAAAACAAGAAGGGTATTAATTCAGATTACGGAAGCAATCCTAGACTGAGTTAGGCCAGCATAAACTAAGCCAGCATAGTTTGGCCAGCACAAGGGCCACCATAAAGTATGTTTGGACCACTCTCGTAGTCACAGAGGCCGGCACACAGATGTGAGCCATCTTCCCTGACTCCGAGAATAGTCCAAAAACATTTTATGGTCGCCCTAGTGCTGGCCAAGCTTTGCTGGTTTAGCTTATGCCAGCCTAACTCCAGTTTAGGATTGCCATCTAAGCCTTGTAGTATTAAGATTAAGCCTTGTAGTATTAAGATACTACTGCTATAACTATAGAGAGTTGCGTACACAGTAAAGTGTTAAGAAGTTGATGCTATTTTGGATTTTTAAGTAGATATTTTTTATCACAATGAAAATATGCTAATTAACACTTATACCAGAATCTGAACAACTCTCAAATTCTTGTGTATCTTGTTCACTGTTCTGCAGCAGATCAGGAAATAAGCAGAGCAAATTAAATACAAAAGCTCTCAAGGTGCAGGAGTGTTTTTTTAAACACATTGCAAGTCCCAGCGAATTTTGAGCAATAAGCTCTTCATCAAGAGAAAAAGAGTACAATGAATTGAAAATGACGTAGCAAAAAAGGGAGCCCATATTCTCTGCAGGATAATTTCCCTTAAGTAGCACACGCAGACCTCCAATTTTCATGAAGTTTGCAAGGAATAAAGCTAGCTTGCTTTTGATGTAACCATGCGCAAAACATTCATTCGGAAATTCCACCTTTCAGCTACATATTGTTTTCTACTGTTATTACACACTGCCTGACTGCATAATTGTTGCTCAAAGAAAAGCTGTTTCAGCATTATTTAATGTCCTATGAACAAAATAATTCATTTGGCATTAGACTACCTCAGATATACTGAAGATGTCAAAAGGAAATCAACTACACCAGATGACGTGCCATACTTAGAGACAATGTAGTCAACTGATGCTTAGAGAAATCTAACCTGTCTTGTCAAGGATAAAGTTAGATGTTATTGAAGTTATTAATTACACAGTACTCTAAAAAAGGACTGAACAATGTTACCCCATCACAACTGCAAATTGCCATAAGCTTCTCTGGTAACTATAGGCAGATAGTTGCTGTAGTTCAAAACTTGAATACAGGCATGCCCTGGTATCTGCTGGGGTCCTGTTTTGGACCCTCCCCCCCTACCTGCAGATACTTGAAATCATGGATACCAGGGATTCCTTTTTAAAAAAAGGGGAACATCAGTGGTTTTGCTGAATAAGGTAAAAAAATTTATTTAATATTCCCCTATCTTTTTAACAGGTGTCCCAGTTTCCATGTTATCCGTGGATAACTGAACTGTGGGTACTGAATCAGTGGATACTGGAGCACGCTTGTATAGGTTATACCTCTACAAGTACAAGTATTCACTTCACATTCAGAACTATTGAAGCTGCTTTGCAATATAAAATTCTGATTTTAATTGTATTTACAATGTAAGACTACACTGGGGTAAGAAAAAGAAGTCTGGCCTGAAATACATTAGACGTATTTTCAGTTGCCATAAGTCAAAATAAGTAGATTTAAGAACCCCACAAAGCAGTCTGCATACATACTCAGGATAATATCAGCTGAAAAAAGAACAGCCTAGTTCTCAGAGGTGTGCTATAACAAGAAACATTTGATGACACCTTGACATACAAAGGACATTGCATAAACTTCCTATTTATTCTTGAAAGAAAAAAAAGGATTTGACTTGGAGAAATCCAAGCAGAAGGCAAGTTATATTACATGACTCCAGATTACTTTCTTTATATACATAATGTAAATTCATAAGCTTCCATGACTCTGGCAGAATGTTTGCCAAGCATAGTTTTGTCTGAGGAAAAATACAGAAAGGCCACAATTTCAGATTACGAACACCACAACTTTACAAGCTTTACAATTCAAAAGTGAATTGGAATTTCAAAGCTCATACATTATCAGGCAACTATATTCATTTCACCCAGTAAAGGATTTCACATGAAGCTACAGCTTAATTTTACCTGAACCTCTGAATTTGGATCAACAGGCTGAAGTATAAACCATGTTTCTTTTCCGGAGTATCTGCTCAAATCTTCTTTTTTTATAGGTACTTTTCCTACAGGAAACAAATCAACCAGGTGTGAATACAGTAACCTGTTTGTAACAGTCAAATAAGTGCAAGTGTACATTGGACTTGTTAAAGTCATATGAAAGTCCATTATAAAGAAGAAAAATTAGAGAAGACAGTACTGCATAAAGAAGCCTAAAGGAGCTGTGAGCTTACACACAACAAGGAGAATTAAAGCTTCATTTTTAAGAACAGACCACATTTTGTTCATACTACCTCAGGGAACTGTCTTGTTAATGAAGGGCCCAATCCTATGGTACCCAGTGCTGGTGCTGCACTCACAGTGCCAGGTGTTCAAAAGTGGCATAACGCACTTTGCCACCAGTGGGAGAGACACACAGCACAGGCAGAGAGGCCTGCCCAGTCAGCACTGGGCCTTTGCGCCTAATGGATGCCAGAGAATAGCTCCCAGCACTAAATTATTATTATTATTATTATTATTATTATTATTATTATTATTATTTATTGTCATTGTATTACACAATACAATGAAATTCGTTGACACCCGGAGACCAAACCAACACACACATTGAATTCCCAACAATCCCCCCCAATCCCCACACTCCCCGCCCCCCTTCAAAAAATTCCTCCTCTGAAACACAAACATCCACACAATAGGAAATAATACACAACAGGAAATCCACACAATAGGGAATGATAAACATCCACACAATAGGAAATAATACAGTCCGACTGCCCCTATCTACTGGTACTTCAGTTCATTGTTCAATGCTGTTATGGCTCTAGAGTAAAAACTGTTCTTAAAACGTGTTGTCCGAGTTTTAATAGTCCTATACCTTCTGCCAGAAGGCAACAATTCAAAAAAGTTGTAAGCTGGATGGGAAAAGTCTCTAAGGATATTATGTGCTTTCCTTAAACAGCGGGTGGCGAAAATATCTTCAAGGGTGGGTAGCTGGAGCCCGATGGTATGCTGGGCCACTTTAATAATTCTCTGTAGTGCCTTTTTATCCCCTACAGAGCTGCTCCCATACCATACTAAAATATTGTATGTGAGGACACTCCCCACCAGACAGCAAGAAGGTGGGGATGGGGCAGAACTGGGAGGAAAGGATGGAACAAGGGGAGGTTCAGGCCCAGGGGGTACAAGCAGATACTACAGCTGAACCGTATACCCTCTTCCGATCTGTGGAGACTGACATAGGTCTCTTTGGTTCTGTACCAGCCCAAGAGCTGGTGCAGATCTGAGTAAACCATTGGGGTTGCCAGGGTTCTACACAGCGTTAAGGAACCACTGTTCCCTTACTCTGAAGAGACCTCTGCTAGCTTCCCTTGCCCCAAAGGATACAGATTGGGCTGTAAGTAGAGTTAGAACATATCATGATCAAAAGTGGGTGGGTATCCTGATTAATTCTACCTCCAATTAGTTAACCACATGCAAAAATGGAACTGCAGTCTGTTCTTGATGTGAAAGCAACCTTTCACTTTTTCCTCTTGCACACCTGGGGAGTTCTTAGTTTAGAACTATGTTTGAACCACATCTCTGTATCCTAAATTCATGTTTCACAAACTGTGGGTCATGATCCACTTGGTGGGACATGACCTGATGTCAGGAGGGTCATGGAAAGCTGGGAGCAATCATCTTCGAAGCTGCAGACCTTACTCATGCTATATTCCTTTTATGAGTGTTTACAGTTTCATGAGTTTACATTTTCAAGTGAGGGTTTTTAAAATTTTGTTCTTAGTTCAGGGTTTTTTTAAAATATAATATTTTGTCCTAGTCTTGCTTTCTGTCAGGGATGTTTCATGGCAAGGCAATTGCTGCAGTCCAAGAATGCTAGTTTGCATTTCAGGAGCATCATTTGATTATGTCTCAATGATGGCACTTCCTGCTTGATGATGGCACTTCTGGCTGTGACATCACTTCCAGATTAATGACATTACTTCCGGTAGATCCTGACATAAGTGCCATTCTAAAAAGGGGATCCCAGTCTAAAACATTTGAGAACCACTGTCCTAAATATTTTTTCCCAAATGCGATAACAGTAATAGCATATAATCACTAGGGGATATTAAGGAACAAGGTTTTAGAATAAGGCCCTCAATTTTAAATTATTTCAACATTGATAAGTTTACCACTGAATATTAATCCTTTTCAGTTTAAATGACAAAAATTACATCCTGTATCTACTAATATGCAGGAAACACATCTGCAAAGGTGCCCTGGGTATCTCCCAATGGGGAGGAGAAAGACAAAATATAAATATTTTAAATGAAAATAAAACTAATTACATACCTATACGCAGGTCCCTCTGCAAGACACTCTTGTCATACACATAGAATGATAAACACTGGAATGTCCGTGGTATTTCAAAATAGAACTCTTCTCCAAAAAATGGGCTAAAAATACACAAAGAATTTCTCAGCAAAATTGTTGACATGTCAAAAATGTACAATAATTGTTTAACCATTCCACATATCTCAATTTAAAATGCTTATAAAGAATTCTCCGCTTGAACATAGGCCCTTGACAAAAATTAGGCATTTCTACTCCCCCCTCAAGTTTCCTCATCCATAATAACACTGCAGTTCTCCACGTTATGATTAAACACCACACAGCATGTGAAAAAATATTATCTGCTTTTGGCTCTTAAGAGGTTCAGCATTCTTCTTCCTGAATTCTATTCTTGGTTCACAAGCTGGTGTCTCATCAATCTCAACTGCAGCAACTCCTACACTCAAAAAATTATCCTAGGGACTGCAGAAGTTCATGTAAATTGCTCTAGCGCAGCAATTTTAAACTTTTTTCATCTCACGGCATACTGACAAGGTACTAAAATTGTCAAGGCACACCGTCGTTTTTTTTTACAAATTACAAGACACACTGCAATGCTGGTGGCTGACAATTACAATGGCCCTAGTAATAAGCGACCATTCTACCAACTCCCGTGGCACACCTAGAGACCATTTCCAGCACCCCACAGTGCTGCAGCACACTATTGCTGCTCTAGCGAGTGCTTAGTTACCATAAATACCCCCAAAAAGACTCAAGTCACCAATTGTAATGTTCTAATTAGTGTCTGTTGAACATCCAAAGTATTAAATGGCTTTAGGTGGGAAGGCAGGAGCATTATAGGCAAGTACAGGAAGCCTGCGTTACCGTGAATTTAACTACCTACGGGTGCCAAATCAGACCCTCCCCTCCCAACCCAATTGAACCTGTGTTCAGGTTGTGTCTGAAAGCTTTCTGAAGCCCCAAGAGGCCACACACGTCCAATGAAAACCAGCACAGCACACATCAGCAAAAACACTTCAACCCAAATACTCCAGGCTTCATTTTGAAGCCTGCAGAGGCCATGGGCAGATGTGCCTTTCTGGACTTCAGAAAGCCTCCAGAGCACTGCTCCGGGCACCTTAGGAGATTTGTAGGGCCTCTGTACCATATGGTACATAATATGCTACAGGAAATGCTTAAATGTGAGATTATGGATAGACCAGAGTTATTTCTCCTTAATATGATGGGTAATGTTCAAGATAAGGATAAAAAGCACATTATAATACATCTAAATACAGCAGCAAGATTATTGTATGCCCAGAAATGGAAAAATGAGGAGATCCCAAATGCTAATCAACTAGTAGAGAAAATTTATGAAATTGTAGAAACGGACGTTCTAATGGAAAGGATGAAAGAGGGAGATATAACAAAGATACAAGAATACTGGAGATTGTTTTATGATTGGATAGAAGAGAAAAAATAAAAATTAGACGTAAAAGTTATATCTAGGAAATTTAGGTTGTAGAAAATTCTGTAAATAAGAATGAGGAATAAGAAGTATTAAGATTTGTATGCATAACTTTTGAATTTATAATTGACTAGCTGTTTGCCCGCGGCTTTGCCCGCTTGGAAATCGTAACGCAATAAGACTATATCTTAACGCAATAAGATTTCATAAACTGTCACATTCACTGAACTATGATAAACTGGAAGACTTGCCGAGTTAGCTTCCCTTAAATACGACCATCTAAGATTCCAGTGGGTGCTGGACTTTTCTCAAACGTCATGAGTCCAAGACCAGGGCATAAAGATTTCTAAAAATTTTCAGAAGGTTCTACAGAGTTCCATTCATTCTATTCAACTAAAGCTGGGCTTAAATGTCATCGGGACTGTCCCCAATCAGCTTAGCGATCCCGAAAACTATGGATTTGACACTAATGTCAGTCATTTTGGACATTTTATTTTTCACCCCTTCTCACCCCCCATGCTGATAGGGGCTGAACGTGGACTTAAAAAGCATCGGGAGTGTCACTATTCGTCTCAGCGACCCCAAAAACTATGGATTCGACACTAATATCGGTCGTTTGATTATTTTTACATGTCACCCCTTCCCACCCCCACGGGTGTTAGGGGTGTCTCACCCCCCCCCCACAGTATTTCTTTCCAGATTGTAAGTCATATGTGTACCAAGTTTGGTGTAAATTGCTCCAGGCATTCCAGAGTTACATACACACACACACCCATTTATATATATATATATAGATGAAAGAGATTGTATGCAAACAGTAATGAAATAGTGATGAATATGTGTACCTTTCAATGTATACCTTTTGTGTTGACCACTGTATCCCTTCCCTATGTTTCCCTTTTACCTTACCCATATCTATACATAAAATAAAAATCTTTATTAAAAAAGGGAGATTTGAAGGGCCCTGAAATTCACAACATCCATTGATTTCTGTATCAGCAGAGGTTCCAGGAATGGAACCCTGATGGACACCTTGGGCCTGCTGCATAATAAACTGAAATATTTACTGTTTAGTTCTGTTTTTGTACATATCTGTGATAATTCTTAATATTATGCTATGAGACATTCTGTATGTGAACTTAGAAATAGCTTAATTATAAGCCAACTGCCAATGGTTTTAAAATAAAATGACAAGTTTACTTGATAGCAGGGCACATTGAACAAACTGATGCTCTTGATGTTGCAGCTCTGCTGAAGCTAGGCAAGCATGACAATGATCAGTCTCTTGAATGGGACTTTACTGCAAGCCCCATGCAAAAGAATGTGAGCTTACTAGATAAATCTTCTAGTATATACAGTTTGGCACCAGTACACTGTCTTTTAGAAAGCAGCAATTCAGTGACTTGCTTCCAAACACCACCGCCCAGTCTGTTAAAAGCCAGTTCAGTTAAATGCTTATACCAAGAACATGCTAAAAGGACATAAAATTTCTTGTTCTCATATTAAACACGTGTTTTATTCTATTTTTGATTTAGATGTGTCTAAAGAAGTATGTACTTGCATCTTGGGCCAGGATGTACAAAGCCTGGCTTAAAGGTTGGAAAGTTCATGGGGTAGGCCTCTGTCTTCTACTGTAGCCCTCTGCGTGCACTATGGAAGTGGTTTAGCACCCAACGTGCCTGGGGACTATTTTGCTTGCTATGTGGTATGCTGTGAAGCCATTCTCCCCTGCCTACAAGTGGCTTACGTGACATAAGAGGACTGAACTAGAGTTCAAGGGCATCCTGTCAGATTATTACTATCTGGATATTAACTTGAAGTCTGTCTTCAGTATTAGGAAGTGAGAATATTTTTTCTTACCATGTCAATACTGGTGACATATGACCCCTTGGATGCACACAGGTGGAAGTGTTAGCCTGGGTTACTTGTATTTTTTGATAACAGGGTCCAACAATAGTACCACTAACCTCCAAGAACGATTGGAGAAGAGTTATGCAATAATAAACTCCAAATAACTTTTCTCATCACAGAGATATACATGAGATCATTTCACAAAGTTTTAGAACACCAATGGTTCTCAAACTGTGGGTCTGGGATTGTGACCCAATTTTTGGTGTTTCGCAAAACGAAATGAGCGCACAATCCTACCCTGGAGTTAAGCTGGCACACTTAGGCCAGCAAAGTTTGGCTGGCATCAGAGCCACCATAAAGCGTGTTTGGACCACTCTCAGAGTCAGGGAGGATGGTGCACGTCTGTGTGCTGGCCTCTCAGACTCCGAGAGTGGTTCAAATATACTTTACGGTGTCTCTTGTGCCAACTTTGCTGGCCTAACTCCAGGTTACAATTGCGCTATTACTATGAGATTAGACTATGTACATCAAGGGTTAAACAAGCTGTTAATGGAGGGGAAGCACCACTACGACAATCACCATTATAGCCATGCCCCTTAGCATTGATAAATCAGGCAGCAGCCTCTAGGGTCTCTAAAAAGTTTCAGAACCACTGGTCTATACCATTGCTTTTTAAAATTTTGTATTTGACAGGTAGAACTTGTCAAATACAAGTTTAGTTGACATTGGATGTTCCAAGCCTTTTATATTACATTACTAATGCTTCATTACTGAGCTATTTCTGCTGTTTCAGAAGCTATACCAAAAGGGACAGACCACCAAGAAATTAAAAACTAAAAGATACAGCCCACTTCCCTTTAAGGCTTTAGATGTTACCAAAGGGTTAGTACCCCATTTTAAGCAAGGGTTCTTCATCCCAAGCAAATCTAATAATAATAAAAGACTTACCTTAAAGACTTCTCTACCACTTGAGTGCGATAAACCTCTTCTTGATCCAAATTGATTGTACAAAAACAGTCTCTCATTTTGTTTGGTCCAGAATATGGCACTAAATTTTTGGCTTGACCTAGCAACAAAAGTTGTTTAAAAAAAAATTACCTCAAGTGGGGGGAAAATTAAACCACTCATTTTACAAGATTGCCCATAACCATATATGCAGTTTTCATTCAAAAGGAAAGGGAAAAATATTGCTAACTTCATAATTCATTGCCACTTGATTTAAAGCTTAAACCAGTTAAATTGAAAGCAACAAAATTACCAAGAACCAGAAAAATGTAGGTATAATAGGGAAAAATTTCTACATGTAACTTGGGCTTTTCCCTTTTCAGGTAAGAGCCATCCAGAACAGCACAGAATGCTAGTATATTCACTACTAACCTAAAGGGAAGGCTTCCTCCCACAATCTCATTAACATCACTTCCTGCAACACCTGCACTTCCTTAGAGAAGAATCCTACCTTGGTAGCCGGTTAGGCTTGACATAACTTGTTAAAGCCAATATGCTTGCAACAAAGCAATATAGCTGCAAGTCATAACATACAATCCAGCATAGATATTAACCATCTTCTAATATTTTCTCAATAACACTATCTAGTTTAGTAGTCTATTAAATAAATCTTGATAACTGAACTCTCACACACAGTAATTAAATTATCATGGGGATATAATATTTTCAATGAGAAGTTATATTATGAAATTCTACTTGAATTGTTCACACATTACAGCTGGAAGTAGCTGATTTTTTTTTCAAAAGTGGAAACATATCAGCAAGAAAAATATGCAATCATGCTTCCAATGTAAATAAAGTAGGCCAACATTATTGTTTTGACAGTTCCACTTCAATCATCTACTAATTCCTTTGTAAAAATAAAGTGGTACAACTTAAAGAACACATGGGGCAATTGGTTTCCTCAGACTGAATATAAATACAACACAAATTTTATGGGTGCCTCTGGGTATATTATTCTGCTTGGGCATAAGACAAGTTCAAACTCAGAACATTTAGAGCTTTACTACATCAACAAAATAAAGAACATACCTGAAAGTGACAATTGTGCAATCTTAACACCCTTATACTAGTTTTTGGAAGTATTCTTTAGCTTTTCTGTCTGAACAATTCCTACTACTGTACTTCTAGAGCAAAACACCCTTGTCAAATATCTTTATTACCACATTAAGAGTTCAGCAGAAGTTATATCAAACACACAAGATTGTTAAGCTCTCTCCCCAAGATATCAAAATAACTAAGTTTATTATGTTTAGTAAGTATTTCAGAATCTTAATTTTATACTGATTTTCAAACTGTGGCACACTAGTTTGTCATTTTCCAATGCTGACCAATAATGGTAGATAATTTTCCTTGAGGAAACTACTGTGCACTATAGGTGGGGCCTCTTTATATGCAAGGGTTCCATTCCCGGAATCCTTGCATATTTAAAAAATCTGCAGGTAATTAAGCCCTTAAATTCTTAATTTTGGAGGGACCCCTCCAGGAAACAGCGGAGATGTGCTCCGCTGCTGTCTGGAGGGCGATCTGAGCCCTGCGAAGGCTGCATGCATCTTGGTACGGCCTTGGTGGGGCTCAGGACCCCCCACCCTACCCTCCAGACAGTGGAGGGCACATTGAAGCTGTGTGCACTTGCACATGACTTCGGTAGAGATCAGAATGGGGGATTTTCTCCCTCCCATCCTACAGAGAGAGCTGTGCTCCGCTGCTATCTGTAGGGCCATCTCAGCAGGGCTAAGGGTTCAGCAGGGCTAAACGCACCCTGGGCGGGGCTCAGAATGGGGATCTATTCTGGGTCACATTTTTTGGCCTAAATGGCCATCCTGAGGCCCACTGAGGCTGTGGGAGGACCTGCACAGCCTTGGTGGGCCTCAGAGGAGCTTCTGGAGGCAACCAGCTCCAGTTGCCTTCAGAGGCTTTAGGTTGAGCTTAATTTAGCTCAACACTAGTCTGGGGGAAACTCAATGAGTCAACTCCACAGATGAAAAACCTGCACATAATTAGGCTCAACTTGTACATAGTAAACTTGCCACAGAGCACACAGCTGTGCTAGACAGTATTCTTTTTTTTGTAAATAATTTTTATTTCTTCTATTTAGTTATGGGACAAGGAAATGGATACACATAGGTTAAGGGGAACATAGGTTACACAATAGGTAAATAGTGGAGGTTACAGCCATGAATTATAATTGCCTACAGTATCTTTCTTCTACAGATATCAATCACCATCTTACAACCTCGTAATTTTCTTATAATCTTATAATTCTTATAATTGGGTGCCTCCGGGCAAAAAGGTGGGGTAAAAATCAAATCAAATAATAATAATAATAATAATAATAATTCAATTAAAGTATAGTCTCAATAGCATGTGTACATAATCTCTTATATTCAATTGCTTGCTTATATTTTATTCCCACTCTTACAATTTCATTTAAGCCAATTTAGTCTAGTCATAAAATAATTCCTAATATCGTCATATCTTATCTTAATTTTTATCTTTTTTTAAAAATACATCTATTCCTGTCCTTCCTGGCTTATTATCTTTCACCCTATCTTCGCTGAATCTCAAAGCAATTTCTCCTCTTTAAGCGTACACAAACAAGGAAACAATAGTTGCAGAAAAAAATAAATGAGGAAGAATTACAGCCTAAGTTATAATAGTCTACTATGTCCTACAAATTTCTATCACCACTTAACATCCTTATAAATTTCTATAATCAAATAGTTCAGTTAAAATATAATCTCAATAGGGTGGGTACATCATCTCCTTAAATTTAATTACACTCTTGTTATCTCTAATGTCTTACAATTTCATTAAATGATTTAAAAAGCCAGTTTGGTCCAGTCATAAAATAATTCCTAGTATCTTCATATCTTAATTTTTACTTTTTTTTAAGCAATACATCTATTCCTTTCCCTGTCTGGCTTATTATCTTTCATCCTATATTTACTAAATTTCAAAACAATTTCTTCTCTTAAAACGTACACTCCTCTATTGGTCTAACATTTAACTGTAACATTAATCTATCAATATTTATCTTATAGTAAATTCAAAAGTCTACTCTTTACTCCAATATTCTAGTCTAAGTAGGATTATATAATTTCATACTTTATTATAGTGTCTCATCATATCACCTATATTCATTTTCCATTACTTCTGACCCAAAAAACATCAATTTTATTAATCAAATATTTTAATCCAATTTCATTGTCATCAAATTATCAATATTTCTTAAACAGCCTCCTAAAGTTCAGTATTATTAATGCAAAAAAGGATAAAGCATAAATAGGATAAAAGGATAAAGCAGAAATTTCTAATTTGGCTTATATTCCCATGAGAGCTAGGCAGCAGTGAGAACCTAATGCTAACTAATTTAGGGCTGATGCAGCTGTATCAACAGGGTGCATGCTGCATCCTGCAGTTGAGGGTGCAGTCATGGAAACCTCTCCACAGTAAGTTCTCTAAGACACTTCAGCATTTTCCCCCTTTTCCGGAACTGTTAGAGCAGGATTTAGTCCTTTACATAATAGTTTGTCCTAATCTTGCTTTCTATCATGGTTGTGCAATGGCTGCAGCCCAAGAATGCCAGTTTGCATTCCAGGAGTATATGATTACATCACAATGACGGCACTTCCTGCTTGATGATGTCACTTCTGGCCATGACATAACTTCCAGGATAATCACTTCCGGTTGTCCCCGACATGAATGCCATTCTAAAAAGTGGGTCCCAATCTAAAATGTTTGAGAACCACTGGATTAGAAGATTTCTATAAGGCCCTTCCCCAGGCAGCAAACCTGCTGCTCAAAGAGGTTTACAACAAGATTACAACAACACAAAGCCACAGTAGGCTACAAGCAGCAGATTAATATATAAATGCATCAAAGAAATATAAAGTCCAGCAGGGCCCCCAATATCCTCAACTGTTAAAAAAGATCTCCACCCTACCCATCACTAACTGAAATGTTTTTAAGACCCTGGAATGTGCCTAGTGAGAGGGCCGATTGTAATTCATCTGGGAGGGAACTCCATATTCAGGGAGCAACCACTGAGAAGGCTCTTCCTCTCACCATTGTCTCCCTTTGATTCAGTCAAGGGGGCACACAAAGAAAAGTCTGCTCTGAGGACCTTAGGGGGTCAGCTGGTCTATATGAAATGAAATAGCTATTCATGGCCCTTCAGTAGATTACCCAGTAGCTCAGGCTGCAACCAGTCAAACTTGCATACTCCAGGCATTAGAAACATTGGACGGCCATAGCCCTGATCCTAATGCGGTAAACGGAGAAATGAGAGCAACAATAACCTAAACAGAAAGTGTTTTGTAACCCTTACCAACTCACCAGATCACATTTGAGACAGATTGTTTTCTTCCTTTCCCAGGCAGTGTGGTCATGGGAGTAGGAAAAGAATCAACTTCCTAGGGTATAAAACCTGGAATCAACCTGTATTTCATAATCGCTAAATTATGGAAAGGTTTTTCTTTTATCACCTTTGAAAAGCAAAGCACAACCAGTACATATACAAGACATATCACTATCCCAAGCATTGTTGCACTGTACTACTTCCCACTACCCCAGTGATTCCTGAACTGTGCATCGCAGTGTCCTGAGGTGTCGCAAGACACTTTTTGGGGCATCACAGGCCACCTGCAGCAAGATTACGCAGGAAGCCTGCAAATGACAGTAGAAGGCCCAGTGTGGTGAGCAGAGTTCCAGTGCGCAATTTTTGCATGCTCAAAACTTGCATATTCAAAGCTCAAATGCCTTGAGCCTATTACCTATGTTTGTTGGCCTCCTAAACACTCCCGAAAGGAACTGGAATGTCATTGCCAGTCACTTCCAGGAGTTGCATGCTGCCTCTGCAGCTTGGCAGGGCATCGTGGACTAGAAAACTTTGGGAAGCATTGCATTAGTCAGTAAAATGGTCTAGGAAATAACTGAGGCAATTTCATATTCCTCCTCCCTTTCAGTGAATGCTGAGCTATTTAAGTAGAAGCTAGTTTGGCAAGCCAAGAGCACCAGAAAATTACATTTGAATTGGGAAGTTCCTAACTCAAATCTCAGTGTAGCTGTAAACCAACTAAGTGGCATACTGCCCAGTATCCTGAATGTTCATTCAGAAGTAAATTTACTTAGTTATGTGGGGTCAAGCATGAATAGGACTGCTATCTTCCTCAATTTCAGACATAGAGGCAAGACATATTATATAGCTATAAAGACCGAGAATGTACACTGCTTTGCACTATTAAGAATGGTAAGTGCCATTACAACAAGCAACAAAGGTAAGATTAAAAAGTAAGTTTAGTGTACCAGAATGCTGAGCATGTTTGTGGCTCAATGTCCTGTCTGTGTTTTTATTTCCCTTGGAAAATCATTGTATTTAAGATGCTGAAATTTACAAATTATGCAAATGTTATCAATATGCACATTCAGATTGAAATATAAAGATTGCTAATAAAAACATGTCTATATTGCCACCATTTAAGGAATAGTTTAAACAATGAACTAAAACTGATTTTTTTTTAGCTATTTTAGTTCTGAAGCATTTAAAATGAAATAAGAATAAATTAGTGTGGCCTTTCCTTCAAATGGCCACAAAAATAGCAACTTTTGTTCATTAATTCTAAATTCCTTTAATATTTCAAGCATCAATCAAATTTAGGGTAGCATACAAATGTATTTCAATGCAATGGATGAATCAAACCAGGACTACTTAACTAGTTGACAGTCCTTAGGCGCCATCTCAAGAGAACAATAAATTACCACACAGGAACTTTATGTGTAAGCTTTACCTATAAAGACAGTTTTACGCATTTGTGAGACCTTATAACACATGCATCTTTTTCAGAAGACGCTTCCTCAGAATATACCTCTCCTGGAAAAGATAAACCTGGGGCTTAAGATTTGACATGAAAATGTGATGCTGAATACAAGCAGTTTAATGGTATCATGATCATCAACATTTGGACTCTCTGAGAGTGGAAGCACTTCACATGTATTATCTTGATATCTTTGAAACAATTCTGCAAATATTATCCTCAAATTGCAGTTGGGGGAATGGTTTGCTTGAAACCATCCTGCGAGTTCATCATAGAAGGAAAATTTAAGCCAAAAAAACGTCCACCTTGCAGCTGGTACTACATACCAGGTCTTCTACAGTCAACTTTGATCAACAGAAACATTATGAAACAGAGTTCCGCATCAAAATGGAAGTTAGACATGCTGCAAGACATTCTCCAAAAGATTGAATAAAGGCGTGAGAAAGGAAGTGGGTTACGTTTGACTTACATGAATGTACTTCGATCCCTCCCACCTTCGGAAAACCACTACATCCTGTTTGTCCAAACTGCCCTGAAATCTACGTCAGCCCCATAACATTATCATTATCATGCCCCTGACAAAAACTTCAATTACTCACTTTCACGTTTCCTCACATCCAATATATAAGCTTCTTTGACATATTTTGACACATTTGAAACATATTACTCCTTCATCATCAAACCAGAAGTGTAGTGGCCACTTCCAGAACAAAGTGAACTGACGTCATGCTACATCCTGCATTTCACAAGAACCATATGCATTTCATTTTGTTGATTTTAAAATCAGTTGATTTTAAAGACAAGCCACCAGACTTTGAAGTATTATGGAAATAGATGTTATGCTCTGTACTTCAGAATATTATAGTCTCATTCGAAGAAGCAGTAGTCTAATGGCTTCCCATATTAAAATAATGAAAAGCAAAGCATTTAACACCTACATTGCAGCCAGGTCATCCTCTCAGTGTCACTACTTCCAACTACTAGGAAGCCACAGCAGCTAGGCAAATTAGGGTTGTCTGTAATTGACACAGCATCCAGGAGAATGCATTCCTAGTTGCTGGGAGCTAGTGATGCTGATGAGAAGTTTAAGCAACGCTCCCAACCCCAGCCTAAGTATACTAAGCCTTCTCTATTCTTGCTACTTCCATTCTATCATATACAGTTAAGAAAACTGATCCCTCATCAGTGCCATTCCCCAAGCATCCAGTAATACTACACATTGGCAGTTTAATTTTGTTGTACCGTTTTACCATAACAAGGCTTAGAACTGTTCACAATGGGGAATAGCAAATCTCCTGAACACCTGTCAAACTGTAGATGGGAATCACATCACCCAGGAAGTGATGGGCTGGTATCCCATATCCCAGACATTCCCATGTCTGGTATCATAAGAACATAAGAAGAGCCCTGCTGGATCAGGCCAAAGGCCCATCTAGTCCAGCTTCCTGTATCTCACAGCGGCCCCACCAGATGCCCCAGGGAGGCATGAGACAACAAGATGCTTGCATCCTGTTGCCACTCCCTTGCACCTAGTACTAATACTAATGTAAGGAGGTTGCACAATCCATCATTGCCTATAGACCACGATGGACTTTCCTTCCAGGAATCCGTCCAATCCCCTCTTAAAGGCATCTAGACCAGATGCCATCACCACCTCCTGTGGCAAAGAGTTCCACAGATTAACTACCCGGTGGGTAAAAAAGTACTTCCTTTTATCTGTTTTTAACGCTCCCAACCCTCAGTTTTAGCAGATGTCCCCTGGTTCTGGTGTTTTGAGAGAGGGAAAAGAACATCCCTCTATCAATTCCATCCCTGCCATTCATTATTTTGTATGTCTCAATCATGTCCCCCCTCAGGCGCCTGAAGAGCCCCAAATGCTGCAGTCTTTCTTCATAAGGGAGGTGCCCCAGCCCCATAATCATTTTCATTGCTCTCTTCTGCACCTTTTCCAACTCCACTATGTCCTTTTTGAGGTGTGGCGACTAGAACTGTACATAATATTCCAGGTGTGGCCTTACCATGGATTTGTACAATGGCATGATAATATTGGCTGTTTTATTCTCAACCCCTTTTGTAATTACCCCAAGCATGGAATTGGCCTTCTTAATTGCTGCCGCACACTGGGTCGATACCTTCATTGAATTATCCACCAGCACCCCAAGATCTCTCTCTTGAGCTATCACAGACAGCTCAGAGCCCATAAGCCTATAGGTGAAGTTTTGGTTTTTTGCCCCAATGTGCATCAATGTGGTATCCTTTCAGTGGGATCAGTGGATGATCAGCCACTGTCCATTCCAGACTCACCTATGATGCCATTTCCGTTCTCTCCTTGCACATATGATTGCTTCTTCAACAGACAACCCTTTAAGTAGACCAGTAAACTTCATGCCCCTATATTTGACATATCCATATCCCATGGCCATGTGGCCAACAGGGCTACCCATAAGAATACATAACTTATGTCATTTTTGCCTTCTGTGCTTCATGCTCAAACATTTTCTTCTTCCCCACATCTTTTTAAGAAATCCTCCAGTACATCACCCTTCTTCACACAAAATTAGGTTCATTTTAACCACATGCCCAGTATATGCAAAAAAACACAAAACCCTCCCCTAAATATGACATGCTTTGAACATAACGAAAAGTTTTTATATGAACATCAAGTATAAAAACAGAAGAACAAATTTTTAGGGGCTATTACACACACCTTAGGTGCACAAAAAAAAAAAAAAAAGGAAGCACAGTAAGTATTTTCAAACACATGCACTGTAGAGGGACACTCATCAGGTAGCCAGAATTGGCATGAGCACTCTTGGTCCAGCGTGCACTCAGTGGCCAACTTGCACTTCTCAACATGCAATATCTGAAACCATGCATTCATGGGTTAGGGTGTAGTGCTAGAAACGGGTCTTTGCTCCACCCAACGGGAAAAGCGCAAGACGGCCTTTTGCAGGGTGCTCAAATCTCTCGTGGTCATGGCTGCCAACGCAAAGCCACATTGCCCAGCAGCACCCCGTCCCTCCTTGCAGAGATAGTCATTCGCCTCCCTGCCTCCGTGGACTGACATCGCCATGCCCACACCCACGTCTCTCCTCTCCAGCACAGCCGCCCCGCGAGAAGACACCTTTGCTTTTTCCTTGCACTTCATCGCCGTCCCCGTCCCCCCCGTTAAGCAGCAGGTGTGAGTCCCACACGACTCTCGCGCAGGAAAGACACCCCACCAGCTGCCCACGGTCCCCCGCCCACAAAGCAGGGCGAGCCCACGGCACCCGCCGCCTCAGTGGAGCAGCCCTCGCAGCTTTCTTTGGAGATGCTGCTGTGGCGGTGCCTCTGCTGGCGGCGGCGGGTGAGTCAGTGAGGCCGCCCCGAGGCAAAGGCCCTTTCTTCCGGCTCTCCCCTCCACGCCCCGTCCCACGCCGGACCCCCCGCCCGACGCCCTCCCAGGGACTCACAAATCTTCCCGCGGAGAGTCTGCAGCACCCGCACCTCCTCGGCGCCCCCTTCGCCAGTGGCCATGGCGGGCAGGGAGGGGGGGACGGAAGGGGACCGGCCGCGCAGCCAAGGAGGAGGAGGCCGAGCGTCTCCCGCACGCGCCCTCCCTCGCCCAACTGTATACACTACTACAGCGGCGGCTGCAGCTACCCCTTCCCGGTTACAGCAGAGGCCTGAGCAGCGCAAGCCCCTCCCACTCCTCTCCTTCATTGGCTAAGGAAGCGACAGAGGGCGGGAAAAGGGGGGAGTAGAAGCTGTAGGAACGAGTGGCAACGGCGCGCGCATGCGCCCGCCCCTGCTCCCCGTCTTCCTTCAAGCAGAGCGGGAGGAAACGGCTGTGTCTGTGGCACTGATCGTTTTCGGTGGGGTTCGTTGCCTCGCCCACCAGGGTGTGATCCGCCTCGGCACCTAAATGGAGCTGCCGCGAAAGATTATTACAGCTGCCGTCGTAGCAGAGTAGCGAGTGGTCTCGTCGGTGGCAGCTGCAGTATGTCTCCTCCTCTCAAGCATGTTTTAAACATTTAAATGTTAGTCCGTTCCTGCCACAAAAACGCAGCATCCCAGTAGCCTGTAATAATGGCTTGAGAAAAGCGCTTGGGTGGATTTCTCCGCCCTTTTCATCTGCAACGTGGATTCTAGGCGTACCTCTTCAACACGGGGTTAGAAAAGCACAGAAGATCCTGCAAACATTTCTTTAAAAAAAAGAACTTGAAGTGTACGAAATAAGAATGCACTGAAGTAAAGGAATGCTTATCAGTTAGGTGGCGTTTTCTGAGCAAGGAAAGAATGCATTTTCTTGATGTCCTTACAACAACCCTCTGAAATACAGCAGTAGTAAATAGCGGGGACCAAGAGGATCTTGCTTAAGCCTGCCATTCTAGGCGTCTTATCTGGCTATAAACTCAGTACGCAGATGAAAACCGGGTCCTCTTAGGAGGAGAAAGGCAGAATAAAAATTTGAATAATAATACTTCTGAGTAAACCTGCATAGGATTGCTGTGCATGGCCATCTAGTGAGTTCATGGAAAAAGCAAGATGCAGGCCAGCCAAGGTCTGATTGCAGGGTCAGAGTCACTATACTACACCATTGCTTTTAAAATTAAGGCTACCATTAGTACTGTCCAGAGTTCTGTCCAGAGTATGACACTTTCTTTCTGCATGCTGTGGCTGCTTTGGTTCTTTCTACCAATGGAGTTACAGGGCCTCTCTGGCTGCAAATGTTGGATTTGAAATTCTTTTAAAAAGACAACTATCTTTGTTCTTTTTAAAATGCTATAAGCATTGCTTTGTATAACGATAATAACAAGGAAGAAATGTGAGTGATAAAAAGAACAGAGAAAAGGGGCAGCTCAGAAGAGATTGCCTTGGAAAATGTGCAGAGATTTAGGGTGCAATCCTAACCAACTTTCTTACACTGACATAGCTGTGCCAATGTGGCATGTGGTGCATCCTGCGGTGGGGGGGGAGTCATGGAGGCCTCCTCAAGATAAGGGAATGCCCTGGTGCTGGAAAGTTGGTTAGGATTGCGCTGTTATTTGTTCCTCTGTGTGGTTGGTATCACAATCACAAAAAGTTTAGACTCAAAAAGTCTAAGCAAGAGGATGTATCCTCTCTCTCTAAGCACTATCCTGGCATAGTGGCACCTGTGGGTTTTTTAGTTTTAGATTAAGCCTTGGCCTATGGTGTTTGGAGCAATATTTGCAACCTTCTAAAATCTCTTAGTGTAAGGCAACTCCCCCTGCCATTTGTGACCTCCGTTCTTCTTCTGTTCTGATGGAGATGCTGTAAGTAAGCTATTTAATGCCTGCTTAGAGTGAGCTGCAATGATGGCATATCAACCCACATTAGTATGTTATAATATAAAACAAAATCCACATGTTTTTGGAAGTATTTTTAGCAGGATAGGAGTAGGAGGATATAAGCAGAAGGCTTCAGAACATTGAGTGCAGATGGATATATAATTGTGGGTGCTGTCTCCCTGTGGAAATGGAACATTAACAAGAAAAGATTCCTTTTCATGGGATATGACAGAAAAAAGAACACTTTTAGAGTTGTGCCAGAACATTGTTCAAATCAATTATTATCAATCAGTACTTGGGCTTTGTTCCATTTTGTTAACCACAAATGTGTGGCACTTTGTGAACATGAATGTGCTCCCTAAGGCATCTGGTGGTCCACTGTTCGATACAGGATGCTGGACTAGATGGGCCTTTGGCCTGATCCAGCAGGGCTCTTCTTATGTTCTTATGAATGCCTTGTGCGCATGTTACATTGTTGTGACTTGTGGACCTGGCCCATTTGCTGTCCTGGCGTTCCATTGCAGTCCAAAAGCCTTCTGAAGGCAATACTGAAGGCAATATACAATACTTCCTGTTTTCCGACAAAAACCAGAAGTATTGTATAGCGGTTCTCTGGAGGAGGTGATGGGTGGTACCTGGGGACACTGCCCCCCCCCCAAGGTAATGGTAGGACCGCCACTTTGTGACTTTTATCCATGTCTGTCATCTGTCTCTAGAGTTCATTATCAATACTGTATTCACTTAACACAGATGTTACTATACCATCACTGAATAGCTCCACTGGGCATTAAGGCCTCTAAAACAAAGGGACCCCACTGACAGGTGGCATCAGGAATTGGACAGGTTGAGAACTAGCCAAGGGTTCAGATCCATCAGAGGGTCCACTTGGCCAGGCTGAACCCCGACCCATCAGTAGTAGTTGCAGTGGCAGTATACAGTACATTATCTGATCCCCATTGGAGCCACTATTGGGACCCAGTGCAATACTTTGCTCCAGGGCTTCCAACAATCTGGTGTCAGCACTTTACTTGTAGTGGTAGAAGCAGTGGCCTCAAGTCACTTTTCTTAAATGTTTGGATCACATCACAGTTGAAGAAAATGGTAAAAGATCAGAAATGGAGAATAATATGGATAAAATGGACTAACAGCTCTAATGAGAAGGCACTAACTGAGACATAGTGCTGAGAATCATAGTTTTCATTTATTATTTTCTCTTATTTTCAGTTTTGGCATGCTTTTACATTGCAATCATGGACAATAGAAACTTCACTGCCAGTCACCCCTTATTCATTCATTCATTCATTCATTCATTCATATACCACCTTTTCATAGACATAGGCAGGCTAACCATGAACCCCAATTTATAAAATGGGTTTTTCCAAGTGTTATTCTACGAAACGTACAGAACTGTCAATTTCTCGTTCATAGTGCAGTCTTGTCCTGACTGCACAGCTCTTGCTTTCCAAGTTTCAACAGGCAGCTGCAAGTCAAGCTTCAGATAGGTCTCAAGACGTCAGCCATTTCTTGTTAGCCGACTCCTCCATAGTCCATCACATTCCTTCATGCAGCTCCATCAGCTCTTTCTTAAGGCAAGGCGGCAGCTCAGCCAGCCCACATCTCCTACCCTGGTTGTCACATTGGCCTCAGCTAGGGACAGCGCATGCGACGGACCCCCTCTGATGGCCTTAGAGAGTGAGCCAGGATACAGAAGAAGATAGTCCTTTAGACACCCTGGCAATCCCAAAATGTATAGGACTTTAAAGGTGAAACTATGCCTGGAAACAAACTAGCAGCCAGTTCAGCCACCAGGGCAACAGCTAGAGTCAAACACTGAGGCCAAGCCACCCAGGCTGCTGCTGCATATTGCACCATCTGTCATTTCTGAACTGTGTTCAAGGGTGGCCCTGTGTAAAACATGCTACAGTAGTCAAGGCTGCAGGTTACCATGGCCTAGACCACTCTGGTTAGGTCAAGTATGGCTGCAACTGGCACATCAGGATTGCTACCCTGACTACCAGCCATCTGATGGAGTGTTACGTCCAGGAGGACTGGTGTGCTATTAACTTGCTCCTGTAGTGTGCAACCCCATTCAATGCAGGTTGACAGTCCAATATTTGGGTTATCAGTAAGAGGACTTTTGTTTTGTTTGGATCTCATTTCAGTTTGTTTACCTTCATCTAATCTCCAAATGCTTCCAGGCAGTTGCATAGCTGAGGACCCCACTTTTTAGAATGGAACTTGTGTCAGGATCCACTGGAAATGATGTCATTAACCAGGAAATGATGTCATGACCAGAACTGACATCATAAAGCAGGAAGTTGTGACATAATAAAATGACACTTCTGGAATGCAAACTGACATTCTTGGACTGCAGCAATTGCACAACCATGAAACATCCCTGACAGAAAGCAAGATAAGGACAAAATATTATGTAAAAACACTGAAGCAAAAACAAAAAACCTCACTTGAAAATTCAAACTGTTAACACTCACAAAAGGAATATAGCAAGAGTAAGCTACATCTGCAGCTTCCAAGATGACTGCTCCCAGCTTTCCGTCTCCTACCAAATGGGTCCCTATGCAGTTTGAGAAACACTGCTCTTCAGCATCAGATTGCAGCTGATTCTGGAGCTTTACAAATTGTATCTATCCTTTTTTTTCTGTGCCCTCTGCTAACTAGCCTGATTTTGTCTCCATGTACTAGCAAGTTTCTCTTCTTTTCATCTCATGTCCTCTTTGGCAGCAGAAGAAAAGAAACCATGATTCTATTTTTGTAGAAAAGGCAAAGCTTGGTTGGAGCAAACAGTTTGAATGTCACTTGAGTACATTCAGGACACAGTTATTTAACTGCACTAGTAAAATGTCCACTCACTCTGTGTAGCCGTTTTTTCCTTGCACAACAATTTTTATCATATTTTCTTCACTTGCCAATTGTCAAAATGATGAGAAACAGCTGGTATGCCATGACACCATGTACCACCACTCCTCTGCAGTATCTGTCCTGTTCTTCAGAATGTCAGATGTCAGTTTAAAATGAATTCCTAGCTTCTCTGGGAACAGAAGAAATCTCAGTAACACGTACTCTTTGTACTCAATGAATGATTTCTTTTAAAATTATTGACCCCCATACAGAGGTGAATGAAAATCATGTCAAATAAACTATAGGATTTATTTATCTAATAGTGCTACTGTAGGCGATCCGAATCTTAGCTGAAGTTAGCCTGGTCCACAGTAGTCAGTACAGAAAATCAGGAAATTGTGCCCAAACCAAATGATTGGGCACAAAAAGTGGGCCATTCGTTACACACACTGTACAATGGCTTCTGATGTAGAGAGCCATGCTGGAGTTTGCCTTCCTTTAAACAAACAAACAAACAAACAAAAACAAATTTCCTTTAAAAAAAAACCCAGCAGGATGAATATTTGCATCCTAGGTCAGGACTGGAGAACAGAACTGCATGGAACAGGAGTGTCACACTCATTCCATATAGTGGGCGGTATTCATGATGCCTGCTGAGTGGTGGAAGTGACATCATTAAGCAGAAAGTGATATCATTAAGCAGATGATGTCCAGAAATAAGCACGTTGTTTTCATGTAGAAACTAATTAGCTGCGAATAATGAAAGAGAAAATGTGGAATTCATGATAGTATTTTCAATATATGGAAAAGCCTAATATATATGTAAAAGCCTTTCAGCAACACTGTTTCTGCCAAGGTGTCACTTTGCAGCTCAGTTGCAGCTCAGCAGCTGAGAGGTGCTCTGCAAAGTGATGCATTGGCAGAAGTGGTGCTGCTGAAAGGAAGGCCTGTGTGATACCTGAGCTCCCCCAACACCTTGGCAACATCTACCTCTCTCACCCTTCTTGGTTTGTTCTTTCCCTTCTGAGATCTCCTTCCGTCTCTCCCTTCCAGTCTTGGCAGAAGAAGTGCTGCTGAAAGGGCAGTGCTGGGAGAGCCCAATTATCTGGCGGGCTGGATAAAGAGCTTCTGTGGGCCATATCCAGTCTGTGGATCTTCTGTTTGACACCCCTGGCATAGATGGAAAGAAACAAAGGCACTGTGGGGAGGGGAGGAGGCTTGCTGTAATTTGTAAAACAAACAAACAAAAAAGGCTGCTTGATAAGCACTTTTATGCAAGGAACCATTTAGCCTTTAAGACATATGGTAAGGTAACGCTTTTACAAAGTAATGTAACATAGAGGCAAGCAGTCTCTTGGCGGCAATGTTGACGTAGAGGCACTAGTCAATAGGTGTCCATGACACATGCACAGCAGTAATCTACCTAGCAGATACAATAGCAAGTGAGGGAGCGCAGTGGGGGGAAAATAATACTTTTTAACAGACATAAAATATTATGCTTTGAAGATATATGAGTAAATGTAGTCTACTTGTAACAGATGTGCAACTCGGATGGAAGGCATGTGAATCTCATGCAATGAGGTCACAACTGCATTTATCGTGTAAGAAAGGGATTTCCAAGAACGTCTAATGATGTTCCTGCTTTATTGCTCTTCAGCATGCCCGATAGTTGGGCAACTAACCAGTTGTTAAATAGCTAAACAATATCAGTGTCAACCAACAGTGTTCCCTGCAATTATGTCAAATGTTTGACTGTCAGTCTACACTAAAATCTTAGTGAGGGTGAGATTTCTTAGGGTCAAAGGAGGTATGGGTGCAAAGTATGCTTTTGAACCTTCATTTTTTTTTTTTTGCTTTTTAAATTTATAGCCAGGACAGGGGGATGATGACAGTGTGCAAAACGGTCTGAAATCACAGCAGGGGCTTTGAGTGGGAACCACTCTTGCTGTGGTTCCTGGCATGATTAAACACCTGCATGCTATATAGTGTTTTTTTTAAAAGCTTCTAATGAAAACCAATAGAAGTGTTGTTTTTACTATACATACCTCTTTAATATACCTACAGGTGGCTCCCAAGTTACAAATGTCATGACTTACAGAAAATCATGTCTGTGAAAACACTAAGGGCCAAATCCTATCCAATTTTCCAGAGCTGGTGCAGCCATGCCAATGGGCATGTGCTGCATCCTGCAGTAGGAGGGGAAGTCATGGAGACCTCCTCCAGGTAAAGGAACATGTTCCCTTTCCTCAGGGTAGCTGCACAGACATTGGAAAGTTGAATAGGATTGGGCCCTAAGCCAGCAAGAGCCAGCCAAATCTGGCCACGTGCTTTTTTGCCTGTGTGATAGAGCTGTTCCAACTTATATCACAATGTTAAAATAATGATACCTTTGAAAAAACACTTTCAAAAACAGATTGGTCATTTTAATGAAAGAAACCTATTAATGAAATAATTAATCTTACAATAAATAAAATTGGATTCATTTCATAATTCTGAACACCAGATTTTAATAATTTTTTAAACAAAAATACAGATGCCATTATGTAGTAAACCACTTTCCTTAACAATATGTTATATCACAGACTTGTTTTAATTCTAATTTGGTCAGTAATACTCATTATGCTGACATAATAAAATGCCAATAATTAACTATAAACATGATGCTGCCATCTTAAAACGGATTTTCTATAAATTGTAGAGAACATACAGAGTTACAAAGTTATTGTATTTTATCAAAATATACGAAGCCCTCAAACATAACAGAAGCTATTATTTTCCATATGAATTACACAATTATAGAAAATACTTGTAAAATTATAACTATATATAAATATTACACATTATTGGCTTTGGTCTATAATTGTTAACATACATGTTTTAGAAAATGTCATAATTTACTTACTGGAAATATCTCACTACAGTTAGGCTATATTTTTTAATTGCAATGCTCTCAAAGCATAACAGCTATACATCAAATGCTCCCAGGTTAAAATTAATTTATTTCAATACTGATAGCAGTTGTGAGGAATTTACTTTCTGTGCATATTTCCTTGCAAAACAATACGTTAACAGTAAGTGTTCTATCGTTATATGCTTGTGGAACGGAGGATTCTTATTTTAAATAATGTATACATATGAAAATAATGGCCAATGTTGTGTGCAGTATTATGGATTTTCTTTAGCATTCCTGTGTGGTAAACAGTAGACTGCAGGCATCTACATTTTGAATTTTTGAAATGAATTTATTTACTTTTTTTATAAAGTTCTCTCTTTTTCTGACACTAACGAAATATACACTGTAAAACATTATCTCTCTAGTTACCTTTGCTCTTTTTTGGTAATCTTTACTGTATGAATTTTATAATTCTAGCTATATCAATCGGTGGTGGTCCTGGGGGCTTGCCCACCCTGGGCAAAACCTCAGTCGGCCACCTCCTGCCCCAGATGTAATTGCAGTGATATCATTGTGTCACTGCAATTACTTCCTGAAAATGGTGCCTGGTTCCTCCGATAATTGGAGAAGCCAAGCGCAGCAGCAGGGCCAGCTCCCTGTGAGTGGCTTTGTGCCACTGCAAGGGGTGCTCAGTTCCTCCGATTGTTGGATGAACTGGGCGCCTTTTATTGGCACAAGGCCTCTCCCTAAGAGCAGCTTTGTGCCACTGCAAGGGACAGCCAGTGGTAGTGGCAGCAACAGAGGAGGGTCATGGTGCTTTCCCCTGAAGGGTGGTACCCAGGGACATTTGGCTCCTTGCCCCCCCCCAGGTATGCCACTGATCTCAATGAGTAGCCACAGATAACCTTCAAAAATAAGATATTTTTAATAGCCTATGGCAGCTCACCCTCCTCTTTCAATTACCAATCACGAGACACCACCAAGCTTGACCAACATAAAGCACATATAATGAACAATGTCCAGTTATGTTCTTCATTAGATGAATGTTAATCATCTGCTGAAGAATTAATGGCCTCCTAATGTAGTAGATGACTAGTTCTCAGGTAAGCTGTCAATACAATGAAATATCAACTGCAGACATGCAACCCAATGCTCTAAAACCAGAAGTAGGATTGCACATTGATGAGGACAAGGACAGATTCTCCTCTCTAGCAGAATAATCATCCTTTCAATTCCATAAGGAACCATGAGTATGAAGAGGCTGAGGAACTACCCAGTTTGCATTAATTCTCTTATATGAAAGCCAGGAGACTACAGTCTTCCTGGTATGAAACAGACAATTTGGACCCTCTTTAGGCATAGAAAGACAGTATAGATATTTCCCTCAGGAATTCAATGACTAAGATTCTGCAATAAAATGTTTATGTAGGAACTCTCAGAAAAAAACAGTGCAATTGGGCAACATTCAGATTTCCCAAGGACTCTATGAAGCTTTGAGTGACCCCTGGAAAAAATTGTGCATTTCCGCAACAGCCTAAATTGTTAAACGATAAGAGCCCCATATATTAAAAGACAAAGAAGGTGCCAAAATAAACAAACAAAATGAAGAGAAGAAGAAGCATTGAAACGTCAATAATTTTAAGTTGGACAGTTTAATTTATCCTTGTCCTTGTGGTAGGAAGGTCTGTGATCCATGTGGCTTCTGAAAATTAGTAGGATAGGTCTGCCTCATGATATACCACTGAGGATTTTCAGAACTTGAGTAGTTTGGTAGACAATGAAATGAATACATCTTGGATGCCACATATTTATGCTATATATATCATGGGAGTAAACTAGCAATAGTGTAAAACCCAGGCATAGTCTAGTCAAGTATCCCAGTTTAAATTCATTGACTTAAACTGAAATTAAGGGCACAGTCATTTCCCCTATGAATGTAGCTGTGCATCCAAAAAGGGATTGGCATAAGTTTGTTTTTCTGTTCTTTCTTCCCCACCCTGTCTGGGCCTTGGCCATGGGCACACATTCTCCAGGGCATCAACAATGACATTCAATGGGAGGCCCATGCATTTCTCCTATATATGCACCCTGTGATCCTTTTCCTCTGTTGGTTTTTGGCATGAAGGTTTATACTTGCTGGAGGATGAGTAACTTGGGAGACAAGATCTGCGAAGGAATCCCTGTATGCTTATATGGGAGACATTCATGGGCTTTCCATTGAGATTCATGGCATAGGTGACCTTCCATGTGTATAGCTGTGTCTTGGGGGAAATGGATAGATTTATGTTTAGCTCAATTGTTATCATCTGATAACATTAGCATACAATGAACCTGGAGCACACTTCAGTACACTCTTAATAACATAAAGGTTTATTATTGCCATGAATCTTCACAAAGCTATTCTCTAAGAGCCTATTCAGACTTTAGAATAGCCTGTTGTACTTTTTCAAATCATAAATTTTAAAATTTTTTACCAGATGCTGTACATACTAGACCATGGATCAATCACATTTTTAAATTACAGTACTGAAGATTAATTAAATTAACATTACATTCAGATTCGGAATATGGGGTGTAGTCTTCTCTATCTCTAGAATATCTTCTTTAAAACTATCATATTCTGATTCTATATATTTTATCTTCATTTTGAGCAGAATAGTTTACACTCTACCAAACTGTTCATAATCTGGTTCAGTATTTTTAATTTCTATTAGAAGATTGCAAGTGGGCATATTATTGCCTCTGATTAAGTAATAGACTTTCTTTTGTGGGACATAAATGCTAGTTGGGCTTATTTTAGACTTTCTATATCAGAAATTCTACAATTCCCATTTTTTGCTTTCATGGCATGGCACATTTTTGCATACAATATATGAAATATATTTTAATGCAAAAATACCCAAGTTTTAGAACTATCATAAGTCTGCTATTTTTTCTCATTAGCGACTATTGGCCCAATTCTAACTTCTTTGGCTGTTGTCGGCACACCCCTTCTGCTTGTGCTGACTGCCATAAAGCAGTCACTGCCAGTTGTGAAAGGTGTTCTTGCAGCACATGAAGCTGCACACTGCTGGAATGTCAGTGGGCAGAGCCTTCCTGTGCGCTCCAGGGGAATTGGACGCCACCACTGACAAAGGTAGGGTGATGAAGGAAGCAAGGGGATGGAATGGAGCAGGGGATGGGCAGATTGGATCAAGGAGTGGGTTTGGCCGTGGCAACAGAATCCTAACCCCCTTCCTGGACCTGATCCCACAGAGCAGATTCATATCTGCTATTTATGCCAGCTATTTATACAGGTACGAATAGACTCCCTGTGCTATGGAGCTGTATCCCCAGGTAAGGGAATGATTGTTCCCTTACCCAGGGAGACCTCCACAATTGCAGCCCTGCAAAATGCTGTGGTAGTCATTCTGGTGCTACTGCATTAGTGAGGGGACAGGACAATAGGACTGGGATCTCTATTTCTGATTTCTTTTATTTCAATTAACTTACTCAGTTGTATGATTTTCTTACTCAAAGCCCAACATCTGATGGAATATTCTGAATGCTACTTGCCTCATATCCATGTGTGTCAATGACATTTTGGGTCACTAAAGGTTTAGTTATTTCCTGTCCATCTGAGTCAATGAAATGTTGACTTGCAAAAGGCTTAGTGCTTTCATTAAAGAAGTCTTCTTTTCTATCCTCTTGCTTAGGATTTTTGAACAAATGCTTCTTCTGGTGCATTCCAAGAGCAGCTGCTGTCTTGCAAACTTTGGGGCACTGAAAACAAGCAAATCCTTTACCACTTTGCTCACGTTTATGTCTTTGCTCATGATTTCTTTTGGTAGAAAGATACAAGAAACTCTGACAGCAAAATTGACAGTGATAGCGCTTTTCTCCTGTATGAATTCTCTCGTGTATTTTAAGCGTTTCATTTAGAGTAAATGCCTTGTTGCAGTACTGGCAAACAAAGTCCTTAACACCCAAATGGGTACGTTCATGCTTCGGTAGGTTTCCCGATACCGAAAAGCTCTTCCTGCAGGTTTTGCTAGGATCAGTTTTCTCTCCTGTATGACATTGCATATGCATCTTCAGAGCAGATGAGCTCTGAAACGGCTTTTGGCATAATTCACAAATATAAGACTTGGAAGTAGCTCTATCCCAGTGTAAATGTTCCTGAACGTTTTCTGTAGGAGAGTTCTGTGGTTCACAGAGCTCACGATTAAGATCTGGCATTGTCCTGTCATCTTCCTGTTTAAGGGTCTTCTCTTCAGGAATGTTTCTAAGGGCATAATTTGTGACATGTGTCTTTTCACTTTCTCTACTGGAATTTTTGCTTTTGTGCTTTTCTCTCCATTTTGCCTTTCTCATTTTTCTTAATTGCTTAGATTTCTTTTTTGGTTTGTAATTGTAATACGGTCGCCATGGTTTGTCGTTGGAGTCGTGGTCACTCACATCATCACACATTTCACTAAGTTCAATGTAGTCGGATCTGCAAACACGAGTCACACTTCTCTCTCTCTTTTCTCGTTCCGTAACCTGAACTGTATAATCTTCTTTGGATTCATGTTTAGAGCGTCTGCCTTTTTTGTAAAATAGTTTGGTTCCCAAAATATGTCTTTTCACAATTGCTTCATTCCCTATTTTGACTGTTATTTGACAAAGAGGGGCAACATTGCTATCGGTGGATGTTCCTGGTAATGCAGGTTTTGCAATGTAGGTTTCAGTCTTACTTGAAGCTTCAAAAATACCTGTAGATGTATTAGAGGATATTCCTGAATTTGCAATACACTGTACCTCCTCTGATGTCTCTTCTCTGTCATATAGTGGCACTTTCTTCTTCTCCTTAGTGCTTCTTGTTCTAGCAGTTTTGCTATCCTCTGACCCATGTATGTTGTCATCACTTGGTACCTGGCTGGTTGTAACATCTGAGCTTCCTGTATTACTACTTCCTATTGCATTGACAGCATTGCTATGCATAATTACAGATGAAACTCTACTGCTGTGCACTATCACTGAGGATGCTGAATTATTATAGTTGATAACAGAGGTTGAATTTTCATTGGTATTGCTACTATTCAGGGTTACAACATGGGAATCATATTCCTGAGCAGAGCTACGTTCCGTGGCAGACAATGGCCTTTGAGAAGCATATGTATCATTTTTATGGTCTGATTCTGATTCACCAACTTCCCAGGCAGAAATATTTGGAGTGTTCACAGGTGCTGGTGCTGCTGTTGCATCATTACATGAAGAAGTATCCATGGTAATTGTGTTTGACAGCACATTGTTTGAAAAATTCATTGATTTTTCAGCACTGACTGTATTCTGAATAATGCAGGTATTAGAAGGGGTTTCATTAGCTTGGACACTTGTTTGCATACTTTCGTAAGACGAGTTTCCATAGCTTTTATATGGTGGCCTTCTGCATTTCATTGGCAAAAGCCTATAAAGTTTGTAAGGGTACACATTTGGTTTCAAGCCCCCATTAGCAGTTTTCTTATTTACTCCAAGTCTGTGATCAATTGCATGGAAAGCTTTCTGGTGGTTTTTGAGTATGTAGTATGTCATAAAGGTCTCAAGGCAGAAGATACATTGGTACCGCCTTTCTCCTGTGTGCCAGATTTCATGTCTGGTACGATATTCTGCTAATGCAAACACTTTGTTGCAGTAGTGGCAAGGATAAGTTCTTCGCCACGAATGAACATTTGAGTGTCTTCGGAGACTAGACAAGGTGACATAGGTACGTTTGCAAACATTGCACGTATAAAGTAACTGTCCATCCACAACTTTGACAAAGTGGTCTGTTTCTGGCATAGTGCAGTTTGTAACAGAATAATCAGTAAAGTTATTTTCAGTCATCACAGGCTCTGGGTTTAAATATGAAGTGTCAGTCTTTCCCTTGGAAGTGGGGAAATTGTCTAAAAAACTCTGCTCATTTTCATTTTGAACACATAAATTGCATACTTGTTCATGTGTGTCTAGTTCAGTAGTACTGTCAAATTGTTTGCTACAGTATTTGCATATTAGAGGTTCTTGGGGTTGTGAATGAAGCTGAATATGAGTACTGAACTGGACCCGGTCATGAAATGATTTGGTACAACGACTACAGTTATAAACATGCGGAATGACTGTGACTATGGATCCAGAAATGTGATCAGACTTATTTTCATCTTCTGTGGAAGAGAGATCTCCAGTATTTGTGTGAGAGTTTTGAAAAGATGTGGTGTGATCATTCACTGCTTTTTTGTTACCCTCTGTACTGGTTCCCTTCTGGGTTAATACTTTTGCTATAACTATATCAGTGATCTGGGAATTAAAAGCAGCTTTTGGGGTATTATACACTTGCGTTACTGATTCAACTATAGGCATGGAGTGGACAGCTTCAGTACCACCCTCACCCACTTTACAAAGAGGACTACTTTCATGGTGATAAAAGGGCGTTCGTTGAAAAACATCACATCCTGTAGTAACAGCGTAGGAATGTTCAGCTAATGTGCTGGCTGACTCCACATCTTTGCAAGCGCCATTCCTATCCAGACCCAAACTGGAAGATTTAGTTGTGTCAGGCATTTTTTTAAAACTTGCTCTAAGATCAAGGGGAGAGAACAAATTGTTACTATTTTCAGTTTCAAAAATGGAGTATGCATTTGTGATTCGAGGTCCATTTGTGACGGCGGAGTCTTCTTGTCGTTTTTCTTCTTTGACTTCACCCTTCTCTGTATTGCAAAATGAGTACGGACATGGAGGATTTGAAAAGTTCTTTTCTGTAAGATCTTCCAGAAAGGATATTCCCAGTTTTTTCCCTGCTGCTGCAAGGTCTAAAACAGTCTCCTGTCTTTTAACAACTACAGTGGAACTGTAGATATAGTTAAGTATTTCTGTGAACACGTCAGCCTTGAGGTCATCTAGTTCCAGAACATGCCCAGAAATACAGATAGTATGACTCCAAAATATATTTTTGAAATAAAGGCTGGAAGCAGCCAGGACATTGCTATGGGCTTTAAACTTGGTGTCTTCCACAATTATAGTCACATCACAAAGAACACCTTGAATGCGCTGTTCATTTAAGATGGAGAGAACTGTGTCACTGTGGAAGTCATCTTTGAGATCCTTTGAGTGGGACATGATGGTCATCTGTATAAAAAATAGAAAAAATAAAAAAGAGTTAAAGGTGAAAAAAGTTACATTTTATCAAGTGAAATCTCTAGACTTGGTTTGGAAACAGTTATCTTTATTTAGCCTATTATTCCAAGTATATTTACTATACCTGTGGTTCCCAAACTTTTTAGAGGCCCTAGTGCAGTGGTTTGCAAACTTTTTAGCACTGGGACCCACTTTTTAGAATGATCATCTGTCCAGGACCCACTGGAAGTGATGTCATGACCAGAAGTATCACAATGCCAGAACCAGCTGCTTTCCTGAGAATGCAGCAATAAGTTGGGTTCTTTCGCAGCCATTTTCCAATAGCAAAGTGAATCAGAAAAAAAGGCTATTTACAACCTTGGTACAAGCAAAATAACCACACAGCCCTCCCTCTTTCCAGCATCCCATAATTTCAATCCTCCACTGCCGGATCCTTTCCTCATTTCATGGTCCGACACCAAGGCCCTCAAGTCTGTGCCAGTAAAATAGTTGGCAAGACTTGAGGAGGCCCATTGGCAGGCCAGCACCCTTATCCAGGGGAAGGGTATGTCCACTTTTCCTGATGTGCCTCCAGTGGCTGCCTGGCACTCATAGGATGCCGCAGTAGCCATTTTGCTACAGGCAGCTATGGCGGCCAGGCATTTTAGGATTGGGCTGCCTGTCACTTTTGAAGACTATGGTTGAGAAAAACTACCTTCAGAGAACGGAAAAGAACAAGGAAGTCACAGGAAGCAAAACCTTTTTTTTGTATTTCTTCACCTGTAGGGTGAAGTCTATTTTATCATAGGTGAATGTAAGATGAGCCCTGATAGATCTAGCTCTGCTAGGTCAAACTAAAGGCCCATCTAATCCAACATCCTGTTTTTCCACAGTGGCCAACCTGAACCTCTGGGAAGTCCACAAGCAAGAGCCTGAGTCTGTCCTTTTCTGTCTTGCAATTGGTAGCCAGAGATTTAACACCTCTGAACTTGGAGGTGGCATATAACCACCATGAGCAGATAAGAGACATGTCCACCAAAAATGCATTCATAATATTTTATTTGGAACTGAGTTGTATTACAAATGTTTACAAGGGGATCAACCATCAACCGATCAGAACCACTGAAACATAACCACTGGTCATACATCTATTCCTTTGGTTGGATTATTGTTGTCAGTCCACCCAATCTCTCTCAAACCTTGGTCTCCCTGGATTCCTTACTTGGCAATAAAAATGTAACAAACAATTACTGAACTTTACTCATCTACCTGACACCACCCTTGTGCACTTAATGGTTAATCTTTATTCTTGCTTCCTAGACAGTTTCCTTTCTTCATTCCTGTTTAATGTTCTGACTTTTTTTGTCATTTGATTATGCCTTGGCTTTTTTCTTATCAAACTGCTTCCCCAATCTGGATCCATTGGTCCTGCCTGCCTGCACAAACCTTTCTGCACAGGGATTGTTTCTTTGAGCATGCAAAGAAAGGTCAATTTGGAACTCTGAGAACTCCTGTGCCCTTTGGTGAACTACTTGAGTTTTATCTGGTTTTCAGTTCTGCTCTCTGGCCTGCTTTGATTCTGCATCCTGCTCATCAACACATCTAGGTTATGATCATGCTTCTATCACACAAGAAGACTTATTTTATATCATATTACTGTGCACAGCAATATTAATTTTTAAAGTTTCTCAAGAACATGGATCATTGCAGTACCTAATCCAAATCCCCTGAAGAAGCGCCAGAAGACACCAGTATCTGAATTCCTGCTAAGGACAGTATTTCATCTTAGACACTGCTCGACTTGCTTTTGGTGTCAGATAACGATTAGAATTAACATGGTAACTGCACAACATTCTGTCCCCTAAAAATGCTCCCCGTAAAAGAGAAGTGATATGATGCCAGAGGGAAACTTGTATGTCATTAGCTATGCATCCCCCCCAAAGAACTACGTAGGACAGGTGGATATGGATGAACAGGCCACTTCATTGCAAGTACAAGAAGAGAAGCTGGAGACTGGCAGCCATTAAATGATGGCAGGAAAACGGTGACAAGGTGTATTGGAAAAGGCAGGAGATACCCCGAGGAGATAGGGAATGGTATCAGCAATGGCCCCTTGTCCCAGATAAGTCAGGGATTATAGGGCAAAGTCTTTGCAAGCCTCGGGAGCACAGCTGTAGGCTGATGAGGGAGCTGCTGTAGGCAATGAAGGGAGGTTAGCACAGGTGCAGATGGGCGTGGCTCATGCTAGAGCCTGCCTAGCAACAGACACCGATTGGCTGGCTTCAGTATAAAGTGGGAGGCAGGAGCTGGAGTAAAACCAGTGATGTCATGCAGGGGGTACGCGGAGGTACGCGAGTACCGGTTTCTAGGATTACAGCTGGCCTCGCCCATTTGCCCGCCCACTCGTCGACTCCGCCCTCTGCAACGTTTGAATTTCCTGCATGTTTGAGTTGTCTGCATGTTCTCAGAGCCAGGCAGGCAGGCAGGCAGAGAGCGGAGCCTTTCCTTTCCTTGCCACTGAAAAATGAGTTGCTCTGGGGTTTTAACATGATGCCAGGCCTCCTTAACATGTTCTGGGGGTGCTGTGGAATACTGTTGCAACTGTTGGGTCAGTTTAAAATCATCTGAGGCCTCAAAAAGGGCTTTTTTCATGTCACTTCCTGCCACGACATCACTTCTGGCTTATGACGTCACTTCCGGTGGGCGGGTCCCGACACGTGCCAATCAAAAGTGAGTACCTGTTCTTAAATCATTTAGATGACACCACTGAGTAAAACACCTTGGTAGGTGCTGGAGGAGGGCACCAGGTAGATGCTGGATGGATGGATTGGGACTGCCTGCCTGAAGGACTGTTGGACGGACTGGACGGATTGCTGGACTGGATAAAGGAAGGTAATGTAAGAAGGCTTTTGGAAACTGTTGTATGGCTGCCACGCTCCTGGAGCCACCGAGTGGAAGAGGCAGATGTGGCTTAGGAAAGCTGACTGCCTATTGTTTGTTGGTGGGTTTGTTGGTGCTAGACTTAGGGTAGTTTGGAGCTAAGCCAGAGATGAGGGCAGTCTGGAAGAGGATGGCCAGCTGCTGATCCCAAGCAAAGCTGCTGGAAGAGAGGAGGCCCAGTGGGTGACTGAACCCTCTCCCTCTTGCCTATCTGAGGCTGCTCTGGAGGGGAAACTAGTTAGCCTAGTGTGGGCATTGGAACCCTTGGGGAGGCCCAGCAGGGAATTTGGCAGAACACAAGGGTCAGCCACTGGACGGCCCCTGGGCAGGTGAAACATCCTGACTCAAGGCCAGCCCAGTTTGAAAACTGATATATGCTCCAGAGATACTGTGGTTGCTGCAATTCAAAAGTAATAGAAGTAACTATGAACAGACAGTGGGCATGACATCTTATAAATTCAAGAGTTTATATATGAAAAAAGCAAATGTTTAAAAATATGTGTCTAAATTCCAACATGCATTTGTTTAGGCTGCAACTTACGTGCACTTACCTGAGTAGACATGCCTAAGATTGCACTATAAATATAGTAGAATCTGATGTATGTTTACGCTGAATATTACTCTGATTGTACTAAACTGTACTTTTTGCAAAATTACAAGAACATTGCTGAGAGTCCTTACAACTATGCAGTATCTAGCCATTACATATTTATTGAGAGCTTGGACAAAGACACGGGTTCTTCATTACTCGAATACTTACTAGGCCTCTATTTTACTCTCCCTCTCTCTCACACACAGGAGTAGATAGAGAAACAGAATGGAACAATCTGAAAGTGAAGATGATGAATAATTACAAAAGGGAAATACTGTAAATGTATTGCAGCTCCCTCTAATGGAAAGTACACAGAAGTCTTTTTTTTGTACTTTATTGTGTCCAACTTCTAAACTCCTGTCCTATTATTACAATTTCCTAATCTTACTTAAAAGAATAGTGCTGAACATTATCATTCCTGAACTGTGCCAGTTTAACATTCTGAACACTAAAGATTACTGAATTACCCAAGGGTCTACATCAGTGTTTCCCAAACCTTTTTGACTGCAACACTAAGTACACTTTTTATTTCAATCTGGTGATCCATTGAGTTGGTACATGTTAACTTTGTATCCTTTTTTTGTTGAAAAGTGGTCTCTAGATGTTATTAATATTATCAGCATTGTTAATGTTAATTCACTCCAGAAAGCTCAGTGATGATCCCACCTTATTGAAGCTACCTGCAGGGCTTCAATTCCAGCTGTGCAGCCATCTGGCTGCACAGGTTATAGGGAATGCTGCTTTCCACAGCTTTCAGGAACACCCACACAACCCTCATTTGAGTCATGACGTCTAACCTTGGAATCAGTAGTATACATGCTTATGACATATTAATAGTGCCTTCTAGAAATATGTCTAATCTACAACAAAGACAATACAAATAGTTGGTTTTAATTAAAATACTATGGTGATAAACTGTTTTATTTTTAAAAAAACAAGGGATTTGATGGCTCTCAATTTTGGGAAAATTGTATATTGTGAGCCAAATTTCTAATTTTTTACAATATCAAGTCTTTGGTTTTGATGGCTGCAAAGATTACCTTTCTGGCAATCCAACTGGGTAACTAGCTAAACAGGTCTGTTCCTGAATTGCACTGTTCCAATTAAAGGCTTGATTAGCAAACTGCTGAATCATCAAAAGCCATCAACAACAATGAAACATCAAGGAGAGTGCTTAATTAGGAAATGAATCCAGAGACAGGAAACACTCGAGTGTGAGAACTTCTGGTGAAATAATGCAAGCGAATAAATATGTACGAGGCAGTAAGGAGATTGTTTCTTTGAAGAAATTAAACATACACAGTCACAGCCCTATCCTATACTTACTGGCTTATGTCCTAACTTCTCTTCTGCTGGTGCTGTTATAAAGCAGTCAGCACTGTTGTAAAAGGTGCTCTGGCAGTAGCATGCTGTCAGACACCAATGGGAAGGCCAGTGCCTTTCTGCCTGCCTTATCAGTTCTTCTGCCACAGCAGGTAAACCAGTAGGAAAGGCAGGAGGGGTGTACCAGGGGCAGGGAGGCTGTGGGAGGGGGTGGATTAGGCTGCACCAGCAGGAAACGGAGAGGGAGGATAGGGTTGGGCTCCAAGAAACTGAAATTCCTAGTTTCTTGGCAAAAGGGCACTAAGGGCTCAATCCTAACCAGGAGTTAGGCCAGCACAGTTAGGCCAGCAAAGTTTGCCTGGCACAAGGGCCACTATAAAGTATGTTTCGACCACTCTCGGAGTCAGAGAGGCCAACACACAGATGTGCGCCATCCTCCAACTCCAAGAGTGTCCAAATCAACTTTATGGTGACTCTTGTGCTGGCCAGATGTTGCTAGCCTAACTGTGCCAGCCTGACCCCAGGTTAGGATTATGTCCTAAGGGCGCTAATCTTAACTAACTTTCCAGCATCAGAGTAAGGGCAATGCAGCTCCAAGGTAAGGAAACAAACATTCCCTTACCTTGAGGAGGCCTCTGTGACTGCCCCCCAACTGCAGGATGCAGCACATGACCCATTGCCACAGCGATGTCAGTACTGGAATGTTAGTTAGGATTGCGGCCTAAGCTGGAGAAGGACAAGGGAAGAAATGAGCAAGTATGATGTTGGATTTTACAAACAGGGGCAAATTTATGCCCACAATTTTACAAGCTCTACCTTTTCTTAATGCTGCTGGTTTTGT
>JAJKFI010000002.1:41992116-42052796 GCA_029204185.1 Lerista edwardsae | reverse complement strand
TCTCCAGCTTAGGCCGCAATCCTAACTAACATTCCAGTACTGACATCACTGTGGCAATGGGTCATGTGCTGCATCCTGCAGTTGGGGGGCAGTCACAGAGGCAGTCACAGAGTCCGAGATCCATAGACAATCAGGAGGATAAATGAAAAAGATTTGGGTGGATGCCTGATGCACACCCCCCCACCATTGGATGCAGTGTGTGCTTTATCAGTGCAGCCGCATCGGTGCAAATGGTAGGGATAGGATTGGGCTGTTAGAATGGTAGTTCAGACAGCAGACAAGCTATAGCAAGAGATATATCCAACTGCATTTTTGGAGTCGCTTATACATAAAATGATACTATGTTATATACATTTTAATTAATTGATGCTATCTACAAAATTTTACCAACAGTAATAATTATTACACTAAGAAGAAAGCCCCTCCATAATTTTTGTGTGTGAAGCTTTTGGCAAAAGAACAATAAAATAAGTTGTGATTTTTTTTTTCCAACATGCTTCTTGGGTGTCAATGAAGTGGAGTCTGTAAGATGACTGCAGGTTTGCAACTAACTTTCAGCTGTTGTTAACTTAAGTGTCATACCATTTCATCAGGATAATATTACAACATGATGGTTCACACAGCATGTGTAATTCTGATTCATAAGTAATAGGAATGGACTAAGTATTCTCTGAAACACAATTTCTACACATAGAAAAACAACTGAACAGTGACTTCTGTAGACAATGATCAGAATGCCAGCCAGGACAAAATCAGGGAACTGTTCAGATAGACCCAGCGTGTACTTAATCTGTGGAACTCCTTGCCACAGGAGGTGGTGATGACATCTAGCCTAGATACCTTTAAAAGGAGACTGGACAGATTTATGGAGGAAAA
Source organism: Lerista edwardsae (assembly GCA_029204185.1). Taxonomy (NCBI): domain Eukaryota; kingdom Metazoa; phylum Chordata; class Lepidosauria; order Squamata; family Scincidae; genus Lerista; species Lerista edwardsae. The sequence goes on along the minus strand of JAJKFI010000002.1, from coordinate 42,051,920 downwards.
GTGCATCGCAGGCTACAGGCCATGATGGTCAATGCAATGTTAGAGGTAGACTACATAAGAACATAAGAAGAGCCCTGCTGGATCAGGCCAAAGGCCCATCTAGTCGAGCTTCCTGTATCTCACAGTGGCCCCACCAGGTGCCCCAGGGTGGCATGAGACAACAAGATGCTTGCATCCTATTGCCACTCCCTTGCACCCAGTATTCTGAAGTAGCCTACTACTAATGTATGGAGGTTACAACCCATCATTGCCTATAGCCCACGATGGACTTTTCCTCCAGAAATCTGTTCCAATCCACTTTTAAAGGCATCTAGACCAGATGCCATCACCACCTCCTGTGGCAAAGAGTTCCACAGATTAACAACCTGGTGTGCTGAATGCTAGGGAGTGGCAATGAGATGCACATATCTAGTTGTCTTGTGTGTTCCCTGAGGCATCTGGTGGGCCACTGTGAGATACAGGAAGCTGGACTAGATGGGCCTTTGGCTGATCCAATGGGGCTCATAATAACGTACGTTCTTATGTTCATTCTCTGTCTTTCCTGAAACTGGGGTTCAACTGAGATTGTAGATCTTGCAGCTACCACCCAATGCTGAAGGATGCATCAAGGAATTCTCTGTCCTAGAAGAAGAGAGAGCCCCCAAATCGCTGGGAGTCCCCTTAAAAGCCAAACAGTAGAGACAAGCAGCAGCCTGGGAAGATGGGGACAACCAACTCTTTCCCAGGTGAATTGGATCCAGCATGTGAAAACAGCATGTGCAGCAAACAAATTTAAATATGATTATTTAAATAATAAAACCACCAAGTCAAAAAGGGTGAAGGAAAATGAGGAATCTCAGAAAGGCCAAGGAAAGTTTAGATAGCTGGATTGGGCAAAGGATGGCTCAGAGATTAAAAAGCAAGCTAAAAAATCCAGAACAAATCACTAGCAAACATTTCTGGGTATTTTAATGGTCCTTGCATCTACTCCTAGCTGGAAGGGTGAAATAATATCCATGAACATCAGACCCCCGATGTTCGACTATGTGGATGTGTGACCTGCGGGTGTTAACCTGTGGAATTGTACACTTGAAATCACTGGAGCTGCTTAAATTTTCTACTCTTGGGAATCAAGTTGGCTTAATGGGTCAATAAATTTACTCAAAGCCAAGTCCTCTGTTTACTGGTCAGTTGGAGAAGAAAAAGATCAATACAAGAGTAGTGCACTAAAAGCTGCTACCTTGGAATGATACAGCAACCCCTTCAGGATTCTGAACTCTATAGATTAGCTCCCTTGGTGACAGATATGTCAAAAACAGATCCAAAATAGGAAATCAGGGATTTTCACCACACATATGAAAACCAAAATAGTTTTGGAGTTTGATATGCAAGAAAATATATCAAGTGTATTGACAAGACAGCTGCATCAAGCAAACAACCAGAGATCTAAAGCACTCTGTTATCTATCTATAACACTGCATTAGCAACTGGTCTTCCTCTAGATAAGGTCTGAGATTATGTCAGACATACTCATGCAATACATAATTCGAAGCACAAACATCTGACGTCTAAAGTAGATTTCACAATGATAGCTACTGATAATTTTCTGAGCCCAAGAATACACGCTGTCAACTTTGCCTTCTGATGTCTAACCTAACAAAAATGTACCGGGTTGACTCCCTGCCCTCCCCCGCCCCCACCCGCTGATATTGCAACAAGTGCTCATGTTCAAGCATGGATTAGTTCAGCTGACACATTGGTCCTTTGTGCAATATTTGTTCAATCAGACCCACGGATAACTTCTAAGAATTGAAGGAGGAGTTTTAAAGAGTTATTTGTAAGCTCTTTATTGCCACATATCTTTTGAACCAGGCCGCATCATCACAATGGAACTTACTTTTAAGTAAACCTGCGTAAGACTGTACTGCTTATCAATACAGTACAGAAAGTGGTATTTGCATAATATGAAGAATGGCCAGTTCTTCCTGAAAAGGTACAAAATGCAGTCTAGATGGGGGTTGTGCCAAAGAATGACTAGCTAACTGATACAGCAGCTGTAGGCTTAAAGGTAGTGGTGTTTGTTGCTGGTAAGGTAGGATTACAGCTGGGTAGCCCAATCCTGAGTTGCCTGGCCGCTATGGGTGCAGTGATAGCCAAATGGCTACTCCTGCATTCTGTGTCAGCCAGGCAGCCGCCAGAGGCAGCATGGAGACCCACCAATGAATCTCCTCAAGTCTGCACCAGCTATTCAGCCAAAGCAGACTTGAAGGCCTCCATGTCAAGCTTCACGGCCTGACACAGAGGTCAGGATAACATAAGAAGAGCCCTGCTGGATCAGGCCAAAGGCCCATCTAGTCCAGCTTCCTGTATCTCACAGCGGCCCACCAGGTGCCCCAGGGAGGCATGAGACAGCAAGATGCTTGCATCCTGTTGCCACTCCCTTGCACCCGGTACTCTGAAGTAGCCTACTACTAATATAAGGAGGTTGCACAATCCATCATTGCCTATAGACCACGATGGACTTTTCTTCCAGAAATCCGTCCAATCCCCTCTTAAAGGCATCTAGACCAGATGCCATCACCACCTCCTGCGGCAAAGAGTTCCACAGATTAACTACCTGCTGGGTAAAAAAAGTACTTCCTTTTATCTGTTTTAATTCTCCCAACCCTCAGTTTTAGCAGATGCCCCCTGGTTCTGGTGTTTTGAGAGAGGGAAAAGAACAGCCCTCTATCGACTCTATCCATTCCATGCATAATTTTGTGTGTCTCAATCATGTCCCCCCTCAGTCGCCTTTTTTCTAGGCTGAAGAGCCCCAAAAGCTGCAGTCTTTCTTCGTAAGAGAGGTGCCCCAGCCCCATAATCATTTCGTTGCTCTCTTCTGCATCTTTTCCAACTCCACTATGTCCTTTTTAAGGTGTGGCGACTAGAACTGGACACAATATTCCAGGTGTGGCCTTACCATCGATTTGTACAATGGCATGATAATATTGGCTGTTTTATTCTCAACCCTGTTTTTAATTACCCCAAGCATGGAATTGGCCTTCTTAATTGCTGCCGCACACTGGGTTGATACCTTCATTGAATTGTCCACCAGCACCCCAAGATCTCTCTCTTGAGCTGTCACAGACAGCTTAGAACCCATAAGCCTATAGGTGAAGTTTTGGTTTTTGGCCCAATGTGCATCACTTTACACTTGTCTACGTTGAAACGCATCTGCCATTTTGCTGCCATTCCCCCAACTTGGAGAGATCCTTCTGGAGCTTTTCACAATCCCTTCTGGTCTTCACCACCCGGAAAAGTTTTGTGTCATCCGCAAACTTGGCCACCTCGCTGCTTATCCCTGTCTCCAGGTCATTTATGAACAAATTGAAAAGAACGGTCCCCAAGACAGATCCCTGGGGCACTCCGCTTTTCACCTCTCTCTGTTGTGAAAATTGCCCATTGACCCCCACTTTCTGTTTCCTGGCCCTCAACCAATTCTGAATCCATAAGACCTGCCCTCTTATTCCCTGACTGTGAAGTTTCTTCAGCAGCCTTTGCTGGGAGACTGTGTCAAACGCCTTCTGAAAATCCAGGTATATGATATCCACAGGTTCACCCACATCCACGTGCCTGTTGACCTTTTCAAAGAATTCCAAAAGGTTTGTGAGGCAAGTCTTACCCTTACAGAAGCCATGCTGACTTTCCTTCAGCAATATTTGTTCCTCTACGTGTTTTAGGATTTTATCTTTGATGAAGCTTTCCACCATCTTACCCGGAACAGACGTTAGGCTGACCGGCCTGTAGCTTCCTTGTGTCAGATTTGCTCTGCACTCTTTCCTGGACATACATGGCAAAACCAATCGCAGCATGGTCACTGTTCCCCAATGGCTCAGTAACACTTACATCCCATCCGAGTACCACACAATATTAAATCCAGAGTCACCTGTCCTCTGGTGGGCTCCATGACTAGCTGCTCTAAGGCACAGTCATTCAGCATGTCAAGGAATCCGGTCTCTCTTTCTTGACCAGAGCACCAGTTGACCCAGTCAATATGAGGATAATTGAAGTCCCCCATGATTACAATCCTGTCTCTCTTGGTCAATGCCCTGATTTGTTTCCTCATTTCAAGGTCACCAAGTTTTTGATATGGAGGACGATAGCACACCCCCACTATTACATCGCTCTTATGGCCTGGTAGTTTCACCCACAGTGACTCTATGGGGGAGTCTGGTCCACCTTCAGTTTCTACTCTGTTGGATTCTATCCCTTCTTTGATATAGATGGCCACCCCACCGCCAACACGCTCTTCCCTGTCCTATAGAGTTTATAGCCTGGGATTGCAGTATCCCACTGGTTCTCTGCATGCCACCAGGTTTCCGCTACCATATCAATGTTTTCCCTAGCCACCAAACATTCCAGTTCCCCCATCTTTGCTGGGAGACTTTGGGCATTTGCATAATAACACCTATATATGGGGTTCCCTCTTTTTTGATCCCTTTTCCCCATCTCTCTTTCTACTGGACAAACTGTCACTTACACTCACTTTGAAGTTCTATTTCCTATTCCTCCATCACTGTGGTACTCCTCCACCCTCCTCTTCCCATAGAGATTAGGAGTTCCAAACCGGATGCCACTCGGCTCCTGTCGGCTTTCCCCCAGGGATCAGTTTAAAAGCTACTCTGCCACCTTTTTAATGTTAAGCGCCAGCAGCCTGGTTCCATTCTGGTTCAAGTGAAGCCCGTCCCTCTTGTACAGGCCTGGCTTGTCCCAGAATGTCCCCCAGTGCCTAACAAATCTAAACCCCACAGGATCCAGTGGCAGAGGTCACCACTGGTCCCACTCTGCCCTTCCCCCGCCCAGTTCCGCCCTCTCCATCTGCCCCGAGATCCCACAACAGTTCATAAGTTTGGGCATTGGGACCGCACGGTTGAATAGCACACCCTTTCACCAAAGTCCGCCCTCATCATATGCATATTTCCATATGCATTTCTATACTGACGGTTCTGAGACTATGGGGATTAATATTGCCTTGTGTCATACACATCTTGATAGGCAATTTTTGTTCTTCACTGGGACGTAGACATTCCTGGTGCTGTGCCATTCATCCGGGATTATTTCCTCCAGTGCATCTGTGGGCAGGGCTGAAGGTAGAAGGGTTCTTATTGGGTTCCAATGTTACATCACCATTGAAGTGGGATCAAACCCTGAACAAGTACAGAATTTTAACAAAACCCTACTTCTTCCTCACCATGGAAACAAAAGAGTCATATTTTTAGCCCAGTGCCTAAAGAGGTGAAATGGAGAGCATGTCTCTAGGATATATGTAATAAGAATACATGTGGAAAGAATACATGCAGTAATCAAGACAAACAAGATACATCAGTAGTAACAAGAGACTGGGGGCCCAATCCTATCCAAATTTTAAGCGCTGATGCAGCTGTGCCAAGCTATGCACCCTGCTGTGGAGGGCAAGGGTGATCTTGGGGGGCAGCGCCCAGGGGCATACCACCAGAGCTGTCACCCCCCTTCGGGGGCTCAAAGAAGCCACTTCACAGCCACTTCTTGGGGTGGCCAGGCATGCTCCACAGGGCCACTCTGGGAAGCGGCTGCAAAGCTGCACATGGCTGCTTCCCTGAGCAGCTCTGCTGCAGATGCCCCGGTGAAGTCGCTCTGGAAAGTGGTTGCTCATGCTTGGTTGCTTCCCAATGCCATGTCATTCAGGGGAGCAACCACATGGGCAGGCAGCTGCTTTCCAGAGCACCTTCCCTGTGGAAGCTGCTCTGTGAAGAGGCCATGTGTGGCCTCCACAGTGGAAGCCACATCCCAGGAGAGTGAGCTCCAAATAAGTGGTGGGCGGGTGGGGGGGCAGGCATTGTTGCCTACCCTCCCTCAGCCCAGCACTGGGACATTTGCCCCCTGCCCCCCAGGTCCGCCATTGGTGGAGGGGAGTCATGGAGCTCTTCAAGGTAAGGAAATGGAGCTCCTCAAGGTAAGGTAAGGGGACCTCTTTGTGGTGTATTAAAAGCTGCTTGCTTCTCTGTGAAATTGGCAAGGGTGTACGTTTTTGATTTTTTAAAAAAAAATTAGAGGCAGTTTATCGCAAGAAGCTTCCTCTTTTTTCCTTTTTTCCCCTCCGGTGACTTCTGTGTAACGGGAAGCCCTGTGCATTCTTCAGGCTAAGTGAGGGGATTCTAATCGGGGAGGGTGGGTAGGCAATGATGGGTTGTAGCCTCCTTACACTAGTAGTAGGCTACTTCAGAGTACTGGGTGCAAGGGAGTGGCAACAGGATGCAAGCATCTTGTTGTCTCATGCCTCCCTGGGGCACCTGGTGGGCCGCTGTGAGATACAGGAAGCTGGACTAGATGGGCCTTTGGCCTGATCCAGCAGGGCTCTTCTTATGTTCTTAAATGTGTGTTCCCTTGCGTCAGGGCTCCATTGTGGTTGCATCTATGCTGGAAAGTTGGATAGGATTGGGTCCTGGATGATGTCAACAGGTGTACCTGGAAATAAGAAGAGATATGGGTTTGTTTGTTTGTCTGCCAAGGAGTGGGCTTTACGGCCTCCTGCCTTCACTTCCAAAAGATGCCTGTACAATACTAGCCTCAAGACTGAACACTGCTATCTTCTTTTTCCTTGCACTTTCTCCTGTGCTTTAGGTGGAATGACTTGCATATGTGGCCACAAGATGGAGCCAGGCGCAAAGCAAAATTAGATACTGTTAAAAATTAGATACTAATGGAAACAAAAACAGAGAACATAATGAACAAGCTACTCATAAATAGCCTAGTTAAAGAAATGTATATTAGAACTTTGTGTTTAACAAATAGGCTTTTCATTTTTATCACTGATATCAATGTGTCTTATTTAACAGCAGTCCAAATTAGGGTAATGCCTTTACTGAATTTGTTTTGGGCGACTAAAACATTTCCATCACAGCTAGTTTGTTTGCAGTTGTTGTTTGCCAGTTGTTGTTTGCTAGTTTGTTTGCTAGTTGTTGACAAACATGAAGATGTTTCCTGTTTGTGGAAAATCATCATGCCAGGTCATAATCTAGACTTGAGACCGTCGGTCGTGTCAACTACATACTGGCATTTACCTAACTTCAAATTGCTATCATGAATATACCACTGTACAGTTAGTATAACTAAAACAATTATTCTTTAATAGGGAAAAAGAGTACTCCAGATGTGTTGCAGCCCAAAACCCGAGGCTGTCATCAAACACTTATCAGAAAATAAGTCTCATTGAATTCAAGAGGAGTTACTTCCAAGTAGACATGCATAGGATTGTGCTGCACCTCACATCCACCTTCTTTACACAAGGACTATGTTCTAATTGGCTACAAGACTGAGGGCGCAACCCTAACATGGAGTTAGGCCAGCACAGTTAGGCTAGCAAAGTTTGGCAGGCACAAGGAAAATCGTAAAGTTCATTTGGACCAGTCTCGGAGTCAGGGAGGATGGCACACGTCCTTGTGCTAGCCTCTCTGACTCCGAGAGTGGTCAAAACATACTTTATGGTGTCCTTTGTGCCAGCCAAACTTTGCTGGCCTAACTGTGCTGGACTAACTCCATGTTAGGATTGCACCCTGAATGGGCGGGAGCTACCCAGGGGTATAACATTTGAAGCTAACCTGTGAGGAACCCTCTTCTGTGCATATGAGGAAGCCAATGTCATTGATGCAATGTCCAGACAGTATAAGTATTTGTGTAAGGAGTACCTCCTTAATGAAATACTTTCCTGTTGAAAATGAACCAGAGAAACAGACAACTACTGTAGAAGTGAGTCCAGATGAAGAATCCTACAAGGTTGAAGTGTGGGCTGCATATTTAGTGTTTTTAAGCATGTAAGTTGCCTTCCCCTGTGGGAAAAGGAGTGACAGATATAAATGATTTTAAATAAATCAAACCTCCAGAAGAATAAGCTTTGCTGAAGGAGAATCAGCACGGTTTCTGCAAAGATAAGTCATGCCTCACTAGCCTTCTATTCCTTGAGAGTGTCAGCAGCCATGTAAAGACCATCTGGTTGACACTGTATACTTGCACTTTCATTAAGTTTTTGATGAAGTCTCTCACCAAAGGCTCTTCAGTAAAGTTAGTAGTCATGGAATAAGAGGTTGAAGAACAGGAAACAAAATAGGAATAAATGGCCAATTTTCACCATGAAGACAAGTGTGATCCCTTTAGGGTCTGTATTGGAACTGGTGTTTTTAACTGGATCATAAAAATAATTTATGAACCAATTAAAAGCACCAGTTCCAATACAGACACTAAGGGGCTCAAAATGTTATTGGAAGTGCAAGATGACAACTTTTAAATAAAACTACTGATATTATAATGACTCTGTAGAAACTTATGGTCTGGTGTAGCTACATTTAAAATACTATGTGCAGTTCTGGACGCTACACCTCAAGAAACATATAGAACTGGACAATGATGAGATGGCAGGAGCACTGTATATGTATGTATGTATGTATGCATGCATGCATGCATGATGTGATGATAGAAGCTTTTTCCCCCCTCTCACAAGACTAGAATCAGGAGTCATCCATTGAGATATAGGATGGACAAAAGAAGGTATTTCACACGCTGCAAATCAGTCTGTGGAATTTCTTGCCACAAGTTGTAGAAGGAGTCACTAGCTTGTATAGGTTTACATGGGATTGGTGGGTTGGCGGCAGCTGTTTGGGCTGCCTGAGACAGCCCAATAGTGCTGCCCTCCCTGCTCCTGCTGCTACCACCACATCCCCCCCCATTTGTACACCTTTCTGCTTCTTCCGCATGGGCTCTTTAAACAAAGCAGGAAATGAAAAGCATGCTGGGAGCACCTCTGCACAGAGAAAGGAGTGAAGAAAGAGGGTCATTTCCATTGGCAGCGGAATGGAGGGAGGTAGTGGGCTTCTATTTGCCATTCCCCAAATCTGCTGTCTGAAGTGAACATAATAGTTTGTGTCATGACCACGAGGATTGGACAAATTCGTGGAGGGCAAGTTTCTTAATGGCAGCACTTCTGTGTTTAGCAGCAGTATGCCTCTGAATATCAATTGCAGGGGAGCAATAGTGGGAGGGAATTGTGGGGAACGGGATGCTGGACAAGATGGACTGTGACCTAATTGAGCAAGACTTTTTTTATGTTCTTACTAAAATGAGACACAATGTGTCATTGTAAATGTAAAGTTGTGGCATGCAGGCAGCGGGCTGATAACACAGTTGCAAATGAGAGCGTGAGGATTGTCATACTGCATGGGGCATGACAACCATCATGTGGCTGTGTGTCAGTTACCATACTACAGCTGTTTTACAACTGGCCAAGTTGCTGACATTATCCCTTAAAACATGACATAACTGTGCAGATAGAGGCAGGGCTAGATCATATATCACTTCCTCTGTAGTGGGATATGGATAATTCTAAGGCCTTTAGCATGAAAGCAGTGCCCAAAGGAGTTGGCTATCTTACCTGCTCATGTCTCTCTAATAATATAACAATGCCTAGCATATAATCCAGATACACCCATTTCTAGAGGTTCTCCAGTTGACATATTAGCAGGGGGGGTGTTTTTTGTTTTTGTAAAAAACACATGAACACACAAAACATGGCCTTTTCAGTGTTAAGGTATCCAAATAAGAACACAATAAGAACACCACAAATAAGGACACCGTATTTTGGTGTTTTAAGTTATTTTCCAGAAGTTTCAATAATTACTTTTCCCATTAGGAATAATACTGTGGGTGCATCTGCTGACACTGTGGGCGCAATCCTAACCCGGAGTTAGGCCGGCACAGTTAGGCCAGCAAAGTTGGCCACAAGCAACATCATAAAGGGTGGCATCACGTGCCACCCTCCCCAACTCCGAGAATGGTCCAAAGGCACTTTACGGTGCCTTGTGCCGGCCAAACTTTGCTGGCCTAACTGTGCTGGCCTAACTCCAGGTTAGGATTGTGCCCTTAATCACAAAGGCATACCATGCAGCCTTCCAAAAAACCCATCAAAAACGCTAAGCTAAAATACTTCAGCATTTATTTATTTATTTTATTTATTTATTTATTTATTATTAGATTTGTACCCCGCCTTATTGTGCCCGAAGGCACCCATAACTGAATGGCTTGAACCTAGCAGAAAAATAATTGCCTGACAAAATTGAAAGTATTAACAACTCATTCATTAGGTAGTAAACAGCACTTATTTTTATACAGATTATCTGGAGACAGTCTCAGCTGTACAATCTCTCCAAACTGAAAATGCCAGAAATTAAATGTATTGCTGTGAAAGAAGGAGTGGACCCTCCCAGGCACCTGACCCGTTACTGGTGCTCCACCCCTGGCCCTACTGTCCCAACCTCCAAGTGGCCCAGGGGCTTACAGTATATGCCCAGTTTTGTTCTCAGGTAGACCAGGCGCTAAAGGGAACCAAATTCTCAGCTTAAGTGTCAGGTCTACAGTTCTTCATTTAAGTCCTCCTGTTCCTTGCAATCTCCAGGGAGTACAACGAACCTTGAGACAGCAAGGCACAGTTCGTCGCCAAATAAACAAAACTGCAGAGTACAAATTCTCAGGAGTTGGACGTTGCTAGCAAAACACCCGGCAAACCAAGTGAGAACACGGTTCCTGAGGCACAAGGCCTTCCGTCTAGTAGGACTGTCACCACCTTGGTTATGCCAATCCAGGGACTCCAAGTACCTATGGACTTACACCAGCCCTTGCAGACCCGGCTCCTTCTCCCTCAGGAACCTCAGGAAGTCTCTGGACTTTTACTTTGTAGCAGGCTTAGCAGTTAGGCCAGACAGTTGATTCCCATTCCTTAGTACTCAAGACCATACATGGGCCTGTAAAATATATTTTGGTTTATTAGAGAAAGGTTAAAGTTACACATACATAAAAAGACATCAAATGGCACCTGAGGTAAAGACTTACAGACACGTGTTAGAAGACACGTCAGGTCTAACACAAATAAGCCGGATTCCTAAACAACATACTCCTCTTTCTTACCTAGTTCTCCCAAATCATGAAGATTAGGCAGGATGGCTCCAAGGCTGAATATCTCCTCCCTGCTGAAGGTCCATTCTTATAACTCTCAGCCATCCAGTGTAAGGTGCTCAGAGGCTTCTAGAAGACTGATGCTCTCTGTGCTACTTTTGGTCACTTGCTCTCACCCCGCCCAACCAGAAACCCACAGCTGGTACCAATTGCCTTGATGAGTGTGTCCTTGAAAAGTCTGGCCACCGCAGGCCTCCTTATCTCTATGCTGGTCCTCCTGACCACTGAGTAGCAGATAGCAGACAACTTTCCCACTGGCAATTAACACTGTTCCCACCAGCTGTGAAGGGGCAGTTGACATTTCCAAGACGGACACAAACCCTAGATTTTCACCTGTTTATCACAATATCCAAAGGGGCATAATCTAACATGTCTCCAAATTGTCCATCAGTTAAAAAATAAAAGCAAAGAACAGAGCAAGGTAAGAAGAAATTATGTTCCAACAGTAATAGAACGAGCTGCAGACTTTCTATGCAGGCCCAGAACATCATAGGATCAGGATCCTAATGCAGGATTAGGTAGGATCCTAATCAGTAGGTAGGATCCTGTGTGAGACATCAATTGGTGGTCAAAGTGTTTCGAAGATCTAATACTAATGAGACAAAAACCAACATCATGCTCAAAACAGCACTTGCAATAAAAAGACTGTCAACTTGCAAAGATTCCCCAGAAGTGCAGAGAATAGTACAACCCTGTAGTGACTTTGGAAAAGAGTTGGAGATATCCTGTTTTTCTCACCATATGTATATACAACTGATACTTTACTACTTCCAGACAATTTAAAATCAACTACATGCAGAAGGGCAGGAGTCCAAGAATGAATGTATGCAGCGTGATTTCTTTTCCCTGTTGCAATAGATTTGTGAAAGAGCAAACTGCTCAGCTGCTATTGCATTGTTCTTTGTGAATGATTCTAACAGCCCTGTACTCAGAACTGTTGCAGCCTTTCATAATGATGCTATGAATAGTATCAATTATGCAAAATGGCAACTTTATTTCATTCCGAGAAGGAGGCCATTGGAAAGGTAAGAACTTGACACGGAACAACCAAAGCTGCCTAATAGCATCCAGGTATCATTAGAATGTCTCTACATACATACAGACATACATACAGACATACAGACAGTGGCCATACTCTGTCACACCAAGACATTCTGCATAAAAGCATTTATGCACCTTGCCACTATTGAAACCCATTTTGCATACATTAAAAAAATAATATATTGTATGTACACATGTACTTTGGGTCCTAGGACAGTTTCTTCCTCTAACACCAACTGCACCAACATATGCAGAAGTGATACATTTGTGTTGAAAAGTGGCATATTTATAATGTCGACTGATTGATTTACAAAGAGAGGGGAATAACAATCACTACTGGGGGGAGGGAGATCTGCAAACTGGAAAATGGAATTGGAGATATAAGAACTGCAGATACAGAGGGCGTCTGTATTGAGACTATTTAATCTATTAAATAGACTTCAAGCGCAAGCCTAAACTGGAGTTAGGCAAGCATAAGCCAGCAAAGTTTGGTCAGCACAAGGGCCACCATAAAGGGTCACCAAGGGTCACCAAGGGTCACAAAGGCCACCAAGGGTCACATTTTTAGATTGTGAGCCCTTTTGGGACAGGGAGCCATTTAACTTTATTATTATTACTATTTGCCTGTAAACCGCTTTGTGAACTTCATGTTGAAAAGCAGTATATAAGTACCTGATTGATTGATTGATTGATTGATTGATTGATTGATTGATTGATTGATTGATTGATAAAGCGTTTTTGGACTACTCTCGGAGTCAGGGAGGATGGCTCACGTCTGTGTGCTGGCCGCGAGTGGTCTAAACATACTTTACAGAGTCTCTTGTGCTGGTCAAACTTTGCTGGTTTATCTTATGCCAGCCTAACTCAGTTTAGGATTATGCACTTAATCTATTTTTAGAGATCTCTATAAAACTGTATTTTATATGCCATTTCCTCTTTTTTACATTCCATTTTATATTTTTATTTACAGAGGAAAAAATGCTTTCCAAAAGCACTTTCTTTATTGGCTGACAGCAGCGTGATTTAATTATACTTGGTTTAATATAGTATAGCACAGTGGTCCTTAAACCTTTAAGCAGCAGGACCCATCTTTTTAAAAAGTTTCACTTTACCAGCCACTCAAACCTCTGTGGCTATAATGGTGATTCGGCAGCAGTGCTTCACCCAAGTAGTAAATTGTTAAATCCTTGATGCACACAGCCTAATCTGCCTTGTGAGTTTTGTGAACCACCCAAAATTGGGTTATGAGTGGGCCACAGACTCACAGTTTTGGAACCACCAGTATAGCATATATGGCAGTACTAGATTTATCAGTGTGTTTTTAGATTTATTTTTCTTTGAAAATGAATGGAATGCCTGGAATCCTTTGGCAAAATACAGAAGCGAGAGCCTTTTAATTCAATCTCAGCTATGTGAGTTAACACCCAGATATCCATCCTCTTCCTTAAGACAGTGGTTCTCAAACTGTTTGCACCGGGATCCACTTTTTAGAATGGCATTTGTGTTATGTCCCACCACCGGAAGCAATGTCATCAGCCTGGAAGTGGTCATGGCCAGAAGTGACCTCATCAAGCAGGAAGTGTCATCATTGTGACATAATCAAATGACACTCCTGGAATGCTAACTGCCATTCTTGGATTGCAGCTATTGCACAACCATGAAACATCCCTGACAGAAAGTAAGATTAGGACAAAACAGTATGTGAAAGCACCGAACTACAAACAAAATTAAAAAAAAAAAACCTCACTTAAAAAGTCAACTGTTAACACACACAAAAGGAATACAGCAAGGTCTGTCTGCAGCTTCCAAGATGGCTGCCCCTCGCTTTCCACGACCCTCCTGACATCAGGTTGCAACCCACCAAGTGGGTCCTGACCCAAGTTTGAGAAACACTGCCTTATGATATACAGAAAGGCATCTTAGCAAAGCTTGGTAACTGGCAGGTTCAGATACCCATGCAATTAGGGCAATCGATGATCCGGGGAACAGAGGCTGAGCTCTTTCAGGATCCAAGCCTTGAGAAAGCTTACATGAATCTGTTTTCTTTAATAAATCTGTAGCACCAATTTCTCTGTGAATTTAAAATCTGCTCCTCTCTCAAAAGCATTCCTCTTAGCAGATTTTTCCCTAGTCATGCATTATCATGAGCCCATCTATAGAAATACACTCTGCCAGCAAGTATGTAAGCATCAGTGAACATCTGCAGCCTTGCTAATTTTCCCTTTACTGCTTTGTAGTTACGAAGGAAACCTGCTGTGGTCCATACTAATTCTTGATTAGAAGTTGAACAATTGCTTATGGCATTGTCAAAACAAAATTTAGTTTTGGTCCCACAACTACTTCAGTATTATGTCTTGCTACAGCCACTATAAAATTGCAACTACATTAGCTAAACCTGAAAATGGCACCTATTTCTTTTTTTGAACATTGATAGTAGCTTCCTTTCTTCAAGTCCAAGAAAACTGTCAAGTAAAAGCCAATTTTCTACATCATAACAATGGACTCAAAGGCTATTTTATAAAATTTGACACACGTGTTTATACAGCTTGTATTTTCTTTCTGCACTGCTGTTTCGTATCTACTTGCCCATCTAAGACTGTTACAATGCAGCCATAGTCACGCATAAAAGTGCTCTTAATAAGCATCTTCACTGTGTGACTTAGATAATGATGGGTAGATAGTGATCTTTGTAAAAATGTCCACTTTTATTTCCCTTGGCCACAAAAATGACACATGAAATATGGCACCATGTCTTCTCTCAGGGCACAATCCTAACCTGGAATTAGACTGGCACAGTTAGGCCAGCAAAGTTTGGTTGGCACAAAGGCCACTATAAAGTGCATTTGGACCAGTCTCAGAGTCAGGGAGGATGACGCACATCTGTGCGTCCAAACATACTTTATGGTGTCCCTTGTGCCAGCCAAACTTTGCTGGCCTAACTGTGCCGACGTAACTCCACATTAGGATTGTGCCCGCAGTTTTAGAGTAGGAAGAAGAATTTTAAGTGGAACCCGTTAACAGAAACATTTGAATCTATCTGCTTGCTTCCAATAAAAGTCTGGTTTTAGACATGTCATTGTGACTTGCCAAAGGCAAGCTAATACCTTGTCCTGTGACAATGATATTGCACTTGCCCACAACAATCAATCAATCAATCAACAGGTACTTATATACCGCTTTTCAACACAAAGTTCACAAAGCGGTTTACAGGCAAATCGTAATAATAAAGTTAAATGGCTCCCTGTCCCAAAAGGGCTCACAATCTAAAAAAAGGCAGACCGCCAGCAACAGCCACTAGAAAGACTGCGCAGGGGTGAAGAGGGACAACCGCACTTAAAGCCGCCAACAAGCACGAGTCTAGGTCTTGAAGGAAAAATGTGGGTAAAAAGAGAATGCAATTGCCTGAATTAAATTATTAAATTACCTAAATTAAAATTCTGAATTAGTTTAACTCAAGGCTAGAGCATGTAAGCCTCCTTAAAGGCCAACATTAGCAGCTCCAAAAGACTTCTAGAAGTCAGTGGAAAGTCTCCACCTGGCCAATCCACATGCCAGATCACCTGATGCCAACTATCTAAAGCATTGTGTTTTTGCATATCAGTCCTACAGTCATATCTTCAAAAGTATTTATGCCTTGGACAGATTGATAAATGTCAACGGCCATGCTAAAATGAACAGGACTTCAGAGAGTCAAATCAGTACTTTACAATACATTTAGCTTTTACCACTTCCAGTCATTGAATACAGTTGTGGGCAGATAGGAACTTAAAGAGAAACTGTTACTTCCATATGACCAACTGATATGGTGCTTAATTATTAAGAAATTCCAGCTGTCACAGAAACAAATGAATGTTTAGTTTTAAGCAGAAACTTTTCATTTGCATAGCTGAAGTGTTTTGAAAGTGGTTACTTCTAACTTGCTTTCATTGCCTCGCATATAATTTTGTCCCAAGAAGGTGTGATGTACTTTGATATTCCACTCATTTTACAAGTTGCTCAGCAGTGTGCATGACGCTATCCCATTACATCCCCACAATAGCTTTATGGGTTAGATTAGACTGAGATATAAGATGTGCCCTTGATTTTAGATCAAGACCCACTTTTTAGGATGGCACTCGTGTCAGGACCCACCAGAAGTGATGCCATTAACCGGGAAGTGATGTCATAGCCAGAAGTGCCATCACCAAGCAGGAAGTGCCATCACTGTGACATTAATAAAATGACATTCTTGGAATGCAAACTGGCATTCTTGGACTACAGCAATTGCACAACCATGAGGCATCCCTGACAGAAAGCGAGATGAGGACAAAATATGATGTAAAACCACTGAACTAAAAACAAAATTTCAACTTGAAATCTCACTTGAAAATTCAAACTCTCATAAAAGGACTATAGCAAGAGTAAGACGGCTGCCCCCAGCTTTCCATGATCCTTCTGACATCAGGTCACAACCCACCAAGTGGATTCCAACTCACAGTCTGAAAAACACTTCCCTGGTCATCCAGTGAGTTTTCTGAATGAACAAACATTTTGAAAACCATCTCTTCAAGCAACCTTCAACACTCTATCTGCTACAATACAATCTCAGTGGGTCTGATCTACACAGGTTCAGCAGAATAATATAGGAAGCGGGGCACATGGTAGTCTAAACTAGGAGTGTCAAGATATATGGGCCAGATACAGCCCATGGAAGCTCTTTATCTGGCACCTGTGATAAGTGGGTTCTCCTAATACTAGCATCTTTAAATATCTTGAGCTTCGGTAATGCATTTGCAGAAGCAACTCTGCTGAAAGGACAGTGCTGAGAGAGCTCAGTTATCATGCAGGCCACATTTTCAGCAACACCACTTCTTCCAAGATGCTGGGAGGTAGAGAGGGAATGAGGGCTCAGAAGGCGAGGAATAGTATGAAAGAAGGGGGAGAGCAAGAGAGGTGAGAAAGGGAGAAACTGCCAAAATGCTTGGAGAACCCAATTGCCACATGGGCTGCCCTTTCAGCAGTGCCTGTTCTGAGCAGCTATCACTTTGCAAAGTACCTCTTTAGTTGGTGGGCTGCAAAGTGATGCCTTGGCAGAAGCAGCATTGCTGCAAGCGTGGCACGCCTATAATTGGGCTCCTACATATCTTGAAAATATTATCAAGGTTTGCATATTTTCTCTTCTGTTATTTGCAACTCACAAGTGTGCCCAGCAGGGTGGAGGATACTGAGCCATCCACATTATTTCTATAGAGTCTCAGTAGACTTATACGTGGTTATATGGAGAGCCTTCGAGTTGAAATGCCATCTTAACACAAGCTCATATAATGGTTTTATGGAGGACATTTTCAGCCTCTAACCCCCTTCATATGTGAACATAATACTTAATGTGGAATAAATAGTATACAGTCAGTCCTCTTTATATGCAAACTCGTTATCTGCAAATGTACTTATCTGCGATGAGCAGAAATGCTACTTACCTCATTATCTGCACCTCTGTCCTTGTTAACCACTATGCCAGTGGTTCCTAAACTACAGGGTTTTTTAAGTGGGTCACCAAAGGGTGATGGAAAGATTTGATAACTGCTTCAAGCCCTGAGGCTATTAAAAATTCAGATACTAATATCTGTAGCTGCTAATTATTTTGCAAAGGGCTCAGCTCCTGAAGTTTGCAAGGATGAGTGAATACAGGAAGAGGGTCTTTTTCTGGTTATTATCAGTCAATCAAAAACAATTTCATTCTAGATCTCCTCTTAAAAAAAACTCTGGAAAAGCTATGTGGGTCCCAATAGAGTTTCATTTTAAGAAGTGGGTCCTGGTGCTAAAACGTTTGGGATAGACCTTCCAAAGGCTGAACAGACCTTCAGAATGGCACCTGCGACCAGCACTGACCCTTTTAAAATGGCTGGCAGAAGCATCCACTGGCCACGTTTAAGGGGTCTGCACTGGTTACAAGTGCCATTTTGAAGATTTCTGCAGTCTCTGGAAGATACCTGCAGCATTTAGATATTTTTTTGGCACTTCCTGCTGCATTCTGATGGTTTCCCGAGGGTCTCTTCTGGATTCTTCTGATGGTATATAAGGTACCCATTGCACCTAACACTATTGATCCTATGGGATCATAGGTTTGTTATCTGTGAGGATTTCCACGAATCTAACCCTAGTGGGTAATGAGGACTGACTATGTGAGCTCTCATTAATTCACTATATTTATTCAACGTAGTACCTACAGGGTGATAGAGAGAAGGAGGGGTGGCTATAAGCATCCCAACGGCCTTTATAGAACTTCCTGTGGCTGTGGGGCTTCTGATACTTCATGCAATTATTCTTCAGTCTACTCCATAAACTTGATGCATTTCATTAGCCTTTTGGAATGGCAATGCTTTTCTGCTTGGCCTTATGGAGATGGCTCAGTTCCATAAGCAACCAAACATTTATTATTATTAACAATATTTATTCTTGCTTTATAGTACCATCCTTGCTTCAATACATTTGAGGCTACAATCCTATACATACGTTCCTGGGAATAAGTCTCAATCGATTCAATGGGGCTTATTTCTCAGTAGACATGCAGAAGATTGTGCTGCTAAAAAATGTAGATCTTATATAAATCATTGTATATTTTAAGCATTTAAGATGGGTTACAATAAAAAGCAATAAAAACAGTAAAAACAAACAATAAAACATCATTTAATGGCCATCCGGAAGGAATAAATCAGTTGCAATTGTAATTCAGTATCATTTCTTATGCAAATGGCCAAGAAAGATGCATTGATATTCGCTGATTAATAGTGTTTGAGATATGATCTCTTTGACATGATTTTCGTGAAACTTTGTGGTAACATTGTCAATGGAGGGCCACCTCTGCATGCCCTTGCTATCCAAGGTATAGAGGCTTGGTAATAGGAAAAAGGATCTTTGTTTCATTGCGGCACCCCATTTATATAGGTGCATATATTTATATAGGTGCATATATATATGCACCTATGCTGTTGGTTTTCTTAGAACAAAGTAAAGAGTTTTCTTAATTTTCCCAGGTTACTAAGAAGGTTTTAGATTTTATCTGTCAGTTTTAATTGCTGCACCTATTTTGCAAATACGATTCTTATGTGTATTTAATTGTCAACTGCCTTGAGAAATTTGTATTTGAAAAGTGGTATATAAATGTTTTAACTGAGTAAACAGGCAAACAAGCAAGCAAATAAATGGCACACTCTGTTCACAATCACATAAAATATTCACATTGGAGTACGCTTGGATTATGTTAGCCAACCGTTACAGTATATGAGCATTTGCTGGTTGCATTCTACTACTGCTATATTTTTTCTGAAGTCATCACAGAGAGAAAAAGCGAGAGGAAACAAAATGTCTCCTACATGAGACATAATGCAAGGGTTCAAATCAACCATGCTGAAACGTATTGACAGAAGCAATTCTGAAAACAAGGACAAATGTTTTGTAAACCATCATTTGCGCCAATTCCTATAGAAAACCTTAATAAAAAGAGTTAAATCATGCAACATTGTTGTGACGCAGGTTAGGCTTGGCAACAAGCCAAATGTTTTAAAGCAGAAACGCCATTACAGCATTAATAATAATGAGAGCACCAAGGAGCTGATGATTCAAATGCATTCCTGGAAGAAGCCATTAAAATTATGCAGCTATAGATAATTAAAACAATAATATAATAAGCCCTGGGTTTTAAAATATCATTGGAAGGAAATAATTGTTTTAAAAGTAACTTACTGAAAATGAAATGGGAAAATTGATTGTTGTGTATCTGTCTGCTATAAATCATTATGGATTAAATATGCCTATTCTAAGAACAGTGCAATCTTGGGCATATCTACTTAGGCAAGTTCCATTGAGTTCAATGGGACTTCCAGTGTTTCCACCTACATATAGGACTGCAGCCTAAAATAAGTGATTAGCCATCTTCCAGAACAGAATTATTATATTTATCAAGAGTTTACTGAGCAATTGAGCTTTAAAAATAAGTGAAAATTAGCGTCGTCTGTGCAAAATTGCTTTGTTATGCATGATAACATAAATCGCCAACAGAATTATACTTCTAAAATGTCCATTGTGCCTGCAAGTCCATTGTTGATCATAATCCACACATCATTTTTAGTAGCTTTAAAGTCAAGGATGTGAAAAGAAAATGGCTACCATGCTAAAAACACCTTTGCAGTGAGACGTGCTCAAGTCAGAGGGGAAGAGCCCATGTTTCAGCTATGAAACACATAGCAAAGTTTAAACACTCTGTACATCCCTAAGTTTGATTATTTTAGATTCTGTTATGTATCACATTAGCTCATTCCCACTAAACAATGCTATAGATTCAAAGTTGCAGAATCTTTGGTACCTTCCATCAGTATTACAGCACACCGCAAATTGGACCATCTCATTATTTCCCCCCTGTCATTTTAGAAGGTGTTCAGGTTGGTTAAACTGAAGGATTCTGTTAGGTCTGTCTTGTAAAAGGACTGTATCTCTAATTTCTGCTAAAAGACATAATGAGGAAAGTCTTGAAGATATTTGAAATTTTCAGCTGTCAGTACACAACTGAGATTGAATTACTGTTTTAGACATGTATGCATCATGTGTGTCTGTCACTATGAAGTACTGTACTTCAGACAGTGGAGTTGCATTGCTTGATACAGTCAATTTGAGATGTGGTTCCTGCTCCATGCAGTGCTAAAGCCTCACATCATTTTAGAAATTAGAGCTGCTCAGAAATGTAATATGAGCTCATCATTTATTTGCCCTGTAGAATTAGACAATAACTACCACCCTTTAACAGGATTTGGTTACCAAGGAAACAGGTTTTGGCCCAATGTTAATGTGAAGCACATATACGCTAGAATATATGTCAGATACATAAAATAATTATTTCAGAACAGTTCTCAGTATTACGTCTCTATAGGGGGTTGTTAATGGTTTTGAAATAAGCCAAATATAAATTCATATTTGGTTCAATGTGAAAGGGATATCATTAGGTGTTTTTCTGTTTAAAATCTCCAGCATCCTAAAAGAAAAAAGCAACACTCTGATACTTCCTTATTTTATCAGAGCAATTTTTATATACGAAAAATGACTATTAAAAGAAATTTCCACGGCAAACACGGAAAACCCGCTCCTGAAGGCAGAATTTAAATATTTTTAATTTTTTCATATTTATGTTCAGAATGTATAGTTTTGCATTTCAGCAAACAACCTAGTCATTTTCATCTTTGAGTTCAAAATGTCTAGGATGTTGGGCTTTTAAAAAAATTCTTTTGTTACATAAGCGGTGCCACGCCCTGATTATCTAGCAGACACGATACATCTATACTGAAAGTGGAACTGTGTTTTTAAACAGGCAAAATTCACTATTGAGCCAATTTGTCAAATTACAGAATTTAGTTTTAGATCCTTTCAAAGATAAAGTTGTTTAATGCATTCCAGGCATATTTCCAATCTTATATTTCACATCTTTGCATCCTGGAACGAGAATGGATAAAAGCATGCAGATCTCCACCTACCTGTGTAAATGCCTTAATGAAGTCTTAGCATGGCAATGCAGTCATTTCTCTATAAAGCGATGAAGAGACTGAAATCTTGTTCTTTTAAAAAGGGGGAAAAAAATTAGAAGCTGTTTTCAAATGCAGCCTGCTTCAATGGACTCGGATCAAGATAGCTGAACATATCAATGGGAAGAGCAGAAGTGTGTGTGTGTGTGTGTGTGTGTGTGTGTTGGGGGGGGAGATGTCCTCATCCAAGGTGGGTTTCCTTATAAGCTGCAGCACAAGGGTTTCCGCCCCCACATTTCCCTCTGAGGGTTCAAAGCTTAAAGCTGACCACTGCAAAGGCCACTTGTCACATTTGTTGAAAATCAGCCTACTGCTATCCCTGCTGAAAAGAAAGCAGCCAAAGCCCATTGCACAACGTGCACAGACTGCGTAAGAGTTAAAAATAGATTAGACGTGCCTGCATAATAAATATGTTAGGTTTGAGGGTTTAATTTGATATTGCCATTAATTAACAATAGCATGTACATTAATAAAATTGCAGTAAAGACAAGAGGAAAAAGAGTGACACCATCTGGAAGCAGAATTCGCTTTTTAAAAAAATGTTTTTTAAAAAATTCAAAATAGAGCTAATGCTGGCTCTAGAATGCCACAATTGGCTAACAACCCACTACGCTGAAAATGAAATTGAATTCTAAAGGTGGCTACTTAAATAGCTATGCCCGTCAGGAAGCCTGAGTTTTCAGTACTGCATGATATGGCAGCACACCGACCATTTACATACTCCCATTTGAAATACTAGGCATGGCATAATGAATTCTGTATCCACAGCATGCACACAGCACAAGCAACATTAATCCTGCCTGCCATTTTAGGCTCGCAGCAGTATGATACACACTGCAGCAGCACAGATCTGGTAACGGAAGAGGCAAGGGACAGCTCACCTTAAATGCAGTATCTGATTAATGTTGTTAAGTGACATTGCAAATCTGCTACCGAGTCTTAGAGCAACTGGGTGGGAGGGAACAAAGAAAAAAAAATGCCATCGACTGATGATGCAAGATGAATCGTTACTATGCACTGTTCAGCGAAGCTCCATCTTCCTCAGTGATATGTCAGATTTTATAGCAAAACATGCAGAATGGCTCTGCAGAATGGCTGCCTCCTACCACCAAGAAAAGCAGAAGACTCTTGCTGTGGGAGGGATGGAAAGAATATCTACAGAAATATCTTCTTGATGAAAGAAGATTTCATATAGTACGTATTAGGATCTAGATCTCTGACAGAATTGCTGTGTTTTCTTATTTGCTTAACCTATGTCTTTTTTTTGTTACTGCCATTATTAAGCATGTCAAAGGCAAAAATCGCCATTGCTAAAGTGCTAATATGCCACTGGATTATGGAAAAGCTGAGCGTATTGACGAAACTGCAAGCGCACAGAGGCTGTCTGCACAATCAGCTGTCTGCATCTATGTTGCACCCTGCTCAACCACAAGCAAGGTTAGAGCTAAATATATCTGCAAGGCATAAACGGAAGCTATTTTGCTGACCAGATTATGTTACAAAATGCTTGTCCATCCTTAAGTGCTCATGAATGCCTATTAGAAAATTTGGTGCCTCTCTCCCCTGCATCGCTCTGCGCATTAAGCAATGAAAGATAATAAAGGCTACTCTTAAGCACAGTGACCTAAATAACGCTAAGACGACTTAAGTAGCATACATACATACATACGTACATACTCACTGTCAAAGCAAGGAAATGAAAGGATGTCTAATCAGACTGAAAGCACAGGCTTTACCACAGTACCCATTCCAAACTGCAACACACTGCACAGTATGTGCCCATCTTATGGGGGAGATGCAACGCTCCTTTGTTTTTTGTTGTGTTGGGTTTTTTTCCCCTCTTAGCTACGGTTGCACAGTGACATTCTGACATCATGGAGGTCAATGCAGACACTCCAATACTGTCCATTTTAATGAAGCAAATCTAAAGAAACGTTTAAAAAAAATAACATTAAGCATCATCAAGTAGTAAATATTATCCCACAACACCTCTCAACCACCATTCTTCTGGCTTTTGAGATAACCTGCTATCTGGTTTCTCTGCATAAATGCAGTTTTCTCTACAAAGGCTTTGAGAAAGCGATAGTGAGAATGCATCTAAAAACAAAAACAGAGGATGTTGAAAAGCAAGAACACCACCCATTTTCCTACAGACACTTAAATGTGTTAAATATTGAAGACGGAGAAACGAGACTCTAAAAGGGAAAATCAGTCAACTTTTTTTTAAAAAATGCTTTAAAATGTGTAAGCATTTGAATTCGTGCTTTGAATTCAATGCCAGCCTTATCCCAAGGGGACCACAAGAGAGGAATGGAACAGCTTGCAATGGCCAAAGCTGCATTCCCTTAAGGCTGGAGTGTTAAAGACAAAACAAACCTTTAAAATGTACCTGGCTATAGAAGGATGAAAGCCTATCCTTCTAAAATCTGTCACTTATATCTTAGCCTTGTTCAGTATCGCCTTTCTCCTCTCCACTCCACCAATGCACCAAATGGAGACCTGCTGAAATCCAGAAAAAATAGGTTACCTCTTTCCAACTTGCCAATAAATTATCTTTGAATGTTACACATGATTCAATTTTACACTAGGCACCAATCTCTATGCCATTATGGGTTAATGAGCACATGCTTTGGGCTTTATATTTCTATCTCATTAAAGAATAACGATAAACATGGCTGTACCTTCCATACGTTTACTCAAGAACTAGCGCATTACCTGCAACTGATAGTTAATCAAGCACAATTACACTTTATGACTAAAAAATGCAGTGCACAATTTTTTCCCCAAAATCTTTAGAATACCACTGTATTGAAATACTCTCTCTCTTCTTTCATTTATCTTCTGTTCATTGTTGCTGTCATTTGATTTTAAAGAAATTGTTCTTTTATCAGAGAATAACATTCTGCTGACCTTGATCTAATTTTTTAAAGGTTTGGTATGTTTTGTTGTCAGACCTAAAGCTCAAAAATCAGAAGATCCAAAAGCCAGCATTTTAACATATGCAGTATCTCTTCCTAAAGCATGACATCAGTTAAACAGGAATGGAAGCAATCCAGAAATAATAACTGCTGAGCTAACAAACATATAAGATAAAAATATTAGTATTGCCTTTCCAGAGCTATCTTTACAATCACCGACTGTATAGAGAAATATACTCACAGTGCAATCCTATGCATGCTTGCCTGGAAGTAAGGCCCATTGAATTTAGTGGAACTTACTTCCAAGTAAACATACATAGCATTGTGTTGTCAGTTAAAATGTTAACAGTGCAAGCCTGTGCATGTCTACTTGGAAGTAAGTCCCTCTGTGCTCAAAGTGTATACATGAGTCAGTCTAAAATTACAATTTACAGTATATTCTAAGGGCCAATGACAACGACTTCATGGAAAGAGGGAAGATTTTGCATGTAGATCAGTAAAATACAATTGGCATGTTGTTATGCTAATGTATGCACTGTTGTGTCTGTTTGCAGGAGCATATTCTAATTATTATATAGCTTTTCATTTGGAAGCCAAAATGGATGTATTTTTGAGAAATTCGTCATTTTGCTCTTGACATTAGAAGGAATACTACAATTCCTATCAGTTTGCTGTTGCTGAATATCAAAAGAGTATTCGATATTAGGTTCCCACTTGACAATTAAATGCGATGAGATTCATTTGGACATGGGGATCCAGTGACGTGGGATGGAAAACCTTCCATGGACAATTTTCTATTTTGTAAGATGTCTAAGAGTGCAATCCTAACCTGTTACGTTGACACAGTTAGGACAGCAAAGTTTGGCCGGCACAAGAGACACCATAAAGTACATTTGGACCACTCTTGGAGTCAGGGAGGATGGCACAAGTCTGTGTGCATGTCTGTGTGAGCACACCTCTGTGCTCCAGGTTAGGATTGTGCTCTAAAAAAATGTCCACTATTTTATTTTTCTGTGGAGACAACCGATTTCTCAATATACATTATTCCACAAAACATAATAAGTAAATACAAGTTTAATAGTGCAGTATCCTGTTTCTCCTTATCTTTATTGATGGCACAATACCTAATAAAGATAGTGAATAGTTTTTCTGGTTACACAGTGTACACCAGGTTTTGGTAGCTGGCTTTATATCAATTAGATCCCATGTATCAATTTCTGTAATAATTTAATGTCTATCAATGCATAAATTTATTATGAATTATTGACAATAACAAACATCAAAGTTTCAAAATTGTAATGAACTATTTTTTACATAGATAACAGTTGGAAGCTTATACACAATGCCCAGATCTTTGAACATACCAAAATTAGTATTGCTAATGGTTTTCAGTGTCTTCATTTTTTTCTTAAAGTTTAAACAACTTAAGGAAAGTGCCTTCTAGAATTGTCATACTTTAAAATATTTAAATAAATGTAATTTCCACTTAAAGCTTTGAATTGTTTGAATATATTATATTCATATTATGTTACCGGTGGAAAAAGATTTTGAGATATTTATACAAGCATGTAAAATTAACATTGTATGCATTTCTTAGTTGTGTTTGACTTCTCTTTAATAAACATGAAGATCCCAATCAATGCCGGGCATCAGACAATGTTCTTCAAAATTTTCTGAGTTGTGCCTTCCCCCCATCTACATCCGAGCTTGGCTGAATTCACAGACATCTGATCATTTTCACTGCTTCCTGCCATATCCCATTATAGGTGCTGGTCCCTTAATATCTTCCAAATCAAAAGACAGGTAGCCCAATTCTGAGCCTGGCAGCACCCAGGACTCCAGCGGTGCCAAAATGGTGACCACTGGATCCTGGCCATGCCAGGTTACTGCTGAAGATCTCCTCAGGGGAAGGGAGCATTTGCTCCCTTCCTCTGGGGAGACCGCAGGCAGTGCCAATGGGTCTCCTCAACTCTGCACCCATATTTGAGGGGGTGGAGAGCTGAGAATTCCTGTATCAGGCTGCCCGGCTTTGGAGAGGGTTTGGGATGTGGTGGCAGAAGTTGCTGCCGTCCCTGTCCCTTCATAAGCCCATTCTGCCTTTCCCCCCACCCAGTTCCTCCTATCTAATCCCATCCAGATACAAAGAACATAGATGCACCTCATTGGTAGAAACAAGGCATCCGAACAAGTGACATGGAACAAGTGACAAGTTCCAGGAACAGGCTGACTCTGTGAGCGCAATCCTAAACTGGAGTTAGGCCAGCATAAGCTAAACCAGCAAAGTTTGGCCAGCACAAGGACCACCATAAAGTGTTTTCGGACTACTCTAGAAGTTAAGGAGGATGGCTCATGTCTGTGTGCTAGCCTCTCTGACTCCGAGAGTGGTCCAAATATACTTTACAGTATCCCTTGTGGTGGCCAAACTTTGCTGCCTTAGTTTACGGCAGCCTAACTCAATTTAGGATTGTGCCCTGGGGGCGGGGGAGCACAATCCTAACCTGGAGTTAGGCCATCTTAGTTAGGCCAGCAAAGCTTGGCTGACACAAGGCCACCATTAAGTATGTTTGGACCTCTCTTGGACTCAGAGAGGCCAGCAAACAGACGTGCACCATCCTTCCTGACTCCAAGAGTGGTCCAAACATGCTTTACGGTAGCCCTTGTGCTGACCAAACTTTGCTGGCCTAACTAAGACAGCTAACTCCAGATTAGAGTTGCGCTCTGAGTGCCACTGCCAACGCTGGGTTCCCTTTCTCACCCAAATGTGGGTTAGGATGGCAACTGGTAGATCTCCACTTAATTCTTTTGTTGTCTTGCAAAAAGGACATTCATTTTTTAGACTGGGGTTCATACCTGGTTAAACCTTTGCAAAAGATGGACACTGTCAAAGAGATTATTCTTGTTTTTTGTTTCCTCAAAGAAGGCAGTAAATTTGCAAGACATACTCTGCAAAGGAAAACACTGTGTTAACTTGATCCTAATTTAACATTTGCCACTATGAATTTCAACATTGTATTTGTTCTACCAAAGTAGCCTAGTACACTGAGAGCACAATCCTAACCTGGAGTTAGGCCGGCACAGTTAGGCCAGCAAAATTTGGCAAGAACAAGGGCCACCGTAAAGTATGTTTGGACCACTCTCAGAGCCAGAGAGGCCAGCACATAGATGTGCTCCATCTCCCCTGACACCAAGAGTGGTCTAAACGTGCTTTACGGTGTCCCTTGTGCCAGCCAAACTTTGCTAGCCTAACTGTGCCAGCCTAACTCCAGGTTAGGATTGCACCCTGAAGCTGGGCTTACTGTCTTTCAGGAGTATGAATCTCCATGGCAGCAATTTTCAACTTTTTTCATCTCCTGGCACACCAACAAGGTGCTAAAATTGTCAAGGAACACCATCAGTTTTTTTTGAAAATTGACAAGGTACACCATGCTGTTGGGGGGGAGGTGCTCACATCTCCCAATGGCCCTATTAATAATGACACCACACACACACACACACACACACACACACACACACACCGCAAAAAAAACCCTCTCGTGGCATACCGGTGTGCCACGGCACACTAGCTGGAAAACGCTGCAATATGGATAATGCATTCCTGTCCTGTGTCATGGGTGAAACAAATATGAAGTCAGAACCAGCTACACACCAGAGAGAAAGGATAGGTAGTAGCTTTCCATACCTTTTGCTATGCTCAGTCTTTCCAAATCTATGTCTCTGCCTGTCTGTCTCTTTGTCCGTCCTTGTACAGAATGCTGGTATTAACCCGGTATGTATATGGAGTCAAGCCATGGCCTAACCGAAGGTGGATACATACCGGGTTAATACCATGAAGCGCATTGGGGCCATGTCAAGACTGAAATCCTGAGAAAAATACGTGGCACTTCCCAAAACTTCTTGTCAGGACATTTGGCCAAATATTGGTGGAAAAAGCTTCATGTAAACGTGCCATTTCATGAAATAATAGCAGAAATCTCCAGACAGTTTCCGTTGGTATAAATGTTTTCACGTTTTGCTTACGTATTTTTGATGACAGATGTAAAAATGTGTGTTTCAGTGCATTAATAAAGTAGGATGTAAAGAAAGGTGGATACATACATTAATAAAGTAGGATGTAAGGTGGATACATACTGGAGTAGGCGAGTGTGTCTCCAGCGAAGGTGGATACATACCGGGTTAATACCCAGAATGCTTTACAAGGAATTATACAATCTGAAAAATAGACACAAGGAAAACAGCAGAGGAAGGGGAGGGAAATGGAAGTAGCGGGAAACAGGGAAAGAATACATGCCTATTTCAGTTTCACATACATAATCATCTTGCCTGCTGTCTGCTTGGTATTAACATATTCATTAAAATAACCCTAACAGTTCCTGGTAAGATCTGTCTCTGAGAATATGCTGCTGTTGCTAGAACAGATGTACTGAAACTCTTTTGGCAAGCCTGGAAGCCTGATAGTTACAAATCTTAAATTAGTGCACCTGTCAAGATATGTGGCTTTCCAGAATGTAGGCGATTGGTGGACACTGTTAGCACATTGTTCAGAACGATAGTTTGCAATTTGAATTACTTTAAAAAGACAGAACTGAAATTCTCACTTAATGTTTCCACTACTTGGGCAAATTTTATGTACAGTTCTTTGAGGGTATGCCTTCCTTCAATGTTGAAAATAGGATCATCAAGAATGATTCTACATCTTGGTTATCAGAATATTTTGCACTTTGAACTCTATAATTATCTGTTGACAGAATAGCCCTTTTCAAACATTTCAAACATTTAGCGCCCAATCCTGCAACACAACCCTGAGGTAAGGGAACATTTGTTCCCTTACCTTGAATTGGCTTCCATGACTGCCCCCACAACTGCAGGATGCAGTGTATGTCCCACCGGCAAGAGCTGCATCAGAGCTGGAAAGTTGGATAGGATAGGGCTCTTAGTTTGGGGTAAAACCAATGTATTTGGATGAGTGGTATCACAATGGAACTGAATAGGCTCCTCCCCCAAGCTAAAATCTGTAGAGTCCCATGTCTCTCTACAGACATTCTAATGAATGCACATATATAGAGGGGGGAGGGCTTGCATTGTGATGCTCTTACCCCCACAACTGAAGCTGGAGAACTTAGATTTCATTTCCTATTGAATGTCTGAAAAGTCTTGCAGATTCACTGTTAGAGGGGCAATAGTCAGGAAACCATTTATATATTTATTTTATAGGATTTCTATCCTGCCTTTCTACCCCATGGGCACCCAAGGCAGCTTATAATAGCAAAATGTCACATTAAAAATAAAACAATAGAGTATAACAATTAAAACAATGTTAAAACAATATTAAAACAATATTAAAACAATTTAAAATTTAAAATGTGCAGGCCCTGTGGATCCCATAATTGTAGTCGAAAATGTAGTTTAAAATGCCAGCAAGGATGTCAACAATTAAAAGCTTGCTTGAATACAAAAAGTCTTCAGACCCCGCCGAAATACTGCTAAAGAGGGAGCAGTTCTTAATTCTAAGGGGAGGGTATTCCACAGTTGTGGATGATGATGATGATGATGATGATGATTATTATTATTATTATTATTATTATTATTATTATTATTATTATATAAAATTTGCACCTTGTATTTCTACCCTTACACTATGCTTATTATTTGTTTTACGTATGTGCGTATTGTATACTTATACACTCATACACACATTCTGCCCAATACAAACCACCTTTTGAAACTTTCTGTTTGAGAAAACAGCTCACACAAATTTTTGGTCCTTCATACCTTTCTTTTTCTTTCTTTTTTGTCCCTGCAAATGCACAAACAACAGGCAAGCTAATTGCATGCTGTCCCTCAGAGGCCCAAATGCAGCAGGTGCACAAACTCCACAACCACCTCTGGTTTGCAGGTGGCTGAGCCCTCTAGTGACAAACATGGGTATTACTGTGTATACTATGAAAGCCCAACTAAACAGCAGGCCAGATTACTCAGTGAATGCTGGGTTGCAACCAGTGGTGTCATCTAAATGATTTAATAACAGGTACTCACTTTTGATTGGCATGTGTCGGGACCCGTCCACCGGAAGTGACGTCATAAGCCGAAGGTGAGGTCGTGGCAGGAAGTGACATGAAAAAAGCCCTTTTTGAGGCCTCAGATGATTTTAAACTGACCCAACAGTTGCAACAGTATTCCACAGCACCCCCAGAACATGTTAAGGAGGCCTGGCATCATGTTAAAACCCCAGAGCAACTCATTTTTCAGTGGCAAGGAAAGGAAAGGCTCCGCTCGCTGCCTGCCTGGCTCTGAGAACATGCAGGCAACTCAAACATGCAGGAAATTCAAACGTTGCAGAGGGCGGAGTCGACGAGTGGGCGGGCGAATGGGCGGGGCCAGCTGTAATCCTAGAAACCGGTACTCGCGTACCCCCGCGTACCCCCTGCATGACATCACTGGTTGCAACCATCATACTTCACTCAAAAAAGGTAGGCCAATTCCACCTCAGTCACTGCAAGTAATTCATTTCTTGCAATGTGTCTCACATGGGGAAAAACACTGAGAGCAGAGAAGGGTTTGAAAGCTGTCTAAAGGTGCAATCCTAATCAGAAGTGAGGCTGGCACAAGTCACTTGCGCCAACCCAGGAGTGTTGCAAACACTCTGAAAAGTGCATTTGCACCACTCTCGGAGTTCAGGAAGACAGCACATGGACATATGTCAGCCTCCCTAACTCCGAGAGTGGTCCAAACACACAGCCCAATCCTATGCATGTCTACTCAGAAGTAAGTCCCATGATAGTCAATGGGGCTTACTCCTTGGTAAGTATGGATAGGATTGCAGCCTTAAAGTGCATTT
The DNA here is from genome assembly GCA_029204185.1 of Lerista edwardsae. Classification (NCBI taxonomy): domain Eukaryota; kingdom Metazoa; phylum Chordata; class Lepidosauria; order Squamata; family Scincidae; genus Lerista; species Lerista edwardsae. The sequence goes on along the minus strand of JAJKFI010000002.1, from coordinate 42,020,583 downwards.
GCAATATTCCTGGGCTGGCATGAGTGACTTCTGCAGGCCTAACTCCAGGTTAGGATTGCATCCTAAGTTTACTTCATGGTATCTGCCAGCCTCACCTCCACAGTGCAAGGAAAATGGGCTGGCTGCAAACACATGTGGCTATACCTTAAGGACCATCAAAAGCCAACAGCCATGGTGATATGGAGAAGTACCCCAAGACCAACTTCTGGAACGTCCCAAAGAACTGCCAAAAAAGGATCCTCAAGTTCCAACCTGGCAAAGCAGTCTAGAAGGATACCACAGTCAATTGTATCCAAAGCTGCTGAGATGTCTAGCATAAACAATGAGGATGAACTCTCACTTCCCAATTCCTATCATAGGTCATGCACTACAGAGGCCATCTCAGTCCCAAAACACTACCAGATGCCAAATGGGATCTAGAAATCAGTTTCTTCCAGGACTTCCAGCACTGTGAATCACCCCCATGCACTTGAGCAAGAATTGCTTGCCTAAGAATAGCAGACTGGAGATTCAGAGGTATGTTCATACAAGCATGTAAATTATTTGCTAAGTTGCTGTCTAGGTTGCAGAATGCTTTGACTTTGCAAGCTCAGCTTCTAGACAGCTAAACTGCCAATATAATAATAGAGGAAACTCTAGTGAGAGTGTAGCTGCCCAGAAGCCAGGCAAAGATACAAATCAGGGAAGTTTCAGTTCTAAAACCAGGGAGAGATTCCCACTCAATGTGGAATAAAATATTTGCATTCAACTGGCCTTGGAAATCTAAGGAGATTATCAGACAATGAATAAAAACCCATATCAGCACGGTAGCTGCATCAAATTCATGCCACACGTTTCCTTCTTGACCATGCTTTAAAACACCCTAAAGAAAAAAAGTGCGGAAAAGGCAACATTGTGAAGAGCAAAAGACAAAGAAAAGAAAAGAAAAGAAAAATGGGAGGAAGATGGATGATGAGAGGGAGAAGAAAGGAGAGGATGTGAAAGATGCACTAGTAGTGGAGTCTCTCCCTTCTTGTCTGTCTCTGTTCAACCAGCTTGCAGTTGTTTTGAAGTACCGCACCTATTCAAATGGCTAACTCAGCATTATGTTCTTTAATTAAAATACCCCTGCAATTTCCCCTCTTTTATTTAGGCCCTATATTGAGATGATTCTCACAATAATATTAACATTAACTTACTGCATAATATTCCAAGTAAACACACTGCATAGCCTTAGAGCTTCTACCAGATCAGCTCTGTCTAGAAGTTTCTAAAAGTGCAGCTCTTTGAGCATGTGCAGCTCCCCCCCCAGCTTCAGTTCTTAAAGTGACACTATTTTTAATGTTTCTCAAACTGTGTCATGACCTGATGTCAGGTGGATCACAGAAAGCTGGGAACTGTAGCTCCAAGACACAGCTTTGGGACTATAGCCGATACACACAGGATACTTCCCTTTCTAACATGAGCCTAAATACCATGATGCTAATTTTCTACAAACATAAAAGATTTTAGAGAGACTTAGGAGTGTGTTCGATTTCACGTATTACTTAATCTAACTGCCAATGTCATGTGAACAGCTGGACCTGGGTTTCACATTGGGAATCCCAGTAGTGCTGAACTAACATGCAGTTACAAGTCTCCAGTTGGGTCGTTACTATCCTTAAGAGCACAATACTGAACTGCACTGAATAGCAAGGCTGGTGGGCCTGCGCTATATCCAACACAGCTTTGGAGCAGTGGGGAGCCTCCCTGGGGCAAGGGCACATTCGCGCTCTTGTCCCAGGAGATGGTCCAGCCTCCCCTATGGTTTCCGCGGATCTGAGCCTGCAGGTGCAGAGCCGAGGAGGCTGTGTGGCCCAAATTGGGGCCACATAGCCTATGGATGGAGGCTTGAATGTGGCCTAACGACCACATCTCATCTCCACCCCCTCCCCAGGCCAGCACGCCAACCAGCACGCCCACCCCCTTTCCTCCCTCCTGCCTGCCTGCCCTCCCCATGCCCAGAACCACTCTTGCGCCAGCCAAGTTTGGCTGGCACAGGAGCAGTGGTGCAGCACCTCTGCTCTGCCCAGCACTGCTGGGTTGCCGCTGCTGCTAGCATCGGAGTTCACCCAATTTCATGTTCATTGCTTCGGTGACACTATCTAACCATCTCATCCGCCCCCTTCTCCTTTTGCCTTCAATCTTTCCCAGCATGGAGGTCTTTTCTAAAGAGTCCTCTCTTCTCATGAGGTGGCCAAAGTATTTGAGCTTCAGCTTCAGGATTTGTCCTTCCAGGGAGCAATCAGGCTTGACTTCCTGTAGGATGGACCGATTGTATCTCCTTGCAGCCCAGGGGACTATCAAGAGACTTCTCCATAATTCAAAAGCATCTATTCTTCGGTGCTCTGCCTTTCTTATGGTCCAGCTCTCACAGCCATACATTGCTACTGGGAAAACTGTAGCTTTGACTATGCAAACCTTTGTTGGCAGGGTGATGTCTTGACTTTTTATTAAGTTCTCTAGGTTCGCCATAGCTTTCCTCCCAAGAAGTAAACGTCTTTTAATTTCATGGCTGCAGTCACCATCTGCAATGATCTTGGAGCCCAGGAACATAAAGTCTGTCACTGCTTCCATTTCGTCCCCTTCTATTTGCCAGAAAGTGATGGGAGTGGTTGCCATGATCTTAGTTTTTTTTAATGTTGAGCTTCAAGCCAATTTTTGCACTTTCCTCTTTCATCCTCATCAGAAGGTTCTTTAGGTCTTCCTCACTTTCTGCCATTAGAGTGGTATCGTCTGCATATTTGAGGTTGATATTTCTCCCAGCAATCTTGATTCCAGCTTGTGAATCATCCAGCCCAGCCTTTCTCATGATGTACTCTGCATATAAGTTAAATAAGCAAGATGACAGTATACAGCCTTGTCGTACTCCTTTCCCAATTTGAAACCGATCGGTTGTTCCATGTCATGTTCTAACTGTTGCTTCCTGACCCACATACAGGTTTCTCAGAAGACAGATCAGGTGGTCTGGTACTCCCATCTCTTCAAGAACTTGCCACAGTTTGTTGTGATCCACACAATCAAAGGCTTTAGCGTAGTCAATGAAGCAGAAGCTGATGTTTTTCTGGAACTCTCTTGCTTTCTCCATGATCCAGCGAATGTTGGCAATTTGATCTCTAGTTCCTCTGCCTTTTCGGAAACCAGCTGGTACATCTGGTAGTTCTCAATTCACATACTGCTGAAGCCTAGCTTGTAGGATTTTGAGCATCACCTTGCTAGCATGTGAAATGAGTGCAATGGTGCGGTAGTTTGAACAATCTTTGGCATTGCCCTTCTTTGGGATTGGAACATAAACTGATCTTTTCCATTCTTGTGGCCACTGCTGGGTTTTCCAAATTTGCTGGCATATGGAGTGCAGCAAAATCTTTTAAGATTTTGAGTAACTCAGCTGGAATGCTGTCACCTCCACTAGCTTTGTTGTTAGTGGTGCTTTCTAAAGCCCACTTGACTTCACACTCTAGCATGTCAGGTTCGAGTTCAATGACCGCATCATTGTGGTTATCAGGAACATTTAGATCGGCCTTATATAGTTCCTCTGTCTATTCTTGCCACCTCTTCTTAATCTCATCTGCTTCTGTTAGGTCCTTGCCATTCTTGTCCTTTATTGTGCCTACCTTAGCATGAAATTGTCCTTTGACATCTCCAGTTTTCTTGAAAAGATCTCTAGTCTTTCTCATTCTATTGTTTTCCTCTATTTCTTTGCATTGCTCATTTAGGAAGGCCTTCCTATCTCTCCTTCCTGGTCTCTGGAAATCTGCATTCAGTTGGGTATATCTTCAGTCCCTTTCTCCCTTGCTTTTTGCTTCCCTTCTTCCCTCAGCTATTTGTAAGGCCTCGTCAGACAGCCACTTTGCCTTTCTTTCTCTTTGCCTTTCTTTCTCTTTGGGATAGTTCTAGTTGCTGCCTCCTGTACAATGTTACAGACCTCCATCCAAAGTTCTTCAGGCACTCTGTCTACCAAATCTAAGCCCCTAAATCTATTTGTCACCTCCACTGTATATTTGTATGGGATCATTTAGGTCACACGTGGAGGACCTAGTGGTTTCCCCCTACTTTTTCAGTTTAAGCCTGACTTTTGCAATAAGAAGCTCATGATCTGAGCCACAGTCAGCTCCAGGTCTTGTTTTTACTACCTGTCTAGAACTTCTCCACCTTTGGCTGCAAAGAATGTAATCAATCTGATTTCAGTGTAGACCATCTGGTGAAGTCCATGTGTAGAGTCGCCGCTTGTGTTGCTGGAAAAGGGTGTTTGCTATGACTAATGTGTTCTGACAAAACTCTTTCAGTCTTTGCCCTGCTTCATTTTGTACTCCAAGACCAAACTTGCCTGTTATTCCTATGACCTCTTGACTGCCTACTTTAGCATTCCAACCCTCTATGATGAGAAGGACGTCTTTTTTGGGTGTTAATTCTAGAAGGTGTTGTAGGACTTCATAGAAACGGTCAACTTCTTCCTCTTCAGCTTCAGTGGATGGGGCATAGACTTGGATTACTGTGATGTTGAAAGGTTTGCCTTGGATCCGAATTGAAATCATTCTATCATTGTTGAGATTATACCCCAGTACTGCTGTTCTCACTCTCTTGTTCACGATGAAGGCTACTCCATTTCTTCTAAGGGATTCCTGCCCACAGTAGCAGATATAATGGTCATCTGAATTAAATTCTCCCTTCCTGTCCATTTTAGTTCACTAACTCCCATGATGTCGATGTTCAGTCTTGACATCTCGCGTTTGACCACATCTAGCTTACCTTGGTTCATAGATCTGACATTCCAGGTTCCTATGCAGTATTGTTCTTTGCAGCATCGTACTTTCCTTTCACTTCCAGACACATCCACAGCTGAGCTTCCTTCCGGTTTTGGCCCAGCTACTTCACTCTCCCTGGAGCTACTAGTACTCATCTTCTGCTTTTCCCCAGTAGCATAATGGACGCCTTCCAACCTGAGGTGCTCATCTTCCAGCGTCACAGCCTTTAGCCTTTTAGTACTGTAATTTCTTGGCAAGAGTACTGGAGTGGGTTGCCATACACTCACAGTTTGGGACCTGCTAAATTAGAGTGACCTGAAAAAATGCAAGAGGAATTTATTGAGAAGCCCCTTTGCACTACATATGTGGTTTTCAAACTGTGCTTCAGGGACCCCTGGGGAATGTTTCTTTGAACATCAGAAGACACTTTTGAAGAATATCACTAGCCATGGACAACTTTTCCTGAAATTCAACTTTCTCATCAGGCCCAGGCACAATCCTAACCAATTTTCCAGCACTGACATAGCTGTGCCAATGGAGCATGTGCTGCATCCTGCAGTGGAGTAGCAGTCATAGAGGCCTCCTCAAGGTAAGGGAATGTTTGTTCCCTTACCTTGAGGCTGCATTGCCCTTACCCCAGTGCTGGAAAGTTGGTTAGGATTGTGCCCCCCCATCTTTCCTGGAAGGGAACGTTGTTGGATGTGCTCCCCCCTCTTTTTGATTTACGTCCTGCTTTTATTTCTACACTGCCTCAGATCCTTGGCTAAACATGTTGTGTTGATTGTACTGCTGCCATTCTCTGATAAGCATATTGAATATAAAACATAATTTCATTTGTATCTGTCCCAGTGCTCATTACTTTCCCTTGTCAACCCAAAGCCACATTTTCCCTGAATGCTTCTCAGTCTAATTTCCACCTGTTCACTCTTAGCTGATAGTTTTGCCTCTCTCTTATTTCTTCCCTTTTCTGATTGTAATCAGAGCCAATATTGTGTCTCAGCAGCACTAGGGCACTAAGAGGCCCCTGCGTGGCATTTCAGAGCTCTGAACTGCTGAGTCATCCAAGTGTCAAAGGCTGCAGTCCAGGAAATGAATGCACAAGCCACTTTAGTAAAGAGGCATATTAAACAGTGACTGTCTCTTGGGGCTGACTGTTGCTTTTTCTATTCCTTGGCCACATTTGCAATTAGGCAATGGGAGCATTTGGCTCAGTGCAGAGTTCTTTTATTGACGTAAGAGCTGCAGCCAGTTCATAGCAAACTGCTGCCTTATTGCAAACTATGGAACAACTGATCTTCCTATACTGCCATTTCAGGAGGGATGCACCACTTCTTCCTTTAATACTTTCTTCCTGCATGGCCATCTATTTACTGAACTGATATAGTTGAGCTCTTTCCAAGTGTTCCAACTCCCCCACCACTGTTCTTTCCCCTTTTTTACCACTACCTACATGGAAAACAATGCACAACTAATTTAGTAACTTGGCAGAACCCAGGGAATCTATGCATTGATGTTGGCCAGTGTATGTTTTCTTAAGGCCAAACTAGATGAGACTGTATGAAATCCATGATTTTTTTGTTTTAATGCCAAGTCCAGCTACAATGTGTGGAAGGGGGTTCTATTTAGGATTATTATCATGGTGATGGGGTTAACCCTTTCACTCCCATGCTGTTTTAGTAATTGAAATTTCACATCCCCAACTGTTATTTGTTCCATGGGGCAAAACACATAGATACTTCTGAGTGTTTTAGTATGTGGATTCAACCATGAAAATGGTGGAAAATGTGGAAAAGGTCAAATTGATTCAAATTGTAGTTCCTTATGGCTGCATTTGCAAAGACAAAGATACCATGCAGATCCTAAGGGAAGCCTGCAGCCTGCCTGAAGTGGCCAGCTGCTGCTCAGTGAGATTGCTGGCCTACTTGTTCCAGTGAGGCCATGTGGCTGTGCAAACTCCATGGCAGAGAGGGAACCATGTGGTGCAGCCAGGCACCACAGACACCTGTTACTTGGCTATCTGTTGGATGACTTGCAATGACACAACAGCCCTGCTGAGAGGAGGTAATTGGCAACCCCACCTGTGTGTTTCTCTGTCGGATGCTTCTCTGTTGCTGTATTCAATAAAACCTTTGGCTGAATCACCCTTGTTGTCTCTTTGTTAGCAGAAATGGATCCCTTCTTCCCACCTTAGTTCCTTATCTCTGCTGGCCTCAGGGTGGGACTCTGTGGGAAGAGAAGCCTCTCTGCTCCCAGAGTACACAGCATCCTCCGTTCAGTAAATAGGTGGCTGTGCCGGAAGAAGTGGTGCATCCCTCCTGAAGTGGCGGTACAAGAAGACAAGTTGTTCCACAGCTTGCAATAAGGCAGCGGTTTGCTATGAACTTGCTGCAACTCTTATGTCAATAAAAGACGTAACAGCCCTGCTGGATCAGGCCAAAGGCCCATCTAGTCCAGCTATTTGCATTTCACAGTGGCCCACCAGGTGCCTCTGGGAGCACACTCCATGACTTCTTGAGCTCTGAGGGGCAGAATGCTCTTCCATGTTCCTGAGCCATGTATTCCCTGCTGCCAGAGTATATGGTGGGCAATGGCAAGGAGATAGGAGGGCAGCATCCCAGAGGCCATGCTGGCAGGTGCACAGGGCAAAGGGCATGGGGTGAGTGTGGCCAGCTGGGAGGGCTGCTGCAGGAAGCACCCTGTCACATTCCAGCCAAATGATTGGCCCTTGCTATGTTCCCTCTGATAGGTCCGTTCATGTGCTGCAGCCTGCCGTCTAGGACTGCCTCTTTGTAGTGATGCAAGCTGTTTAATGCCAGATGGGGTGTTTTTTGCCTGTCTCCTTCTGTGGCTGGCTTGGTGGTTGGAGAGCAGCTTTATGGAATGGCTAGCATGGATTTTAGACTTACTTGATCCTCTTCTTCTGTCCCCCTGACATAGGTGTTCCTGGCCAGCCATGCAAAAGGAAAGTGCCTTGCAAGTAAACTGACATCAGGATGTCACTCTGTGGATGACAGGCTATGTTGATGCTTCCATGGATGCTGGAGGTCTTACTAGGAAAGGCTGTGCCAGCTTTGCCTTGCCATGACAGGCTTGGCATTTAGCCCTTCTGCCAGTGTCAGTGTGCGGTCAGTGTGGCATTGCCAGGACAGGTTTAGGATATGACGGATGGAATGGCAGCATTCAAATATAATTGGGTTATTATCCAAGTAGCACAATGACTAAAGAACAGCTTTATATAAATGGGAAGCAAGCGTAAGTGGAGAAGAGAAAGAACTGTCATACAATAACATGCAGCAAACTCAACAAAATTCGTCAAAAGAAAATAAATGATAGTCCATTGTCTGTACTGAAGAACTACGTGGTTGGAATGTTTCAGAAAAGATATGATTGTGCATACAGTATACGTATGTCTGTGTGTGTGCATGGCAAGAGGGAAGAGAATGAAATCACTTTTTCTAAAACGAAAACTTTCTCACTTCCCAGAAATGGTGCAGGTTTATTTAGCATCAGGATTTTGAAAGCACACAGGAAATATTTTGGTGGTCAGTTACATTTTCAAACACATATTGGGGCAACCCTAAATTGGGACTAATAGGAGCAATAACTTTACTTTTCAAAGAGCTTTTACTAAAAAAAAAAAAAAAAAAAAAAGCATCAAAAACACACATGCTAATGTTTCTATAAATGGCATGATTATAACTTCAGGCCAGTTTACTCTGCTATATCTCTCCAGATATTTCCCTTCCTGTGAGCGAGAGCGCAATCCTAACCTGGCATTAGGCCAGCAAAGTTTTGGCCAGCACAAGGGACACTGTAGTATATTTGGACCACTCTCAGAGTCAAAGAGGCCAGCACCCAGATGTGTGCCATCCTCCAAGAGTGGTTCAAATGCACTTTACAGTGGCCTTTGTGCTGGCCAAAATTTGCAGACCTACCTGTGCCAGCCTAACCCCCGGTTAGGATTGTGCTCCAAGTCTCAGGATCATTTACAGCACAATCCTATGCGTGTCTGCTCAGAAGAAAATCCCATTTATTTCAATGGAATTTACTCCCAGGTAAATGTGTATAGGATCACTACTTTAATTTTATAGCAAAGTGGCAATTAAGAGATAATACTTTTTATACCTGTCTGTTTTTAATGGGCTTTGCTATCTGAATGATACCACTAGCCAGAACACGCAATCAGTCAGAATGAGGCAGAGGTGAATGTTCTGTAGTGTAGCCAATGAAAACTAGTTAGGGGGGTGTAATCTAGCCAGGAAAGGAGAAAAAGGTCTGAAAACTGTTAGTACTTATATATTGCCTTGTTTGATGAAAAAGTTCTTGAAGAGACTATATGTATGAAGTGTTTACACAAAACATTTGGGCAAGATATACTGTATGAGCTGCTGGCTGAGCTGTTGGTATTGCCTGAAGCTAAGCAGGAGAATCTATGGTTTGTTTTTGGATGGGAGACAGTTGCCAGGCTATGACAAACTGCAGTACCTGTGGTGGCAGATCAGAGTTGCTGATTAGTCACCGCATGTGAGAGATGCAGGAGAGTGAGTGAGTAGGTCAGGCCAGCCTTGAGGACCTGTCCAGGCTTGATTGCCTTAGGATTGCCTGCTAAGGCTCAATGGCGCATAGCCAGAGGACTACAGAACCACACTGTGAAGGCTACATCTGGGACTGAGGATTCAGTGAATCACAGAACACTGTATATTTGTAAAAATCCTTTTGAAAAAATGGTAGTTTAGACTAGCGTGTCCATGTAAGCTGCCTGGGCATTTGCTTCAACATGGGAAAGGCAGGGTATAAATTCTTCAAATTAATACATATTACACTGGATTTTTAGAGAAGCTTATAAATTTGGTTTTCTGCACCTTTGGGTTTCTTTTCCTTCCTTTCTTTACCCCTTCAGGTTTGCGCAGATTATTCTGCTGTACAATGCTAGGATGTTGATCTTTGTTCTGTTGTGCTGTCCTTACCATCTAGAGTCCACATCTAATCATATTTCTGTTATCATTTAAGGACACAGATGCTGAAAAAAAATCTGATAAGACAGATCTCGTTATCGTAAAAGGGCAGTCTGCCAGCAATGGCCATTTTCAGCATTGGCGGGGGAATGACTTTCAGGGAAGAACTTTGCGTTGTAGACACATCATTGCAGGGAAAAGCTGCATATTAACTCATCAACCATTGACTCATCAAGTTGTTTAATTGCAATAAACAGTAATGTCATCGCTCAATGTTATTTAAACATGCCAGAGAGGGAAGACTTTAAACAAATCATTTCAACAGATGGCTCTGCAGTTATGAAGGATGCTACTATTGCAATTTCCGTTACATAGCACCTTGCAGAATTTCACAATAATTGAGCTAAGCAATAGCACATTGTGGACTAAGCAATAGCAGAGGCAAAAAGAGGAGAGTAGCCAGGGCTGGCGCAAAGCCTCCCAGTGCCTGAGAGCAAAATCCGAACCTGGAGTTAGGTCAGCACAGTTAGGCCAGCCAAGTTTGGCCGGCACAAGGGCCACCGTAGAGTGTGTTTGAATCACTCCTGGAGTCAGGGAGGATGGTGCACGTCTGTGCTGTGTGAGTGGTCTAAACGTGCTTTACAGTGTTCCTTGTGCTGCCCAAACTTTGCTGGCCTAACTGTGCCGGCCTAACTCCAGGTTAGGATTGCGCCCAGAGAAGGAATGTCAAATGCTGCCCTCTCTTTGTCATGTGCCAGCCTCTGCTCCTCCCATTCCCTGGGTTGGAAAAGGAAGAGGGGATGGAGTGGAAGAAGCAGTGTGGGCTGCTTTTCCCCTTTCCCTGACCAGAAGTGATTAACCTGGAAGTGATGTTGTGGCAGAAAGTGACATCATCAAGCAGGAAGTGCTATCATTGTAAAATAATAAAACGACACTCCTGAAATGCAAATTTGCATTCTTAGACTGCAGCAATTGCACAACCATGAAACATCCGTGACAGAAAGCAAGATTAGGACAACATATTATGTAAAAGCACTGAACTAAAAACAATTTTTTCAAACATCACTTGAATTCAAATTGTTAACACTCACAAAAAGAATATAACAAGAGTAAGGTCTGCAGTTTAGAAGATGGCTGCTCCCAGCTTTCCGCGATGCACCTGACATCAGGTCATGACCCACCAAGTGGGTCCCAACCAGTGGTGTCATTCAAATGATTTAGGAACAGGAACTCACTTTTGATTGGCACTTGTCGGGAACCCGGAACCAGCCACGGAGCCCGTTAGGATCCGGAACGCCCGTTCTGGTCCGTTCCTCCTGAATGACATCACTGGTCCCAACCCACAGTTTGAATAACACTGAGCTAACTGATAAAGTATGCTTATTATTTTTTTACATTTATAACTATTATTTCTTCTTCAGGATGGCAGTTTAGCCTCGCAAAGATGCTGCGAGGTTGACTGAGCCAAATTAAATGTTGTGGTGAAGAAAATCCATTATCAGCTCTCCTGTCTATTTTTATTTTATAAGCAGCCATTGGATTGGGGTTGTAGCACGGAGAGCCAGAAGGATTAATTCTGTCTGCCCACACCATCTTCCTCATGTCAGAAATTCCAGCCTCTTCACTGCTATTTGCCATGTTAGGGAAAGTATACGGGTGTGTATATTTTCCCAGCTAGAGAAAATAGCTGCTTGGAGTTAACCACTGACTCCCCAAGGGCTGCACTCACAGTCCAACATGAGGGTGCTTGTGGATACTTTAAGAACAACATAGAGACAGGACATCCAATCACAGAGCTCCAATGTCTTATCTGGTTTTATTCCAATAGAACAGTGTTATTCGAACTGCAGGTTGGGACCCACTTGGTGGGTTGCGACCTGATGTCAGGTGGGTCACGGAAAGCTGGGAGCAGCCATCTTGGAAACTTCAGACTTTACTCTTGTTATATTCCTTTTGTGAGTGTTATCCATTTGAATTTTCAAGTGAGGGTTTATTTAAATTTTATTTTTAGTTCAGTGCTTTTACATAATATCAATCAATCAAAAAGTATCTATATACCGCTTTTCAACATGAAGTTCACAAAGCAGTTTACAGGCAAATAATAAAGTTAAAATGGCTCCCTGTCCCAAAAGGGCTCACAATCTAAAAAATGCAGAACACCAGCAGCAGCAGCCACTAGACAAGACACTGCGCAGGGGTGAAGAGGGACAATTACTCTCCCCCTGCTAAACATAAGAGGAGCACCACTGGGAAAAGTGCCTCTTGCCCAGTTAGCAGGGGTAACATATAAGGATAATATGTTGTCCTAATCTTGCTTTCTGTCACGGATGTTTCATGGTTGTGCAATTACTGCAGTCCAGGAATGCCAATTTGCATTTCAAGAGTGCCATTTCATTATGTTACAATGATAGCACTTCCTGCTTGATGATGTCACTTTCTTCCACAACATCACTTCCAGGTTAATGACATCACTTCTGGTGAGTGCCATTCTAAAAAGTGAGTCCTGGTCTAAAAAATTTGAATACCACAGTGATAGAGTGATTTGCCCAGTGCTAGTGAGCTGCTTAGCTGAGTGGTGATTTGATCATGGGTTTTCCCCACAGCTACATGCACTGCCTTCCTCTCAGTGGTAATATCTAGCCTTTCATAAAAAATCACAGAGTTGGAAGGGGCCAAAAAGCTGTTGATGCCATCATAAAGCAGGAGCATCCATCTATCCTTCATTCCCAATCCTCACCTGCTTAGAAAAGACTAATCATCAAGTGAATTAGCTGCCTGGATCCCATGGTTCAGTCACGGCTCAATACACAAACTGAATGCGCAGTCAAACAATGACACAGATCAGGTGAGCTAGACATGCAGCAGTGTGCAGCTGGTGTAAAACCAATCTAGCTCTTTCAAAGCACAAGCCTAGCCTGGAATTAGGCTGGCACAATCACTTGTGCTGGCCCAGGAGTGTTGCAAACACACCGTAAAGGGCGTTTGGACCACTCTCAGAGTCCGGGAGGACGGTGCACAGCCATGTGCCATACTCCCTGAAGCCAGGTTAGGATTGTGCCCTCAACTGCTATAAAGACAATGCTGGCTATGCTATATTTACCACACTTGAAAGTTATAGTATGTACAGTAAAAAATAGATATGTGTCCTGATATAGTTTCAGGCCAAAGAAGTACTTGGCATAGGTTACTGCTGTGTACTGCTTATGATTCAGCAGCAGTGAAAAAAAGTATATCATCTCATTCAAAGAGAGAAACCCAGGGACTAACATAGCATAATGCAGGTTTAGGTGCAGTAAGTTTCAGAGTAGCCGGGCCCTCAAAATATTTATGCCATACATCTATGTGGTAATAGCCCAGTCAAAATCAGACTTAAACAAGTTATTAGGGCAATTTTCATAGTTGCTGTTTGAGTTTTCAGATCAAAACATATGCACAGTCCAATCCTAATCCATAGCTGATGTAAAACCATCAGGAAACCATCCGGTTCAAGGAAACTCATTGGTGATTATGGGGCTAAGAGAAAATCTCTTATTACTTCCAAACCTTATGATCAGCCCCCCTCCATAGCATGCAGCACATGCTATGGCAACGCAAATGATAGGAATGCACTGACATGTACACTCAGAAAAAATATGTGGGTTTGCAAAAATTGAGAGGGGAGCCTGTGTTAAAGACAGGCTCTGAAACCTTGCTAGCCAGTGGCTGCAAGAAATCTGGCTTCAGTTTTTTAAAAAAGAGACCCCCTGCCTTTGGACAAGCTGCTGAAATTTTTATGAGCTGTCAAAACTGTCAGTGCACATGGTCTAGGACAGATGGGCTTGCATGCTGCTTGTTGGAAGTGTTGCATTATTACGGCAACACAGCCACAGCCAAGTATGAGGATTAGGAAGAGGAGTGACCTCATGTCGTTTTGTCTCCTATTCTTCCCCCACCACAATGACTGATTCTCTATTAACATGATTATACTTCATTGTAGAAAATGCTGGTCTGTATCAGCTTTCCCATATGCTTAGGAGAGGCCCAGCCATGAAGTGACCTAATGCAGCTTGCTTCAGTGGTTGGTAGTGAGGGAAGCAATGGGACTGTGGATTCAGAACATCCTTCGTCCTGAGTCTGCTGCTGCTGCTGCCCCCCTCCAGCCTACTGCAGACACAAGCCACATTGATCTGCTCCCCACTCACTAAAAGCAAATGAGAATCAGATAACGCTCTTCTCTGCTCTGCCCTTGCACAAGGTTTAAAGCGAGAGTGCAATCCTGACCTGGAGTTAGGCTGGCCCAGTTAGGCTAGCAAAGTTTGGCCGGCACAAGGGACACCGTAATCTATGTTTGGACCACTCTTGGAGTCAGAGAGACCAGCACACAGACGTGCCCCATCCTCCCTGACTCCAAGAGTGGTCCAAACACACTTTACAGTGTCCCCTATGCTGGCCAAACTTTGCTGATCTAACTGGGCTGGCCTAACTCCAGGTTAAGATTGTGCTCTGAATGTGTTCCCTTTAAAGTTTAAATGCCACACAAGGAAGGAGTGCTTTGCTATCCCTTCCCCTTGATCCATACTCATGTGGTGTTGTTCCCTTTAAACCCTGCGGTAGGACAGAGTTGGGAAGGAATGATGCTTATTCCTTGCATGGCATTTAAACTTTAAACCTTGTGGAAGGATGGAGTGTGGTGAGGAGAGAGGGTTTTTTTTTTGAGGGAGTACATGCGACCCTCCCCCCTGCAAAGGTAGTAGTGGTGAGTAGGGCCACCTCTGGAAATATTGCTCCTGTGGCCAGGTCTGGAGAGAGAAGCTACAAGTACCAACCCCTTCCCCCCTCTTTTCCATGATGCAACCCAGACCCCTTATTTATGTAGTCCTTTGATGGCCATCGTACCAGATTCTGCTCGTCCCTTTTGCTTTTCTTGCTCTCCAAACTGATGAAGAGTTTTTATGAATTCAAAAGTTTGCTGCTTGTGGCCCTCTGTCATTTTGTGTCCTAGTAAAGCTATTACAAGACTGTGGCTTTTGGATCTTTTCCACTAGATACCCTTTGAAGCACAGATGTCACATTCAGGGCTTCCAACCCCTGAGTTAAAACTGGACTCTGAAATAAGTTGAGTGAGTTGTATCTTTGCTTGCCATTTGTATGCATGTAGCCAAGTCTTCTAATTTAGATCCATTATTCAGAAACTGAAGGACCAGGAATAAGACACACAATATTAATTATCTTTAAGGCTCAAGTGACGTCAGCACAAATGTAGTATATTGAGAAGATCTGTCCATTTCTGAGTTTTTGTCATCTGAATCTTCTGGAGAGCTACTGCTGTCACTTATCCTGTTGTCGTTTTTGTCATTTGTTGCGGTTGTTGTCGTTTTCTTCTGATGCATATCTTGTCTTGCAACTCTTTGTTACGCAATCCATAAATTACAGGACTAAAACTTTGTGCAAACAAGAAAATAACAAAGGCTCCAAACTTTATCTTAATGTGGTCCAAGCCTCTTCCAATAGCAGTAAGGATTAAGGTCGGAAGAATATGTAAGCTCATTTGTAAGCCATGAATAATGATTGTCCTTTTAGCTTTATTATTGGAACAATTGAAGTGACCATTGAGCTTTCCTTCTCTGTATATGAAGAAGTAACCAGTTATTATAGTAGCTGCAAGAAATAAAATTAGAATAATTCCAGATATTTTGGCAAAATTACCGCCCAGGATAGTGGGGCAAGAAGGCTCTGCTTCAAATATGTCCAGTGGCTCATTTTCTGAGTGTTCTATCATGATCAAGCATACCGATTTGAGTGTTGTTCCAAGCCAAACACAAAACATAACTCTGTGTTTTACTAAGTGGACAAATGCCAAGTATCTCAAAGGCCAGCAAACTGCTAGGCAGGTGTTAAGTACCATTAATGTTAAGGTTATTAGAACTGATTCTCCAATTGCTATCTGAACACCAAAGATTATCCATGCCAAGAGATTCTGTACTTCAAATGTTTGAATGACATTGGCAACTATGCCAAAACAGGAGAATAAAGAAGAACAGAGGAGATGGTGGCATAAAAGGAAGTACCTGACTTCTTTCCTCATTCTAGAGTTCTGTCTCACAGTTTTGATGATTACTACACTCACTGCAGTAATGAAAATAAAATCAACTAAATAAAGGCAAGCCTTCACCAGTATGATTGTGTGTATGAAATCAGACGTTTCCCCTTGCATGTGGTTGGATGAATTCATGATGGGCAAATGTTGTTCTAGTCCTGAAAATACACAAGCATTGTGATAGTATTAAAGATATACACGTCAGCTATTTGTAAACAGTATTCAGTAGAGACAATGTAACTTCCACCAACAGAATTATAATCCATATGCATTGCTGTTTCTATCCATGGCTTACTGGCTTCTTTCTTCCACTTTGTCCTCCTTACATAGGCTGGAAACTGAATGAGAGCCCCACCCAGTTCAGCAGTGCCTGAACTGCTGTGATGTAATGGAATAGTCATGAACAATTTAACCAATGAGGGGGAGCTTTCACCAATAGAATGTTCCTAACCAATGTAACTTGTGTAAAGTAGGTGAAAAATTAGCAGAGGAAGACATTACACATGTAAATGGCCCAGGTCTAGGAGAAGAAGGGCTACATTGGCATGTAAGGAAATGAAGACGAGGAAGGAAGGAGACCAAGGGCAGGCCGGAGAAAGGAAAGTGGCAGAGAAATATGTGTTGTAAAATATATATTCATGTTGAATTTCACATAATGATTGCCACACCTTTGGTCTAGGTCAGCAGTTCTCAAATCTTTTGGTCTCCAGAGCCTTTTATATGCCTAAGGGCACAATCCTAACCATGAGTTTGGCCGGCACCAGTCCCCTGCGCTGGCCTAGAAGTGTCAAGAAAGTGCAGTAAAGGACACTCGAGAATACTTACGAGAAGGCTACTCTGGTGCAAGGATGCATGCTGGCCTGCCTGCGCTGGATCCTGGCCAGCAAGGGGAGAGTTGTCACCGGCCTATGGAGGCTGACACAGGGGCTCAGGGAGGATGGAAGCAGAGTGGGGGAAGATGGATCAGGGCAGGGGAAGGCTGGCCCATGAGTGGACCAGCCCAGGGAGTGAGGTGAGGACAAGATCAGGGACTTAGGCCAGATCCTAACCCCCATTCCTGTCTCGGTTGGCCCTACACAGTCCACTTGGATTTGTACCACTGATTTTGCTGGTGCAGATCCGAGCAGCCCCATAGAGTGGCTGGGGCTTTACCTTTTTGCCGTACCTTTTCTAATTGAACTGGAATTGATCACCACAACAGGGTCCTCAGATTTATTTAAATTTTTCTGTAGAGTACTTAGGTTAATGGATGAATGACGGGTGGTGATATTATGGAATGTTTACAAAGAGTCTGATGGGAAAGTGTCAACACTAGGTACTTCAGGCTTTCAGTATAAACAGACTATAATGTTTTAGTGTTTAATGTTCTTCAATCAATAAGAGGGTGCACTTATCTGTTTCAGTAAGCAAGACTGTGCAGACATCTATCATGACTCATAATGTTAAAAAAGTATCTGTACAACAAAACAAATGACAGCAATACAGCAACTGGCTTGATGAGAAGTGAAACCACCAGCTTTATCAGCACCTTTAAGGGAAGTTACAGTATATGACTAAAGGAGTAAAACAACAACAACAAACAAACCCTCCAGTAGAACAGTTCTTAAACTAATTGTACATCTGGCTGCCAGATAAATAAGAATCAAGGTTTTGATGTAATGGACAAGTGGCTGTATTCAGACTTGGATGCAAATTCAAATCCTACCTTAGCCATGGGCTTCCTGGAATAGCTCTTCCCTGAGGCAGGTGAAATATAACCCTGTTCATACAGGAGCACCGTGTCGGATAACCCTAGAAAGATACAAAGGATTTACAAACATGCAGAGAACATGGATATACCGAAAGGCTAAGAGACTCACACATCATAAGTAAGGAATCAAAATATAACCAATTTATTAAAGGTACCAATGAAAAAGGAAATAAACAAAAAGGGAAAATGAGGTTGTGAAATGTACAAAAGCAGGCTGGTGAAAAATGCTCAGACTTAGCTGATCAATCAATCACTAGTATTTATATACCGCTTTTCAACATAAAGTTCACAAAGCGGTTTACAGGCAAATAATAACATTAAAGTTAAATGGCTCCCTGTCCCAAAAGGGCTCCCAATCTAAAGGAATGGAGAACACCACCAGCAACAGCCATGAGAAAGACACTGTGCTGGGGTGAAAAGGGACAATTTCTCTCCCCCTGCTAAATATAAGAGGACACCACTTGAAAAAGTGCCTCTTGCCCAGTTAGTAGGCAATGATGGATACAATAACTTGACCAAACTAAATGCATTAACTAGTATTGTCCAAGAGAGGTATTTGATAACTGCTTAAAAGAAAGCACTCAAAACCATTCCCCAATTGGCCCACAATGGTGAACATATTTCATAGTTTTGCTATTTTCAATACGGTTTAATACAATAATACAGTTTTGCTATTGCTTATCTTATCTCAGGAATCCTGGCCTTCTGCACTTACTAGAGAGTAAGTGGGTGTGCCTTCCATGAACCAACAGGGGGTCCCTGTGACAAACCTGGCAAAACATACTCAAGCATCTTTGTGCTTGATCTAGGTTTGAGGCTATCACTGGGTTTCCTGATTGAATAAGTGGGAACCACCTGACCATTCTAGGCTACTCCTTTACCTCCTAGGCAGTGGTGTCTGGGGAATTGGGTAATTTGGTAATTACCAAAAAAATCCCCTATACACACTTTCCTGGGCATAAACCCAATTAAAATTCTGAGTAGACATGTATAGGATTGTGCTGCCAAATAAACAGACCAGAAGATAATAGTCTTGTACATCAAAGTGTTGTCGGGGTCCTTATGAATGACCTCGAGAGGTCTCCTGGCTGAGAGTCCCCGCTCGGCATGCAACTTGGAGAGAAAAACCTCATGGAAAATTCCTAGTTGAAAGAAGGCTAAAACAACGTCAAAATCCTAAGATGACAGAGACCAGCGCTGGATTTTGATGGTAAAAATGGTCCAAGAGAAACTTTATTGATAAAGTGACACAAGCAGCAAAGCACACAGTCCCAAAGGACTGACTTATGTAATGTGTACATTTAGGTTTGATTAGTTATACAGTTGAATATGCAAATGTAAAAAAGGCAACAACAAATGAAACACTTTTGATAAGCTGGCAATCTTGGTGATGTGGGACATTTGATTGGTGGTCTTCCTTTGTATTGCTGCTGCTGCTGCTGCTCCCCCTCCCCTCCAGTGTGACCCCAACCAAGGGTCAGGGAAGGGAGTAGTCAGATGCAAACACTGATACATTTAGCACTAACAATGATACCAATATTAAGACAAGATAATAGAGTTGGCACATTTGAGCAGGAAGGAGGTATTTACACAAAAGTAGAAAGGAGACATTTAAACCAGAAGACTATTTACAAATTTAGCCACCGAGTGCTTGATAAATTTGATTGCTTGATACATTTGACCGGGTGGCAAACAGTTGGTTATCAGTGTGGCAAGTGCTTACACAGGAAGATGCAAACCTTAAGAGTTGGAATCTTCCCTCTCCACCTTCCTCCTGACCCAATCATCTTGACAAAGGCCATTCAAAAATTCAAATTCAAATTTCAAAACCTTTAATGGCATAAAATAAACAAAGAACAAAGAACAAAAGGCAGGCAATCCATATACATACTGCTTTTGAATGGCTGCCTCTCCATAATACAGGGAAGGAAAAATAGATTAAAATAAAATTAAGAGCACGCTACAATTTTTCGGCGTCTGTTGTTAGTTTTTACAATAGAGAAAAGAAAATCCGCTACATATTGAATAAGGACTGGATCTGACGCTCTAAAATAAGAGGTAAGTAAAGTCACTTCATCCTCCAAATAATCCCCAACTTTACATAAAGAGAAAAACTTATGTCGAGCATGTTGGTGTAAGGGACAGTAAAAGAAAAGATGAATCAATGTTTCCTGGGTCCTAAGCGCACACGGGCATAATCTTTCACTGTATGGGATATTGTGGAATCTGCCTCACAATATCTCAGAAGGGAGTGCATCGCATCTAGCTAGTGTGTAAGCACGTCTTTCGTTGCAATTTAGAAGAACTGATAAATAGGTAGGAGTTGTACCCAAGCAAGTGGGCATAAGCCATGACAAGGGAAGATGGAAGTTGCTAATAGTCATTGAAAAATCCGAGATCAGATTGTCCCACAATTTCTGCTTAACTAACTTAAGCGCAGCAGTCAGAGGTATGTCTCCAAGCAACTCAATACTAAGTCCCAATTGGTTCAATTTTTCTTCACACATAGAATTGGTGAAGAAAGCGTCCCTTTTTAGATGATGTAATAGACCATTGTGAGAATTGTTATAGTAAATTTTCAGCCAGTATCTAAGGGTTCGCAGCCAAGCCAAGGTCTCAATTTTTACTTGTCCTAATTCAGGGCATAGCACTTGATAGGGCACTGAATTTGGCAAGGGTAAAATTTTCCTAAAGAACATGGCCTGATTATTTTCACATGTGTGATTGAGTGCCTGACAAAGGCCATTCTAAGGTGGCAGGGTCTGCATCTGCATAGCCCTTACCAAATCCTGGTGTACAGTAGTGGTGATAAGATTGACAATAGGTACAGGAGATAACAGCAGGTACAGTCCTTAAACCTTCTCTGCAATATTTCAACACCTCCCCCCCTTGCACTTTCCAAAAGTCCTTCTCTGTACTTATTTATGCTTTTGGAATAAACCGCGTGGTCCCCTTTTAGAAGCTCTAAGTCTTTCATCCAGCTGATCAGAGTTTTTTCTTGACTCAGAGACAGAACCTTCCTGACACAGTTGCCTGGGTTTTTTAGCCAGTTCGGCACACGCCATGATTTTGTGTTTGTCCAAGCTGCATGCTCTGCTTTTCATGGCAGGGCTCAGTTTCCTGGGGGGTCAGGGAAGTGTACTGGGGGGGGAGCAGTCCACCAAGTTTGCCCTTGATGTTCTCTACTAAAAAAGCACACCTGCAGATCTCTATCCCATGAATTAGAACTTAACACTGAATTAATTGTCCGTGTCACAGGTTAGGTTGTTCATCTTAAATGTAAAGACAGTAACTTATAAAAAACCTAGTTTACCCAAGCGTTATGACAGGCTCAAAAAGAATCTTCATGGAGTTTGATGATAGGAGATTTTCAAACACTATTTTAGCAATACATAGACTGCAGTGATGAGATGATCAATATTCTTTAAAACACAAATCTTTTCAAGGAATGCAACCAGAAATGTAGACTTACCTCACTTTCATCTCTGCTAATTTCAAAGCTCCTTGGATATGTCTAAATTCTCTCTGTTTCCTTCTCCTTTTTTGGTTAAGCATTTTGCTGTCACGTGGCAGAAGAAACAGAGCGCTGAATTTATCAGGTTTATTCAATCTGAAAGTGGTGGTGATGGGGAAATGTTACTCCATCCCATAATTTGCAGTTTTCTAGCAAAACCTGTAAAACCTGTTCTACTTGCCATCTGGATCAATGCCTATGTTGCTCATCTCAACATAACATAGAGATGTTTGAAAACTTATTTCCTCAGAAGTAAGCCCACTATGTGTAGTAAGACTTGGGTCCAAATCCTGTCCAATTTTCCAGCCGTGGCGTAGCCATCCCAATGGGGGATGTGCTGCATTCTGTGGTGTGGGACGGTCATGGAGGCCTCCTCAAGGTAAGGGAACATTTGTTCACTTTATCTCAGTGTTGCATTGCAGCTGCATTGGCACCAGAAAGTTGGATAGGATTGGGCCCTTAGGCTGTAAACCTAATTCACTGGAAACAAACACTTCTAGCCATAAATTCATTCATAAGAATGAATATCCGCTAATGGATACCTAGAATAAACCCATAAAATATATAGTGTCGCAAGCTTTCAGATTATGGGAAATTTGAATTCAGATGGGGCTTAAGTTACTGATCCTCTGGCTCCGAAATGAAGACACTGGAAAGGCCTGTAGGCTGCACTCCTATACACACTTTTCCAGGAGCAAGCCCTATTGAACACAATGAGACTTCTGAGCAGACATGAGAACTGTGTTGTTGCTGCTATCAAGCAAGCGTGCTTCTTAATTGTACAGCAGAGAGCAACAAAGTTAGAAATCAAAGGGAACAAGACAGAGTATAAGGTAGTGGAATATAGCTCCAGCCCATAATAATAGTTTCCAGTATTTAACTCTTAAATCATCATGGAACTGCAATTATCTCTTGACATTTTGCATAGTTGCTCTCCTTGCAAAAATTACCTTGTTAATGTGCATAGGAATCAGCAGTCAAAGGGCAAATATTTGTCAGTGATGAGCCCATCATCAGCGGGGAAAGGGCTCAGGGCGAGGGATGGGTCTACTTGCTTCTGCGCCGGTTATTTAGTCACTGCCAATGCCCCCCCACTCCACCCCTCCCTCCTGCCCCTGAACACCCTCCCTCTGAGTAGCAAACTCACCACTAGCCAGCAACCACTGCTCCCTCCGGGGCGCACACGGCCGGCGTTGCCATGGCACCGCCCCAGCACCAGCGGCAATGGCTTAGTACTGATGTTGGAGGCGCTTTACGGCACCATGTGTGACAGTTGCCCTGGCGGTACGAACATACCAGATATAGGATTAGTAACAGTATAACAGTAACAGGTATAGGACTGGTTCTTCAGTGACATCATTTGAGCTCAAAAGCCTGTTCCACAGCTAAGAAGCAGCAGCTGATTCTGAAAGACTGGATCCTTTGCTGTTCTGACATCTGTTCAGAGGAACCACATGATTATGTCCCGTGGCATTGTTGCCTCTCCAAGTCTGAAGGAAGAAATTCCAAGTCTGAAGGAAGTCTGAAGGAATATATATAATGGGATCTTTTAAAGATATGTGAAGAAAGCACAAAACAAATAGCATCCCTTGTTTATATCACACATTGGCTTATACTTCTGACTTCCTTTTATTTCCTCATTCTTGGTCGGAAAGAGTTAAAAAAAACCTAATCCTTTTATGGTTCAATGTAATTTCCTAGAATTCTTCAGCAACCTGCTGTTCCCACTGATAAGGAACAACATTTGCAATTAGCAGCTTTACTTTCCAACTATCAATGTCAAAGGCTGAAGGGCAGAGAAGAGTATTGTCTCAGCACCCTGCAATTAGTTTCTGAAATGTCTGCCAGGCTCTTGATCAGTCAAAACAAAACCAAGCTATTGTTCTAAGGACAGCCACCAGTAAGTATTATGTGACTAGTGGCAGTGAAGAACTTTTGTTGTTTTCACCAGTCCTTATACAACAAGTAGTACAGAATATCCTCTTGTGCTAAGCTCTTCTTCCTTTTAATTCTGCTTTAATTATATTTTAACATCTATATTCTGCATTCTTCTGCTTCATGGACATCTATAACCACACAACATATAATAGTTTGTGAACAGAGTTCCTGCTTTGTCATCCATGAGGGGGCAGCAGAAGGTAATTTGTTGCAAGGCAATGGCACAAGTCAGGCTGCAGTATCTAAAGGGATTCTCTCATTTATAGTCATAGATCAATAGTCAGTACTGCTACTATATTTCACAATTCATTTTAAAAGGAATGCTTGTTCTACAGGACAGGACACGTTCTACAGGGCACGTTATTGTTCACATGTTATTCTCTTTGCAATGAATGCAAACATCAGTTTGGAACTGAGGCAGGAATATCTTTGGAAATCAGATCAGGTCCACTGCACATGCTGCAGATTGCCAGGCTGGGGGCAGGGCAGGGAGATGGAATTTTTTAATTCATTGCTGTGTTAAAAATACCTTACAAGCCGAAAAGCATGCAAAGGGCTAGGTGAGACGATTTTGTCTTAATGATGTGGTGGTTTTCTGTTTGTAGGGAGTTCAAAAATGCAGACAAGCAATCACACGGGAACTGCCCATCTACAGTCAGAAATGGTGAAATCCATTCTACCATCTCAGCATTCAGCTACCACATTCCTATTTCATTCTGCTACATGTGTTGACCAAGCCTCAAAATGATCATGGGGCTCACAATTGATGCTCTAGTAGTGTACTTGCTACGCTTGTCCGCTAAAACTGGTGCTCAACATGCACACTGCTGCTTGGGGTTGATGTCTCTGGTTCATTGTTGATACACCAATTCTGTACATGAATGTACACCCATTCCTTATATGTGCATAGGAACCAGACTACTCCCCCCCCCCCGGTCCTGCAACAGTTAAGGACAGGGGAAAGTATCCAGTTTCTGAATTCAGGGACTTTGTTATATTTTCTGCTTGTCTTTTAAGCTCTGTGCCAACCCTTTGCCAATCACCCATCTTGGCCAGTCAAGTTTGATTGCTAATATGTTTTTTTTTCCTTTCTGTGTCCCCTTTTTTATTTGTTCTGTTTATGCTGTCCTTTAATAAAATCGTTTTTATTTTACTGATCACTTACCTGGCCTCGGTTTACTAGGTAAGGAGCAAGTTTGTATGCTTCCTATAGTGTCCCAGTCTCGCTACCACTTAACTTTTCATGAGACCCCCTCAAATAGCTAGCCAGCAGGAGAGGCTTATTCCAGGTGGCCTTTTCCTTTTGGGGCTTCCCAGTCTTGTGTGATAGCCGTGAAGTCCAGGAATGTGCCATGACAGTCTGTGCTGATGAGGCACAGCGTCAGAGAGCCCAGTGACCTGGAAGTGACATAACACTTCTGGGTCACGAACAAGGTCTCTGAACATGTCCGAAACCTCATCTGGTGTGCAATCCATAGAGTTATTATACATAGAGGGGGCATGACGTCACATACTTGAAGCTTCCGGGTATAACCCCGCCCCTTTTTCCCCTTTCCCATTTACACGATGATTTACACGTTTTTTCCCCCGCCTTCCATTTTCTACGGTAATATTTTCGAAATTCCGAACATTAATACAGTTTGTTTTTGGGGGGGGGGTGAGTGTAGAAGTTTTAAAAAATACTCTTAATAGCCTAGAAGTAAAAAAGGTAAGCAGCCCTCACAAACTGAAGTAGATCTGAAGAGATAAAAGGAACTCAATCCATACACAACCTTCAGCAGTGATTTTTCGAGGGGGTGTGTGTGAGTGTAGAAGTTTAAAAAAATACTCTTCGTAGCCTAGAAGTAAAAAAGAATTACTCTCCTATTGACAACTACTTGTGTTATACATTGAGAGATTTTAATGTAATTTTCCTACATATTTATCTAATTTTTGCCCACCCTCCCCTTTTTTTCTTTCCTTCCCGTTCACACTTTATTTCTGCTTGTGTAGATTTCAAAAAATAAGCCTGTCAAAGCAGTGCAATCCGAGTTTACATAGGCAGCAAGGGGCATTTCGTCCGGTGTGTTCAGTAATATAATTATGCGGAATTAAACCTTGGAATTGCATATTAACTCATAATTAGGTTACCACTGATGTTTCTCCACAATCACACGTTGTTATTTTGGTAAGTTTTTACTTCTGGAGTACACAAATAAGCCCTAAACATCATGCGAAAACCCATTGGAAATAATTGGAATCAGCATTGTTTTGGGTATATTTACGTCACCGCTAACCCCGCCCCCTGGATTCACTCACTGCCCTATCTAGATAATAAGGATGACCACCTCTTGGTGCAATCTCTGTGAGCTTCAGTAAGCCCCCTGGAGGTGTTAAAAAGCAATTCCCGTTTTTGGGGAAAAATCACCTACAGGTGGCTTTCTGAGGCCCGCAGAGACTGAACATGACCTCTTTGGGCCTTTGAAACGCTCCCAAATATGACCAGAAAATATCTCTGGTCACATCCGGAATTTCAGGTGAGGTTCTTCCGCTGCTTCCCCTCCCCAACTGCACATTCCTGGTTTGTTTCCAGTACATCCCAGTTCATGTACTGGAAAGCAAGGGAGAAAGTAGGGGAAAGCAAGGGAGAAAGTTGCTAACTGCCAGAGGCTGTGCTGGTTTGCCTACTGCCCACCCACCTCATATGGAAATACCCATCTTGTTCCCTGCTTAGTGTGACAAAATACTTGAGCCAGGTTTGCATAGATGATTCCCATAGGCATTTTGCTGTTTGTATTAATTTTGAAAGAACAAGACAGAGCCACTGAAGTTATGAAGCTGACTCAAATACCTGGTCCATGTACTCCGTCTTTCTCCTACCTGGAAATACCAGGGATTGAACCTGGAACATTCTGTATACAAAGCAAGTGCCCTTCTTATGCCTCTTGTTAGGAGAATGAAAAAGAGGATGTTGTGACTATATAGGGAAATGCATCTTTTGTGTGTATAGTGCAATGTTCCCTGGAGTTGGAACATGCAAGGCATCAGAAATTCCTTCTGTTCAATACCATGCCCCAGAGAGGACTTTCCATTCATCTAAAGCAGGTCTCTCCAAATTCCGGCCCACAGGCCAGACCCAGAAAACCCTTTAGTATTTGAGTATCCCTGCCAGCATTACCATCTGCTGAAAGTCAAACTAAGGCTGAAATATCCACTCTTATTTGGAAGATAGTGTCATTTATCTCAGTGGAACTTCTAAGAAAACATGGAAGATTGGCTGTTTATGTGTCAGTCTGACTGATTCTGTGTGTGTGTTGGGATCTGACTAATCCCTGTATTTCCGACCGTTATTGCTATAGTATTTAAAACCTGATCAAACCATGTTTACTCAGAGGTAACTCCCAATAAGTTCAATAAAGTTTTTTTCCAGTTGTCGAGCAGTTCACAGAATGATCTGTTTCATAGGTGTTGAGGTCAAAATCTGTTGCTCTTCTAATGTGTTTAACAAACATTTACATACATTAGTGCCATTGCATGAAAAAGAGATATGAGCTGTCCCACTTCTTCAAGCATTTTCTTTTGCGGGTCAAGGTACTGCAAGAGAAAATAGGATGCTAGAAATGAATAGATGGCTACAAACAGTGGTGTCATTCAAATGATTTAGGAACAGGAACTCACTTTTGATTAGCATTTGTCGGGAACCCGGAACCAGCCACGGAGCCTGTTAGGATCCGGAATGCCCGTTCTGGTCCATTCCCCCTGAATGACATCACTGGCTACAAATATGGTGTCATTGGGAACACTCTGGATTCTTGGATGATGGCCCACAGCCAAAGTGAAGAACTGCTGACAGGAGATGGGTTGCACCTCATGAGGACTGAAAGGAATGTGTCTGGCAGGAGCCTTGCAAATCTCATCAAGAGAGCTTAAAATCAAATTCGAGATGGGAGGGTCAGGTTAGTTGGGTCAGGGTGAGCCCAAACCTGGGATACTTCTTGCTCTGGGTACAAGAGTCTTGGCATGAGGCCTGTCTTCAGATGCACCTGTGTGCATCGGCCTCAGAGCAGCAATCAGCCAGCAGTTGTGGAAAGTGCCTACGTGCAACTTTGCACATCTCCAGGTTGTGCATTGTAAAGACCTGATTGGGCCCACAGTAGTATTTAAGACCTGGGCAAGCTGACCCTCAGTGTGGGTTGAGGTAGGAGGAGGGTGACATGCTGCCAGAAAGAAATAACATCTGTGAGTTCTATCTGCTGCAGACTATCTGACTGTGTACTGGAAATATTTGACCTTGGACTGTGTATTTTGACTAATCTGCTTGACTCCTGAAGAAACCCTAATACAACTTCTCTACATGGTAAAGCTGTGTGTTCATGTCTCTTTGCCACTATGCTGGAATGCCGAATCTTCCACAGCCCTGCCTCGCTTCCTCTGTTTAGATAGCTGGACTCTCTGCCAAGCTACGGGCACCCGGCAACTGGGGAGTCTCCCTAAAGTGCTACGGGTGCTACGGGCACCCAGCAACTCCCTAAAGGGGAGTTAGTTACTGGGGAAACTTCCCAATTATTCCTGTTAAAGACCCAGACAAAGACCCAGAAGCAAATATAAAGAAAGGCACTGGAAACAAGAATGCAAGCTACAAAGGAGGAAGCAGGCTTGCAGAGAGGGAGATCATAGATACACAATAACATTCAAAATGAACAGAATGTTCATTCTGAAAGTGTGGCGGTGTTGCATTATATGTAAAGGATGTTTGCACCTGCACAGAAGTCTAAGAGTAGGGGATGAAAGTTGAGTTATAACTTTATTTATGTATGAATAAAAGGAGAGAAAAAGAAGAGTTAAGGGGAATCCACTATAGACCACCTAGCCAAGCAGGTCATAGACAATGCTTTTCTATACCAGATTGCAAAACTTTCCACTCTCAGAGTCAGGGAGGATGGCGCACATCTGTATGCTGGCCTCTGACTCCAAGAGTGGTCCAAACAAACTTTATGGTGTCCCTTGTGCCAGCCAAATTTGGCTGGCCTAACCAGCCTAACTCCAGGTTAGGATTGTGCCCTAAGACAAACATGAATGGTAAGGGAGGATTTTAGCTATTTAGCTGGCACAGTAGCCCCGTGTAACACCAGCAGGCCCAGAACGGGGGTTAGGATGTGGCAGAGGCCTGCTCCACTGTCCATGCCCCCTCCTGGACCTGATTTGTCCCATGTTCTGTCCTCCTCCTCCCCATGCCCAGAAGCGCCCCCTCCCCACCTTCGGAATGCCCACTTGCCACTTTCTCCATGCCTCCCGACTGCCCTGTCAGCTGTCAGGTGGGATGTGGGGCCCGCGGGATGGTGCAGGCCTTCCCACCAGTGCCATTTACTTGCTCGGTGTTACTTTTATAACACCCAACTGCAGTGCTCGCAGCCAATTAAATAAGGCATTAAGGCTCAGAGAGAGAGAGAGAGAGAGAGAGAGAGAGAGAGAGAGAGAGAGAGAGAGAGAGA
>JAJKFI010000002.1:41970244-41992106 GCA_029204185.1 Lerista edwardsae | reverse complement strand
AGAGAGAGAGAGAGAGAGAGAGAGAGAGAGAGAGAGAGAGAGAGAGAACATTTTAGCATGTACAAAATACTGTATACTGCAATGTTATGATTTCAGGAAACAGAAGCATCAATACCATCACTGCAAACGGACACAAGTTAATATCTAATAAGGAGTGGCAAGTTTTACATCCCTTTAAAAAAGTTGAAGAAAGAAAGAAACAATGCAAGTGGACATGATTTTGTTACAGAAGAAACAAAAATGAAGGAAGGGGGAAACAAGACAGAAAGGAAAACACAAGTTAATTCAATTGCTCAGAGGCTCAATTATGGCATAAGGTCTCTTCAGTGTAAAAAGTCACTAATAAATAGTAGATTGCCCAAGAACAGAAGTGTAACATAAAAACAGTTTTGTGCCAAAAGTAAAATATTTCCAGCAGCATGACCTAGAGAAAAGAATGACAATATAAGTGACTGTGTTTTAATGCTTTAGGCAGCAGAAAAAAATAAAATAAAAACAGCCTTGGAATGTATGTTTGTTAAATCTTACCATTTCTAAACTGAGTTCTGCTTCCTAATGAGCTCAAGGTCCTTTTCTTTCAAAAACCACCTCAGGAGTAAAAGTGTTGTTCAAAAGTTATGCGGTATAAGGAAACGATTTACAGCTTGCCTGTACATGTTGAAATTGTTCTTTCTACCATTACCTGTTAATTGTCTCTTCAGTTTCATGAAGTTAGGATGAAATCCTACAAACTTACTTGGGAATAAGTGAGTCCCACTGAACTCAGTAGGACTTGCTGCTGAGTAGAAATGCATAGGATTGTGCAGCTAGAGGTGTTTTGGCTGAGTAATGCATTGATTACCCACTTACCTGCTGTACTTCTATCTGCAGTGGACATTGCTAATGAACAGAGATATTTCTGCTTTCCAGATGCATTAGCTGATATCATCCCTCTTCCCAATTTGTCACTGAAAGGTTAATTGGTGGTAAAACAAAGTATCATAAGTGCCCCCTTGTTCAGAATGGCTTCTTTGCTTTGCATCCCCAAGAAACACTGGTATTAGATAACTAGCAAACTGAGAAATACGTAGTAACAGCAGTGCTCCCCCAGCAGTGCACTATATTGGATCTCACCAAGAATGCAAGAAAATGTAATATTTTTTGTTTTCTGCTCTTTTTGAAAAAAGAATGCTGCAAAAGATAATGTGCTGATACATGTGATACATGCAATTAATATGTTGGGCATTTGCCTGATGTCTCCTGGAACAGTTATGCATCTGGTAGGAGCCTCTCCTCAAATGCTGCCCCCTTTAGTTTCCCCTTCTCCCTTCAGCCCCTACTAAATTTGTGCATGTGTGGCCACATTTTCCACTTCTGAGCTGAAGGCATGGCATGCATGTGGTATGCTTACATAGTTAGGTTTGAATGGAAAGTGGGAGGGAGCACTTCTGGTCATTTCCCAAAGCCTTGTATTGGCCCACCTACAACATTAAGAGCACAATCCTAACCTGCTCTGGAACTGGCAGGCCAACTGCCCTGCACTGTATCCAGAGCAGGTTGGGAGGCTGCTGAAGCTTCCATGGGGCAAGCACCAGTGCCCTGGGATAAGCGCCAGCCACCCCTATGGGGCTGCTCGGACTTGCGCCTGCTATTTCGTAGGCACAAGTCCAAGCAGGCCACATGGCCTGGGGATGGGGATTTGGATCTGACGTCTGCTGGATCCGCACTCCTCCCCCCTCCCTGGGCCACCTTGCCTGCTGGAACACCCTCCCTCCACCCTGTTCCCCCCAACTCCCACCTTCCCCCTGCCCAGAAAAGCCCTGGCGGAACTTGGCCAGCATGTGAGTGGCTTACCTGCACCTGTCCTTGGCACAGCAGGACCAACACTGCTGGCAGCATCAGCCCAGCACTACTGGAGCTGGCACAGAAATGCTTTACGGCACTTTCACGACAATGCAGGACTGACACAACACCCATGAACTGGCCCAACGGGGCTGTTGGATTGTGCCCTAATAGTGCAATGCTATGCAGGGCTACTCAACATTAAGCCCTATTGTATTCAGTCGCTGTTACTCTCATGTAAGTATGCACAGGCTTGCAGTCTGGCGCTCTCTCCACATAGATGCTTCTGCCAGCCATTTTAAAGGGGTCAGTGCTGGTTGCAGGTGCCATTCTGAAGGTTCCTGCAGCTTTTGGAAGGTCTCTGCATAGTGGATAACAAGGATAGAGGTGCAGATAATGAGGAAAGTAGCAATTCTGCCCCTCACAGGTAAGTGAGGCCACGTACAGGGAACTGACTGTATTAGTGAAAACAGCAGATGCATTTGGCTTTGCCTACAGAAAGTGCCCTGTTCAATCCCTGGCATCTTCAGATAAGTCTAGGAAAGGCCTCAGTCTGAGCTCCTGGAGAGCTCTGCCATTCAGTAACAGAAAAACCTCTAGCACCAATAATCTGACTCCGCTTCATACATCCATAAAAGGAAATGCATGAGTCACTCGTGCACCCTTTTGCCATGCTTTTCTTTCACAGATGCAAACCAGCAATATGCATCACATGAGAGTATTTGCAGGGCTGGCCTTAAGCCAATGTGACCACATTGGGCCCTGCACTTTGTGGGGGGGGGGGCACACCAGGGCAGTGCGCATATGGCCTGCTGCTGTAGCTGGGATCCCTATGGACTGTAAGCAGAGCATCTTTACCTTGGGCCCTCCTATTTGCCCCTGCCTGTAAACTGCCCAAAATGGGCCTCCTGGAAGAAGTTGGTGGTGACATTATCACGTCACCACCATTTCCAGGTGCCACATGCAGCACCACAAGGGCCTTTCTTGGTGAATGGGAGCCCTGCAGGCAGGGTGGAGGGCCCCATGGGGATGCCCCACATTGGGCCCTGTCGCTCCTAGAGCTGGCCCTGTGTACTTCGTTCGGTACCTGTTATCTGAGCTGATAGTGTAAAAACAGAGACATGAAACTCTGACATTAACTTCATGGCTCCTTTCTACACAGATGCCATGTGCTCCTCACCTTCCCCAAAACTGTGTGTGTGTGTGTGTGTGTGTGTGTGTGTGTGTGTTTACACATTTGAGTGTGTTTAAAAGCAAAGTCCTCTGGTACCTACTTGAAAGGGTAACAGATTTATTGTGGCTTAAGGCGTGGGCTTAACAAAACGTGGGCTGCAGTCCAGGAAAACTTCTGTCATAAGATCTGTTTGCCTCTGCAGTCGCAGGCAGAGGCAGGGGACTCTTTCCTGCAGTTGGCCCAACTTCACAGCAAGCTATTGACACCCTTGTTGAAGGCATCATCAAAGCGAGGCATCATCAAGGGCGAGATGCTGATGCAGAAAAGAGGCAACGTGCGAGGGCGGTTGTTGGGGGCATTGTGGGAAGCCCTGTGCCCAGTGGTGGGATTCAAATAAATTAACAACCGGTTCTATGTCCTTCAGGGCGGCCGCTGCCTTTCTTCCCTCTCCCCACCTAAAATTAACAACCGGTTCTGCAGAACTGGTGAGAACTGGCTGAATTGCACCACTGCCTGCGCCCCGCCGTCAATCCATAGCCGGCTCTTTTTCTCCAGGGCTTCGCCCACGCAGCCAAAGGGCCAGGCCGTCGCTTGGCTTTTAAACTTGCCGGCTCGCCTTGGAATGACGGAGGGCTCGTGCCTCGGGGCTTGCTTGGCGGGTGCAGCGGTTCGCCGGCCCTCACCAAGGCGCAGCTGCCGACGTGCTGCGGCTTAACGAGAGCGCCTGCCTGAGGGCTCGCAAGGCTCCTCCGCCAAACCAGCCCGAGCCGGTCTCCTCTCGCTCGCGTGGCAGAGCGCGCCGCTTTCCAAATGGCAAGAGGTGGGCTAGAAGGGAGGCGGAGGAGCACGCCGGAGGCCAGCCGCCCTTGGGACAAAAGGGCAGCCATCGAGGGCAGAAAGCGGCAAACATAAACCCCGCTCCAATCCCAGCCGCCGCCCAGCTGACCGCTCGGTGCGCCGGGCGCTTGGCTGGCGATGCCACTCAAGGCTGCGGAGACTTCGAGGAACGCGCCGGTGGCGCCATCACCCTTTCGGGGCATCCGGGAGTAGAGGGGAGATCCCTGGAGGTGAGCGAGCGCGCGCGCTTCCCCTTTTGGCTCGGAGCTGATTTCCAAGGCCGGGTTGGGCTGAGGGGCGCCAGGGAGGGGGGGGTGGCAGCCGCGCCGCGCAGGTTGGAGAACCAGGCGGCCGCCGCACCGCTTTGTCTGTTCCCAGCGGGAAGATCTTCCGCCGTTGCGCTCCCGCAGTGAGGTGACTCGCGGTCATTCACCTTCTCCTGGCCCCACCGTGCGGGAGGCTGCTGCAGCCGCTCTTGTTACCTGGCCGGAGGCTGGGGCTGCAGCTCCCCCGTCTCTCTGCAAAACCAGCGCGGTTTGCGCAGCTCCCTGCATTTTCCAGTCCCCGTGGCGGGGTGTGTCGAGAATCCTTTTTGGAGACCGGAGAATCGGTTCAAAAGCGGCTAGTGTGGGCTGCTACCCTTTCGACGCACGCTTACTTAGAGAGTAAATCCCACTGATCTCAGTGCGGTTTCCTCCTGGGTAGGCATGCTTAGGATTTGCGAGAGGTTTTGAAAAAGCGGTGGGAGGAAATAAATCGGGTTTTGTAGCTATGCGTTCCTAAGTAGTTGTCTTTGAAAGGCTTAGCATCACAGCCTAGACTTCCCATCCTATTTACTTATCACCAGATCGTTTTTTTTTTTTTTTTAAATCATAATTGTTAACATGAAACTATGCCCAGGAGACTCATGTTCTCATAAGTGACGTTTAATGGGAATAGATTTATTGGGACAATTTTGAGCCATGTGGGCAAGAGTGAAAGAGGAGGAGAAAAGAGAGACATCCCTGCATTCTCCTGAGACTAGATTTTTCCATGACTGTTCCTGCTGCTTCAAATGTGGCAAAATTCCTATATGGAAAGAATTAGTGCAAAATCTATAAGGAATGCGCATATGTAGCTTTCCTAGTGTGTGCCATGCGTTTACATAGAGCACCAAGGTTGTATATGAGTGTCAAAAGTAACCTGTAATAGGGTTCATGATAAGCCCTATTCAGAGTGCTTTTGGCAGTGGTGTAGCTACAGGAAGGTGACACAGTGACGGCAAAACACTACATCCTCTCCCTTTCGCCTCCATTCACAGCTTGGTGGCTTTTGCTCTCTGAGCCACGAATGGCTGTGAAGGGGAGAGTGAGGGGCCGCTTTACACAGAAGCTCAGGCTCCTGCAAAACTTAGCGTTTTGCCCCCTGTAGGAATGCCACTGGGGTGGGGGGTAAGTACTGCAGGTGCCATCATGCACCATGTAAACAGCTCCTCCTGTTCTGTCGAAGCCATTCTGGGCAGTGATAGCAACATGCAGGCATTCACGAAAACTTGCACATTGCCGGCGTTGCCCAGAATGGCTTCGACAGAACAGGAGGAGCTGTTTACATGGTGCATAGCAGCACTTGTAGTACTTACCACACCACCTTCCTATAGCTACGCCACTGGATTTTAATGTAGGAATTTTGACCTGCATGAAACAGCTCTGAGAACAGTGGCAGTACACAGTGACACAGACTACTGTGCGGTAGTTGAAAATGCTACTTATTATCTTTTGCAGTTGCTGTGTCAGTAACTACCATATAAATAATGCCTTTGTTATTGTTGTTTGAGGTAGCCAATAGCAAAGCACAAAATAGTGCCTGAAAATGTGTATCAAAAAGATACTGTTTCGCTTAAAAAAACTTTTAGGGCACATGTTGCAATAGTATTTTTGTGTTTGTCCTGCAAATCAGAGAGATAACAAAATGACAGGATTTGCTTCCAAGACAAAAAAGAAGCGTTCTTATGAGATTATGCAAGTGTTATGATTTCAAACTTTTGGAAGTAAATAGTAATGCTTGCACTCATGCCACTTCTTAGAAATTTGCTATTCTGATCTCCGTAGAGCAGTGGTTCCCAAACCTTTCCCCCAATGCAGCGGTGTAGCTAAGTCATTTGACATTCAGGGCCTGTAAATTTTTGACATCCAGAAGGTTTAGTCGACAGGGTTAAAGCCTCCATTTGCCTGAAGATAAGATCCAAAGGTCGCCAGTTCGACAACACCGGAAGTCTCTGTGAGTGGCAGACCTTGAGAAGTGTGACTGATAAGAGCTGTCTCCAGCTGTCTGTGAGAGAGGAGTTGTGCTGGGCCAGCTGTTTCTTTGGTGGGAGCAGAGAAGCCGTTTATCAGCCAGCAGGAAGGCAAGCATGTGGCCAGAAAGAAGGACTAAACCACGAAAGTTCCATCTGTATGCTGTTTGTAGTTCTTGAAAGATAGAACTTCTTTGTAATTTGTAAAAAACTCTCGCGGGTTTAGAGATAAAGTCTGCCCATGTAAACTGCCTTGAATTAAAGCTAGAGGAGCAATCTAATGGCCAAAGAAAGGCGGTATATAAATACTTGCATTATTATTTTTTACTATATACAACAAAATTATTTTCAGTAATAGTCATAACATGAAAAATAATAATGGCCAGAAAATAAACACAGCGAACATTTCCCCATAGGCAGGGATGAACGTCAATGTCCTGTCCTGTTGTTGCTCCCCTGCATGTAGTACTCAGTGACATACTCCCCCTGCATCCGTCTGTCCATCCATCAGTCAAGCAGTACTGTATTTATACTGCTTTTCAACAAAAAGAGCACAAAGTGGTTTACTGGTAAAAAAAAAATAGTAAAATGGCTCAAGATTACTGGAGGAACTGGATGATGCTACAAGTTGCGCTCGGCTTCTCGGAGTATCGGAGGGGGGTGGGCACTGATTCAAAGGCACCTGCCCCCTCAAATATGTGGAGAAGAGGGAAGCAGCGGTGGGGGGGTCGATCTCAGTACGGCCCCCCTCCAGGGTGGTGCCCAGAGGAATTTGCCCTCTTTGACCCCTCCCCAGGTCCACCACTGTTCCCACCCACCTCCACATTAACTTCCAACCCCCTCCTCCAGGTCAACAATGTGCAGGAACTCTGTGTGACTTGAAAGGCTTTACAGGTAAGCAAATCACATAACATTTTCTTTCTGCTATTATTCTTTCTGCTAAGTCTTTCTGCTAAGGTTAACTTTACATAGAGTTATTCTAACACGACTCCTATTCTCAGTCCCCATTCCCACTAGAATTAATAGTTCTCTTAAAAACCCCAATAGTAACCCTTTCACCCATTGCCCCCTGATCCATCTCCCTCCTTACAAGAAACTTTCCTCCACTGCCCTCAATATAAGCCCCCACATATCCCCTCTCTCCATGACCCCACCTTCCACCAGGTACTGGGATTCACTTTAGAAGTTTTCTACATCAGTGACCAACAGCAGCCAAACAGCACTTACTCATTTTAAATTCCAGTGGGGGTCCACAAGAAATCAAGAAACACCATTCGTTTAGCTATTTGCTGTGGCTGCCCCAGCAAAGACAATCTAGAAAGCGACCACCTGCACCCTCTTGTATATTTAGGAGCAAAAAGCAACCACGGGCCTAAAAATGTCCTTTCCTTTTCTGGCAACCAGCACATAGCATGACACCTAGCTGTGGAGAAGTAACGTGGTCAGTGAGTGACTGAAGGACGCAGACCCGGTCAAGGCTGTTCTGACTCAGTGATGAAGAAAGGATGTACTGTATGTCCCTTGCTCATTCTGTGTGGGCGATAGGCATGCTGGCAGGCCTTATAGTGACCTTGCCTGTTTCTGAGTGTATTTACAGTACACATATCCAAAGATAAAAAGAAATAGTTGGTGACAGTGTAAAAAGCGTTCATGACCCTGCAGTGTAAAAAGAGTTCAGTCCCTGTAGCTTTTGGCTGGGCTTTGAGATTCTGCCATTATTCCATGTCATTTGGTTTGACCTGCCTGTTTGCAGCTATACCTAATGATAGAAAATGAGCATTGCATATATTTTCCTTTTGAAGAAGAATCTGATAGATCAACTAAATAAACATCAGGGGATTTATAGTGTACTCTTACTCATGTCTACTCAGGTGTATGTTCCACTGTGTTCAGAAGGGCTTGCTTTCAGGAACATGTGCCTAGGATTGCAGCCTTAATTATGTAATTAGTTATGGTAATATGTTTACCATTGAAATCAGCAGGCAGGTTAAGGATGTCTACATCTGGACTGGACTTGCTCAAGAATTATGATCAAGATTTGCATATTCTGTCATTTGC
Organism: Lerista edwardsae; assembly: GCA_029204185.1. NCBI lineage: Eukaryota > Metazoa > Chordata > Lepidosauria > Squamata > Scincidae > Lerista > Lerista edwardsae. The sequence goes on along the minus strand of JAJKFI010000002.1, from coordinate 41,983,944 downwards.
GGCTAATGTGGGTGCAATCCTAAACTGGAGTTAGGCCAGCATAAACTAAGCCAGCACAGTTTGGCCAGCACAAGGGCCACCATAAAGTATGTCTGGAGCACTCTCAGAGTCACAGGCATGCGCCATCCTCGGAGTAGTCCAATTAATGCTATTCAGCCCACTATATGAAATGAGTTTGACAACCCTGTTCTAGGGTAACAGTCACAGGGAAGATAGCTCCTTGTGTTCCACATTTTTTGCTGCAGTCAAATGTGGATTGTGGGGAGGATAGGGGATGAGAGTAACTGTGTGAATCATCACACAGAGTGAGGCTAGCATGAGCCCTCACATGTTTGCAGAACAAATGCCTCAACAGGGCTTCATCCTGGGTTGGTTCTGTTACAGTAATTGGCACCTGGAAGCCTACAGGCCAAATCCAGCACATGAATGGATTGAACAGAACATAAGAGCATAAGAACTTAAGAAGAGCCCCACTGGATCAGGCCAAAGGCCCATCCAGTCCAGTTTTCTGTATCTCACAGTGGCCCACCAGGTGCCTCAGGGAGCATACAAGACAACTAGATACCTGCATGTTGTTTCTACTCCCCTGCATCTGGCATTCTGAGGTAGCTGACTTCTAAAGCATGGAGGTTGCACTATGCATCACAACCTGTAGCTTGTGATGGACTTTTCAAAGACAGAAGAGATTGCTACGAATCCACAGACAACCACTGATCACTCCTCCCCTGTACCACATCCTTATTGGGCAATGGTCAGAGGGATGGATTTTACTTCTGTAACGCAGGAAACAAGGAAATCTTACTTTGCTGGCTTGTAGAAAGAATGGTTGGCATATAAGCCCTACCAAATTTTATCGATCCCTGGTGCTACTCAATTATTATTAGTTGCATATCAGCTCACACCTTTGTTTGCATCACAATACATGGTATTTTCCAGATTCGTTTTAGCCTACGTTTTCAGTTCTGTAAACTCTAATGTTTCTTTTGTCTTTGATAGCTCAAACAAACTCTGCGAAATAGCAAACTTGATTGAGGGCGCAATCCTAATCTGGAGTTAGGCTGGCACAGCTAGGCCAGCAAAGTTTGGCCGGCACAAAGGACATCGTGAAGTGTGTTTGGACCACTCTCGGAGTCAGAGGGGCCAACCCACAGATGTGCATCATCCTCCCTGCCTCCAAGAGTGATCCAGACGTGCTTTACGGTGACCCTTGTGCCGGCAAAACTTTGCTGGCCTAGCTGTGCCAGCCAAACTCCAGGTTAGGATTGCGCCCTGAAACAGACGAATTTCACTGAAATTGATAAACTGTATAAAAATGAGCCTGCCTGCCTGCTCCACCTAAAATTAAGACAGTTAATTTTTTATGCCTTTTTTCATTGACAAGAAAGAACATTTCTCAATTTGTCTCAGGGTGCTCTGTGGAAAATGTATGCCAGTCGTGAAGATATTGGCTATGACTTTGAAGAGGATTCCAAAGAGAGGGAGAAGAAGCTTAAGCCAAATCCGGATATTGATGGAGGATGGGCTTGGATGGTCGTTCTTTCTTCCTTCCTGGTGCATATACTCATCATGGGATCACAGATGGCTCTTGGAGTTCTCAACGTGGAATGGCTTGAAGAATTCAGCCAAAGTCGAGGCTTGACAGCCTGGGTCAGCTCCCTCACTATGGGTATTACCCTGATTGTCGGTAGGGTCCTATGTAATTGCTGCTATGATGCAGTTACCAGTGCGAGTTCTTGCACACCCATGTAGCTCTGATGTGTATATCAGCTGCCCCATTCATTTCAGAGGAGTGAGTAGCATTGCATATGGAATGGGCATGTAATTGTGGTTTCCCCAATAAAATGAAGCAACCGACCCCAAGGGTAGAATCTCTATGATGTGCCTGCCTATATGAAATTGCTGAGTCAGAACACTCATATTTAAAAGGAGGATTTTTTCCATACATGAAAGTCTTGCCCTAATGAGGAGGGGGAAAAAAAGAACACAAATTCTGGCAAAAAGTATAAAAAGACAATAAGAGTGCAATCCTAACCTGTGCTGGAACAGGCAGGCCGGCTGACCTGCCCTGCATCTTGACCAAGTTAGGAAATAGCAGCAGCTTAGCGCGGAGCAAGCGGACAAAAGTCCCCTTCCCCCATGGTAAGTCACATGCAGCTCAATAGGACTGCTTGGATCTATGCCAGCAAAATAGCAGGCACAAGTCCACACAGCCAGGAGCGGCCTGAATTAGGGCCGCCCAGCCCAGGGATGGGGGTTGGGATGCGACCTAACAGTCGTGTCCCATCTCCCCCCTCCACCCACAGGTCCACCCTGCAACCCCTCCCACCTGCCTCAGGCACTCCCTCCCTCAACACAGGCCTGTACCAGCAGAACTAAACTGGCCTATGTGCGCCAGCGCTGCCGTCTGCGCCTACCCAGAGACCAGATCTGTGGCACCAGGGGTGTTTGTGACAGCACTTGTCTGGCACAAGAGCGCTGCACTGGCACAATACCAGGTTAGGATTGTGCTCTAAAAGAGGCAAAGAAAGATAGTGATACCAAGCGTGGACTATGTAAGTGTTTTTGGTTGTAGAAACACTTTCTGGGATCATCTGTATAGTCTTATTAGCCCTCAGGCATGTAAAATGCTCTCATGCATCATGACAAATGCTTACCAGTGTAAGCATTGCTGATATTTTAAATGCTATTGAGAAACTGGTTATTTATGTCACCACTGTTGTGTTGTTATCACTTCCTTCTGTTGATTAGAACACAAGATTCTAAAATAGCCTAAAATATACCTGGGAAAAACTAGGGCCTGGGGACAGTTTCATGAAAGCAGAAAATACTATATGTTGAAACACCCTACACCTTATTTCTAAGCACAGTTAAGTTCCATGTGTGACAAAAATAACATGATACAGTCTTTCCTGGATGGTGTCAGTAGGCAGGGGAAGATAATGTGTTTTATTACTCTTCTACAAAAAAAAAATCTCCCTGGGCATAGAAAACTAGTACACTTAAGGGCGCAATCCTAACCAACTTTCCTACACGGACATAGCTGTGCCAGTGGGGCATGTGCTGCTTCCTGGAGTTGGAGGGCAGTCATGGAAGCCTCCTAAGTAGCATCCCTAGAGGGGGGTGGGTGCTAAGTTTTGCAAGAAGCCTTACCTAGCTATGTAATCCTTTCTTTGCCCGCTTAGCCAGTCTTTGTGGGGAAAGCAATACCTCCACATTGCCTACTGGCTACGACAGCAAGGGTGAGGAGCTGTTTACACAGCAAGGTAAGGCTTCTTGCAAACATAGCACCCCGGCCCCCTCTAGGGATGCTATTTGGGCCTCCTCAAGTTAAGGGAATGTTTGTTCCCTTACCTCAGAGCTGCATTGCCCTTATCCCGGTGCTGGAAAGTTGGTTAGGATTACACCGTAATACGTTTTCTATATGTTGAGGTTTTTCCGCTCTGTGAGAGCACGCAGGTTAAGAACATTTCCTACAGAATGAATGGCACGATCCAAGAAAAACAATATACTGTAACTCTCCTGCATTTATATGTTGGCTTTTAGCCTGATTTCCATTTTGGTCATCAACACGTGATCATCCTCTGCTCAGTTAAAAGTTTGTCCTTGCCATGAGATCCTTGCTTTCTTGTCTTGACCTCATGAAAACTCTGCAGTCCCAGTGAGTTCACTTGGAGAGCAAGGTTAGCAAGCATGGGCAGACTTTAACCCATAGGATCAGCATAGCTCATGAATCAAAGTGTTGCATTCCAAAGGCATTTTTTCACCTACACAGTAGCAGTTTTCAGGATCAGTTCTGGCAGCTTTTTAGAAAATTATTCCAAGATGGAACATTTACCTTTCCTAATTCCAGATTATGAAGCAGTTTATGAATTATCCTTCTGTCTGAAAAGTAAGCCTACTTTTCAACTGATTTCTCCCACAAAATCATTCTGATCATATCTTCTATGCTCTTGTCTTAAAATTGTTTCCCCAAACACATAGCATAACATAAACCCTTGGCACTAGAAAATGGTCCCATGTTTCTTCTCTGCGCTCCGATGTGCAGAATATTGTGCTTTATCTGTATCCCGAAAGGAAATATATATAGCTGTTTAACAGAGTGTATCTAGGAGTACTCGGTATATGGTGATCCATGAATTATTAACAAAGAAGATAAATCCAGAGAGATAAATGTTCTCTGGTTGTAATGACTAACATGAGCTATAGGCTTTCTCCCTTTGAGGACCTCTCCAGACATTTGGGGGGAAAACACCCCATATTTTAATTGCTGTATGATAACTGCCAATGGTGTGAGAGTTAAAATAAGTGTGGAACAGCTTACAGTGGAGAGATTGCTTTTACACTGGGTTGGTATTTTACATTTTGAAAGGGTGTGATGCACACATCCTGCAGGGGAGAAGGAAATGGCACAGTCTCCAAAGAACAAAATGAAAAAATGAAACAGAGAAGAGGCAGTTACAAGAATGTCAGAGCATTCTTGCTGGAAAGCAAGTCTCCCTGTTACTGCTTGCTTCTTTATTGTTTGTTTCTTTGTATGAAATCAATGCAAGCCTTAGCCATGATTTGAGAAAGTCGGGAAATTCCCTGCTGAGCAATATAATTCAGGCTCCACAAATTTGACAAAGAAATATTGCATTTTGCATTGTTAATGTTTGCAGGAGCCAGTATTGTGCAGAAGTCATTCTGGGAGACAGTGGTGTAACAAGCAGGAGCAGGGCCTGTCTGCCCAGGTGCCAGGCTGGAAAGGGATGCATGCAGGCGCACACACCCCTGCTGCTTCCTGAGTTGGAACATGCACTCTCACAGTGGCGGCTTCGGCATTGCCCAGTGTTCAGCAATGGCAATCCAAGATTGCCAAGAAAGGGGCATAGCAACCACATTGAAAAGCTTCTGCCCCTGCCCCTGCCCCTGCCCCCTCCTCTTTGTGTGGGCCAAACATGAAGTGGCCTCCTCGGGGCAGTAACATTGTGACATCACTTCCGGGTTTTCCCAGAGGAGGAGGAGGAGGAGGAGGAGGAGGAGGAGGAGGCGCCCTTACCCCAAGGAGACTACCAGCAGCTGAAATACCCCTGTAGGAAGTTGCGAAGCCTGCATGGCACTACTGCATTACCATGCAGAAATTTAGTTAAGATTGGGCACAGGGAGGGAAGGGAGAAAAATGGGGCTCGGATAGTGTGAGGCAAGACCAGGAAGGGTGTCAGTAGTGGTATTGCTGATATCCTATCCACTCCCTGGTTCTTCTTGGACTTACGCCAGCAAAGTAGCTGGTGCAGGCCCAAGTAGATCCATAGGGGCAGTGGAGGCTTGCCCAGAGTTCCCTTCCTTTGGGGAGGGCTCCAGGACCCAAAACAGCCCTGCGGGATGCAGCGCAGACTGGGGGAGTCAGGTAGAATTGGACGGTGCATCTTTGGGCACAAGTCTTAGCATTTAATGATTTTCAGACAGCCGACTGAATGTTTACTGGCCAACTTGGAAATGATAATTAAGTTGTTTCAAGTCTAATCTTAGAGAATAAAAATACGAGGCTTTATGAAAGAAACTCTTTCTTCATGTTCTGTCTCAGGACCTTTTATTGGCTTGTTCATTAACACCTGCGGATGCCGGAAAACTGCAATAACAGGAGGAATCTTGAATGCCTTAGGATGGATATTGAGTTCTTATGCCTCAAATGTGCATTCCCTCTTTGTTACGTTTGGTGTTACAGCTGGTAAGTACAATGTGTTCTTTAAATATTCATTTGGAAGTGTATGGTTTTGCTTACTACAGATGTGCTAAAATGAACGAGCCTAAGAGGCAGAATATGCAGTTGCTCTCATCTACAATTCCTTGGGTGCATGAAACTGCCACCACATGTTCCAAACTCCCAATTAGGGTCCAAACACATGTTCCAAAGATATGCAAGTGGGTCTAGAGCAGTAAAGGATGCAAGTCTGGAGAATGTTTCCATATAGTTCCTCAAAAAATTGAGGACTTAAATGTTGCATTTTTTTTTTCAAAAACAGATGTTTTCATCCCCTGAAATAGTAAATATAAAATTTAGTCACAGCTATTTGGCTTTGGTTATATTGATGATCCACTGTGGCCTTTTGCGCATTAGTGACCTAAAAGTGAAATATACAAATATGCTTTTCCTTCCAAGAGTCCATCTCAACAATGCAGTATGACAGACCTTCTGGTGTCTGACAAAATCTTTTTACTGTAGTCAAAATACAGGTTGATTATCTCTTATCTAGACTGCTTGAGATGGGAAAGTGTCTGGATTTCAGATTTTTCTGGATTTCTGAATAATTGTATAACTATAATGAGAAATGTTTCCTCTTGCTCTTTTCACTTACCTATTTGAGTGTCTGCTGGCCTCTTTGACATTTTTCAACAATGGCACACATCACAGAGCAGAGAATAGAACTTACAGCCTGTATGTGGGAATGAGCACAAGACCTTCTCTCTATAGAAAGTTTAAAGTAGTCTTGGACAAAGATGTCTGGATTTCAGAATAGCCTGGATAAAGGATCATCTACCAGAATAGATGAGTAATTTACCTTGCGACACAGCTTCAAGTAATTAGGAATATTAAACTTGACAGATTTGCATTCATTTCAGAAAGCATTTTAATTAGGGTTACCAGATACAATCTGAGACAGAGTGTCTATACCTTTAACCATTGTATAGAGAAGGGAATTTTGGCAGGTGCAGCTCAACATGGGTTTAAAAAAGCTGTACCTGCCAACATTCCCTCCTCTGTACAATGGTTAAAAGTACAGGCACTGTGTCCCAGTTTGTATTTGGTAACCCTAATTTTAAAATATGTACGAAAGTGCTAAAGAAGTGAAAAAGATGTGGGGGCCACAAAGAAGGTAGGGTGCCTCTTCAGGACAACTGCTGCTTGCTTTCCATTATGAGCAACATTGACCAGGGTTGATTCAGGACAGGACAGTATGCCTAGTTGTGTTCGCAAGGAACTGGGTTGTAAGATAGGGTGACAGATACTTGGAGATCGGAATCTAAACGGGAGGGGTTTGACAAAGAATGGAAAGATATGAAGAAACAAATTAGAAAGGCATATCATGATTTTAGGAATTCTAATGATTATATATATTTATTTAAATACCCTGAAAGATTAGGCAAGTTATCTCTGGATAAGAAACAGAAGTTTTACCAAGCCCAATGGGGGAAGCTATTACAAGCAATCATATCTAAAAATAGCGGGCGTTCTGGGCTATTGTAACGGGCTCACAAAAATCTGGAGGAGACATCCCAGCCCAAATTTATTTTCCTGTCTGGGTGCAACACTTTGAGGGGATTAGATTTTTAGATAGAAGTCTCCCTCAGGAAGAGTGTGTAGATCTGCTAGATCCTGAGCTCCCTACCTGGCCCCCGGTGGAACCAGAAGAGATCAGACAGTTACTTGGATATTTGAAAAGCAGGAAGGCCCTGGGTCTGGATGCAGTTCCCCCTGAATTGCTAAAGAGTGACCCAGCTCTATGGGCACAGCTGTTAGATCCCCTTTTTACCAAAATTAATGCTACAGGTCGTGTCCCTCAAGATTGGCTAACTGCTGTTATTATCCCAATTTTTAAGACGGTGACTCTGACTCTTTGGCCAATTATAGGCCTATTAGTTTATTGTCAGCTGTTGGCAAAATATATGCAAGGTATCTATATAATAAGCTCTGGGCTGGGTAAGTTCTCACAAGATCCTTAGACCTGAGCAAGCAGGGTTTAGGCCAGGCAAATCCACAATTGATAACTGCCTGATTCTCTCCCACCTTATTGACAAGCAAATTAAGGTATATCAGGCAAGGCTGTATGTGGCTTTTATGGATCTAAAGGGGGCATTCGATTCAATAGACAGAGAATTGCTTTGTAATAAGCTTACCACACAAGGGATAGACAAGAGACTCTTGTTACTAATTAGATCGTTGTATACTAATACTTCTTGTAAGGTACGGTGCCCCCGATCAGGGACTCCTTCCCAATTGATAGCCACTAGTAAAGGGGTAAAACAGGGCTGTATCCTGCCCCCTATTGTTCAATTTATTTGTGAATGACCTTGCTTTGTCTTTGGAGAATGTAAACAGCCATTGTCCCAAGCTGGGCAATCTTCGAGTGCCGCTGCTTGTATATGCAGACGATATGGCTCTCCTATCCTGTACTGGAGTGGGCCTTTTAAGGCTACTTAACAGCTGTGCTGACTACCTAACAGCCAATAAGCTGGTGATCAATTGCACCAAGTCTAAAATAATGATTTCTACAAACCGATGGAAACACCATAGATGGATTTGTAAGGGAAATGAGCTAGAGCAAGTCTGACAGTTTAAATATTTGGGCATTCCATTCCATTCCATTACAGGCACACATGGGCTCCATACTGCAATTCTGTACTTCAATTGGCCAAGCTTTCATCAACAGCAATCATTTTATTTCACCCAGGGCAATAGATATATACCAGCTGCCCTAGAGGCATATAAGGGTAGGGTTGTGACACAAGTCCTGTATGGTGTGCCTGTCTGGTTTAAGTCACTAAATCAAGCCACAGAGCCTGTTCAATCTGTCTTTTTACATAAAATCTTAGGCATGCTGCGCTGTGTCTCCTATATTGTCCTGTGCTGGAAACAGGACTTATCAGGCTGAATACACTAGCATGGCTGAGATTCGCAACATTTTGGCTTGGTATTCTTTTTAGTATGACTAGAGATAACCTGATTTATCAACTGATATCAGACTCGGTCGAACCTAATGGGATTGTTGTTCTGTCTGCCAAGCTGAAATCAATGGGTCTTGACACTGAGAGGCTGGGAATGATGGGTCAAACTGTGGCATTTAGAGCAATCAGAGAAAAAACCCTAGATATTGAATGTCATGAGTTAAACAGTGTAGCCAACACCACATGCTCACCGCTGTATTGTCACATATCTGTCCATCTGAGTAAGAAGCCATCTTATTTATACCAGCTGTACAATCCACAGCTGAGAAGAGCCTTTATGTTGGCAAGATGCAATGCTCTTCCCTCGGCTATGTTATGGGGCCGCTATAAGGGAACACCCAGATCATCAAGGCCCCGTCCTTGTGGCTCAAATTGTGTGTAGTCGCTGAAGCATATTTTTCTGTTCTGTCCCTTGCACAAGCCCTACCGCCAGAAATACTTGTTGCCTACTCTGGCGAGGTTTCAGGGCTGGGCTAAGGCAGATGCCCTGCAGGCTCTCCTGGTAATGGAGGAGGAAGGAAAACTTAACAACATTGCTCTCTTTGCCTCCACAGTAGGGAGCTCCTGGGAAACAAGACTGAAAGAATGATAGCCGGACGTATACTGGGATAGCCCACTGGGTATAATGACCATTAGATTTCTGTTTTGTATAACTGATCAGATGTGCCTGGTTCTGAAATATGTTTTATCTGTGATACATATGCCAATAAAGATTTTTGATTTGTTTGTGTTTGATAGGCACTTCCTTAAAACAGGTGTATGTACTGTATTGATGTTCTGTTAAAAATAGGAGCCGACCTTTGATCCGAAGGAGGCACGACAGCTGATTAAACAGACTAGCTGATTCAGAAGTTTTAAGCAGTGAAAAACACACTTGGAGTATAAAGTCAGGGAGAAACATATAAAAAGGTAACCTGAGACACTGGTTTTGAATGTGCCCTGAAGAGCTAACATGTGCAGTCTAAAGCATTAGATTTACTCAAAAGTAAGTCCAATTAAACTTAATGGGGCTTGCTTCCCAAGTGTTCTTAGGATTGAAGCCTTTATGCAGAACCAAAAGGAGTATGGACTGACGTCTTTATATTAAATTGAAGAATTTGACTTTTGAACTGGCCCAAGGGGAGAAATGAAAGAGATTTTTAGGAGCGTGTGACATGTGGTTTGTTGCCACTTAGACAATGCTGCCAAAAGTGATAGTTGTAAGTTTACAGAAGTACGCAGGCAGCTTATCTATTCTTCCTGCAGCCTGTGCAGGAAGAATACAGAAATAAATACATTTTGCTGTGAGGAGAAGCACATAATGGGAGAGGATTAATAACCAGCAGCAAACTGTTCTAGTGAACAGCAGTGGGGGCAGCCTCAGCCTGCACCCATAAACAGGCTTACTGGAGAGTAAGCCCAATTGCATTATATTTAGTCCTGCGTAAACATGTAGAATTGACGGTACAATATTTTGGCATCTGGTATGGAAGATCCAAATGTTTGCCCTCTGCTTTCTGCTATAAAAATATAAGTGAGAAAAACAAACAGGTTGACTCCATTTAATGGACCCCATTAATGCTGACTTGAGGTGGTTGCCTCTTGGCACCTCCTGGTTGGGCCGTCAGGGCAGCAAAATAAATATTAGCCCCCCCCCTTCAGTCCCCCTCAGGCCACCTGAGTCTCATTAGAGGAGGAACTTAGTCTCCCATGTTCATTTTCTGCTGTGAATGAGAAAAAACAAATTTTGCTGAATAATGATAAAATACAAGCACGAGGTGCTTAGAGATAACAAATGCATTCTCAGGTACAAGTTAAATGGTCCGTTAGTCCGTAAATGTTTTCTTCCCACACATGATGCTATAGTGTTGACCAAGGCCAGATTCTATTTTCTGTGACAGGCATTGAAATCAATTAACTCACAAAGAATAATTTGAGCAGAAGTGAAAGCAGAAGAGTTCCAGCTCTGACCTCAGTAGTTTTAAATAATTTTAGAAAATAGCATACAAGACTGAAAAAAGCACAACCCTCATGTACTGAATCTACATGTAAGTTTGTTTCTTTGTTTAGGACACTATTATATGGCCTATTCTAGAATCCTCCTGATACATATTCCTGATACATACATCCTTGTAAACATACAAGTGGGGGATGAGATTTTGCCCATTAGCCATGCCCCTCCCTTACACCCAGGTGATACTTATCTGAAAAGCAAACCCTGGAACAGCTGGGGTTCCACATTGTGTGAAGGAGCTTTCCAAACATACAACGCGGCTCCTTTTAGACAGACTCCAAACTTGCAGACACCTAAGGGCATGGCAAGTTGGCACAAACCTTCTCCCTCTTCATTTGTTCACCAAACATGAGGGAGGGTAATTCTTAAAAGGGCTTCTGTTGTGCATGAATAGATCTGCATGAATAGACCATCATGTATTAGAATAGTTTCTGGAATGATGGTCCTCTGAATCTGGAGCTTGAAAGGTCTTGAGAATGACATAGTGGTGGTTTTTCTGATGAAGGACAAGAGATGAATTGTTTTTCATGCAACACAGGTGGGTATGACAGGCTACAGGGAATGGTCAATAAACCATATTGTTGGCTGGATTTATGGTCTGATGCTACAGGTTTTTGGAACTGATTGCTTATACTACTGTTGTATCAATAGCTTAAATATGCATTGTGACAACTTGTAGCATAGCCTCTGTGGACTAGATTAAACATTGATGTACCTTTCCTTACTACCAAATATTAATGACACTGCTTATCAGAGAATAAATCTCTCACATTCAGGGAGTAAATACAAGGATGCCAAACAATGTTAGTGTACTTCAAACTATCACCAAGTTGGCTGAAATTAGCCACTGTGTTGTTGTAGAGGCGCAGCAACAGCTGAGCTGAACAATTCTCTGTATTTATCGCAGCACAATATCTTCCCCCTTTTTATTTTGCTATATAAACCATTTTGTGAACTTTTTTCTGTAGAAAAGCAATATATAAGCATTCTTCACAATAAATAATAATTCATCTGCATGTATAATGATTACTATTATGGCTTGCTTGTTTGTTTTGCAATGTTTTCTTTTCAGGAATTGGAAGTGGGATGGTGTACCTGCCTGCTGTGGTCATGGTCGGAGAATACTTTCAGAAGAGACGGGCACTTGCTCAGGGGCTCAGCACAACGGGAACAGGGTTTGGTGCTTTCCTGATGACAGGTCTATTGAAATATCTTTGCATAGAGTTTGGCTGGAGGAATGCAATGGTTATCCAGGGTGCAGTCTGTCTGAATCTGTGTGTTTGTGGAGCACTCATGAGGCCAATTTATTACGAGGAGGAGACTGCTGAAAAAACGGTAGAGAGCAACAACATCAAAAGTCAGAGTCACCTTAAAGTTCTCTCCTGCTCTGCAGAAACATTGACATCTACCATTGTCTTTAGTGAAGAAGAAAAAGAGGCAAAAAGAGGACAAATTAAGGATGAAAATCTTGGCAGCCTTCCAGCTTTGGAAGAAAAAAGTGCAAACAGATTTGGGAAAAATACCTATGCTCTTTGTATTCTGAAGACAGTGAGCCAAAGGACTGTTTCAATCCAGAAAGGCTTTGGGGTTTGGTACTCTAGTTACTTTGGAGCTGCATCCCTCTTCACCAACAGAATGTTTGCAACCTTTGTGTTTTGGGCTTTGTTTGCATACAGTACCTTTGTGATCCCTTTCATTCATCTTCCAGAAATAGTCACACAGTATAACTTGGCTGCACAGAATGATGTATTTCCTTTGACCTCCATTATTGCCATTGTTCACATTTTTGGCAAGGTCATTCTTGGCATCATCTCTGATTTACCCTGCATCAGTGCTTGGAATGTCTTCATGGCATCTAATGTTACTCTTGCCATCTGCATTCTTATTTTGCCACTCATGCACACATATGCTGGACTGGCAGTAGCTTGTGCTCTAATAGGATTTTCCAGTGGATATTTTTCACTCATGCCTGTTGTAACTGAAGATTTAGTGGGGATTGAGCACCTAGCAAATGCTTATGGAATCATAATTTGTGCCAATGGGATCTCAGCACTGTTGGGACCACCATTTGCAGGTAAACCTTGTTTTGTTTGTTTGACTTAAATGTATTAAAAAGTCTTGAGAGAAAGGAATTAATATATAATCATATTTGTGCATTAGGAAATTACCAGAAGGGTGTAATGCGTAATGAATGAATGAGAAAAGCCTATGCAGTTATTCACCTTGAGCTGTAGAATGATTTGGTAGATATTTATGATGGATGAAAGTTGAGAGTTCACATCTACAAATTATTTTGAAACAATATCAGGCATTTGAAACCTTCTGCATGGGTCTCAGTCTGAGCTCCTCAGGCAAAACTGAATCCTAAAGACGACTATGGCAATGTTTCCTATTAGAACCTAAGATATTGTGAGTGTATGAGTGTGTGTGCTTTCTTCAAGCAGTTCTGTCACCATATCCCAAGGATTCAAAAGCAAATCAACATGCAGTTTAATAAAAAAGCCACAGGCGATTTTTAACATAAGAACATAAGAACATAAGAAGAGCCCTGCTGGATCAGGCCAAAGGCCCATCTAGTCCAGCTTCCTGTATCTCACAGCGGCCCACCAGGTGCCCCAGGAAGGCATGAGACTACAAGATGCTTGCATCCTGTTGCCACTCCCTTGCACCTGGTACCAGTAGCCCATCACCTATATAAGGAGGTTGCACAATCCATCATTGCCTATAGCCCACGATGGACCTTTCCTCCAGATATCTGTCCAATCCCCTCTTGAAGGCATCAAGACCAGATGCCATCACCACCTCCTGTGGCAAGGAGTTCCACAGATTAACTACCCGCTGGGTAAAAAAGTACTTCCTTTTATCTGTTTTAACTCTCCCAACCCTCAGTTTTAGCGGATGCCCCCTGGTTCTGGTGTTTTGAGAGAGGGAAAAGAACATCCCTCTATCGACTCTATCCCTTCCATGCATAATTTTGTATGTCTCAATCATGTCCCCCCTCAGA
>JAJKFI010000002.1:41827696-41970144 GCA_029204185.1 Lerista edwardsae | reverse complement strand
CCAGAAATCTGTCCAATCCCCTCTTGAAGGCATCAAGACCAGATGCCATCACCACCTCCTGTGGCAAGGAGTTCCACAGATTAACTACCCGCTGGGTAAAAAAGTACTTCCTTTTATCTGTTTTAACTCTCCCAACCCTCAGTTTTAGCGGATGCCCCCTGGTTCTGGTGTTTTGAGAGAGGGAAAAGAACATCCCTCTATCGACTCTATCCCTTCCATGCATAATTTTGTATGTCTCAATCATGTCCCCCCTCAGGCGCCTTTTTTCTAGACTGAAGAGCCCCAAACGCTGCAGTCTTTCTTCATAAGGGAGGTGCCCCAGCCCCGTAATCATTTTTGTCGCTCTCTTCTGCACCTTTTCCAACTCCACTATGTCCTTTTTAAGATGCGGCGACCAGAACTGGACACAATATTCCAGGTGTGGCCTTACCATCGATTTGTACAATGGCATGATAATATTGGCTGTTTTATTCTCAACCCCTTTTTTAATGACCCCAAGCATGGAATTGGCCTTCTTAATTGCTGACGCACACTGGGTCGATACCTTCATTGAATTGTCCACCAGCACCCCAAGATCTCTCTCCTGAGCTGTCACAGACAGCTCAGAACCCATTAGCCTATAGGTAAAGTTTTGGTTTTTTGCCCCAACGTGCATCACTTTACATTTGTCTATGTTGAAACGCATCTGCCATTTGGCTGCCCATTCCCCCAACTGGGAGAGATCCTTCTGGAGCTCTTCACAATCCTTTCTGGTTTTTACCACCTGGAAAAGTTTTGTGTTATCCGCAAACTTGGCCACCTCACTGCTTATCCCTGTCTCCAGGTCATTTATGAATAAGTTGAAAAGCACGGGCCCCAAGACAGATCCCTGGGGCACTCTGCTTTTCACCTCTCTCCATTGTGAAAATTGCCCATTGACCCCCACTCTCTGTTTCCTGGCCCTCAACCAATTCTGGATCCATAAGAGGACCTGCCCTCTTATTCCCTGACTGTGAAGTTTCTTTAGCAGTCTTTGGTGGGGGACTTTTCTCAGGTGACTTTTCATATATAAGGCTGAGAGCGCAATCCTAACTTGGAGTTAGGCCAGCAACATTTGGCTGGCACAAGGGCCACCATAAAGCCCGTTTGGACCACTCTCAGAGCTTAATCCTAACCTGGAGTTAGGCCAACAAAGTTTGGCCGGCACAAGGGCCACTATAAAGTGCAGTTGGACCACTCTCGGAGTCAGGGGGGAAGATGCACATCTGTGTGCTGGCCTCTCTGATGCTGAGAGTGGTCCAAACATACTTCATGGTGTCCCTTGTGCCAGCCAAACTTTATTGGCCTAACTATGCCAGCCTAACTCCAGGTTAGGATTGCACTAAGATGGCGCACATCTGTGTGCTGGCCCTTCTGACTCAGAGAATGGTCCAAACATACTTTAATAATAATAATAATAATAATAATAATAATAATAATAATAATAATACATATATTTATATACCGCCTTTCTTAAGATCACTAGATTTCTCTAATGACTGTAACTCAAGGCGGTTTACATAGGCAGACTTTTATTCACAAACCCGAAGGTTTTTACAATTTACAGAAATGTTCTATCTTTCAAGAACACTCATACAGATTTTTCTGGATTTAGCCTTCTTTCTTAGCCACCTGTCTGTCTTCTGCTGGCTGATAAGAGGCTTCCCTGCTCCCACCAGAGACGCAGCTGACTTCAGCACACTCCTCCTCCCACGAGGCAGCTGGAACTCAGCTTTTAATCAGCCGCAGTTTGCAAGGTCTGCTGCTCACAGAGACTTCTGGTAGTCTCAAGCTCACGACCTTCAGATCTTCAGCTGTTATCTTCGGGCAAATGGAGGCATTAACCCTCTTGGCTAAATCTTCTGCCCAAGTATCCCTTATGCCACCCAACCTTACAGTATCCCTTATGCCAGCCAAACTTTATTGGCCTAACTGTGCCGGGCTAAATCCAGGTTAGGATTGCGCTCTGAGAGTCCCTTTCATGCATGACATTGTTTATATACAAACCAAGTGTATAAACTATCTGATGTGGTGCTGCATTCTTTGTGTGAAAAAAAATTTGTGAAGTGGGTCTTGTTACAAGTTTGTTTAGAAAGGGATTTTTTAAAATTAAAATTTAACTACCAATGCAATATTCTAGCATACAATAGGTGAGAATTTTTTTTTAATTGAAATAAAATTGAACATTGGATGGTGCCAACAAGAAGTGTTCTTTCTAGGAGTAAAACAAGTAATACTATGTATTCTTCATTGATTTATTAATCATATAACCAATGCTGATAACATCTTTATTCTTATTCTGCAGGTTGGATTTATGACCTCACACAAAAATATGATTTTTCTTTCTACATATGTGGTTCCCTTTACATGACTGGAATTCTTGCTCTGTTCATCCAACCTTATATTGGAAAGAAAAAACCATCAATGGAAAAAAATGTGGAAAATGGAAACACATAGGACCATTTGCAGAAATTTTTTAATGGAATGTCATTTTTTAAAATTTTGGTTTCTGCAAGCGGTAACAACCTATGTATCTTCTGGGACCAACTGGACTGAAGTGCATCAACTTTGGACACTGCATAAAAATCACACTGCCACTACCAGTGGACCAATGGGAAAAACCTTAGTTAATTTCCTTGGCTTATGTAAAATAATCTGTTATAAAGTGAAATATTTCAGCACCTACAAAATAGAACAAGTTGGTCGGTAGCTAGAGGTCTACTACTATGGACTGAAATGCTGGAATACAGTTACTATATCAGAATAATACCTCTTGGTTATTCCAGCTGCGAAAAATCAGTTTCTAAACAGAGTAGTCAAGTGCCAGGCAATTATTGGCCACATGTGTCAATAAATACCCAAATGAATCCCAAAAGCTTTTTTTTTCCCTTAAAGGGCTCCTTTTACATGCAATATTGTTAAAGCTTTTATTATGGGATTTCTTCCTGCAGACCATAAAGTAGCTTATTTCAGTGGCCTTCAATCTTTTTTTGTGCCACAACCCTAATAAGTAATGAAATTGGGAACCCACTACTGAGACCACCCTTGCCTGGGACCCAGTCCACTCATCCCCTGCCCCTACTTGCCCTGTTCCTCCCTATCCCTTGTGTCTTTGCAACAACTCTGTGAGGTGGCAGCCTGAGCAGGGCAAGCCTTGCAAGCTGCAGGGCAAGACAGCAAAAGAGACTCTTCAGGAGTATATCAAGAACTCAGTTATGATAAGGCAGTACCATTATTGGATTGGATCTAAGCCTTCTTTTGCACAGGCTTTGAAAGGTTGCCACAACCCCCTTTAATGAAGCGTCCTGACCCCATTGGGGTCACGAACCACAGGCGAAAGAACACTGGTTTATACAAGCTACTTGACATACCTGTGGCAGTAATTGGTAAAGTTCAGTGGCAGCAGCAGTCTATGGGCACCATCTCAACCACTGCTTCCACTGACAGCTTTCTCTGTTGCTGGAAGCTTCCTCTGTGAACAGAAGTAACATTCCACCTGCACCGGGACCCCCTCCACAAGTGGAACACTATTTCTGTTCACGAAGAAAGCTTTTGCTTGTGGAAAAAGCTCCCAATGGTAGAAGCACTAGTTAGAATGCAAAGCCAGAGCTCTGACTGTGCCCGGGGTGGGGCAGTGACGAAAGATGTCACCACGCCTTCCGCGCAGCCTCGCCACACCCCATGCTTCCGGAATCACTCCATTTTGGAATGATTCAGAGGTGAGGGCGGGTAGGTAGGCTCAGCTTCACACTGGCTTTCCCTGCCAGCATGCCCAGCCCCCTTGGTGGCGCCTGAGGCAGGCGTATCACCATGCCACATGGGCATGATGCCTCTGTTTGGATGCCACTAAAATCTTCAAGCTAAAATCTTCAGTGGAGGTGTGTCAACATTCTTGGAATAAAAGAATCAGGAGCCAGGGTGGATGATCCACTGTTGCTAATTTTGGCTAATAATAATGTGTTTCAATGACAAGTGCATAGGATTTGACAGCACTGTCAATTCAGCTACAGTTGACAGCCCTGTTTAGCTAATACTCTGTGTCATGAGGCCCTTTTGTGGACCAAAAATCAAGATATGCCCAAATAAACAGCAGCTATATGATAAACAAGGCTTAGCTGTCAGCTGGTGTTTGAGAAAAGGGACACCAGTCATGCCTTTAAATAGAGCACCAGAGCTTCCATCGCTTTCTTCTCATTCCCCACTTCCAAATAGAATTGGAATTCCAGTGGTGCTCTCCAGTGCAGAAGCTGAAATTACTGGGGCTCTGCCGCCAAGGGGGAAAGTCCAGATTATGCTGGGACTCAGTGCTGGGAGTCCAGTGTCCCATTTTGTTCTGGAGCTGATGTAGCATAGTCGTTGCATGAGCCACAAATCAAGCCTTCCTTGATTTGAACTTGGCCTCCACCATGAACTCACTGGATGGCCTTTAGTAAGCCTCTCTGCCTCAGCTGCAATATGGGGATCATAAGCCTATTTACCTTACAGAGTTATTGTAAGGATTAGATCAAGATAATTCATGAGAAGTGCCTGAACACTGGAAAGCACGATACAGAATAAGTTTTATTATTCTTTGCTGTCACTGCGCTGTAGATGCAGGGCTGGATTTAAGGAGGTTCAAATTATTGTTCTAAATATTTACTTGGTCCAGCAGTAAAATATGATAAAGGCTGAACTACACATTAAACACCAACACATGCAATAAGCCTTCAGTAGCTGCTGCTTCAAGACAAAATAGCTTGTGGATGGGGCTACTGGCAGTGGAGGATTAGCAGAGGAGAGGGGAGACTTAACTCTTATCCCACTCACTGCATTTCTACTGGAATTTCCCACATGCAACTTTTCCCACCTGTGGGATTCTGGGTGTGCATTTTTGGGGGGGGGGGACTGAGAAATTGCAATAAAAACTGGCAAGCATGGAAGGGATTTAATCACCCCTCCTCATACAGTTTCAATACAGTTGTCCACATCTGGTTGCTGTGCCTCAAAGCAGCAGCCATAAGCATTTCATTAAAAGCGTTTGAATGTAATGTGAAATTTAGTTCTTAAGAGTACAGCATTTTACTGCTAGGCAGAAACATTTAACTCACATAACAATCTCCTTACAGCTAGAAAGTATCTTTTTATTATGTACTGCCTCTGAGTCCTTGTAGCTTATCTCCCAAAGGGCTTGTCAGCCTAGAGAATGCTTCCAGAGATATTTTGAAATCCATGGCTGCCTTATTGTTTATAAGCAATTTAGAACTGTGTACTTTTAAATAGCTTAAGGTTTATTTTATACACAAGGAGCCAGAGTCTCAGAGCCATGACTTGAAACTATTGTCTGGAACTGGTGTCAACTATGTACTTTGTTTTAAAATAACTTCTGGGTATATGATATAGAATGAAGTTGAAACCAATGCAAATGGGACAAGTTATGACTTAATCTAACTGTGTGAAGGCTATGTGGGGCAGTGGAAAACTGAACATAACTTTTTTGTACTGTGTCATCACATTCTTTCCAACAGCTAAGGCAAATGATTGAGTGCCTATCAGACTGGAAACAAAACCAGGGACAAGGTGATAATTTTGATATACTCAGGAGGCTCCTTAAGTATACTGAAGTATGTAAGATGTTTGCAAATTTAAAGACATTTTTAAAAAACCCAAACAGCCTTGTGAGCTTCTAGGACCTACAGAATATTGAGGGTTCTTGAGTGTCACTTTGGTTTTCCATTAAGAAACAGGAAAGTGGCCCGGGACAGGGAATTGGCTTGCTGTAACAGTTTATCATAAGAATCTTGGAAGGGAATTAGGGTAGAGGGAAGCATGCTATGAGGTTAAAAAGTTAACCTCTTAGCATCCCTACATAGCAATAATATAGCACAGCAGGGGAAGGCCTCGAGATTACGGGAAAGAAGGAAAGAAAAACTGTGTCCTTTCCTCGGTCTTGAAAATCCTCCTCCAAAACAGCACTGCAAGTCTCCTGTTCCAGATCTCCTGGGGGGCGGGGGGGAACGGGACTGGGACTACACTGTAACATTTTTGTTACCGATCCCACTATACGCACACAAAGTTGAAGCAATCTACAACAGTATAAGATACAACAAAACACAAAAAACTTTCAAGTGCACTACCGTAATAATTTTTTTTTACATATCTGAGAACATGGTGGGTGGGTCAATATGGAAGTGGTCATACATTTGTCCAGCTAGAGACTGCTTTCATATGGAGGCAGAATGGATATAGCATGAATATGCAGCATGCACCCAAATCTGTGTTTCTTGACCTGGTTGAAATTAGCCAGCCCATCAGAACCTCTAGTGCCTTCTGCAGCCCCCAACCAAGCAGCATGCAGAGATCCTTGCTAGCATATATCTGCTCTCCCTCTCTAAACCCATGCTCAGGGAAACATCATACTGCCCAAAGAGCAGTTCTTTCTGTACCCTGCTCTTTCCAAATCACACTGGAATGAAGTCACAAAGGGCAATATGCCATTCAGCATGGCCTGGCTGCTGCCACAAGCAGTCAAGTCTTTGTGCCAGAGAGGTAAGCTCAGGAGACAGGAGGGAGCCAGGGGGTGGAGAGGGGAGCAAGGAGGAGGGCAGATTGAGGCCAGGAATGGGGTGGTAGCAGAGGTGCCAGCAATATCCTATCCTCCCTTCTGGTGCTGATCCGCCTTCCCAGTTCCATTCAGACTTGTGCCAACTATACAGCTGGCACAGGTCCGAGGAGACTCACTAGGGCAGTGAAGGCTTACCCAGGGCAAAGGAACACATGTTGACTTACCTTGAGGAGGCCTTTGCAGCACAAAACTCACCTGCAGGATGCAGCATGCGCCTGGTTGACAGAGTTGCATCTCCACCCAGAGAGTTAGAATTGAGCTTTCAGTGTATGAAGTTTCTGTCTATAACAATACAAGTAGAAGTCACCACCTCCTTCAGGATCTTCCCTGCTGGAGGGTTTTGCTCCGTTCCAGATATCCCATGCCCCCCCCCCCACGCAACCTGCCTTACAGTCTGAGAATCACGGATCTAAATCATGGTGTGATTTGGTCACTCCACAGAAAGGCCCAGTTTGCACAATTGTATCCTCAAAAAGAGGAGGAACGGTAGCATGAATGTGGCTGTAGTTTGTATGGGCCCCATACATACAGTTGCATCACATGTCAACTTAAGGGAAATGGCAGAAGGGGACCACACATAGGGAATTTCTGGTCAGGCAACCGAGTAGCAACTCCTTGATTGGTGCTTTAAAAATTATTTAACGTATTGTGAAGACTCCCTGCTGCATCTTTTTGTAGTTTTTAGTTTTATGACAGAACATTCAATTAAAGCTAAATTAAAATTATTGTTCAAACACATAAGAACAATGATGTGTTTTTGTGTATTCACAGTGAAGCAAATAGAAAAGAAGGAAAACAAGACCAATGTAAATTCTTCAGTGATGGATAGTGGGGACATTTTTTCTTTTTATGGAATTCCATTCATGAATGTTCGCTTGTACTGAAATCTCTCACACATCCATTTATTATGTATCTAGAAATGCTCATATTTATCTATTACATTAAACAGTGTAATGCATGTAGTACAGGTGTGCCCCAGTATCCACTAGTTTGGCATCCACAGTTTCAGTTATCCACAAATACCATGGATACTGGAACATCTATTAAAAAGATAGAATATTTAAACCAACCTCTTTTTTTAACCATGTTGCAGCAAAACCACTGTCTTTAAAAAGGTGTCCCCAGTGTCCATGGTTTCAGGTATTCATGGAGCTGGGTGGGTGGGTCTGGAAAGAAATCCCAGCGGATACCAGGGCATGCCTATAATTGTATTTTCATTTGTTAGTAGCATACCAAAATGTAATCTCATTTGCTCTATGACATGCAGTTCTTAGCCAGAACACGTGATTCGTGTCAAATAACTTGGAGGACAATCCTCAACCTCAAGCACTCGTTGTATAGACACTGCATTATCCTTTCAGCACCAGCCATGGAGACAGAAAGCCTAGAGTGTCACATGTTGACATATAAAATTTGAAACCTGCCATGGGCCATGATTCTCTATGGGCTGAGCTGCTCTGTGCCTTGGTACCTCATCATGAAAAGCTTCAGATTATTTGTGCTGGAAATTAAAGTGGAATATTATGTTCTCGTGTATCGGTTCAATTTACGGCTGGAAGTCGAATTGGGACCGCAGTTATGTGTGTCTATTTTCATCACTATGGCAACATAAACTAAGCACCAATGAATTCCAGTCATTTCGAAGACGAGGAAATAATATGAACCATGGATGCTGTTGTAGCTGGCTGAAGTAGGCTTGTGTCTGAGCTTTGGAGGAAGAAGGTGCTGCAGGTTTGCAGTGCCAGCTAGGAAATGTTGTGACTGTTCAACTCAATTGCAGCAGTGTCAGTAGTTGCTGCATGGCTGCTAGACCATGTGGGATTCCAGATATGTCTGGGGATTACCAGGGCTTGGCTGTGACACAAGGCAAGAGTTGGACCTTTAGGCTGTAGCACGAAATGTATATGTGCACAGTTCCAGCCTGTTTATCCATGGATTTAGGACCTGTGGTTTTGACTAATTGCGGGTTCCAAACCCATGGCTGGACCCCTATATACCTCCCAGGCAGGACTGGAACCTCATTCCACTCATGTCTGGGAGGCTTTTTGAGGCCTTCAGAGGCCTCTGCTCAGATTGGCTCATGACGTGACGAACAAGATTATGGTTGCATTCAGAGCCCCTGTAAGTCAGCAACCAGAAGATTTCATTATCCGTGGGTTTCGGTATCCGCATGGAATCCAGGGATGGATCCCCAACGGATACAGAGACTCAACTGTCCACGCTCTACGTGGGGCTGCCTTTGAAGACGGTCCGGAAATTACAACTAGTACAGAACGCGGCGGCTCGGGTGGTTGCTGGAGCACGTCGGTTTGACTCTGTTGAGCCGCTGCTTCGGCGACTACACTGGCTGCCGGTTCTGTTCCGGGCCCAATTCAAAGTGCTAGTTTTGACTTTTAAAGCCCTTTACGGCTCGGGTCCGGGGTATTTGAGGGACCGCCTTCTTCCATATAATCCAACCCGTACTCTTAGATCATCTGGGGGGGCCCTCCTGACTGTGCCGCCACCAGGAGAAGTGAGAGGGGCGGCGGCCAGGAAGAGGGCCTTTTCGGTGGTGGCCCCCCAACTCTGGAACACCCTCCCCTTAGAATTGAGAACTGCTCCCTCTTTGTTTATATTTCGGCGGGGACTGAAGACCTTTTTATTCCAAAAAGCTTTTAACTGTTGACAGGCTGGCTGGTTATTATAACCCACGGGGCTTGTTGTTTTTATATTGTTTTTAAATTTGTTTTTAATTGTGTTCTTAATTTTTGATTGTATTGTTTAATTCTGTTTTAATTGTTTTTAATTGTGAATTGTTATATTGTTTTTATATATATATTGTAATGCCGCCTTGGGTGCCTTCGGGCACAATAAGGCGGGGTACAAATCTAATAATAAATAAAATAAATAAAATAAAAACTGTACATGATAACTATGTATTTTAATGGCCATAAACTGAGCGATTCTTTTTCAAAACACAATAAAAATCAAGGCACAGATATAAAGTTTTAAAAAAACCAAACTTTTAATTTGGAAATTAAGTATTAACTGTTTCAGAATAATACTATGGTAAAAACACATAAAATATTCCCAAATTATTTCTGTTTTATGAAAAGCTATTATTTTTAAACTATTTTTATTTTACATTTTAGAATTTACAAAACAAAAATCTTCAAATTACTGAAGTAACTTTACACAAACACACACACATGTCCCACATACATTTAACTGTTTCTAAAAGCCGGGAAACCAGGTCATCAAATAGTATAGTTTAGTATAACCTAAGTAAATAAATACTGTGTATGGCAAATACTGCATATTACTAGAAATAAAGAACAAAAGAAAATATGGTTTTAAGAAAGTTACAGCTTGTCTGCCAAATATGAAGGAAAATACTCATAACTGAAAGGGCTTAAATTCCAAAAGGTGTACTTTATAAATTATGAAATATATTTGAAATGAAATATATGAAATATTTCCTATATTTTAATATATGAAACATGAAATAAATCACTAATTCTGAAGAGGGGAAGGAGAATAGATAAAAACATGAAAAAGGCACACTTGGTTTGTTTTAAAACCAATACAGTAAACCAGTGGTTCCCAAACTGTGGGTCGGGACCCAATTTCTGATGGGCCATGAAGCACCTAGAGCAGCCATATTGAAAATATGGGAAGATTGGGTGTTGGAAAGGCGGGCTGTATGATTGTTTTGCTTCTGTCAAGGTTGGAAAAAAAGGGAATTTCTTACCTGAGAATTCCTGTTCTGGGATGAGGAGAGGGGGGCCATTCGAGACCTCTGGGAATGCCCCTCCTACTTCAAGAGGCAGGGCCGGAACAAAGTTTGAGGCGTCTCCCTGTAGGGGGCATCCCAACCCAGTCCGGAATAACGAGCAGGAATCGAGATAACGCCCCCAACTGAAAAGGCAACTAGAAAGCACTTAAAGACCCCCAACGGGGGGAGAAAAACATAACAAGCAGGTAACAAATGGGATGGGAAGGGGAACACAAACATCCGCCCCAACCCTGTTCCCAAAAACACAACTTTGGCCTGAGCCTGGTGCGAGGTGGGTCGAATGGCCCCCCTCTCCTCATCCCAGAACAGGAATTCTCAGGTAAGAAATTCCCTTTTTTCTCTGGGAAGAGGAGTAGGGGGGCCATTCGAGACCTCTGGGATTTACCAGAGCAGTGTAACAGAGGGTGGGACCAGGCGAAGACAAAGCCTAGACTCCCACCACCTGTTGCAGCACCCGCCTACCAAACTTGGCCTCTGCGGATGCTGCAACGTCCACCTTGTAGTGCCTCGTAAAGGTGTGAACCGAGGACCAGGTGGCTGCTCTGCAAATCTCCACCAGGGACTGCATCCCGTCAAAAGCTGCGGACGCCGCCGCGCCTCTAACGGAATGAGCTGTGATGCCCTCGGGTGCAGACTTCCCCAGCGAAGTGTAGGCCTCCCCGATGGCCTCTCTGATCCATCGAGACAGTGCCGATACCGATGCCCATTTGCCCAAAGAGGCTCCTCTGAAGTTAACAAAGAGGGCCTCTGACCTTCTAAAGCCCTTGGTACGCTCTATGTAAAAACGAAGAGCTCGTCTCACGTCAAGCGTATGCCAGATTTTTTCCTGTCTATGAGAGGGGTTTGGGCAAAAAGACGGTAAAACTATCTCTTGTGCCCTGTGAAAGATGGAATTCACTTTGGGCATGAACCCAGGATCGGGTCTCAGGACCACCCTATCTTTGTGAAAAATACAAAGGTTGGTATTGATGGACAAAGCCCCAATTTCAGAGACTCTACGGGCCGATGTGACCGCCACCAAAAAGAGGACCTTGAGAGTCAGCGTCCGAAGGGAAACTGTCGCCAATGGCTCGAATGCCTTTCCCGTCAAGGCGTTAAGCACCATATTTAAATCCCAAGACGGGAAGCGGTGAACTGTGGGAGGGTTCAAAAGGGCAACACCCCTGAGAAACCTCTTGATGTGAGGATGGGAGGAGATCCCCCTACCCTTCCCAGCCCCCAGAATGCTGTTTAAGGCGGCCACCTGGCGTTTCAAGGTGTTAGTGGCCAAGCCCTTGTCCAGTCCCCCTTGAAGGAACTCCAAAATGTGTCGAATCTTGGGTCTTAATTCGGGGTACCCCTTGCCCCTACACCAGAATGCAAACTTCCTCCATGTCAGATTATATGCTCAATTAGTAGATCCCCTTCTTGATGCTAACAGGGTATCTAACACCCCCCCGGAGTAACCCAGCTTGCTCAGGGCTTCCCTCTCAACCTCCAGGCAGTGAGGTGGTAGAACTGAGGACGTGGGTGTAACAACGGTCCCTGCCTGAGGAGGTCCGCCCTCTCCGGGAGTGGCCACGGTTCCCTGACCGACAACCTTATGAGGTCTGGAAACCACGGTCGCCGAGGCCACCGTGGAGCAATCAGTACCATGTCTGACCCCAGGGAGCGAAGCCTGCGCAGAAGTTGGGGAAGAAGAGCTATGGGGGGGAAAGCATAAAGCAGCCCCTGCGGCCAGGGCTCCACTAGCGCGTCCACCCCTGCCGCCCCGAGCTCCGGAAACCTTGCAAAGAACCTGGGAAGATGGTTGTTCCCCTGGGATGCAAACAGGTCGATCACAGGGACCCCAAACTTCTTGACCACCAACTGGAACACTTCCGGGTGGAGCTGCCACTCGGATTCGAGCAAGGTCTTTCTGCTGAGCCAGTCCGCGGAAACGTTCTGGATCCCTGCCAGGTGTTCTGCTGTCAATGATGCCAGGTTGCTCTCTGCCCATTTCAGAAGGGAAACTGCTTCTCGATGTAGAGAACTCGATCTCGTTCCCCCCTGCCGGTTGATGTACGCCTTCGCCGAAGTATTGTCGGTGCGTACCAGGACATGGGCGTCCTGTACTAGGTGTTGAAATTGTGCCAGCGCCAGACGAATGGCTCGGAGCTCCAGGAAGTTGATGCTGGAGGAAACCTCGACTGGAGACCAAGTGCCCTGGGCCAAGGCGCCCTGCATGTGGGCTCCCCAACCGAAGAGGCTAGCATCGGTGGTCAGGACCAGCCTCTGCGGAAGAGCCAGGCTCACCCCTCTGGATAGACGCTCCTCCTGTAGCCACCAGGAGAGCTCCCGCTTCAGATCCTGGGAGATGGAGAACTGTCGGTGCCGTCGTTTCTCTATGAGATGCTGGAAGGGCAGGAGAAGTCGTTGAAGGGGCCGCATATGGAAGCGAGCCCAATCTACCAGGTCCTGGCAGGATACCAGCATCCCTAGGAGGGATGCTAACTCCATCAGGTCCTGGTGTGGAGATCTGAGCAGGGACTGCAGCGTGTTGGAGAGTGCTGTTCTGCGTTCTGGGGAAATAGCCGCTCTGAAGGATCGTGTGTTGATCTGTAGGCCCAAATGCTCTATCTCCTGGGATGGGGTCAAGGAGCTCTTCTCGACGTTGATGATGAACCCAAGGTCCTTAGAAGGGTCACGGTCCTCTGGACATCCCTGACGGCTTGCTGCGCTGACGGGGCCTTCACCAAGATGTCGTCCAAATACGGAAAGACCTGTACCCCGTGTTGCCTCAGAAAAGCGACCGGGGCCACTAACAACTTGGTGAAAACCCTCGGGGCAGAGGAGAGGCCGAAAGGGAGGGCACGATACTGGAAATGCTGAGTCCCGTATGCGAAGCGCAGGTAGCGCCGATGGCGGGGGCGGATCGGTACATGAAGGTAGGCTTCCGACAAATCCAGTGAGGCCATGAAATCCCCTTGTTCCAGGGCAGCTGCAATCGACCTCCATGACTCCATCCGGAACTTCCTCCTCTTCATCAGGCAATTGAGCCACTTCAAGTCCAAGATGGCTCTCCAAGTCCCATTTTTCTTTGGAACTAGGAAAAGGACCGAATAGACCCCGGTCCCTCTCTGGCGTTTGGGAACAGGCTCTATCGCCCTGATGTTGAGGAGATGCTGAATGGCCTGGATCTTGAGCAGATGTTTGTGCGGATCCCTGGAAATTGGCACTTTCCAGAAGCGGTTGCGTGGCTTGCGTGCCAGGTCCAGAGCATAGCCTTGATCGATGATCTCCAAGACCCATGTGTCTGATGATATCTCGTGCCAGCGAGGAGCAAAAAAGGACAAACGGCCTCCTATATTTGGCGATGATGCGTCTTGCCTGGCGTCACGCGTTTCTGGCTTCCTTCTGTGGTTTGGAGGAGCCGGATCCAAACGCTGTTCTACGGTTCTTGGGCTGATAGCGTGGCTTGGGCCATCGGGGCTTGGCCCTGTCCCGGTCTCTGTTTCTGTTGTCAGGCCTGAAAGAACGAAAGGACTGAATCCGATTACGCGGGGCCTCTTTCTTGGAGGAAGGCAGAACTCTGCGCTTGTCCTTGTCTTCTATCAGCACCTGGTCTAAGGCTTCACCGAACAACTTGGAGCCCTGAAATGGAACTGAAACTAGGCGCGCCTGCAACGAAGCATCAACCTCCCAGTGTCTAAGCCACACGTTTCTGCGAGCTATGACATTGGAGGCCATCGCTCTTGCGTTGAGCTGGAGGGAATCGAAAGAAGCATCCGCTGAAAACGCAGTAGCTAACGATATCTTGCGCAAGGAGCTCTTAATGTGACTGGGCAGCTTGGGAGTCTTTGCCAGTTGGTCAGCCCAGAGGAAGGCAGCTCGCGCCATCACCGAATTGGCCGCCGAAGCTCGGAAGGCGCCCGATGCGAACAAGAAGTCTCTCTTCATAGCCGCCTCGATCCGTTTATCACATGGATCCTTGGGCCCACCCTCTCCTTCCGATGGAATGACTGCCGAAGAAGAGAGGGCAGCCACGGGAGGATCCACTGAAGGCACTTGCAACAGTGACATCGCCTGCTCTGGGAGTGTGTAGAGTTTGTTGACTACCCGGGAGAGGTGCTTAGCAGAACCCGGGGTCTTCCATTCCGCTTCCAGGGCCTCCTTGAACTCCTCGGGGAACGGGGAAGCAAGAGGCTTGGAGGGTTCTCTAGGGAACAAAGCCGTAGTGGAAGTCTTTGAGCTCTTTTGATCTTGAGGCAGCTGTAGATTTAACGCCTTAGCTGCCTTAGAAAGCATACGAGAGAGGACATCAGCCGGAAAGAGACGGTCGACCTTCTGCTCCCTTGAATCCTGATCCGAATCCTCTGATAGCTGAGCTGCTTCATCACTCTCAGAGGCCGACAAGGAAAACTCAGAGTCGGAAGAAGAACGCTCCTTCTCTCTCCTGCGTCTGTGGGCCTTCTTGGCAGACTTGGGACGGCAGTGATGCAGCTTCCTGGATCTTTTACCAGGAGGCTTATGCTCCTCCCCCGACAGGGAAGAAGGGGTCAAGGCAGAATCAGAGAGGCTGAGGGGACTAGGGGAGCGCTTGCGCTTGGCCTTGCCCTGCTTGGGGGCAGGATCCTTCTTGTTGGGAGGAAGGGCACCCGTGGCCACCCCCTGAGTGGGCCCCTTAGAGAACCCAGCCGCCTCCATAGCCACCCGAAACATTTCATTGAACTGGGCCTGGGAAAAAGGAGTAGCTGCTGCTGTCATAGGCCCCAGGGAGGATCCCCCCTCCTCCTGATGAGTGGAGGACGTCCCCTCCCCCTCTTGGCCCTCTGCCATTACCTTTGCTGCTCAGAAGGAAAAAGGCGGGAAACGGGCCTCAGAAAATGGCGGGCAGCCGGGCGCTTCCTCCACAGCACGGAGGCCTTGCCGCTGTCTCTCTGCGCCGCCAGACGAAGAAGCGCGTCGCTGCCCACCTAGGGGGGGGCGCGATCGCGCACAACAAGTGAGGAAGGTCCCGGGCCTAAGCCGCGCGGGACCCAGGCGGCGCTCGCTCGCTCCCTCAGTACGCGCGTGCCGCCCTCTCACTTGAGTGCCGCGGCGGCGCTTTGAGCTCCGGACGCTCCGCGGCCTCCCTGGGGGCGCAGACGCGTCCCGGCGCTGTGGGGTGGCAGGCGAGGCTCCGGGCCTAAGCCGTGCGGAGCCCCAGCGACCGGCCTCCCCGCGCCCTGTTTAGCCCCCGCGCAGCGCGCGTGAGGCTGGATCTCCTCTGCCGGCGCAACGGGCGACCAGGAGGGCCGCACCGCGCGATTGACCCTTCTGCCTCCTCCCTCACACCACACAAGGAAAGGAGGGAGAGGCAGGGAAGGCAGAAGACACACGAGGAAAGAAAAGGAAGAAAACGTGAAAAAGGAAAAAGGAAAAAAGGTTTGAAGAAAAAAAAACGCCTCAGAATGCTGAGCTCTACGGAGCCAGCCAAATACCAGTCCTGTCCCTTAAAGAGGCTGGGTTGGGATGCCCCCTACAGGGAGACGCCTCAAACTTTGTTCCGGCCCTGCCTCTTGGAGTAGGAGGGGCATTCCCAGAGGTCTCGAATGGCCCCCCTACTCCTCTTCCCAGAGAATTGCCTTTTTCCCTTACCTATTTGCTGTTGGAAAAAAAATAGCTGAAAAATAACCCAATAATCTCAAAATGGGGTAGACCAGTGGGACATGAGCCAATTTCAGGTGTGTCATGGAAGCACCTATATTCTCAGGAAAGCAGCAGGCTCTGATGCCACAATGCCACTTCAGGTTATGACATCACTTCTGGTGGGTCCTGTACAGATTGTCATTCTAAACAGTGGGTCCCGGTGCTAAAAGTTTTGAGAACCACTGCTGTAAACCTTCAGTTGGAGACAGACGTAACACTAAAAAAATATAATTAGTTTGAGGTGACAACATAAAATACCCTGGGTAAGATTAGAACAATTCATCCATATGTCCGTTGCTAACTGAAATATTGACTGTATTACTGTACACTGCAAACAATAGGTTACAGTGGGTCCTTTACATCCGTGGGTTCAGCACCTGCAGATTTGACTCAATGCAGATGCCAACCCCACATCTGAAGGGCCTCAAGGATCTCCCAGGTGTGACTGGAAAGAGTTTCCAGTCATGTCCAGGAAGTCATTTGAGAGCCTTTCTACAGATTTAATCATCCATGGATATTGGTATCTGCGGTGGGTCTGGTAACAGATCCCCTGTGGATACCCAGGGCCCACTGTATTTAAAAGATGATCAAGGGAATCAGATTATTGAAAGGCTGGTTTAGACAGCCTTTTTTTTTTAAGAGCGACTTTGATGCAAAGAACCACAAAGCCATTTTACTTGGACCATTTTGCTGACAGAAGTGTCGGGATCTAGGTGGAAGTGGATTCATTGTGCAACACTGTCATACTCGCAGACTGAGAGCACAATGAGGCCTACAGTGCAATCTCTGGTGCCTGTGTGTGCAGTGAGACTGCTGTCTGCCAGTGCCATGTGAGTTGGGCAGGGGGTGGGACAAGGGAGGGAGGATGGGGAATGGGAGTGTTTCTGGGTGGTGAGTTAGGTAGAATGGGGCGATATCAATGGCACTTGCGTGTGGCCATATCCTATCACCCTTCCTTCTCCTTGATTCTTCCCTAGGAAAATATGTTGGGGCAGATCTGAGAAGACACTCAAGGTAAAGGAACAAATATTCCCTTACCCTGAGAGATCTCTGCAACTGCCGCCCCCCAGTATGCAGCATACACCTCCTTGGTGTGCATGTATTGGTGAGGGGGATTTGGTTGTATTATCAGCCTGTACCTAAAAATACTGGGTTACGGTTCTTGAATTATAATGCAAATGCTTAATTGGTGCATGATTTCTCCACCCTATACTGTTTCTCCTGGAATTCCTGGACCTTTGTAGGCAGTGGTGTGATTCAAATAAATTAACAACTGGTTCTATGTCCTTCAGGGTGGCTGCTGCCTTTCTTCCCTCTCCCAACCTAAAATTAACAACCAGTTCTGCAGAACTGGTGAGAACTGGCTGAATTTCACCACTGTTTGTAGGACTATGAAGCATGATGCAGAAGTGTGATTTTATTAGCACACGTTCATTTGTTAAGGTCGAAATGGGCAGAGATGAGGGATAGCATTGAATTCCTTTTCCTTAAAGAGTTAACTAAATTCATGAACTCAAAATATAGTGGCTTTCAGAAAGGTTTGCAGAAAAGTAATCTCTTTATGCAAACAGAAGATATCAATCAATAGTATATTCATTTTTAGCATATGGGCAGCCCAATCCTATGCTTTCTGCTGCAGACTTGAAAAGTTGTGTGTTAGGCTTCTAAGCCCAAGAGGGAGAATAGGATCCTGTGGAGGAGGGTTCCTTCGGTTCCATCTCCTTCTGGGCCGGTCCCTCTCCTTTTCTGCCCTCTCTTTGCCCAATACCACCTCCCCCACACCTTCCTGCCACCCTCCCCATGCCCTTGCACCGCCCAGTGCTTACTTTTTCACCGCTGTCGGCCAGGGCTTCCTCTGAGGCACTGGCAGGGCAACGCAAGACTCCCCACCGGCACTGCTTACTTTGAGGGTGCCACAAGTGTACTTTATGGCACATTTGCGACACCAGTGGTACATGTACTTGCCACTGGTACTACAGCCCAGAGGACTGGACCCTTAATCAGGTCTCTCATAAACTACACAGCCTACTAATGCCACTTATCTTGTGGTTTAAAAAAGATAAACTTCTCAAAGAGAAGAAGTTAGTTGCTTACACATCTATTTTGATAAATTTCCCCTTGGGAACTTAATGCTGGATGTTCTTACCTATTTTTAGTTTAGTTTAGACAGACACACACACACTACGTCTTGCACAGAAGAGGCTTAGAAACTTCCTATTATTAAGAATAGACTATCGAGTGATGTTTCATATTTTGTAAGCTTTCAGTACAAAGTAACACTTATTAGAGCATAGCCTTGGACATATTTTTTATAGAAGACAGTGCACTGTCTCAGTGATTTTCAGCATAACATGGCCATTATCTATGTCAGAGTGTTGAATGATTTGACTTGGCAAGTTCATCTTTGGGTACAGTAACTGAAACTTAAGTTGTGGGCAAATGCCCACAAGAAGTAATTCTGTAGGCAAAAATGTAAATCGGATACCACAGAGTCCAAATCCTTGGTTCTTACCCAAAGAACCTCTTTGCATTTCAAGAAATGAAGACGACCTCAGAAATAAAGCAAGAGTGGAACCTTCTTTTATGAACTGAGCTGTAGCAACCGGAATACTTTTAATAATGGATCCCACATCCACATTTTTAATTATACAAGGATTAAGGGTCCAAAACCTTCTTGCTTTTACAGATCACTAAATGGGAATGTAGTGACCAGGTCAGTAGAAGGCATGGTAGAGGGAGACAGAATGTAAACAGGAAGCAGCTTCCTATTAATTTTCTGGCCGTCTCTCCCTCGATCATGCTTTCTGCCTGCCTGGTCATTGCATTTCTGTTTAGCGACCTGTAAAAGCAAGAACAAAGAAAGGTAATGGGTGGGTGGGTGGGTGGAGAACCCTATACTTAACATCGGTTCCCTCTTATTCATGGTTTCAGTTCTCCATGGGGAGGACAGGAACCTATCACCAGTGGATACCAGGGCATGCCTGTATGTACCACAAAGAGTGCTTAATAAGGTAGGTTCCATGCTCAGTTAAATCCTGCAATTATATTTTTTCCAGAAGACACAACAAGCCACTCTTCTTTGAACAAATCCACACCTCACAACAGTTGCCACCAAGAAAAATACTCCTTTAATCGGAGAGCTGCTCATCTGTTTCCAATTCATATTGTCTTTGTCTTCTTCTATGGAGTTGGAGCTGCAGTTGAAGCTTGTTCGTGAAGAAGAACTGCTTCCAGCCCACCTCAGTTGCCAGTGAGCTCATTTCTGGGGTAATTTTACCCGTTAAGTTTTGCACTATCATCTCCCACAGTTTGTCAGAATTGCACAACTATTTGTAAAAGAAACAACAAATATTAGTAAGTCTTAAACATTCAGCAGATAACAATTCATTTCTCATGTTAGAAGCAGGAATAAATAGGTATTGTAGCACCTTGCATTCCTTATGCTTTGTTAATTACAATGCAGGTTTAAGCAATCTGTATTTTCTTTTACGCCAAAATCACATGTGCAGTTAATCATGCAATAATTTTTCTCCAGTTAAAGCACATTACCACCATTCAAAAGATTTACTTTTTCCTACTTAAAGATGATAGAACATTCTCTCTAGCTCGTACAAGGGAAGTGACTCTTCACTAGACTACCCAAGCCAAGGGGATGGCTCCCCAGCAAACCACTGCCACCCAGTGGTGTCACTAGGGGGTGCAAGCTGAACCAGGTGTGACACCACTACAGGCCAAAATTGTGAAAATCTTGCTATTTTTGAGTAACACCATCATTATATATCATTTGTTGTGGAATTTAATGCAGAATGCAATGAAACAAACTGCACTGAAATATCTGTATTCTATAAAACGTTATAGCCAAATAGCCAGAAAGATAAACATAATTGCCTTATGTAACAAAATGTGGATATCTTTAATTCAAAGCTGACAAATGAGAACCAATGAGGTGTTATTAAGACAGCAGGAAATCAATAAGGTGTTAGTATGAGTCACTCATACTAGAACTCTTGTTTAGTTGTGAGAGTATCATCAAGTTGGCCATTGGTTTTTTGTTAGTTACTGATTTGTGGGGTGATCTGTCCTGTGATATATTAAAATAAATAAATGAAGTTATCGGGGGTTACACCAACCCTAGTGATACTACTGCATTTATGCTGTACACATGACACTGTTATTTATTCTATATGGTCTGGTACAGGAGGAGGTCCATCATGGGGGTGACACAATGAGCTCTTGTACTAGAAGATGCAAACCCTAATGATGCCACTGCTGCCACCCTCCATGCAGTCTTCTGCCATAGTATCAGCACCGCACCCACTGCTCTAAGAAGGAAGCATACCTCTCACAACCTTTGATTGGCCTCTCTACCGTGATGGCACACTGGATTCAGTCAACATCACCTTGGTGGTTCTGCACTCTCAGCAGTCACTACATAGGCTGTAAGGAGTTCGTAATGGGGCCACTGTCAGTAACTGGCTGAGATCCCAGTCCTATCCAGCTTTCCAGCACCGATGCAGCCCTGCCAATGGGACATTTGCTGCGTCCTGGGAAGGGGCAGTTACCAGTACCTCCTTAAGGTAAAGAAATGTTTGTTCCCTTACATTGGGGTTATAGTGCTGCTGAAAGGATAGGATTGTTCCCTGAGCACTCTAATGTCCAGCAGTGTCTGGCTGCCTTTGGCTAAGCTGCTATGACTCTAGGAGTTACTGGTTGTCATTGGCTAAAGTACAGCAGGCCCTCTGTATTTGTGGGGTTTTGGTTCTGGGACACTGCACAGAGCAAAATCTGTGGATGCTGAAGTCCATAGATGTCACGCTGTCAAAATGGTGAAAAATTGTAGAAACTGCATAAATTACAGCATTCAGAAGTTTAGACCATGTATGTAGAGAGAGGTTTGATGTGGCAGGAAGCTAGGGTACATAAAAAATTTTAAAAATACATTTTCAATCTGCAGTTGGTTAAATCCACGGATGCGGAGTCCGTGGATACAGTGTGCCCACTGTACTCAGCAGAGCCATAACTAGGGCGGAACCTGAGAGGCATCCAACCTGGACATTCCACCAAGCAGAGGTGCATGACTGCCCCCCAGGCTCTGGCCACGGAGGAGGTGCTGCAGGTGGCTGGGCACCCCCCCACAGAAAAGGAACACAGGCTCTATGTGGCTGCAGTGAGTGCCTTCCCTACTAGAACCTGAAAATGACCGCAGTCCTCTCTGGGCTCTCTCTGGAGGAGGAAGAGGTGCTTACTGCGACTGTGTCATGCACCTCTTTCCCTCCAAGGAGTTGAAAACGGTGTGCAAAGCAGCAGCAGCAGCAGCATTAAGTGCCCCTCTCTCCTGGGGAGAACCAGGAAGTGTCACCTCTGGGTTCTCCCCAGAAGAAGGGTTTGCTGCAGCCACTTTATGTGCATCACTTCCTCCCCTGTAGAGGCCTCCTGCCTACATGGAGAAGGAACATAGTGCACAAAGCAGCTGCACCAAGTGCACCTCCTCCAAGAAGAACCTGGAAATGATATCCTGATGTCACATAGTGTCATGACATCACGGCCCCGGATGCAGGGCAGCAGCACCATGATGTCACTGACCTGGGCGCTTGGGTAGTCCATTACGACTCTGGTACTCAGATTCTACAGAGAGACAAGGTAGGGTTTAGAGAAGGTAGGGAATAAAGGGAAGTAAGCTGGAGTGCAGGACAGGACACAATGGATCAGAGTAGACAGGACAAGAAAAGAAGGTCAGAGGCAGAATGGAGAAAGAAAACTGGGAAAGAATGAAGGGATAGAAAAGGTACACTGGCCAGAATTCACCAAGGTGAACAAAACTGAGACGCTCAGATTGGCCAGGATCCAAAAAACCAGCAGGCTATTTCTTTGAAACCATGGGAGCGTTCAATTTGTTTTTCAGTCCACTGTGCCACATGCCAAACTACTTTTGAGCAGAGGGCAATTTATAATAATTATGAGTAATTTATGATATGGCATGGGAGTCAATGATTCAAAAGAAAAAATGTCAAACATTTCATCAGGCTAACACAAGCTCTTTGAATCCCAGCCATTGATCTTCAATAACCATTCATATCTTTGGCTGGAGACTTCTAGCTGTGAGACTTTATATAACAGGATGCAGTTGATACAATGCTTATGGGCTGGCAACAAATTCATTTCCCCCACGTATGCAAAATATATTGAATATATTTCAATATATTAAATCAATCCCTTGCTTTTCTTCAGTTAGTTGGTACCAGCAAAAATGAAAACATTTTCTGCAGGTTCCTGAAAACACATTCAAGCCTGGAATTTTTGTATGACAATTAATTTAAACCTTGGGAGCAGCCACCAAATAAAATATGCGTTCTTAGTGATGCACGGTGACCATTTCCCTTTTACACAGCCTATCATAGATGTTAGTAGACATGGAAAAGAGACAATGTTAGGGCTCAAACCAGGCCTTTAGAGTGCGGCCTGTTACTGAAAAGACACATTGTTCTGAAAGTATCTGGTATTTTGGACTGATATTTTTTCCTAGCAGGAGGCAAATAGTTTTTAGATTACTGGAGAGAAAGGGAAGAAACAGAGTCATTTAGGTACATAGTGAAGACCATTAGTTCCATTCTCTTCCATAAGAGGCATGGTGGTTAGTGTTGTGATGAGATTATTACAAGAAAATAATAAGAAAATGTGCATCTTATAAATAGAAGTTTACCTTTGGAAATAAAAAAAATTATGTGATGCTTTGCAGGTGCAGTTAAATTCAGGTGTAATTTGCTTTGCAGGTGTATTTATTATTGTCCTAGTGCAGCTTGACACAAATTACAAGTAAGTGACACATCTGTGCCAGCCCAAAAGCCACTGGGTTGGCACTCAGTGATGCACTTGTGATGACCCAGGTGCATGGCGGAAAGCAGCAGGTAAGCCGCTCTAGTGCTTGCCAAATCTGGCCAGTGCGGGGGCTTTTCTGGGAGGGGGGAAGGCGGGAGAGAGGGCAGAACAGGGTGGAGGAAGGGCAGTCCTGTGGGCAGGGATCTGGGATCTAGTAGTTATGCCAGATCCACCCCTGTCTGCACGGCCCTGATCCAGGCCACACTGGACAGCTCAGTCTTGCATCTGCTGTTTTGAAGGCGCAGGTCTGAACAGCCCCACTGGGCTGTCTGCGGCTTACCGCAGGGTAAGGGGATGAATGTAAAGGGTAGGAATACAACTGCCTCCTACCTGGGTTAGGATGCAGTGCAGGCAGGCTGGCCGGCCGGATTAAGCCATAAATAAAGGATTAGGCCATAAATAAAGTATCTTGCGAGATTTATTTAAAAAGTGTGTGTGTGAGTGTGTGTATATGTGTGCAAACACGCGTGTGCATATATATGTATATCCTTCTAGCTAATCATAGCAAACTATATATATATATAAATAGAACTAACTGAAAAATATAAATAAAACTATAAATAAATATAAATAAAACTATAAGTAGTCTATAAATATGTAAACTGACATTTTAATGGTGGCATCAAGCAAGGAAACAGTTCTACTGTTTAGGAAGTATCTGAAGTACAAAAGGGAAACCAGAATTTAATTGGTTATTATTCCTGGAATTCACCAAATGATTTAAGTAACCTGGATCTACTACATGTAGAAAAATGAAATAAATAACTACACTAGAAATAGCATTACACTTGATTACACTAACGGTAATTTTAAAAAATCCCAATGAAGGTGCATATTCCTCTAAACTAAAATACTGGATTTAAATGGATTACAGCCCAATCCTAGAGTGCGCACTGAACCATTGCTAGCCATTGTAAAACTGCCATAAAGCACTTTGCGATGGCATAGCAGTTGATGGCACTGGCATGGAGCCTGTGCCATCCTGCATGTGCCAGCAGAAGGAGTGGTGAGCGCCAGATACTGTAAATTCTGTGCTAAGCAACGTGGGGGAGGGTGGCTAGGTGGTGTGATGGAGCAAGGGAGGGGGGCGATGGGGGGGCAGATTGGGCTTGGGAGGGGACAAGATTGGTGGCAGCATTGAGCTTTGCATCCCTCTTCCCAGGCCCGATCTGCCACCACAGGGCAACATGGACTCGTGCCAGCGACTGAGTTTGTGCATGTGTGAGTTTTCCCAGTGCAACTGCTGGGGCTTTCCTGGGGCAAGGGGTCATCGTGCTCTTGTCACAGGGAGACCTTCCTGCTAAATTCCCCTGCAGGATGTAGCACAAGCCATGCTGGTAGGTACCACTGCATCGGAATGAGTGAATTATTGCTGGATTGGACTGTTAGTTCCATTCTCAGTAGTACAAACATTTGGCTTCCCCAAATTATCGATTGGATTGATAATTTGTAAATGAAGTACAAGTGTGTCTCGGTATTCACTGATTCGGTATCCATGGTTTTGGTTATCCATGGATACCAGGAATACTGGGACGCCTATTAAAAAGACAGGGGAACATCAAACAAATCTCTTTTTTCTACCTTATTGCAGCAAAAATACTGACCTTTTAAAAAGTGTTCCCAAAATCCATGATTTCAGGTATCCATGGGGAGGTCCAGAACAGAATCCCAGCAGATACTGGGACATGCCTGTATCATACTGCATAAGGTGGAAATCCTATACACATTTACCCAGGATTAAGTCTCATTGAACATAACTGACTTCTTAGTATAGTAAACATCCATAGAATTGTGCTATTTAACCAACTATAAGAAGAAGCACTATGTTGCTATTGTTTAGTCCCGTCACCCCCCATTTTTGTAATTTTAGAGTCTAGAATATAAAGTAGAAGCTTGATAGCTAGGGCCCAAATTTTTTATTTAAATATGTATAAATCTAGTAATCAATTTGTTGGAGGTTTATATGGCTGCTACGTGAAAGAGTGCAGCACACACTATTGGATTTTTTTTGTATGAGGTGATAGCCCCCTCTGGTGGCTTTTGCTTGAAATCCGTACTATTACCTGCAAGCAATCATTTAAAATTCTATCAAAGAATTTTATATTTCAAAGGTTATGATTCAATTCACTTATACAAAAACTGAACAAACAAAAATACTGAGAAAGGCAGTCAAACCCCAATTATTCTCATGGCATCTCATGATGGACAAAACTTTCTTTACAACAGACATTTGTATACAACAGAAGGGGGCATAAGAGTGCAATGCAGAATAGGAAGGTAGACTTGAACAAGGCCAAGTTTACATTTCAGAATAAGCATTATTATATAAAAGCAGATTATTGAATTAACCCAGTGTAATAAAGCTGCCAACATCACAAATTAGCTTTCTCAATTTAGGAGAACAAACATAAAAAATCATTCACTGTTGTTTATTACAAAGGATAGTAATTACTAGTCCTTCAAAATGCTTATTCCTTTCTGTGCTTGTGTACATTTGC
Organism: Lerista edwardsae; assembly: GCA_029204185.1. Classification (NCBI taxonomy): domain Eukaryota; kingdom Metazoa; phylum Chordata; class Lepidosauria; order Squamata; family Scincidae; genus Lerista; species Lerista edwardsae. The sequence continues at coordinate 41,944,727 of JAJKFI010000002.1, read as the reverse complement.
CAGAACTAGCATACCAATCTATTTTGAGACTTTAGGGTCATTGCACAGGTTCAGGGGGCTACTTGGCTAGACAATAATTAGACAGCAACTGAAGGTACACATCTCTAGAAATAAATGTAAAATGAACATATTGCAAACAGTTATTTTACCGTTTCAAATTTGTGAGATACTTGAGAAAGCCTGGCAATATCTTCAAGATCCAAATAGGACACAATGTACAGAAGCACTGGATCAGGAAGTCGCACGAGGAAATCAAAATTACCCCGGCACATATTGAAGATATGATCCAGAGTATTTCCTCCAAAAACGATGGCTATCTGAACTGCGATAAAAAAAACACCAGATAAGAGAGATTTATATTTTGCCTCCAAATGACAGGACCTTCTTCTAAAATTAATTAAAACTGGCATTTTGCAAAGCTGTACAATTTACAGATGACAAGATATATTTTTGGATCACAAACGATGAAACCCACAAATTCTACAAATTGGATGTGCATGCCAATAGCTGCTAGTTTCTTCCAAGCATGAAAATACTGCTCAATACCAATACAGTCAAATCACGGATGTTAACAGTAAGTCTTGCACAGGAATGTCCTAAAAATGGGAATATAGTGCAATCATTCAAATCATCACTGCAGCAAATCCACTGTTGAACTGATCCGAGAATCAATTCCTATAAGAATTGATTCCTCTTTTCCTATTGATTTTATATCATTACATATAAATGGAGCCTTATTCACTTAAATCTAACAATTTAAGGTTGTTAAGACAGAAGATTTAGTCGAGAGGGTTAATGCCTCCGTTTGCCTGAAGATAAGAGCTGAAGATCCGAAGGTCGCCAGCTCGGTACTGCTGGAAGTCTCTGTGAGTGGCAGACCTTGCAAACTGCGGCTGATTAAAAAGCTGAGTTCCAGCTGCCTCGTGGGAGGAGGAGTATGCTGGTCAGCTGCGTCTCTGGTGGGAGCAGGGAAGCCTCTTATCAGCCAGCGGAAGACAGACGGGTGGCTAAAGAAAGAAGACTAAATCCAGAAAGATCCATCTGTATGAGTGTTGTTCTTGAAAGATAGAACGTTTCTGTATAATTGTAAAAACCTTCGGGTTTGTGAATGAAGTCTGCCTATGTAAACCGCCTTGAGTTACAGTCATTAATCTAGTGATCTTAAGAAAGGCGGTATATAAATACGAGCATCATCATCATCATCATCATCATCATTATTATTATTATTATTATTATTATTATTATTATTATTATTAAGACAGAGATGCTGAATAAATGACCTGACACCAAATCTATCAAGTTGTGAAAATGAATGTGATTGGTTTGTACTGGCTACTTGCACATTTTGTCCTTACTCTTTTAACTGTCCACATAAAACGAAGTCCATACTGGTAAGAAAGTGATAATCTACACCATGTTATGGGCCATCAACCGGGGATATCAAATCCATGGAAGCTCTTTAACCAGCCCAAGTTTCTAGCCCTCATGGATGAGAAGGAATTCCTGATACAACTCATAAATCAGATAAGTGGCTGAATAAAATGTATAGTCTTCAGGGGGCAGCGCTTCAGTGTCCTTAGTATCTCCTTGCCTTATGACTAAAAAAAATTAATTATGCAAAATAACAAAAAATAGGCAAATTAGAAATATGCACATGTACTTAAACTGAGTTTATAGGTCACAAATAAAAACGTTTTTCTTGAAATACATTTCCACAGCACAGAATTCTTAACTTTTAAAGCACAGAGTACTTAATCCCTGCTCATTACTGTTAAACATTTATTAGCAGTGCAGTTCTATACATGTTTACTCAGAAGTAAGTCCCACTGTGAGCAAATGGGCCTTTTTTCCAGGGAAGTGTGTACTGGATGGCGGCCTAACTTTGCTAAAAATACACCAGGACTCAAATTTGACCTACAAAACACAGTATGCAGTTGCCTATGTTATTGAAATGCTGATGAACAGAGAGTCATATAATTCAAAAGGATTGTAGGCAGATGATCTAATACAAAATCAAATTAAGCTTCATGAGTATGCCCTGAAACCCAGTATAAATTAGCAAGCGCATGTTTGCTATTGAACTTGGCTGCTTCACTCTGCACGCTGTTTATGGGCTATTAAAAACACTTAACAATTAACAGTTCCTAATTATATAAAATGTTTAATTCATAAGCTTTCTACTGCAAACTGTAGCACCTATGTAGGATAATGGTTGACAATATTTTACTGACAAAAAAATAATTTATTTTATATTTGCTGGAGAAGAATGAACATTTTATTACAGCGTATCTGAGAATGCATTCAAACACAAAATCTATAGCACTAAAACCAACCATGGACAAGACAGTCAAATGGTAATTAATAATGCTAAAGACTAGTGATTAAAAAAAGCTGGCTGGCTTTAGAATGCTACATTTTGAGAATTAGGATCAAATTATCAGCTATGAAAGGCTCATTTAATTACTGTCATTGGCTTCATGTATTAATTCTGATGTAAACTCACAATGATAATATTGCCTCTGTTTCAGCAAATATTTGGAACAAAGGGATTTGCAAAGTTTGGAAAAATATGAAGGAAATAGCAACATACCTTGTAAATTGTACACTAAGGCTAGTTAGTTTTTTGACTCAGAATCTTCATGTCAAGACCCAGGACACATTCTCTGAGGAATCCACTCAGCTAATCCTGCTCCCATGATTGGTTTCTGCTGACCCTGGACTCCTATAAATGCTTTTGCATTAAGTCCTGGGTTCTTCTGCTTGCTCTTGCCTCTAGCTTTCTACTCCAGCCAGTCTTGCTTGCCCCCTGGTTTGTCTACTTCTGCTGCATGTCCACCCTTCTGCCCAACCTCTCTCCATATTTTGAATTATTGGTTCTTGGACCTTCACCCATCAATTAGTGCCAGTCCACCTAAGAGCAAGCGGTGCTCCTCTATCATACGTAAGTATTTTTATATGGCCTTTATCTGTTTTTACACAGCATTCAAAGTGGTTTACATAGGTGGGCTACAAACCACCATTTTGTTGCAATATGTTCTGTGGAAAAGACTCATAGAATCAGATGTTCTCTTCAGTTTTCTCTTTGGGCTATGTGCCATCAAACTTCCACAGGCAACCATATATCTAGCTCAGACAGGTGCTCAAGGCTATTCTCCGTTCTTTGTCAGGTGACTTTTTCACACAATCCCCAGCTCTCTCACTGCGGTGGCTCATCAACTCAGTAGTGACTCTGTTCTGCCACAATGGGTGACAGCAGCTTTTGACATGCCATTCCCATCCAGAACGAGACCATTGTTGTTCTTACTTAGCTCTTCAGGCAGTACAGCAGCTCAACCATCAGACTACACCTCCTTTTAGAACTAAAACTGTTCTTACCCCAGTCATCAGGAGTCAAAAAAGCATCTAAAAAGAGGAAAAAGACAGTGGCTGTAGAGCTCAGAGACACACAGAGCTCAGCACTAGCCCCTCTAGATTGTTCAAGGAAGGGAGTTTTCAGGTGATGAGGACTGTCCTAATGATAACATGGACAGGCTGTTTTCTAGACTTCGTCCCCAAGATGCTGGGGAAAGCTGTAAATACTCTAAATTTATCTCCTCCCAGTGGGTCTGTATCTGAGCCGATGACTAGCTATGCTTCCACTTCAAAGTCTCTTTTCCCACAGGGACCTCCTAAGCTGGCAGGGGTTCCCTTCTTGGAGGCTTTTCAAAGGGTGATAGAGACAGAATGGAATGCACTGCTCCAGTCCAAGCACATTCCTTGCCTGGAAAGCTGTATTCTCTGCCAGAAACTGTGTATATGGTAAACTGTATTCTCTGCTGGAAACAGTGATGGTACCAGAATGGAAACCTTAAGGTACCAAGGCTTGTTGCTCAATTGCAGTTTTCTCCTTTTCTGCAGTTATTCCTTCAGAAGGAAAGAGATCTCTGTGACAAGTGGCTGGAGACCACCCCCAAACAGAACGTTGAGGCTACGTTTCTCATCATGCAGGCCACGGCAGATACGGCCAGGCCAGTGTTTCTTTGGGCAGAGAACTTGACAACCTCTGAGCTGGCTAGTCCAAAGGAAGTAAGGAATACCTTAAAAAAGATCTCCCTGGCTGCAGCTTTCACAGTCAACTATTCTTTGGATGCATTACAGCTTAATGTTAGGGCAATAGTCTTTAACACAGAGGCCAGGCGAAACATTTTTTCTTTTTCTAAAATGTTTTTATATATTGTTCATTTTAATATTGCATTGTTAGCAGCCTTGAGCATTTGCTCATACAAAGGAAAGACAGGATACAAATCTTTAAAACAAATAATATGGTACAGGGTGGTGGTTTCTAGCTCTCAGTCCCACCTAGTCGGCATTCCTTTTACTGGTGTGAAATTTTTTTGACAGGCATTAGACCCTCTCTTAGTGGAGAACAGGAGAAAGGTGCTCCTCACAGGGCACAAGGAGGGGAGCAGGAACAACAATTGTCCTAGGCAATCTTTCCACACAAAAGAGCAGTCCAGGCCTAAACCCAGGTGGAACAAGTCCAGGGTTCTTCCCAAAGAGCAAACCTGGAGGCAGAACAACCTCCTGCTCTTTCCCAAAGTCCTCCAAGGAACAGCACAATGCCTGATGCCAGGTTCTCCTCAGGGTCATCCCTACAGGGAACTGTCTCCATTTTGCACTTCACTGGCATGGTCCATCTGAAATGGTTGAACTGTTTCCTTAAAAAGCACAGATTCAAGATGGGGACATGGAGGTTGATAACTGTCACTCTGGAGAAGGGCAACTTTCTCATCTAAATGGATCTGTCTGAAGTGTACGTGCAGATTCCCATTCTCCAGCAACACCGCTACTTCCTCTATTTCAGTTACGGGAGTCAGCACTTCCAGTATCAAGCACTGTCTTTTGGCCTAACCATGACCCACAGGGTCTTATGAAGATCTTGGTAGCCCAAATGGCCTGCCTGTGTCTACAAGGAAGCTTCCACTACCCCTACCTGGACGACATTCTAATTCAATCCAAGTACAGTGTACAGGACCTCCAGGACATTCAGACTACCCTGGCATGTCTGGCCAGACTGGGGTTTATAGTAAACCAGGAAAAGAGCAGGCCCACACCAATTTCTGAAGCACTTGGGTTTCCAGCTAGACAAGGTTGCCTTCCAAGTTTCTGTCTCAGAGAGAAGATGACCCAAACTGTTAGAGCAGCAAAAGACCACAGTTGGATATCATGTTCTTGGCTGAACTTCTGGGCAAAATGGTCTCATGCCAGAATGTGGTTAGGGCTGATTTCAATCATGCCACTTACGTTTCTGCTACTGCACTTGAACAAAGAATAGAGAAGAGGGTACATAAGATGGTTTCTATTCCCTCTCAGCTGAGACGCAATATAGGATGGTGGATGGATCAGACCCAACTCTGTCAGGAATGAAGAACTGGATTGCATTGTGATTAACACAAATGCCAGTCTCCTGGAATGGGGTAAGCACATGAATGGGCACATGGCTCAGGGTATCTGGAACCAAGAGGAAGTGCATTGCAGCATATATTGGCTGGAATTCAGGGCTATTTGTGTGGGTCTCCAGGAGAGATCATGTCCAGGAGAGATCAGAACCAGCATGTGATAATAAGAAAGAACAACATGACAGAAAATGCATATGTCAACTGACAGGAGGAAATACATTCAAACAAGCTACACCAGGAAGTGGCTGTGATGAAGACCTGGGCAGAGTGGCATTTGCATCTCTGAGGGCTAAGCACTTGGCAGGATCTCACAAAGTATAGGTGGACTGCCACAGTCAACAATGTCTCAGGGAGTCAAAATGGCACCTAAACTTCGAAGTGTTCAAGGAAGTGGTGTATAGATTCATTCAAGTGGATCTGATCACATCTCAGGAAAATGCATAACTGTCAAGATACTTCATAGATGGCTGTTATGTCCAAAAGAGTTCGGAATGCCCCCTTTACCAGAATTACTTATTTGGGAATTCCTGTGATGGGGAGAGGAAGAGAGTATCCCAGCCTCTGTGCCTTGCTCTTAGGGCAATAGGCTATGTGTGGGTGGTAGCCAACATTTTGGAGATTCATAGTGGGCAACTGTCTCTGAACACCTACCTAATCTTGTTCCTGTTGTCAGTAGATTGTCTTGATAACTTATTATTATTGTTATTTTTGTTCTTTTTTTATGAAGAGATGTGACCTCCAACACCTACTACTGCTGCTGGGATGTGAGGGTTTTTCCAGCTCTTTAGGACAAGTTTGGGGTAGGATGCCCTCCTATAAGGGAAGACTTTCATTTCATGACAGGCCCTGCCTCTTAATAGAATGAGTAGCATTCCTAAAGGGTCAGGAATGTCACCCTTCCTCTACCAGAGAACCACGTCTGTCATATTATCATTCTGTCTCTTACTTTGGAGAGAGGGATCATCCAGAAAGTCTTCATGAGATTCTCGGAGTTCACCAGGTTTTGTTTCACGAAATTCACTCCGAAGAGAAATTTTCCACCATCTGAAAATCACCTATAAATAGGAGAATATTGACAAGTACTATTCATTCCAAATAATTCAGGATGAATGTTTTATAATCATTTTCCGTTACCAACAAATAGTTTAAGAGCCTGGAAGGATCAGTTTGTATCTACAGTACTTCTCCAGTGGCCTTATTTGATCCTTCACAAGACCATTCTCAATTACCTTATAGCTAAAGTGGTAGTAATTACTCTTCCCCCTTTTTGGTAAGTAATAATCTCATGTTCTCAGGTATAATATGTTATTAATATTTTAGCTTTGCAACTCTTTGTATCAAAAGGAGAGAGCTGACAATTTATGTGATTATTGGTGTAATAATCACAGTCAACTCATTGTTGATCTATTTGAAACTCATTCTAAAGGTGGGTAGGTATGCCAACTGAATTTCTGATTTTTTAAATCTTTGATCAGCCGATTTGATCAGTTGATCACCAACCATGTATATCCCAAGCTGCTTTTGAAAGTGGCTTCAGTTTTAAAAGTCATTCCTTATGTGGTTTGGACAGCTGTTCTTCAAGAAATGCAAACCAAAACTCACTTTGGCATTTGGAACTAGTTGCATGGTTCCCTGAATTCTCAGTCCTCGGTTAATGCTAACATCAATTGCGTTTTCAGAAATAGTATAGTTTGCCAAATTATAGGCAATGTAAAGGAATGATATTTTAGATAACTGTTTCTTACAATAATCTCTCAGTGTCATCAAGGAATGGAAAGTTGCATCATTCAAGGATGCATGACATCTTAAGGCATATATGCTAAATAGAAATTTAAAAATTCGGACAGATTTTTGAAGGTAACTGTTCATGTGGAATGATTTTTGATAGCTCATGTTAAGAAACCACTTCAGCTGAAGCAGCATGAATTATCATGTGTGTCAAAATGGCAGCTTGGTGAGCTGTAGAACCAGCACCCCCATTCTGCCACTCCCAGAATTCCTTGGAAATGTGTGTAGAATATTGACGCTGAGATCTGAGCCTGTCTGCATCTTTTGTTTCAAATTGATGCACTGTTGCTCTGCTGATTGATAGGATAGTGAAAGCATTTTATTCTGGAATATACTTGCTTTTTTACAACAGTAATTGTTGAAGCACGTAATCTGCATATATATGTATTTAAATACAATGAACATAAGAACATAAGAAGAGCCCTGCTGGATCAGGCCAAAGGCCCATCTAGTCCAGCTTCCTGTATCTCACAGCGGCCCACCAGGTGCCCCAGGGAGGCATGAGACAACAAGATGCTTGCATCCTGTTGCCACTCCCTTGCACCCAGTACTCTGAAGTAGCCTACTACTAGTATAAGGAGGCTACAACCAATAGTTAAGAATAGTTAATTGTTCACGGAATAGTGAACAAAGAATAAGTTAATTCCTCAGAATCAGGGGGAAAGGAGAGATAAAGTTGGGTGTCATTAGCATATTGATGGCACCCCACTCCAAGCCCCCGGATGACCTCTCCCAGCGGTTTCATGTAGATGTTAAATAGCATGGGGGATAAGATGGAACCTTGCGGCACCCCAAACCTAAGAGGTCGGGGTGCCGAACAAGCATCCCCCAGCACCACCTTCTGGAATCTGTCAGCCAGGAAGGAGCAGAACCACTTCAAGACAGTGCCTCCAAGCCCCAACCCGGCCAGCCGACCCAGAAGGACACCATGGTCAATGGTGTCAAAAGCCGCCGAGAGGTCCAGCAGGACTAACAGGGTCGCACTTCCCCTGTCCATCCCCTGGCAAAGGTCATCCACCAAGGCGACCAAGGCAGTCTCCGTCCCGAACCCCGGCCTGAAGCCAGATTGGAATGGGTCCAGATAATCCATTTCCTCCAGTACCCTCTGAAGCTGGGACGCCACCACCCGCTCAATCACCTTGCCCAGAAATGGGATATTCGAGACTGGCTGAAAGTTGTTTAAATTAGTGGGATCCAGGGAGGGCTTCTTCAGGAGGGGGCGAACTATCACCTGCTTCAAAGCAGGTGGGAGCACCCCCTCCCTCAGAGATGAATTCACCACCCTCCCTGTCCACTCGGCCAGCCCTTCCCGGGCAGCTCTAATTAGCCATGCTGGGCAAGGGTCGAGCAGGCAAGCAGCAGGTCTCATACTCCAGAGAATCCTGTCCACATCCTCAGGCTCTACAAGCTGAAAAGAATCCCAGATGGTAGGATAGACAGGTTCCCTGGGGACATCACTAGATATGCCCACAGTGGCGTCCAAGTCATACTGAATCTGATCGACCTTCCTTCTCTGCAAAATGTTTTGCGAACTCGTCACAGCGAGCCTCCGTGTGCTCCTCCCCGCCAGTAGGCGGGGCGAGATGTAAAAGACTACGGACCACACGGAAGAGCTCAGCCGGACAGTTCTCTACAGATGCAATGGTGGCAGAGAAGTGTGCCCTCTCAGCCGCCACCACTGCCCTAGAATAAGTTTTTAACTGGGCCCTAGTCCGTGTACAATCAGATTTGGTACAAGTCTTTCGCCACTGATGCTCTAGTCGTCTGCCCTGCCGCTTATCATCTGCAGCTCCTCAGAGAACCAAGGAGCCGCTCTGATTCTGCGACTGGGCAGGGGACGCTCAGGAGCTATCTCATCCAGGGCCCTGGCCATCTCCGTATTCCAGAGGTCGACCAGGGCACTGGGTGGGTCTCCAACTCTGGCAACAGGAAAATCCCCCAGAGCCCTCAGGAATCCATTTGTATCCATCAGCCTCCGAGGGCGGATCATAAAGTGCGATCCCCCGCCATTGCAGAGGTGAGAAGCTGTAACGAGCCTAAATCCCACCAGAAAGTGATCTGTCCATGACAAAGGAGTGATCTCAATGTCCTCCACCTCCAGATCATCATCAACCTGCCCTGCAGTAAACACCAGATCCAGCGTGTGTCCTGCATCATGCGTTGGGGCAGATATTCTTTGAGACAGACCCATGGTTGCCATGGAGGCCATGAAATCCTGAGCTGCAGCTGTACCTGGGGCCTTGGCATGGACATTAAAGCCCCCCCAACACCAATAGGTGGGGGGACTCCAACATTACGCTCGAGACCAGCTCAGTCAGCTCAGGCAGGGAGACGGCTGGGCAGCAAGGCGGACAGTACACCAACAGAATCCCTGTTCTATCTCGCCCCTCCAAGACAACGCAAAGGCACTCAAACCCGGTGGACTGCTGAACGGGGTATCTGGTGAGACGGATGGAGTCCCGGTAGACCATTGCAACCCCGCCTCCCCGCCCCTGTAGTCGTGGCTGCTGAAGTACCCGGAAACCCGGCGGACAAATCTGGGAAAGATTGACCCATCCCAGCTCATCCAGCCAGGTCTCCGTGATACATACCAGGTCAGCTTTCTCCTCCAAGATTAAATCATGGATTAGAGAGGTCTTGTTATTCACCGACCTGGCATTCAGGAGCAGCAGCTTCAGACTCAAGGGACTGTTGCCAGGAGTGCCAAGGGTCAGAGGGATGAGGGGAGGGACAGAAAGAGGGACAGTCTGTCTATGATTGACCCTCCTTCTCCTGTAATGTCTGGCCCAGCCCCCACCGCCATATCTTCCGTAACTTGTAACTCTGCTGATGGTGGCCTCCCTCCCCTCCCCTGAGCCCCCTCGAGGTGTCAGACACATAATTCCGGCGGGAGCGACCTACAGCCAGCCACTGCAGCACAAATACAAAAACTAAAAACACACACACACACACACACTCCCCACCAACAGCCAATGCAGCAGCCCTCACCCCCCTCACACTGAGGCTTGGGCTGCTGCAGGCCTCTGCCTCTCTCTCACTGAGGCAAAGGTACTCACTCCGTCCCTCCCTGCCCCCCCTCTCACTGAGGCAGGGATAACCGTCCACTCTCCTGGCCGGACTCTGCTCCGGCCAGGAAATCACAATCACACTATCATATACATTCTTTGTTGTTGCTTTGGGTGGGGGGAAAGAGTTAGTTCAGCACAACAGTACTAGTGAACAGCCCAATCTTATCCAAACACCGCCCCCTTGCCGATCCAATGGGGCCAACACGGACTGTGCTGCAATCTATGAGGGAAGTTGGAAAGCTGGCAGGCTCCTCGAGGTAAGGGGATGTTAGTACCCTTGCCCCAGGGTAAGCCCCAACAGCAGCAACGGGTCTACTTGGACCTGTTTGAGCTAAATAGCTAGCGCAAGTCCGAGTGGACTGAAGTTGATGGATCAGGACCAGGAAGGGGGAGAAGGTTCGGCATACCCATCTGCTGCCAATCTGCTCTCTTCCTGGGCCTGATCCGCCCCCACCACCGCCCCTGTTGCTGCCCTCCCCACCTCATTATAGACCCTCCTTGCCCTTCTCTGCACTGTTCAGCGCAGAATTTACTGCATCCAGCATGCACTGGACCTTCTGCTGACACATGCAGCTCGGTGTAGACCTTTGCACTAGTGTTGGCAACTGCTATGCCATTTAAGTACTTTAATGGCACTTTCATGACAGCTAGCACAGACGCAGACCTTGCGGCTTAGGATCGTGTTAGAAGTCTATGTAAGGTTCTTTCCTGACACAATACTTTAAATAGGTGATAGGATGCTTGCCCCCCTCTACCATATCTACCGTAACAGCCATTAATTCTAGTACTTTAATGTCATGTTTGGAAGATGAGAATGATGAAATTTTCTACCCTCTACTCAGAAATTCAACTTCCAGGCATTCAGTGAAAAAGGACATTAACAAAACTGGAAGGGAGTAACTCCTTCACCTGTACATGTGCCTGGTTCTCAATATATGTTTCAAAAAGCTAAGGATGAATTATGACAACAAGATGTAAAAAAAAAAATGAACATAGTATAATATACTACTACTGTCAAGAAATGTACACTTCAGAATAAGTCAGCAATAGCAAAACATTTACCTAATACTTAGAGGTCTTCATAAACATTTTTATTTTTTCACAGATTTCATCCCCCCCCCCCCCAAGAGAAAATGTGCAGAAAGAGGCGTTATATGCTTTTAGTCCAACCAGGCTTCCCCGATTTGTGCCATACAGGTGGCTGGGGCTCAACACAGGGTAGGGGGAAAAATAGCCCCTTACTCTAAGGAAACCTCCAGCCAGATCCTAAGTTGAGGGGGTTAGGATAGAGTAGAGGTCTGCTCTTCTAGTTCTACTTCTCAGGTGCGATCTACCCTGCCCTGCCTCCAAATACCCACCCCATGCCTCCATGCTGCCTGTCACAAACTTACCTGTGCCAACTGGCACAGGGTCCCGGTTTGGCGCTGCCAGCTGGCACAGGACTTCACTCCGGATCAGCCAGCTCATGGCATGTTTGCTCATGGCTGGCCATGCCAGCTCAAGTGCAAGTTGGGATTGTGCTGTAAATTCTTAGAAAAATGATCAAATTACAATTTAATCAGATTGATTAAAGAGATGGCTCACATTTCAGGTCTCTCAGGCAAAAGCTGAACTGTGTTGTTCAGAAAATGCAATCATTATTAAAAGTATGGATTTGCACCAGTCTTTATTCAAAGCAGCAATTTGTGCTCCCTTAAGGAGCCATGGTAGGTGTTTGGAGCTTACCCTGGGGCTTATCATTTGCAATGTAGTTTGCCCTGTTTTCCCTTACCCCAGGGGGACCTGTACTAATCTTTTAAGGAACATAAACAGGAACTTTCAGTTCTCAATTTCATTATACAATCTCTTATTATTAGTGACCCATAGTTGTTCAGTCCTGCAGCTGTAAAGACACACATTTTCACACTATTTCTTTCGAGAGGAGTCCCTGCTTGTTATTTCCTTTCATGCTATTATTCTTCTCTCTAGCAGACAATGTAAACAACTTGGTTGTTTGAATGAAGACATTATGGCTTTGGGACTGTAAAGTTGGTACAGCTTGCAACAGCTAACAACAGATTTTTTTTTTAAACCCAGACTGGGCAATAAAAAGCGCCATCTGACATAACTTTTATCCTGGAAATGCAGGGCACTTTCCAGCAGTGCAAAATCTGGGCCACTGTTGTGTGTGGTTTGGCTGCCGCCGCCAATGGTTTGGGGTGCACAGCAGTGGCTCCAGATACATCCATCGTCACTGGTAAGTAGGCGGCAGAGTCGTGTTATGGACAGGGAAAGGGAGTTTTGGGGTAGAGGTGAACCCCATCCTATCTTCTCTTTTTGAACCCTCCTCACCCCCTTTCTCTCCTTGGATGTACAATGGTCAAATGGCTGGCATGGGTCCAAGCAGAACGATAGGCGATTGGGCTCCCTACTTGAGGGGGTAAGTAAAAGACATTTTAACCTCCTGCAAGCTGATTGATAACCCTCTCCCCCATAGCACGCAGTGTAGCCCCTGTAAGTGCGCCTGCATGCTACAATGTGGTGGGGATTGGGAGGTCAGAAATATTCAGGACAATTCAGTAGTCTTAAATATATCAGAGTGCTATTTTAATATATGCATCTGTTTTATGGAATATTAAAAAGATCAGCTGGCATGTTTTAAAAGTTGCATATTTAGTTCAGTTGCAAATTTAGTAGAATGTTAGCTAATAAGACACACCAGAAGTCAGTTTATCATTTGAACAAACGCTTACATTTAATTAGGAACAAAGAACCAATTTAAGAAGCCTAGGAGAAATGAAGTAATTATACAGCAAACTGGATATAAGAACATGTATTTGTATTAAAAACTATTACTAACCCTAACTGAGATACAATTAATACAATTACTAACTGAGAACTAACAGGGAGGAGTCACAGCTCATTGGTAGAGCACATGCTTTGCATGCAGAATATCACAGGTCAAATCTCCAGCATTTCCAGGTAGGGAAAGTTTCTTGTCCCAAACCCTGGAAAGCTGCTACCAATCACATCCAACAATACTAAGCAATATGGACCAGTGGGTCAGAATGAAACACCTTCCTATGTTCCTAACAGTCTGCTTGGCTGCCTCATAATTTTTGATCTGCAAAATACAATAGTATTATCCAACTGAGATGCTGCACCAGTGCAGTGACTGCAATGTTAGCAGTAGTCATACAAATGTACTGTAAGGACATTTTTGATGACTTACGAGTAGGCAGTAACGAAGGGAAGACCTGCACTGTCCCACTGGTGCTGAGTCTAGCCTGATGGCCGACAGGGCAGGTGTATTGTGCCGGGTGGCAGAAGAAGGGCAGAACGGAGGTAAAGAGATGTTTCAGTGAGGGAGAGTTCAAGCCCAGGACGGGACAGGGTCACAGAGGATTGCTTAGGCAAGGGAAGCAAAAAATTGTTGCTCACCCTATTCTAGAAGGATGAAGCCTAGGAGTTAGTCCAGTTTCAAGCCCTAACATGAAACACACAGGTTCCATCTGAAGCAGAGAATAGGAATAAAGGCAGAGCAACAATGTAGACTTTATATGCTCAAAGCTGGAGACAAGTTTAAGCATCACACTAGGCGAAAATCAGCTGACGTCAAACTACCTAGGGCTGTAGGAAATTTTACCCCTCAAATGTAAATGAGACTTAATCTCAAAATAGGGTAGACCAGTGGTTCCCAAACTGTGGGTTGGGATCCATCAGTGGGTCGTGAGCCAATTTCAGGTGGGTCATGAAGCACCTGTATTATCAGGAAAGCAGCGGGCTCTGGGGTCACAAGGACAGCACTTCCGGCCATGACATCACTTCCAGTGGGTCCTGATCTTTCAAAAGAGTGGGTCCCATTGCTAGAAAGTTTGAGAACCACTAGGGTAGACATTAGTTAAAAATAAACATACTGCAGAGTCCCATTTTCCGTTGGTAAAAATATTCTCACTTCAAGAGTCATGGCTCAGTGAACTGTAGTGAGAAACAATGCCATTTAAAAATGCAGATTTATGGTCTCCTGCAATGTATTGAAAGGTTTCCCATTTATCTTATTTGAAGGAAGTTCTACAAAGGAGCACCATTACAGAAGAGAACCAATTCCTGGCAATTCCAGCCCTCGCAGTTTGGACAAGTAGCACCCAAAGCAAGGCCTCCAATGAAGATCTTAGTGATACTGGGCTGAACATGGACAGAAGATTTTCATCAGAATAATGGCAGATGCTTTGTTACTGCAGTTTTTGCTTGCAGTAAAAATATACACTCTAGATTTTGGTCAAACTGGTTTTGCAGATGGGCTCAACTCAGAAGAAAGATAGAGGTCAATTCAAAAGATGCATGTACAAGTATTGTAGACAGACCTATTGGCTAATGTCCATTACTTCACTAGAGTCAATGAACAAACTCTTTTCCACTCTGTACATTTCCAGAGAAGTTTGCAACAGTTTTTTTCCCCAAGATGAAACACACACCTAAAAGATAAGCTCATACGTGGCTGTGCTGATGACCTGGCTTGGACCATCATATCTCTTTCGTCAAAACATACTGTCTTTAAAACATACTTTAAAACAAAACAAACAAATGTGCAACTGTGACCATGGAAAACGTATTGAAAAAATTCAAAGCTCTCCGACTGTTAGCAAAATAAAACTGCCCTGGGCCTTAAACACACACTTTCACAATACAAGAAGCATGTGATACCTCACAACAGGAACTGATGCTGCGTAGCTATGTGTAGCACATATGCATGAGAATTCTTGCACTGTCTAACATGCTGACTCATGCATCTGCAGAAATGGCCAGTCAGATACAGTCTGTGTTTTTAACTTTCTTGGGTGCAGCGTGCAGGTTGTTTTGCTGATATCTTGAGGCCACAGGAGGTCAGTCACCAAAAAAAAAAAAAAAAAACCCTAAAAAAAGTTGGCAGCCACTGTATCACCACCTGTTACTTCTCAGGAAGTGGAGAAACTCAGAGAGTTAGGAAAAAAGCTACTGGGCCAGGCTGGAAGAAGGGAATTATGGGAATTATTAAATTAAGAGAAATATTAAATCTACCTGAAGCAAAAGCTTCAGAAGAAGCAAGGGCTTGGGACCATAGGACAAATATGCAATTTCCTCAAAATCAGGAAAGGGAAGGGCAGGTAGAGAGGTAATTACATTGATGCAGGCTTTTTGTCTGTATGTGGGTGGTGTTCAACTGTGGTTCATTTCTCTGGGGAAAACTGTGGCTCAGTGGTAGATAGGGTGTAATGAAGTGGGAGTAGTGGAGAATAGAGCTCTGGAACCTCTTTTGCAACAGGAGTGGCGACATCATCAGCAGGACCACACAGGTGTTATCTTTGAAACTTCTTTGTCAAAGGACCTAGTTGAGAATCAGCATCAAATTCAAGAGGTGGCAAACCAAGAGGACCCAATCTTATCCAACGTTCCAGTGCTGGGGTAGCTGCAATGCATCCTCAATGTAATAATGTTCCCTTATCTTGAAGAAGTCTCCCTGACTGCACATTCACTGCAGGATGCGGTGTGCACCCCATTGGCACGGCTTCATCAGAGCTGGAAAAAACAGCTGGATAGGATTGGGCTTTTACTTGTTAACCTGATAATGTCTAAACCAGGGGTGTCAAACTCGTTTCAAAAAGCAGGCCAAGTAGCATTAATGGTGCCTGCTGAGGGCTGGAAGTGATATCATTAAATAGAAAGTGATGTCATTAAACAGATGAAGGCCAGAAATAAGCTCCTCAGTTAAGAACTCATTAGCTGCCAATGATAGAAGAGCTGCATTAGCTGCCAATGATAGATACTTTCAAGATATGGAAGAACCCAATTATCATGTGGGCCTTATGAAGAGCTTCCGCAGGCCATATCCAGTCTGTAGGCCTTATGCTTGACATCCATGGTTTAGACTATTGCAAGTGGTGTTTTTTATTCCTTCATGTCCATGTACCCTACAAGCAATGAACAGTATCTGAAATGCTAGTATAACCCATGCCAGATAGCACAACTTCAGTCACAACTTCTCAGGAAATGAAATGGGCTAAGGATGGGACTGGACTGTATGGGAACTGTAGCAACCAGTAAGGGGAGGACAGGGCCACTTATTGGATAGCAAAGGTTTGCTGAGATATGGACAGGAGGACAAGGAAGCCCATGGCTGATACCAAGGGGTGGCATGTATTGGAAAAGGCAGGAGATACCCCGAGGAGACAGGGAATGGTATCAACAAAGGCCCCTTGTCCCAGATAAACCAGGGATTACAGGGTTAACCCCCAAGGTCTTTGCTAGCCTTGGGAGCACAGCTGAAAGCTGATGAGGCCCCTGGCTCTGAAGGGAGGTTAGCACAGGTGCAAATGGGTGTGGCTGATGAATTAAAGCCTGCCCACGGATTGGCTGGCCTCAGTATAAAGTTGGAGGCAGGAGTTGTGGAACGGAGCTGGATAGGTGCTGGAGAATGGTACCTTGGGTAGGTGCTGGAGGAGGGCACCAAGTAGGTGCTGGACTGATGGAGTGTTGGCTGGACTGACTGCTTGTTGGATGGACTGAAGGAAGGACTGTTGGACTGGCTAGAGGAATGACTGGCTAAGGTAAGGTTATTGTGGGAGACTATTGGGAAACTGTTGTATGGCTGCCATGCCCCTGGAGCCACCAAGTGGAGGAGGCAGTTGTGGCTTAAGCAGGCTGACTGCCTATTGTTTGGTGGTGGGGTTTGTTGGGGCTAGAATTAAGGTAGTTTGGAGCTAAGCCAGTGATGAGGGCAGTCTGGAGGAGGCTGGCCAGGCTGTGATCCCAAGCAAAGCTGCTAGAAGAGAGGAGACCCTGCTAGAAGAGAGGAGAGATAGGCCCTCCCTCTTTCCTATCTCTGAGGCCGCTCTGGAGGGGAATAGTGTGGGCATTAGCCTAGTGTGGGCATTAGGGCCCTTGGGGAGGCCTGGCAGGGAATTTGGCAGAACACTCGGTTGGCGCAGGGCCTCCGTGAGGGCGTTCTAGAGGCATTCTGGGGGCGTTAGTGGGCGGAGACTGCGGTTATGACATGGTTGTGACGCAGGTCAGCCTTTGTGCCAAATCCTAAACCCCGGCCATGGCAGCCCCGATTTGGGCTGCTCCTGTCCACGTTCCTCTGCGCCTGCAAAACAGCAGGCGCAGATCCGAGCAGGCCCATAGGTGTGACTGGGGCTTACGCGGGTGTAAGGGAAAAACTTCCCCTTGGCCTGCACTTCGCTGCTGCTGCCTCCTAATGGGCCTTAGGATATTGCCCTGCTGTGTCGGCCTTACAAGGCCGGCACAGTATAGGATTGCGCTCACACTTATCTTTGACTGAAGAATAAAAAGTTTCTGAGGAAAATTAAAACATCCCAATGAAGAAATGTACAGCTGATTTTTTTGCCTATTGTCTTAATGGTGTATGATACAGGGAGGGGGTTCATGATAAGCTTCTGCAGTTTAAAATTTACTGCTACCCTTTACATACAGAAAGTGCTGTTTTGGTTCCTGGCATCTCTTGGTAGTCCTGGGAAAAACACTGGATAATCATTACAATGGGATTATAGACCAAACTGAACTAGATAATGGTCTGACTCTATATAGAAAAGCTTCTTATTTAGGGATTTTTTAAAAGGAAAAATTTAACTGATTCATATAAACATTGTATTGTTTGGAAATACCAAAGCTTAGCTTTGACATAATCATAGATGTACATATAAGGAACTGCCTCAGTTTGTATCTACCTACAACAGAAGGAGTATTGGGAACATGCTTTTCATTTTTTTTAATGCAGCACAAGCAGAATTAAGACCAAACTAAACAAGTTGTTGGGACACCCATAATTGGATCTCTCATGGATTTTTTCTTTTAAAGTTAAAAGCAGTCATTCAGGCTCCTAAACTGTACAGGGCCTGGGGCACTGGGGATGATTTTTAACACTGTCCTGTGCCATTTTGGAAATCTGGATTATCCTCCCCTAAAGCAATTTGCCCTGCAGGGGAAAACATATACACCTGTCCCCAGAAGACAGACTCATTTCTCTTTGTGCCCCATCTAAACAGCTATACTTAATTTTTTAGGCAGGACATCACGTCACAGATCTCCCAAAGTATCACCTAGTTTGGTTGTTGAGTATTCCTTAGCCCACTGGTTTCAATGCTACTCTTCTAGACGGAGCAGATATTCCTGACAGACGGCTGACTATAAGACTATTTAGAAACAGCTCAAACATGTTTGATGCTCTTATTAATAGCCTCTGGCTCATAACTAGATCATATCCAGAGAGTGGGTGGGGCTAGAACCTTTTTTTATAAGATACCAGTACGAGAGCAGGAGAGTAGAGAAGTAGGAAAACTATGAGCTTGAGTGCAAGATTCACTCTTGTCCCTGCAAACTTCCCTAATATGTTACACATCTCTTGTTTTGGATTCTTCTGCAAAACCTGAATTCTCAAAGCTTGATGAGGAAGGAGAACAGACAATATGAACACTCAATCCATAATGTTTTATCCACCCTGTCTCTGCTGCTGTTGCTATGCAGTCCCACCTGCAATCCTGAAAGGGATGTGCTACTAGGATTATGTCATATGCTGCAATAGGATCTGTTTTAACCTTTGGACACTAGCATTATTTTGTTCCAACTGTGCTATACCACCAACACTGGGGGTGTAACTTCACTCAGATGCAACTCTGTACCAGATGCAACTCAGTGCAACCCCTATCAACAGTGCATCTCCAGTTGGCATACGGGCCCCAAATAGGGCAGAGACATGGTGGGTCATGGAAGATCAGGAAGGCGCAGGCAGGTGACATAACTTGAACCTTTGCCAGATGAGAAACATTCTTCAAATATAGGTGTAATATTACACTGATTTTAGAGAGTTGGTGCATGTCTAAACGCACCCACAGAAATCAACAGAGTTCAAAAAACCCATGCCCAGCTTGCCTTGCTTCCACCATCCTATCTAATATGCTATGACAGAACACAGGATATAAGCTAAACTGCATCCAATCACAACATGTCTGACCCAAGCACTCTACCATGGAAACGGGAACTCAGATGATAGGATGCACAGAATGGGGTATATCTCTCTGTCTTTGTGTCATGCATATTTAGATCATGCAAAGGGGAACTCTGGTGATAGTAACTATGAAGAAAATGCATTTTGTCCAAAAGGACAGATTTTACACAAATAGCCTGCCGTCCTCAGAAGATATAGGGAAATAATATTTTGTGAATACTTGTACTCTCAGAATTCTCAGTACAAATAGTCTGCATTCCAGAAGTATTGGGAATCCAGCAGCCCCAGGAAAGCTCCACACACAAACACTCGACTGGAACATCCACTTCACCATCCCAAGACCGGGTGTAAGAACATCCCACAGAATCAAGTGGTGGTGGGGAAGAATCCCATGCTTCAAAGCATGAGTGTTGCAAATATCTCTAATCTCTCCTCTCAAGTACAATATTGTCAAATATGTCTTTGCTATGCAAACACTATTGTTTGGCTAACTAACCTTTTCCTCACACAACAGCTAATAGCAGCTTGCACATGTGCTCTCTTGATGATTGTTAGCATCCATTGCTACAAAACACTCATCATAAGGCTTTTTGTTTTTGAAGAGTACAACCTGATTGTGGAGATAAGTAATCATTTCTTTATAAAAATACATAAAGACAATATAAGATTCAAAAAATTTAAACATTTAAAATCTGAAACATAATTTAAAAGCCAGAACAGCAAATGGTATAACAATTCTTAAAACACCTAGGTGCTGGTAAGTAAAAAAGCAATACACAACAAGCCAAAAATACTAAGGCAGGAAGCATATTAAATACCCAATAAAAGCAACAGGCCAGACAAAAAGAATCAGGAATATTCCACCCTTATCCACTCCCAAAAGCTAATGTAGATAAAAATGTTTTTAGGCCTCACTGGAAACTCTTTACTGAAGAGGCATATTTAGATTTTCTGGCAGTGAGTTCCATAAAAGTGTTGCCACATCTGAGAAGGCCCTATTCATTCCGCTGCACTTTTTAACTTCTCCCAGTAATGGAACTCTCAACTGGGTCCTCTTTGTTTACCTAAGAGAATGGGCTATTCCTTTTGTGTCTCTCTCTGCTCTACTCAGGCAGAAGACACAGGGCCTTCCGTATGCCCAAGGTGAGCAGCTTAGCATATGTGCAAGCCAAGCAGCAGCAACCAAAATAAGTCCAGCTGTTCTGTGATATTGCTGTCTTCAGGCCCAACTCTATGGGCCATAACACTGACAGTATATATGTACTGCTGGCTCTGGGTGTTGTAAAGCACATTTATGGCACCTGGAGAGTAGGTACTACCCACGCTGGGGCTGCTCCACTGCTGGATCCTCAACTTCCACATTGGGCTGGGCAGCCCGATATGGGGCTGCTAGGCTCCACTGGCAGAATGGTGGAAACTCAAGGAATCCCATTGCAGTGCCCATGGTTTTCCTTGGGGGAAGGGGATGAATGGCCCCTTCCTCTAAGGAGACCACAGAGGCTGCCGTGGATCTTGTAGGATGCGGCAGTAGCCATTTTGCTCCTACGGAATCTGGGCAGTTTAGGATTGGGCTGTGAATGTTCTAGACCAGAATTTCTCAATGTTTGTCCTTGCTGTGCCACTTCTCATGGTCCAACTATTAGAAATATTACTGGAAGTAACTGGTGATGACATCATCGCCAGTTACTCGGGGCTGGGAGGCCAGATGAAATGTGATGAACAAGAGGCTCAGGGTGGATGGGAGGGCTTCTCAGAGTGTGGAGAAACATGCTCTGGAGCTTTGCTCGCTGTGCCAAGCCTTGACTGTTTGTCAAGTTGTCTTGCTAGTCTCGCTGACCAGTACAGGGGTCCCGTGCATACTAACAGGCACCATCTCCAGCACCAATAGTGGTACCCATACCACTAGTTGAGAAACACTGTTCAAGAGGGTTCAAGACTCCAAACTGGAGACCGCTCTGCAACATAAAGGCTTGAATAGAGCTTACCCAGCTTGAACACAATTTACTGCTCCACCAGGGAGCCTCTCTGCATTGCCTCTGATCACCCCTAAACATGTAGCCAGCCAGCATCATCTGTCTGAAAATCCAGGTGCAAAGCCTGCTGGGACAACACAACGTGGAAGTGGCTTGCCAGCGACACATTTGGGGGTGATTGGAGGCAACAGTTAGCTCTGTTCATGCGTGGGATTGGTTTACTCAGGCACCCTATCTGGCCCACGGGCCATAGTTTGGTGGTGCCTGTTCCAGACGAACACTAAGCCTAGCACAGACAGTGGTACAATGGGTGCACCCAGACCTCACTAATTCCTGTTATTCTGCTATCTGATGGATAACTTGCAAAGACACAGAAGCATGCTGAGATGAGATGGTTAGTGATCTCAGTCATATGCCTGTCTTTCAAGTATTGTTTTATGGCTCATACTGTTCAACAAAAGCATCAACTTCATTACAGTTGCTACTTTGTCTCAGCAAATAGAGAGACCTTCTTTCCAGCCTAGTTACGTTTTTTACCTCAGTTGGCTTCTAGGTGGGACTTCAAGAGGGAGTGAGGGATGCCTCTTTGCTACTGTCTACATGATCCCCACTCTGTGGATGAAGAGGGGGGGAGCCATACTTCATGGAGCTATACACAGACCCATTCACTGCTGCTATGATCAATGAAACAACCAACTGGGGAGGGAAAGGAAGGCACATGATAATGGCAATACTCACAGATGATGAGCAGTGGATACTGGCAATGGAACAAAAGTGACTAGATGGATAGGCTGATTTTAAAAAACAAGCCAGGCTCATGCAGTGTTCCTGCCTGCTTCAGTCGAAAAGGTGTGATCACTTTGCACTTCTGTATAAAGAATAAGGGTATCTGAACTCTCTGTGTTAGGATTCTTGACTGCTGTCATTTCTATCCAATTGTTGTTTACCATAATGGAGTTCAGTGTAAAACACTGTGCCTCCTTGTGCAAGGTTGGTTATGTGGGTGGCTCATATGTGCTGATGTACCTGGGGTTATCTCCCCATCATTAGGTCTTAATTGACTCCTCTGGACCACATGGAGCTAGCATCGAGGTGAAACCCCATGCTTGGTGAATGTTAGTGTTTCCATGGGCTCTGAGGGAGTTCCATGGGTTGGACCTCTGTGGAATTGTTAGGGCTTTTCTTTTCCTTTCTTCTTTTTTGTGGAACTGGTTTGGGATTTACTTGAACATTACACCAACCTAGTAGGAACGCTGACACCACTTGATGTTAGGATTGCACTTTCAGTTGCTCATTTGTTAGAAGACTCACTAGTAACTGCAAAGCAAAGGAGCACAAAGAAGCAAACTACGTAACAGATTGTGACTCATGAATCTTGGCTAACTGACAAATTCTCAACTACCATAAACACATAATACAGCAGATTCAATGGACACATGGGAAACTCCAAAGGTGTTTCTTAGGGGGGAAAGCCATTTTAAACAGGTGGCCATACATGTTTAGTCAATAATAATAAAACACACCATCAAAATTTATGTATGTACACACACATGCACACACAGAGTATATATTTTTCCCATCTCTGCATCTCTCAGTTGTGCAGGTTATAGTGAACTGTTGCTGTGAGACAAGATAAAATAAAAATTAGCCAAGTTGTCCAAAGACCTAAGCTGCCTCCTAATTATACATCACATAAATACTTGAATTAGCAGACATTAATTCTGTCTTCAACTGTTATAGCAAAAAAAGAAAAAAGGCCAGTCAGATAATATTTCTCAGAGGCTGCCTAAAAACAATAATTCCACCTATCACTACATCAACTAACCATTAAAAAAATCCCCTAGTTTTATTTTTTTACATGACTTTGTATGGGCTACTTTGTAGGAACCACCTCCCAATTCTCCCTACCTGAGCCAGAAATAAAAATTGTTATGTTTCAGATGTCATGATCTATGGAAACTTTTTAACTTTGTTTTCACAAACCCAATTAAAGCCTTTACAGGAAAAAAAATGCTGGACAATGGGCCCACAAGACATGGTTTGTTGAGTCATGAATGTGACAGAATTGAGCTGCAAGCCTATATGTTCATTCCTCCCCCTTCCTCTATTCCAGTGGTTCTCAAACGTTTTAGCACTGGGACACACTTTTTAGAATGGCACTCATTTTAGGACCCATCGGAAGTGATGGCATTAACCTGGTAGTGATGTCATAGCCGGAAGTGACATCATCAAGCAAGAAATGCTGTCATTGTCACATAATCAAATGACATCCAAATGACATTCCTGGAATGCAAACTGGCTTTCTTGGACTGCAGCAACTGCACAACCATGAGGCATCCCAGACAGAAAGCAAGATTAGGACAAAATATTATGTAAAAACACTGAACTAAAAATAACATTAAAAAAAAACCCTTGCTTGAAAATTCAAACTGTTTACACTCTTAAAAGGAATATAGCAAGAATAAGACCTGCAGCTTCCAAGATGGCTGCTCCCAGCTTTCTGTGACCCACCTGACATCAGGTTATGACCCACCAAGTGGGTCCCAACCCACAGTTTGAGAAACACTGCTCTATTCATAGGCACCTGGCAACCCTTATTTGTTAAACATGGCTCTATATGTTTGAACACTGGAGGAGCTGTGATTTAACTACAGGCATACCCCAGTATCCACTGATTTGATATCTAAGGTTTCAGTTATCCATGGATACTGGGACGCCTATTAAAAAGACAGGGAAATATTAATCTTTCTTTTCACATAGTTGCAGGAAAACCACTGATGTTCCCCCATCTTTAAAAGGGCATCCCCAGTATCCACGGTTTCAGGTATCCATGGGATGGTCAGCAATGGATACCGGACATGTGTGTATATTACATATATTCCTGGGTTTGAGTGATGTAAGGAGCTATAGTTAAACAAGGATTGTTTGTGGAGGGGAAGGGAAGGGGAGGAGGGAGCATGCCGGCTTGGAGATCCTTACAGAGACATACTCAAAGCAACAGGTTTGTTTTGCTGCACCTGGTCACTGAAGTAGCATGCTGGCTTAGCATCTTAGTTGGAGTAATACTTCAACTATATTTACAAAACCAATAAGGGCGCAATCCTACCTGCACCCTTGGGCCAGTGCTAGCTGCTTGTTTTGGCCCAATGACACTGATTGGCCCAATGACACTAGCAGCAGTGTTGGCCCAAGGGCACCAGCTGCCGGCCATGCTGCACTGCTCTGCACCAGTCAAGTTCAGCTGGTGCAAGAGCAGTTCTGGGTGGAGGGAGGGTGGGAGACTCTAAGCGGGAGTGGATGGGTCAGGAGGTGTGCCAGCCATTAGGCTGCATCCAAACATCCGTCCCCAGGCCGCATGGTCCTGATTCGGGCTGCACAGTTTGCTTGGAGCTGCGTCTGCTAAATAGCAGCTGCATATCTGTACAAGCCCATCGGGGTGGCTGATGCCTACAAGGGCATGCATGTGCCCTTGCTCCAGGGAGTTTCCAATGGCTTCCTAACTTGCACTAGATATGGTGCAGGCCTGCCGGCCGTTCCAGCACAAGTTAGGACTGCACCCTTAGTCACTTTAATGTACAATACAACTAAGGGTCAAACTAGAGCTTGCTTTAAGAATCTTATTGGGGCTAGCATTCTTGTTTTTTGTTCACTAAACAGTATTCCGATTGAGACCATGGTGTGGGGGATTTTTGTAAAAGTTTTGTTCCTGCCATGGTCCCAACTGGATTGGACCACTAAAGACACTAAATAGGAAAGACAATTCCTATTAGTGTCAGTGGAAATTTTTTTTCTAGGGCAAAAAGAAACATTGGGGTGGGGGTTTGGATCAGAGCCATGGGAGAAACAGATGATTAATTATTCCTATTCATTTTCAAAATGGTTGCCAAATGGACATAATATGTATCATTTTATACCAGAATTGCTCCTTTTGTTTTACAAACATGAAACACAGTAGAAAGATGCCTGACATACAAACCATCTCAAAACTGGAAACAATATCAACTCTGAACAGTAATGATCATTTTTCAATATGGCTAACAGAAGACAAACATGATACATCATCCCATGCAGTTGATACCTGAACTACTGTATACTTCTAAGAAACTGTACCAAAATTGACAAGATTGCACAAACATACATCTTGAACCGCCAGCAAATGAATGGGATACTGGAAATGCATTTAGCTTTTCAGGACCAAGAGTATTCACAATTTTATGGGCTGCTTTGTATTGTAAGTTAGTGGACATCCACCATGCTCAAACCTCATCAATGACCATGGTACAAGGATTCTTGTGCATGAGACAGATGCAATGAAGAACGGGTAAAAAAAGGTAATAGATTCTCTGTTGACACTGACGTTGTAGTCTTAACTGCATCTATGCTACAGAAGCAGACCTTTGAATAGCTTTTGATACGTCCACACTGAAGCACATAGCATCAACAATGCGAGGAATTGCTTACTAATAAGGGAAGGAGCAAAAATTATTTACCACCCGCTCAAGAAGCACTCCTTCAACATTCAAAAAGGGTTACATATCAAGTTGTACACATCTGGAGAAGTACTAGTTTTGTCTTCACACTTGCCTTCCCCAAATGCTGGTGCAAAACAAACAGTGGTAACTGGCAACCTTTATGTATCATTCTACTAGAAGCAGTAGCCTCCTTTGTTGAGCTTTTATATTGCAATTTTATGTCTCAATGTGACCACAAGGACAGGTCAATGAAATGGGATTTTGTCAGAGTTGGTGCAAGTTGAAATAGCTTATAATGTTGTTAAAAATTGAAATGGTAGAAATACGCTTATCACAAAAAGGAGCCATTCTAGTCTAAACTTTCCATTAGTTTGGTAGCCATTTTGGAACAGAATTCATTACGGCTGATTAGGATTCCATATCTGAATTTGTTTTTATCTAGAAGAACATCTTTGCCAATTTTTATCATTGCCTCACATGAGGAACAGTCCTTCACTGTATTTTGCATTGGCTGTGCTGAAAGCAAGGCTGGAGATGGAGTTCAGCTGGAATAAAAAATTATCTATTATAGGTTAGCAGGTAGCACATAACACATATCAGATTCTAAGGAGAAGTCAAGTTTTGCAGGATCTGGAAGAATGACTAGGCAATGCAAGAGTTGCTTAAAGTCAGTACTGAGATTTAAGCAACAAGAGTTACTTAACGTCAGCAAAGGAGATCTCCTAAATACCCAAGCCAACTTCTTAAGCCGAGAGCTATCGGGCACTTAAAGGAGCAGTTCTCTACTTTGGAACCATGCAGTATCACTGAGCGACCTCAGTGCAGCCTCTGTCCCTTTCCAAACATCTGAGGAATGAAGGACCTCAAATAGGTGATGAAGCAGCAAATGCTACTTCCTGGCTCAACTCTGAACCTCTGGCCTCAAAGGTAGAGTCAGAAATTGTCCCTTTCCTCTAGGTGTCCTGCATAATATTCTCCCATGGACTACTTTCCATTTAGCTGGCTTGAAATCTGAACAATTCCCTAGGCAGATTCCCAATGATCCACATCTGTTGAGTCTGAACCACTATTAAAAGTTTGTCATTTAATGCCCCAGGCATCATGGAACATGACAAGCATGTACAATGGAGATATCTATGTGTAGAAATGTGGAGAAACCTCTGACACTGAGATTATCCTGACAGTGCAATGAATAAGGAAGCTATTAGGGCTACAATCCTATATATTGTATAGGGCAGCAGGTTTTTTTGTGAGGAATCCAATGCCAGAGAGCCACAGTTAGCTGTTTGGGAACTACTGCTTGAAGGGCTAGTTTACGCTTAGGAAGACCATCACATGAGTGCTTTGGGAGAAAATACATAAGGGCCACCACAGGGATTGTACCTGATCAATACTCTCAAGAAGGTGCTACTTATGAGAAGTTATGGCTCCAGTGGTGGCTCCAGATAGTCTTTTCTTGCATTATTGTATCATGCAAAGTATGAAACACCCCAAAGTGGCAGTAATTCAACATAATAAAGTGCTGACACTGAAGCTGAGAAATAAATTGCAGTATTTAATCTGATAAATTTCAAAGACAAGATGTTGTATCAGCAGATAAATACTTGGGTTGGGGTATATCAATAACTATGTCAGTATTGAATGTTGTCCTGGCAGAATCATTGTGACATTCCTGATTATACCAAATAACTCTGAGCAGTGGCTGGCAATTAGATTTAGACAGAATAGAGGCCTGAGTAACCTCCTCGCCACCTCTTCCTTACTCTCTTGTAAGTGTCAGCATACTCATAACTGCTCCATTAAACTGTGCCCTGCAAGAAATGTTCTGTTATCACAGGCCAACCATTTTGCTGCAACTGTAAGGTAGAAAGAAGCTGGAATTGGGTCAACCTTGCTAGGCCTTTGAGCTCTTACCTCAGTGGTGTGTAACTTCCCTTGTAAAAGTGAGCACAGCTAGATAGGACCCTGGAAGTAAATCTTAAATATTGTGGGGGAAATGAACAAACTAGAAAGAATTTCTTGTTTGTAATTGGCTAGATAAATGAACTGTTGGACAAATTCCTCTGGCACTGCGGGTGTGTATACAGTGCACAGCACTGCACTACCTAGCAGTTCACGTACTTTAACAGAGAGTTCAGAACTGCTCTGCTAAAGGAAGACAGGTGTGGTAAAACCACAGGCTGGGCTAGGCCAATTTGGCACACACTCTAAAGGAGTCAGAAACATTTATGTTCATGATCCAGAATCTGTAGGTTGCCCTGAGGTGGAGGTGGGTTGATGCAGGTATTGAAAACTCAGAAGTCTCAGCAGTCTTTCACTAAAGTCTCTCTGCTGAAAGGGGAAAATTAGAATAAAGATATAAATGAAGGGGCACAGAATTCAATGCTGATAATAAAACATAGCTGTTAAGGACAGTAGCAGGTATACTTCAAATAATAATCAATGTCTTGCCCCACCTCCATTTCCTTCAAAAATTCTGATGAGCAGTATAAACTACTCAGGAACCATTGCTGCAAAGAGGAGAAAATTATGGAATGCTAAAATTTTGCCTCTCAGCTACTATTCACCAATACCAGTTCCAGATTCTGAAATTTTAGTAAAAAGTTTC
Source organism: Lerista edwardsae (assembly GCA_029204185.1). Taxonomy (NCBI): domain Eukaryota; kingdom Metazoa; phylum Chordata; class Lepidosauria; order Squamata; family Scincidae; genus Lerista; species Lerista edwardsae. The sequence continues at coordinate 41,916,400 of JAJKFI010000002.1, read as the reverse complement.
TTCAATTTTCTTTTTCCCTAGCAAAGCTGAGAATTACATATGCACCACCTTTTGGGTGCACAGGTTTCAACAGAGGAGAGGTTTCTTCATGTGCAAACCTGCTTTCATGTGCACATTGCTCTTGCAAGCCTACAGTAGGCCAGTCTTTATGGCTAGCCAATATAACTTTTTCATTTCCATTAGCCTCATGTGTAAAGGTGGACTTAAAAACAAACATGACTTTATGTATAACATACTATTAATGGGGAAAAAATCAACATTTACTGGGAGGGATGGGAAAATGATGTTTATGAAAAAGAGAAGTAAAAAAGAATGCCACTCATAGCATTTATAATTCTCAACTTGTTTGCTGGAAACTGAGAGCCCAATCCTGAACTGACTCACTCCCACAGGAGCAGCGGTACCAAAATGGCAATTGCTGCATCCTACAGGTGCTGGGCAGCCACCAGAGGCTCCTTGGAAGAACATTCATCCCCTTTCCCAGTGGAAAGCCCCGTCTTCTGCAATGGAGCACCTCGGCTCATAGCCGGCTATTTTGCCAATGGTGAATCGAGCAGCCCCATGTCAGGCTGCCCGAGTCACCGCCAGGGATAAGATCTGGTGGTGGAAGACACCGCTAGGTCCCACCCCCTTGCAGGCAGCTCCTCCCCTCCCCCTTGCCCTAAACAGGCTTACTGGCGGCCGGTACTGTTCGAGAGTCGGTTGGCCATGCGCTCACATTAGGGCCTGGTGCTGAGTGAGTGCTGCCCCAGCACGAGTGGTAACATGTCCCAAATGTTCTTTACAGCATGTTCATGATCCTTTTAGCCAGCGGCATGCATGTACCACCAGCGATAGGGCCTTTGGGATTGGGCCCCAAGTCCTACTACATTCAAACTGACCTGCTTCCTAGGAAATGTACTTAGTACTGCATACTTAGAAGCACCAAAACCAGAGGATGACTTGCTTCTAAATTAACATTCCACTGGACAGAAACAAAATGCTCACAATGGGTGACATCCAAAGTAGTGCACCCATAGCTGGAAGGAGCTTCCAATGATGGTCTGCTGCTGTGCCAGAAGTTAGAATGCCTACTGAATTTTTAACCAAACCAAACCATTTTCCATGGTCATTCTAAGGAAAGAGAATATTTATTGAATGTACATTATACCTTTTTATTTGATACTCGTTATCCATGGTAGCTGACAATATACAGAAGAAATAAAAATGGAAACAGTCCTATACAGAATTTTAATTAAAATGTTTCAGTATGCTTTAATTTTAGCATAAATACCCCAAGACAAGGGCTGTAACCCTATACATATGTGGGAACAAACCCCACTGAACAGAATGGAACATACTTCTGAGTAGACATGCACAGAATTACATTCTTCACATCCTTCTCTGAGAAAGACGTTGAAGAAAATAACATTTTGATCGATTTTCTTAATATTTTGGGATGCAGGGGTGGTATGCCATTTAAGAACAAATTGACAGTCTTGAAGATATTTAAACCCAAGATCAACTTCTTATATAGGGCTAATGTCACATGATGGATTTGACAGGATATGGTGTGAGGACCTATGCTATTGCTGGAACCCACACCTGTGCTCAGCTGTCCATTGTGGTAGTTGCTTCTCCCCATTGCCTAATAGTATCCTGCAGCTTACCAGGCAATGATGAAGGAAGCAGCAGCTGCAGTTATGTTGTCCTCCTTTGTGCTGACTACTTGAAGTGGCACTGGGGGCTGGAGCACATGGGAATGTTTAAAAGGCCCCTTGCTTGAGGAAGAAGACTGACCAGTATGGAGACTGTTCACTTTCCCATTGTCTAGTAAATCATAGGCTGCTTATGGTGGTGGGGGGAGGGAATTGAATTGGGGGAAGCAACTGCTGTAGAGGAGAATTTCTAAGCAGGAGAATGGAGACAGCTGACACATGCATGCTCAAAAAGGCAAACATGTATGCATATGTGGGATCCTCCAACATGGCTTGTGCCTGAGGGGCCCCAACAAGCAGGTGCTGATGCTGTTCTAATATACTGTCAACTTCAAGTTGTGACTGAGCTCCCCTTGAGCTGTCTTTTCCCATCTGTTTCCTCAAGACACATTGAGACTGTCACCATTTCAGAAAGATCATATGATCAGGCAGACAGCTTGTTTTGCATATTGTCTCTGTTAGCTGGCATGAGAAGAACCATGCTACCAGCTAGTCCATCTGCTAATTTTTGCATGAGCCAGCCCATTGGGCACTCAAGCCCACCTGATTAGTTTAGGGATGAGGTGGGATGCCCAAGTGGTTGTAAAACATCAAATCAGGCAAAGCAGTGACCTCGTTGAACTTGGGTTACTTAAGATCAAACATGTGTTTTGACCTAACACCTCAGAGCATGTACCTGCATATGTCAGTTCCACCCACCGCCCTGAGTTACAGGTGTAAAATGGTGTCTGAAAGCAGATGCTGGAATAGGGATCAGTAAGACAGATGAACAAAGGAATTCACTTTGATTCTAAAGTTTGCCTGTAATAGCTTATTTGTACCTTGGGAAGAAAGCTATGGTGAACCTAGATAGCTTAATCAAAAGCCGAGACATCACCCTGCCAACAAAGGTTCGCATAGTCAAAGCGATGGTTTTCCCAGTAGCCATGTATGGCTGTGAGAGCTGGACCATAAGAAAGGCAGAGCGTCGAAGAATCGATGCTTTTGAATTATGGTGTTGGAGAAGACTCTTGAGAGTCCCCTGGACTGCAAAGAGATCCAATCGGTCAATTCTCCAGGAAGTCAAGCCTGATTGCTCCCTGGAAGGACAAATGCTGAAGCTGAAGCTCCAATACTTTGGCCACCTGATGAGAAGAGAGGACTCTTTAGAAAAGACCCTCATGCTGGGAAAGATTGAAGGCAAAAGGAGAAGGGGGCGACAGAGGACGAGATGGTTAGATAGTGTCACCGAAGCAATGAATATGAAATTGGGCGAACTCAGGAAGCTAGTGGAGGACAGGGAGGCCTGGCGTGCTGTGGTCCATGGGGTCGCGAAGAGTCGGACAAGACTTAGCGACTGAACAACAACAACAAAACCTTGTGCTAAGACACCCACCTGAGCACTTCCAATACCTGTGTTTTGCTAAGCAATCCTCTTTGTGAACTTAAATTTTGTTGAAAAACAGTATATATTCTTAATAATAAAACCTGCTTATTTTCCCCTCTCCTTGTCTTATTCTACCCTCACTCTTTTATTTTTAATAAACCCTTTTTATTTTTTAACTCTCCACCTGTCTCTTGTCAGCTGAATTTAGTGAGAGCTTTATCCAAGACTTCATGGATCAACGGATACATGTTACAGAATAGATTTTTGGAGCGATTTGCCATACAGTTGGGAGGGAGGTTTTCAAAGAGTCATTATGTTGGCAGAGCAGTCTATCCTTCTGGTTCTGGCAAGCAGATGATGTGGGGGAAATAAGGGAAGGACCAATGCTCCCCTTCCTCCAATCACCACACAACTGTTGAACAGTGCATGATCTTTAGCACTTAATAGGCTCCAGGCTGTTGCCTACAAGGTCAACACAGAATAGCACATGTGTTAGAGAAAATTTTAAGTATCTGAACTTCCACTTTTTATTATTTGTAAAGCTATGTTGTCCAAGAGATATTAGGTACAATCTATAGGAAGGTTACCACTTTTATCTCATTGTCCCAGTTCAGAAGCTACAGGAACCAATGTTTTGCTGCTACCTGAATGAGCCTCTGCAAGCCATGCGGCCTAGCTGCACCAGCACATTGGGGTGCATATGGATTTTTAAATGTATATAAAATATTTCTAATAGGTAAGGATATTTGAAAATTGTATTTTTTCCCCGTAGATTTCATGATGAAAGGAAGAAAGCGGTGTTATGTGTTTTTATTCTAAATTCTCACCCCATTCTCATTTTTATTAATTTTAAATGCTTTAGAGCACAATCCTAACCTGGAGTTAGGCTGGCACAGTTAGGCCAGCAAAGTTTGGCTGGCACAAGGGCCATCATAAAGCACGTTTGGACCACTCTCAGAGTCAGGGAGGATGGTGCTGTGTGCTGGGAGCCACTGCTCTAAGAAGTTGAAAGCATTTTCACTAAGCTAGAAAGAATGGGTTATCCTAATAGGAAAAGCAGACTGTAGAAAAGGAGGTAATGCACATAATTGTTAGAAAATTAGATGAAGGAGGTGGAATATCAGTGCAGACTCTGAGAGAAATAGAGTTTCAGATACTGGAATCTGTAGGTCCCAATGCTGTTAAATCCACATAAACTAGATATGGCTCCTGTGCCAGCTGAATAGAAAAAAAAATCCTGTGGAAAAAAGGCAGGCACAAACACCAGCATTCCTGTCATATCACCAATCCTTTATGTCCACACCTCCCATGTTCCTTCATCACTGCCTTTTCCTGTAGTTTGGTCTTACCCATTTCCCGTTTACTCCAACCTTTCCAGTTGCCTGCATGGTTACAAAATACTTGCTCTTCCTACTAGGCTCACAACAGTGCCACACAACCCTGTTTTCAAGGCATTTTTCTATTTAAATGTCCATCTGAAAAAAGGTTTTGAGAAAGTATACATGAATTACTCCTTGCCAGCAGTTTCTGAAAATAAGTAAAATTTGGGTCGACTAAAAGTGGTACAGTTAGATGGTATTTAGTTGGTAGAACTTGGAGCTTGAGACACTTGGATAACTGTATCTGAACTAGTATAAGCAATTATTTCCAAAATTGGTCATGTAGTTCAGAATATTATAATTAAACAAGTTTTGAAATAAAAAAATAAGTAAATTTACTTTAAGCTCATCTCTTTTTCACAAGTTTTGTCCTCATTGCCCTGTTCCAGGCTTTGATACCACAACACTATTTCCTATCAGCATCATGAATATGGATATACAATAAATTCGGCCACTTGAGCTAGGCCATATTGTAACAAATGCAGGTACAGTATATGTCTGAATACAAAAAGGCATAATAGTAACTGATTACTAAAAAGAACACTTACTGATGGAATTGTAACAGTACCCCGAGAAAGGTTAACAGAAGGTATAAAAAACTGATGCATGTCTACTCAGAAGGAAGACCCATTATATTCAATGGGGAGAGTGTGGTTTTTTGGTGATATTTTTTTCTAAAATTTCTTGAATAAAATTGCAAATTGCAGTGTTATGTATTTTTATTTGACTCTTATTCCAAATTCTCATTTTTATTTATTTAAATGCTTTGAAAGTGTACTAGGTAGATGATATAGGTCAGAGGTTTTCAAACTGGTGCATCGTGACACCCCAGCCAGAAAACCTCTGGCCCTGTCTCCTTAAGGAGCAAGGAGAAGGCAGCAGTGCCACCCCCAGGAATTGTGCTGTGGATGCTTCCACAGGGCTCCCAAGCCTTGGAAATTCTTTGTTTGAAAGATTGTGACACACTTTCAGTTTCATGATCGAAAATTGGAAGTGCATCTCAATCTTTCCCCCCCCAAGGCTTGGGGAGCCCTGCGGAAGCATTTGCAGGGCTCTCCGCGCCCCCAGGACGACAGCATTTTGACTGGTAAGTAGATTGAAGCTCCTTTCACCCCAGGCAGCAGTACAATCCTGGGGATTGCACTGCTTCCTTCTCTCCTCCCCTACGAACACTTACAGCACTTTTCAAACTCTGAGTTTAAAAACCACTGATATAGCAGATGCAGATGCAGCCACAGTATTATTTCTAATTGGAAAAGTAATCAATTTTAATTTCTGAAAAATATCCTTTTCGGTGTCCTTAAATGCAGTGTTTTGTGCTTTTATTCAAATATTTTAACCCCCAAAAGGCAGTATTTTGTGTTTTTATGCAGTGTTAGCAAAAAAAAACTACCCCATCAATGGGGCTTACTTACAGGAAAGTGCATATAGGATTGCAGCCTCAGTAAAACAGGAAGCGTGATTTAGCAACTGCTTACATTCAAATATGAAAAACTTGAGGGACCACCGTATAGTTCAGTGGTAGACAAAATAAGTCCAGGGGCCAAATCCGGCCTGCAAGAACCTCCAATCCTGTCTTCTTCACCCAAAGTGAACAATCTAGCCCTCAGACCTCGTACCATGGGTGTGCACATGTGCATGCACACAGTGGTGTTGCCTGCCCAAATGTAGTACTCTCACTTCCAGACACAACATTATGCATGAGGAAGAGGAGCACAAAAGAGGAGCACAACTGCATGCCAACCATGGCAGCACTGAGTTCAAGCAAGCATACCCACGAGCAGTGTAGCTTTAAAAGAGCTGGCCATAAACAAAAGCATGCCAGCAAGGAAAATTTCCTATTTCACTTTTCACAACTTGTCATTCAAAAACAAGTGCTTTAAAAAAAACAAAAACACTCTGACAGCACAACCCAAACTCCAGACTAGAATAGACAGGCTGACACACCTGCCCCATATTCAACTGCAGCTGCGCAACTGGTGGAAAGAAGAAAATATTCCCCTTCTTCCGTGCGCAGTGTGCACACAGTGGCCGAGATAAGGCTACTCAGGGCTGTGCTGCCGAAATAGGCAGTGCAACTCCAAGTGGCCGAATTGGGGCTACCTAGGCCAGGGACAGAGGTTATGATCTGGCCCAAAGCCTTCCCTGGACCTCATAATGCCTTATAAGGTATTAAAGATGCAACTTCTAGTTAGGCTAGAAAAAATGGAAGTTGCATTCTTCAGTCGAAATGGCCATTATGAGGCCAGCCAAGGCTGCATTTAGAGGTGTGTCCCCTCAGCAGAGCCTCCAGAGGGTACTGGAGCACAGCTCCGGTCATCCTTGGAGACTTCAGGTTGAGCCTAATTATCTGCAGATTTTTAATGTGTGAATATCACTCGATGTGGGACCCATATTGAACCAAATTCAGCTCAACCTGAAATCCAGACATTTTTGTCCAAGACTTAAAAAATAAACTTCCTGCAGTGTGAACAGTAGAAGTTCTTGTGCTTATTCCTATGTACAGGCTATTCGCTGCTCTATGGCGTGAGTCATTAATGAAAAATGTCAAAGAGGCCAGCAGTCACCCAAATGGGTAACAGTGAAAAGAGCAGGAGGATGCATTTCTCATTATGCAATTATTTCTAAATCCAGACAAATCCGAAATCCAGACTCTTTCCCATCCCAAGGAGTCTGGATAAGGGATACTCAACCTGTAGTAAGTGGGGTTAAGTGCCTAATAAGTTACCACAACACTTCTCAAGACCTACAGCAACTACAGCAGAGCATAGTGTTGCTAGAACATCGGAGAGGCTTAGAGGAGCAAACGTTAACACCCATTTTATGTTCAGCACCTCTCCAACTGTCTAACCTTGAGGAAGTTGCTTACAGCTTTCTAACTCAAACTTGCAAGCTATTTTCTACATGTCATGCTGAAAAGTGGGGTATAAATTAATAACATAAATTCTTATTAAATGTACTGGATAATTTCACTTTTGGTAGAAAGCATTAAATAGCATTTTAAACTGTGGAAGCATCATACCAGCATGGTGCAATGGCTTGAGTATTAGGTTTGGGGAAATTCATGATTAAATTCCACTCAGCTATGAAGAATTTACAGCCAATAATTGGACTTGTAAATACAGTATTAATAAAAACCACGTACTGATTGTACTTTTTAAGGCTAAATGGTCCAACACTGCAATTATCTCAATATGGTACAAATCCTATATCTAATTTGCTTTAGAGAAACAGTGCAATATACTATTAAAGCAAGAACAGCAATAGAAAGTAGCAGGTCGAAGAACCCAACTCACTGTGATGGAACATCTGTTAAATAGGTTAGCTATATTTGTACGTGAATTCTTGGGTAACACTTTTTTTTTTTTAAAGAAAGCAGGAATGAAATATCAGTACACATTTATTTATATTTTTTATACAACCCTTCCTCCAAGGAGTTCAGGGTGGTGCACATAGTTTCTTCCCTCCTTTTGTCCTCACAACAACTGTGGGTGTATATACACACAGAGAACAACAGAATCGTAATGGGAAGAAAAATGCACTTATTAGAGAGAAACATTCCAAATTACAGTAAATGTATACTAAAATCAAATAGGTGACAGATGTAATATTAATTACACATGCAATAGAAACATACTGTGGTTACATTTCTATCATTATCATCCCTATCTTTCCAACCATGAATCTATTACTTAAAAAACAACATACTAGGCTTGTTTTTGTCTCTATTTCTTGTCTCGGCCACAACGAATAGTTGATCTGACACTCAAACTAACCTCACCATCTGGAACAACCTGCTTAAAATAACACTTCCATCCGATTTATTTTTCTGTCCTCCCTTTTCTTCATGACTGGCCATTACTCACAAAGTAATCGAATTATACAGTATTCCTAAAGTTTTTCTTATTTCTACCAATGTTCTCTTACTGTTGGCCATTATGGTCTTCACTATATTCCACAAGGATAGAAAAAAAGTTACCATGCATCCAAGCTTCTCTTTCTAATTGTGCCCACTTGTTTGCAAAATCTAAACAGAGCAGCACTTACATTTATATATGCAGTGCAATACATAAACACATTTAAAACGTTAACGTTTTTTGTATTGCAACAATGGGAAAATAGAGGTAGAAGCTAATGGGTACACTTTTATTGCTAGCCACACTCAGGAAACTTCTTCCTAAAGTAGCAAATTGCTTGCCAAACCCAGATTATGGCCCAAGTTCCATACAAAGTAAAATCATGAGTCCTAAACACTGCATACTATGAAATATTGATAGCAGTGTATATTAGTTGGACAAACCCTTCCTCTAGCACGAGACGGAAATGACAGATTAGCATTTCTTTTTCCTTGAAACTGCTTCTGTAGTACCAGAAACACGCTGAGAGAGTGCTTGTAGTGATTCACTTGGCTTGTTATCATTTAGGATGTCTCCTCCCCCTCGCCCCTGTTAAGTAAAGCACTTGTTTGGTACAGCCTAACCTGGGAGAGACACAAATAAGACTGTGATGGAGAAGCAGTTTATGGGGCAAAGGAGAAAAGCAGGAACACTCTGTTCAGTTCTCTCCTATGTAGGTAGATCACTGTTCAGGGTTAGAACTTTCAGGACACTGGGTCCCAGGGAATCCACGCAGTTCAAGCATCTCTCAGTGTAGTTGGATATGAAAAATAAATAAGTAACATATTTTTATACCACCCTTCCTCCAAGGAGCTCAGAATGGTGTACACTCACAAATCTAATATAATTGAAATGAATGGGGACCCACCTAAAATTGGCTCACAACCCATGTAATGGGTCCCAACACACAGTTTGAGAAACACTGCTGTAGCATATGCAGATTCTGGCAGGGTTTGTGTTTGAAAATAGCCAGAAGTGGCTAGCATGCCTCTAGCATGCTAGAAGTATGATTCAAAAACAAATGACAAACTACTATATATAATCATGTATATGTCAAGAAATTTATGCCTAATAATTGCCTAGAAAAACCTGACATCGACTTATATTCAGGGAAGTGCTTCTGGCAGAAATTGCAAGCCACAAAGCTGTAGAGCCTTTTGAGAATGCTCAGAAGCAGCCCAGGAAAATGAATGGAGTCCTAGGGAATGTGAAACTGAGCCACACTGTGTATTTAACTCCTGAGTAGGCAGCCGTGTGCATCAGAAAGGGCAGGGTGAGGGGAACGCAACGCAGCCAGAATGCTCCCAATCCAATGAACACAGGCCCTAAAAAACACTCAAGAAGGAAGTCCGTCTAAGCTGAGAAGTATTGAGACTTATGGAAAGTAAAACTGAACTACATGTTTGCATTTACTTGTGAGTAAGCAAGTGTTTACTGCAACATGTGAGTTGAATTCAGTAGGCCTCTGCAACCTCAAGGTGTGGGGATTGTGCACCCTTTTGTTCCAGACAGCTGTGATGCTGAGGTACTGTTCAAACTATTTGGGGGTAGTGGTGGAAGAAAGGGGCTCTTTTTTATTCCTGAGTTGTTCCAGGCAGGTATGCCTAATCAGTCCTAGCCTTGAGCATTTTAATGGGTAGCTTGTATGTCAGTGTATCTGCTCTCAAACAAGTTTGATCGGACATGCATTCTGCTGCTTCCCAGCTCCAGCTTTTCATCTCATGTTGGAGCGGGGGGGAGGGGATCATCCCTGCAGAGGCCAGCCCAAGCAGGTAAACTGCTCTCGGCAGGGTGACAAGCATTCCTTTATTAGTTGATCCATGCAAATATTTTTAATTAGGGTTACCAGATACAAACGACAGAGTACCTATACCTTTAACCATTGTATAGAAGAGGGAATTTGGGCAGGTGTAGCTTTTGAAACCCTTCCATGATGAGCTGAACCTGCCCAAATTCCTTCTTCTATACAATGGTTAAAGGTACAGGAACTCTGTCCCAGTTTGTATCTAGTAACTCTATGCTTAACCAGTTCTAGCCTTGAACAGTTTTGTGTGCCTTGTTTCATTATTCCAGCATACCTTGCCCTTTGTCTCTAATGACATCCCTTCTGGTGGGTCCCCACAGGCTGTCATTTTCAAAAGTGGGTCCCAGGGTTAAAAGGTTTGGGGACAACTGGTTTGATAGTTGCTTGCTATGTTGCTGTTTTACTTTTTTCCCTCCTGTACTTTAATAAATAGATAGGTTGTACAGTTCTTAGGTAAAAATTATTGGTAGATTATTTGTCAGAATCTGGTGTTGGGCAACATTAGACAAAATTATCTAATTCAATGAATTGCTGATACCTCTAAGTTTTACCCTCGACTTATCGACATATTTGTCTTAAAACATGCCCTTGACTAATCCATGACATCGATTATACACAATTATATATGATACACAGAAAATGGTATCCAGTTCAAAAGTATATGGGGTCTTTACCATAGCGATGCAGTGGCTAGAGTGGCAACATCCTATTCCCCCCATACACAATCATTACAACGGAGGCAGCCTTGTTTTCTAGCACCAAGCTCACAGAAAAGATTGCTAGAGGGGCAAGCATGCTAGAAGGTAAAAAATGAACACAAGCCTAGTGTGCTAGAAGGAGGAAAAAAAGCTCTCTAGTGCTAGAAGCTGAAAAATACAGCCTACATCAATGATGACCTTCTTTATTGCCCTTTGATAACGGAACTGAAGCAGAGTCTCACTGGCAGGCTAGTCTATTGACAAAGCAGCCAGAAGATCTTACATAGTAGAGATTGGTGGAAAAATTATTAGGGGCACCCCACACCACAACTGGTCCACTGCTCCAGTCCACACTTCTTCCTGCTCACTCAAATCGAGTGAGAAGAGGTTCTAGAGAGCAGCAGCAGCCTCTTCTTTTTCCAGGAAGAGTGTGTGTGTGTGTGTGTGTGTGAGAACCCTGTTGTAGCCATCTAAGCCTCTTCCTGCCCCCCAGCTGATTCAGAAAGCTGCTAAGTGGGCAAGGAAACGTAGAGCCCCTCACACCTTCAGCTTTGGCTGCTCTGAAGCATACTCTGCTTGTCCATGATATTTCATGGCTGGGCCCCGAGAAGAGCAGCTTAAGCTAGAAGCAAGGGCTCAATTCAACTCTGTGTCCCCCCCATCTGGGGGGTGGGGGTGGATACATGCATGCTTCATATGCAAGATCTGGGGTGTGTGGGGGGCGGGGTACGAAAGGCAGGGAAGAAAAGGCAGCATTTTGTGGCTGGCTGGGATGGCCTGCTCAAGGGTCTCTGAAAAGTGATGTTATAGCAAATGCTTTCCAATACACAAACTCTTACACACGTTTTTGGGAAGTAAGCAAATTTGTTTCACCTGCTTCCATTTTCTTAGGTAGTTCTTTTTCTGCTATTATTATTCACACAAACATACTCAGTGAGATCAAATTTTTGATAATTTTAGTCCTGCTTCTATTTGAACAGAAAATGGAAGATATAGGAAGGTACAAAACTAAGTTCTTATTCTGTCTTAGAGAGGCAATACACACCATAGATTGTTCCTCACTCCTCCGTTGTTCATTTAAAGCAGGGGTCTCCAAACATTTCAGTTAGAGGACCACATTGTATATTTTACACATTTTTGGCGTGCTGAAAAAAATCAGTTTTATGAATGTATGATTGAAATTGAAATAAAATGAGCAAGGATTATTTGTATCTTTTTTTGTAATAAACATATTATTTAGAATGAAGGGGAAATGTGACACTTACAAAGAAACAATACCACACTTAAACTGAGAAATGATATACAATGAATAAAAATTTCAATTATTTTAAATTGCTGCAGGCCAGATAAAGTGGCAGACCAGATTTGGTCCCCAGGACCTAGCTTGGAGACACCGGATTTAAAGGTAAGTAAGCCAATACAATTGCTACAAATGCGAACTCTTTCTAATTAACTATGGCTCAATTTGAAGCAAGATTCATTAGGCTCAGCCATGGAACTTGTTTAGGTAATACTGCAGAAGGAAATGTACCTGAACACTTACAGAGCGCCGTTGCCTTACCCCAAGCAAACGTAAGTACATCATCAGGTATTGGGAGGAGATTGGGACTGGGAGAAGCTACCAAATTACACAAATAAAAATGATCTCCAGACAGTCTTGAGACTGAATCCTGATACTTGACATTAGAGAAGTCCAGCAGTGTAATTTTATTTTTTAATTGAAGCATTTGCTTTGGTTCATGTGAACAACGATCTATTAATTCCTAAACAGCGTGATCCTAGTTATATTTATTCAGAAGTAAGTGTCACCAAGTTCAATGGGACTTTTCCTCTGGAGAGTAGGTATAGAATTAGCCTGTGTTGGTAGGCATTGCCTTCGAAAGGGGCCAGGTGCTCGAGTCGGTTGTTCTTCTTACCGTCACTTTTCCCCCGTCTTTCTTACAGGCACGCTGCGTACTGTGAGGAAGGATCGTTTGTATTCCTTATTTTTACTTCCCTTTCTCAACGCAGCCAGCATTGCGCTTTTGCCCTCGTGCCTCAAATCCCCAGCGACCAGACAGAAACACCTCTCTCAAGGCCACGAGAAGACTTTACTTACATCCTTCCGAGTGACGACAACCTGGTAGAAGTCCTTGCTAGGAGCCGGGGCCTGTCCTCGAGATTCAAATAAAATCTCTGGGAGGAGAGACGCCATTTTAGGACGCCAGTGGCCCGTCGCTATGACAACCAGGAAGGGGCGGGCGTACGGAGAGGTCACTGGAAGCCCAGCCCCCCCTCTTAAAGGAGTCGACCCGCTCTACAGGCTTGAAGTCGGTGGTGCTTCAACCTCCGCAGCGACGGGAAGAGGCCCCTGAATTGCCGCGGGCTGACGGGACGGAACTGCCCCCTGGGGCGGCGCTGGTGGTCTCGCGGACCCAAAGGGGATAACGCTTTGCGCGCACCCCGGGGGTGACGACCCCAGCGGAGGGATACCTCTTTTTCAGCCAAGGAACGTCTGAGACAGGCGGAGGGGGACGGGGAAGATAGAACTGTCGCCGATCCTTGAAGGGTCTGCCGGCTCCGCGGCAGGGGAGCGGCTAAGGCGGGCAGAGCAGAACATCCACTGCTGGCAAGAGGGGGGGGGAGGAGAGCGGGGCCCCCCCCGGGCCCCTTTGGGGGTAAAGTAGTCCCCGGCCTCCCCCTACGTCGCTGGAGGGGGTACGGTAGCGGAAGCAGACGGCGCACGGTGCTGCGGTTTCAGCTGATAATTGAAGGGAAGAGGCGCCGGGCAGGACAGAAAAGGAGCCGGAGCTGCCAGGGAAGCAGCGAGCGCTTTTGCGGAGGCCGCGTCGGGAGAAACTAGGTACGGGGCGAGTCTGTGTGGTGGGCCTGGCTGGGTTTTTCTCGGGGAAGGTTCTCGTGGGGGCCGCAGCCTCTCGCTCCGCGTCCCCCCGCCTCTTTCTCTCACTGGGGCACAAGTGGGGGGTGGAAGAAAGCGGCTGTTTTTGTACGGCATGACAGAGGAGGCTTGTGGTGAGGTAGGCCTGGGCGGGGGGGAGGAGGAGGAAGGTGACTTCCGTGCGAGGGCTGTGGTGACTGCAGGGCCTTTAGTAGGCTTCGGGAAGTCCTCGCAGTGCCGGGGGAGTTTATATATTGAGATGGGGAGTGTTTAAGAGCGTTATTTGTTTTTTTTCCCCCCCGGTGGAGGGTGGTGCTGGGGTGCGAGGAGCCAGGGTGGCAGGAACGGAGCTGACAAAATGGCCAAATGGCTGCTGGAAGCTTACCGTGATTCAGCCCTTCCCTTTTCTTCTTTTCCTCCTCCCTCCGCTACAAAACCCGGGATGTTAATGGGGTGAATCTGCACCCCCGGCTTTACGCCTCCATCGCCAAGAGTGCCACACTCGCAACCACCGCCACCCCCACTCGCTCTTGCGATTCGGGCCTACCCTCACCCTTCCCTTTTCTCCTCCCTGCTCTTCCCCCCCCCTCCCGTTAAGATTAGCTTTCTGGCTTGTGTGGCTGCTAAATACAAAAGGACAGTGTCAGTGTTGACACTGCACTCGATTTGTATTCGCCCCTGCTCCGTTTCTCCCTACTCCTCCCACTAGCCTCTGTTTCCCTAGAGGCCTATTTTATTTTTTTCCTTGAAAGGAACTACTGAGTCCCTTTGAATGCACTTGAAGGGGGAGGGAAGCAAACACAACAATAAAAAAAAGAAATGCTAAATGATCAGCTGCCTCCATATTGGCCTGGCTTGTGGGGCCACTGGGAGGGGAAAAGCGTACTTTGCTAAATGTCGAAGAAAGAGGGTTCTTGTTCAATCGAGTCCCTCTCGGTACTGAATCCCAATACCGGAGCAGATTGTTTTCACCCCTGTAATTTTAGAGCTGGCTTGTGTCGCTGGTGCCTTCGAGAACAAACTAGCTTGTGGCTTGTTTGCATAACGCATCGTATGTAGATATTTTCTTGTGTTCTTCCCCCATCCGCGTCTCTCTCACCCGGCAGCTTTTGAGTTTCTGCCGCCTAGTCCGGGACTAGTATTCACACTGATCTCGGGGCTTTCGCCAACCCTGCAAGGCCGATCTGCCTGTTGTACAACTTTTATTGTTCCTTCCTGTTTAATGGCCAGCCCTGTCGGGGTGGGGATATTCTTCACAGTGGGCTTTTAAAGGCATCGGGAATCTGAAAAAAACGTTTAGATTAGAAACAAGGAAACATTAGGGTGGAGAGAGTGGAAAGTTTTGTTAAGGGCTTTGGGGAAAAACATCGATGTATGGAACAAAGGTCTTGCCTGTGTTACTGAGGCCTACTAGGCCTGACTATGTCGTATTTACACAGAGGGGAAAAAATGAAAGCTTGGCATTGGTCTAAAAGCATTCACTGTCTGGAATGCATTTCAAGAAACGTTTCTAGACTCTCAGTTTGATTTAAGAATCGTTTCCATACTGTTCTAATATTTGTTTTTTGGGTTTTTTTATTGCAAGGAACTATCCTCCCATTTTTAAACCTGATCATCAGCAGAAGTATTGATCTGATATAGATTTAGGGTCACATACCATTCTTTTTGACAAAGTGGTTTCCCTAACTATGACTTCATGTAGATATTGACCCTTGTGACAGTGTCAAGCCTGTCAGGGTTTTTTAAAAAGACAAAGGGGATTAAAGGGAAACAGTGCTGGATTCAGTGCAGTAAAAGGGAGGGACCTTGCATAGCCTACAAGAAGTAGTTTTCTTCAAAAGATGACTTGATAAGGCTAACCTCTTGCAGGCAAATATGTGCACATAAACTATTAACAGAAATGTCTTTGGAAATTTGATAGCAGGTGCTTTTTATCTTGCAAAATAATGCTCAAGAACTAAGTTTTATTGTACTGTGAATTGCCTTGAGTACAGACTTTTCTGAAGAAAGGCAACCAATAAATTCAAAACTCTTAAGTATTTAAACTTGTGCTTTAGATCTGTATTTTTAGAAATGACTTGTACAAAATATGGATTGTGTTAGTTTAACCTTCAATTAACTTAACTGTAACTTATCCAGTATAACATGTAGTTAAAAGCTTATATCTGTACTTACTATACATTAAAATTTTAATGATTTGGGAGTATACAGCACTGAAATTGGTGGGACCTCTGAGAAAACATGGTTGGCCTGAAACTATAACTTTTATGTTTACATTTGAAAATTTGCTATTGTCTAATTCCTAAATTTCATGTGTGGCCAAAGGACTGAAATAATCCCCAGACACATAAGTATGAAGGAAGCTTTATGTATATGTTTTGGGAATCTGCCCTATTAAACAGAGGAAGAGAAACTTTTAAGTAGACATGTATAGGACCAGACTATTAACTGAAGTATTCTTTCTAACAGAATGTGTTTCTTTATTCACCATACATATTTGTAAAAGGAGACAATTTTATACCTTGTGGCAAAAGGAGGCATATGAGCAAGAAATGTCCTGTTCCTGCTCCCTCGGTGTCCTTTCATCTCCCAGGTTTCCCTTGCTTCCTCCATTGTCTTTGTGTCCTGTTGGTGTATGTGCATGTGAACACATTCCATCAATTATCGAAGGTTTCTACCAATACAAGTAAGAACTGCAACCAGACAGAAGACACTGTAGGCTGCTGCTCTAGAAGGGATGATTGGTTGGCACTTCCAAGTGTAAGGTCCACTTTCTCTAATTTGTAAGCAAGTTTTAGTTCCCTTAAAGAAGTGGGAAAGACCATTGGAGTTGTCTTTGGGAATGGCATAGATGACATGAAATAGAAGGTCAATAGATGGGTGGTAGTGTGGAAAAACAAGTGTAACAAAGTGGCATTAATCATTCTGTAGTGAACCTTGTTTTAATATTTACTTATAGCATAGAGTATGCAATGAGGCTAGTGTTGCACACAAAGCATTGCAACATTGGAAATAACTCAGATGCATTATCTTCTTGCTTTGCAAACTTGATGTTGGCATCCAGAAATAAGAAATATTATTTAAACTCGGGGATGACCACTTTTCTGCCATGTTTTGGAACAGTGGAGAAAGTAGTATCACAAAATGAGATTGCAACACGGGGCAAAGAGAAGGTGTAGAAAGGCTTAAATGACTTGCATGCACCTGTAACGTTTTTTTCTTGTGCTTGAAATGAGAGGACACTCTGAAATGGATAGCTTCTGCCAGGACTCTTAAATATCAGACTTGAAGGAAAAGGCTTTTCTTATAAATTATCTTCTTATTCCTTCAAGTGGAAACACCTTTAAGAGATCTTGGCAAATTTCAAGGTAGCTAACCTTAAGGGGATCTTTGTGTATACTTAACAGCTTGGACCCCAAACAACAATTCATATTATAGGTTGTGACCCACAAGTGGTTTGCAACCTGATTTTTTTTTAGTTGATTACATAAATTACCCGAGCACTGCTGAGCTTTTGCATTTTTTAATGCAAAAAGTCAGTTTCTGGAGCATGTTTTAGTCAGTGAGAACATGGTGCAACTCAGCATGGAGTAGGCCGAAGACAACTGAGCAAAGTGCAGAAGAGAGGGACCAAAAAGATTATTGGGCTGGGGCACACACATCCCTTATGAGGAAGAGCTATAGCATTTGGCGATCTTGAGTCTAGAAAAAAGGGAAGACATGATTGAATCATATACTGTTATGCAGGGGTAGACAGAGGGATGTTCTTTTCCCTCCCAACACCAGATCCAAGGGACAACCACTAACATTGTGTGTTGGGAGAGTTGGAACAGATAAAAGAAAATACATTTTCACCCAGCCAGTAAAAAGCCTGTGGAACTTTGCCACAGGATGTGATGGCATCTGCCCTGAATGCCTTCAAAAGGGGATTGGACAGATTTCTAGAAGCAAAGTCCATCACAGGCTACTGGCCATGATAGCTTGTGCAACCGCCTTATTGTAGAAGTAAGCTACCTCAGAATGCCAGGTGCAAGGGAGTTGCAATAGTATGTGGGCTTCTTGTGTGCTCGCTGTGGCATTTATTGGGCCACTGTGAGATATAGGAAGCTGGACTAGATGGGCCTTTAGCCCGATCCAGCAGGACTCTTCTTATGTCTTCAGCCTGCTCTGGGCTCAATATCAATAAACATTGTCACCATTATGTTGTTTAACCCTGTGCTGAAGGTGGGTTGTGGGGCTAAAAAGACTGAGAACCACTTTGGATATTATTAGGTACCCAGCGCTGGATACCTGATAGTATCCCTGCATCGCATATTGTTAGTAACTAGTTTGTTCCTTTCCCTGAGAAATCTTGGCACAGTAATCGGTATGTTGTGTGATTGGTAGGGGTGTTCAAAAAAATTTTTTTTTTTGCAGATTTCATTATTTGAAAGGAAGAAAACGGTGTTATGTGTTTTTATTCTCTCATTCCAAATTTTCATTTTTAAATGATTTTTGTGCTAGGTAGGTGATAGTGTCAGTAGATGCAGCACAGTATTTCTAATTGGAAAAATCTGTTTTAATTTCTAGAAAATATCTTAAACATCAAAATGCGGTATTTTGTGTTTCTATGTGATTTTTAGCTAAACCACACAACTGCTGGGGATCTTGAATACTGAACTCCTGACTAAATTGCAGTTTCCAGGATTCTTGTGAGATAAATTGCTATAAAACCAATATGTTTATAGAGTACATATCCCCTAAGCCAGTGTTTCTCAAACTGGGGTCAGGACCTACTAGGTGGATCACGAGCCGATTTCAATTGGCTCCCCATTCATATCAGTGTGTATTGTATTATTAATGCTTGATGCTACTTGATGCTATCATGGTATGAGACTGCAGTCAGGGAAATGGTACAAATCTGTACTTCTGCTATGTACAGGCATGCCCCTGTATTGGCTGGGGTTCCGTTCTGGACCCCATCATGGATACCTGAAACTGGATACTAGGGTTGCTTTTTTAAAGATAGGGGAACATCAGTAGTTTTGCTGCAACAAAGTTTAAAAAAAGATTTATCTAATGTTCACCTATCTTTTTAATAGGCCTCCCGATATCCATGGTATCTGTGGATAACTGAAACCTTGGATTCCAAAACAGTGGATAGTGGAGCATGCCTGTATATGCTTTTAACAATAATAGTCAGTGGCGCTTACTTCTGGGTAAGTGTGGATAGGATTGCAGCCTTTGGGATGTTTGGGGAATTTTTTAAATCTGATCAGCAATTGCTTGGGAAGTTTAGGTAGGTTTGTTCTTTATTTTAAACATACATATTGTACGCTTTCAATTTACTTACTTGAATGGCTTAACAATGGATTCGGTTGCATGGGGAGTGTTAATTTTTCTGATTTATGTTACTTCTGGCCTTGACGTCACTTCATGTGGGTCACGACAGATTCAGGGTGCAATCCACGGATGCCTTAGGGGCAACACAAGCTGCTTGCGAACATGTTGTAAAGCATGTTTGCTTCAGTTCAAGGTGTGCTGTGGTGATCCAGGCAGTATTAGACTGGTATTGGACTGAGGCCTGGGATAAGCTAGTATACAGTAGATGCACTGCCAACCAGTGTACACTGTCTGGGTGATTTGATCTTGGGTATTATACAGAGCTTTCTCAGGCTTGTTATTTTGGGCTACTCTGACTTTCTGTCCACATTCCCATGAAGACATATTCTGGCTGCTTGTTTGACCTGAGTGGATCTTGACTGTTGATGTAGTTGGGCATCCTCTTCTACCATGTAATTGCCACACTTATCAGTAGTTTGTGGAAAGTGAGAAGATGACTGAGGCGTATTGCATGCACTCTGTTCTGCAGCGATGAAGACTTGGCTAATGCTGTGGCAGTAGAGTTGTTCTTGTAGTCATGTGTGCCTTGATACATTAGCTGCCTGGAGAGAAAGCCATTTTTTGCTTGCTATGGCATGTAAACTATATATTTGGCATGCTCATTTGGCTTTTGTCAATGAATTGATAATTTGAGGTGTCAGAAACGTGGTCATAGTGTCTTTTGAATTGGTTTCATATAAACTAGAGCAGTGTTTCTCAAACTGTGGTATGGGTTGCGAGCCAATATCAGTTGGGTTGCATAGCAGCTAGTTCAGCCATGATTGAAAATATGGGAAGATTG
Source organism: Lerista edwardsae (assembly GCA_029204185.1). Lineage (NCBI taxonomy): Eukaryota > Metazoa > Chordata > Lepidosauria > Squamata > Scincidae > Lerista > Lerista edwardsae. Next base: position 41,896,519 of record JAJKFI010000002.1, on the reverse strand, counting down.
GACATTGGAAAGGGAGAGGGCTATGGTTATTTTGTTTGTGTCAAGGTTGTAAATACAACCTGTTGTAAATACAGGTTGTGTATCACTTATATGAATGCTTGGGACAGAAAGCTATCTGTATTCTGGATTTAGGAATAATTGCATAAATATAATGAGAAATGCTTTCTCTTGTTTTTTCCCACTGTGACACATTTGGGTGTCTGTTGGCCTCTTCAACATTTTATATCAGTGGCTCACACCACAGAGCAGAGACTAGAACTTACAGCCTGTACATGGGAATGAGCACAAGACCTTCTCTCTAGAAAGTTGAAAAAGGTCTTGGACAAAGATATCTGGATTTTGGAATAGTCTGGATTTTGGAAGTCCGGATAACCTATACTACCTGTAATCTTTCCTTCCCTCCCTTTCTGATTCACTTTGCTGTTGGAACATGGCTGAAAATAATCCAACTTATTGCTGCATTTTTGGGAAGGCAGCCGGCTCTGGTGTCACAATGACGGCACATTCGGCCATGACATCAGTTCCCGATGATTCCCGGACAGATAGTCATTCTACAAAGTTTGAGAACTGCTGGACTAGAAGCTATGTTTGGTATTATATGGGTCGAGCCAGGCTGTCACTTGTAAGTTGGATTCCTTGATTCTTGGCTTGGGCTTAGGATGCCAAATGGTCTCAAGACTATTCAGCCCCTTGCTTAGAAAATAGCAAGGACACTGGTTACTGAGCCATTGGTCACCCTTTCTCTGGCATTCTTACATTTTAATGAAGATTCAGCAAGTGGCTTCCCTAAACTTTAGGACACTTGGATGCCATCAGTTTTTATCCAAATCCTGATAATTGGACTTTGGTGTAGTACTGAATTTGCCATTTTGGCTTCAGTTGAACTTGCTGATCTTCTGTAGTCTTTTCTTTTTTTTGATGTGGTTACCGTAGGACCTGGCAGGTATTGAAGAACGATTCATGAGTCATGGTGGTTTATTCTTGGCATGGATGTTCTTAGTGTGGTGAAGAGTAGTTGTTTGAGGAGATGACAGTCCATAACATGACCTTCTGTTAGATGTTTTACAGGTTAGCTTCCTGTTCAACATATGTATTATGTCAGTAGGAAAATGAGGTGGACTTGGTGCCATAAGTATGTTTATGAAATTGAAACTTATCATTAGATGCAAAAAGGAAATAATATATGTCTTGCATACTGGTGCTACAAACTTTGGGAACCACTGAGCTAACACATACTTCTCACTATTCCCAGACACTAAGCATGCACTAAGTATGCAGTTTTTAGAATGACACTCTATTGGAACTCCCTATATTTATGAAACTTAAAATAAGTTTCAATGCTATGACATGTCTTATGATGTTAGCAATACTCAGAGGTTAGCCTTCATTTATGGAGTTGACAGAGGTTAATATTTGGTTGCATGAGTATAATCTCTTGCTTGTGTGAAACCTTTTCTTTGCACTTTAGGACTACAGTAACCTTGAGTTATTTAGGAGGTACAACATTTAATAACACTAGCTGTACCCTATCTTTTAAAGTGACCTTGAGTATTTTTCCATAGAACAACATTTAAAAATTGCAAAAAGTTAGTATCAATGGCCACTGAGCAGTCCCAAAAGCTTTCCTAAAAGCCACATACCAGAGAGCCAGTAGCCAAATGGATATGATCTCTTTAGGAATGGTGTTCCACCACCTGTGTGCAACAGACAAGACGGGCCTGTCTCCTGCTGCAACTTGTTGTACATTAGATGGCAGGGGCTCTATTAAGTGGGCCTCTGTTGAATGGAGCATCTGTATAGAAGCTTGCCTTTTTAATATAGGTATGTTGTCATAAATAGTGTTGTGGACCTGTAGCTGTTAAGGAGATGGTCAATCAATAACATTTTTCTGTATTGGTTTTTATCCTTTCTGTCAAAGTAGCCATACTCTTGTGTATAAAAGGCAATATTGATAACTTGTCGGACCATCCTATAATAAGACTTTCCAATAGAACATAGTTTTATTGCAAAAAGAGATGGTGTCCATTTTCTTAGGATTAGCATTTGACCTATCAGATCCAATCCTTGGTCAGTCAACCAGTCAAATCATATTTAAAGCATTGATTTATTAGAACTGCACAGAAGTGTAAGATTACAAAATGACAAGTGTTCTACAAGACTGCAGAATTCAGCTTCCCAAATCTTTCCAGATCTCTGTATGAGAATATGTGGAAGTCCTTCCTCCTCACATGAAATACAGTGGACTCCATGGTAGTCCAAATTCCTGGATACAGTGAGGGGAAAAAACTATTTGATCCCCTGCTAATTTTGTACGTTTGCCCACTGACAAAGAAATGATCAGTCCATAATTGTAATGGTAGGTTTATTGTAACAGTGAGAGACAGAATAACAACAAAACAATCCAGAAAAATGCATTTTGAAAAAGTTATAAATTGATGTGCATTTCAATGAGAGAAATAAGTATTTGATCCCTGATCAAGACTTCTGGCTCCTGGGTGTCTTTTACTGTGCACAGGTAACAAGCTGAGATGCTCCTAATCTCAGCTTGTTACCTGTATAAAAGACACCTGTCCACAGAAGCAATCAATCAGATACAGTACCAAACTCTCCACCATTACATGGCCAAGACCAAAGAGCTGTCCAAGGATGTCAGAGCTAAGATTGCAGACCTACACAAGGCTGGAATGGGCTACAATATTGCCAGGCAACTTGGTGAGAAGGTGACAATGGTTGGTGTGATTATTCGCAAATGTAAGAAACAAAATTACTGTCAGTCTCCCTTGGTCTGGGGCTCCATGCAAGATCTCACCTTGCGGAGTTTCAATGATCATGAGAACGGTGAGGAAGCAGCCCAGAACTACACGGGAGGATCTTGTCAATGATCTCAAGGCAGCTGGGACTATAGTCACCAAGAAAACAATGGGTAACACACTATGTCGTGAAGGACTGAAATCCTGCAGCGTCCGCAAGGTCCTCCTGCTCAAGAAAGCATGTATACAGGCCCGTTTGAAGTTCACCAATGAACATCTGAATGATTCAGAGGAGAACTGGGTGAAAATGTTGTGGTCAGATGAGACCAAAATTGAGCTCTTTGGCATCAACTCAACTCGCCGTGTTTGGAGGAGGAGGAATGCTGCCTATGACCCAAAGAACACCATCCCCACCGTCAAACATGGAGGTGGAAACATTATGCTTTGGGGGTGTTTTTCTGCTAAGGGGACAGGACAACTTCACCGCATCAAAGGGACAATGGATGGGACCATGTACCGTCAAATCTTGGGTGAGAACCTCCTTTCCTTGGCCAGGGCATTGAAAATGAGCTGTGGATGGGTATTCCAGCATGACAGTGGCCCAAAACACATGGCCAAGGCAACAAAGGAGTGACTCAAGAAGAAGCACGTTAAGGTCCTACAGTGGCCTAGCCAGTCTCCAAACCTTAATCCCATAGAAAATCTGGAGGGAGCTGAAGGTTCGAGCTGCCAAACATCAGCCTCGAAACCTTAATATAATGACTTGGAGAGGATCTGCAAAGAGGAGTGGACCAAAATCCCTCCTGAGATGTGTGCAAACCTGGTGGCCAACTACAAGAAATGTCTGACCTCTGTGATTGCCAACAAGGGTTTTGCCACCAAGTACTAAGTCATGTTTTGTGAAGGGGTCAAATACTTATTTCACTCATTGAAATGCACATCAGTTTATAACTTTTTTGAAATGTGTTTTTCTGGATTGTTTTGTTATTCTGTCTCTCACTGTTACAGTAAACCTACCATTACAATTATGGACTGATCATTTCTTTGTCAGTGGGCAAACGTGCAAAATCAGCAGGGGATCAAATAGTTTTTCCCCTGACTGTACGTATAACCTATGAAGAATTACTATATTTGTTTATAGATACTTGGCATCTAGCTTTGAGTGCTTCAGTGCTTTTGCAGAGCTGCTCCAAGGGCAAAAATGTTTCTAGGCAGGATTAGAAATCAAAGTGTCCCATACCAAGTACCTTTCCTTCATGAGGAGAATACTGCTTGGCTTATTTATGTGGAATCTGGAGTCCTGTTTTCATCTTCAACATATTCATCTACAGTCACATTTATTCCGCAGTGGTTGCACTGGCTGAAAAATAGGGATGGGGGGGGAAGAAACGTGGTCTTTCCCCCATATTTGGTTTTATGTGTAGTATTCAGGAGATGAACACATATGAATGCAAAATAATCCAAGAAATATTCATAGTTCTCTTATTAAGGGGTAGAATTTTATGAAGGAACTTTGTCTGTTCATACATTGGCATTCTCGATTTGATAAACCTTTATTGGCATAACATGTACAACCACCAGAAGGCATACTTTGCCCTCAGACGATTTAGTTAACAGTTCCAGTGGGCAGGGCAGCCCTGGGAGTGGAGTGGAGCCTGGATGTGGTTGTTAGGCCGCATCCAAACCCCCAATTTGGGTCACATGGCATGCTTGGATTTGCACCTGCTAAACAGCAGGCACAGATCCAAGCAGCCTCACTGGGGCGGCTGGCACCTACCCCAGGATAAGCGAACGAACTTGCCCTTGCCCTGTGGAGGCTCCAGCCTGCTTCTAACCTGTGCTGGAACAGGCCGGCTGGCTGGCCTGCGCTGTAATCCAGCACAGGTTAGGCTTGTGCCCTGAATTGAAGTGGGAGTTTTGCTAGAAACTGTGCTTTGCACCTATCTGATTGCTTCAACAGTTGATGGAATGTATCTAACTGAAGGGCTGGGAACTAAAAGATTCTCACTTCTCCTCTGGTTATCAGGTGACACAATAAAATATCCTGCTGCTTGTATAGGCATTCTTACCTAATTTCAAGAAATATTTAATCAGTCAAGTTACCAGCATCCCAGTTCCAACTTTATATTAAGGTGAAAATGGTAGGTTGTAAGGAAGGAAGGGTGGGATGACTAGATCAGTGATCCTATAATGTGGGCTATCCAGACTTGTTGTTAATTGTGTGGGCCACTGCTTAAATGCATAACCTTGCTTGCATTACATAGAATAAGATGCACTTCCTACTTGGCAGTAAAACCCGTCTTAGAATGAGTATGGTTAAACTTCTTACATCCACATTTAGGCAGCAAGTTCTACCTCTGTTTGGCATAATTGTCTCAAGTTGCAATGTGCTGGAAGCTGAGTTTGGCCTGTGGTGGAAATACTTATCTAATGATGCATGTGCTGCTATGCTTTCTAGACATGCAGTTCTACTGAATTAAAAGGACATGGGAGCCCCTGGGGCTAATGCCAAGGTGAATAAAAGTTATGCCTTCAAGGGTTTATGATGCATTAAATGGTGCATGTAGTTTAGCCTTGTGTATGTACCAGTCACATGCAGTCAAGGGAGGCAGAGCCTCACCAGTCCCAAGTAAAAAATAAAGGACCCAACAAGTTCCCCCCCCTAAAGTTCCTTGCCTTTCTGTGCTGGTCCTTTCCACAACCAGTGAGATTAAACACCATGCACACACACTCAATACACAGTGAAGCAGTCAGCAACCATGGCTGGCTTTCAGTAATAATAAACTGGCAGTGTGCCTGTGTCAGCTTGTTCTGGGGAGGCAGCTGGAAGAGTTGCCTCTGTTTTAAAGTCATGAAAATGCCATGATGGTTGCTATTTTAATTGTTATATTGCTGCTGCTTGGCTTTTACTGTATATTTTATATTCTATTTTATAGTTTCAGTTTTATTTTCTATTTTAATTGGTTTTTATGTATTTTAAAGATTTGTTTGAATGCCTTGAATGCCTTTTGGGGAGAATGGCAGGTTATAAATTAAATAAAAATAATGAAAATAGCAGGGAGCCTGCACAGACTCTCTAAAGCACCAAGGCAATTTTCCAGTTTCCTTTCTGTGTCTCTGAGCTCTCCCTATCTCTGAGTTGGGGAAGAAGAGGGGAGGTTTAAAAAAAATATTTCTGGGAAAGGGGGGAGAGAATGTGTTTCAGAGACTGAGCTTAAGGGGTGAGAGTGTGTATATTGCTTCCATAGGCCTGAACCTCGCCACATGTTACTGGTGCATACATGTATTTAAAAGGTCAGTAGCTAGTGATGGGCATAATTGCAGCTTAGTTCCATCATTCCTTTCTTCACTCTATAGAGGAGGAGGAGATGAGAAGCTGGGTCCCTAGGAGGATTGAAGTTGGGTCTCTTCTTTCATTCTGTTGCCAGAGAGCAGTACTACTTGAGCAATCTTGCTGCAAATCAAGAAGAAAGAAGCTTATGTTATTTCACCCCATCTTTTCTATGAAGAAGAGGGCAGGCTGGCCATGGCTGAGCCTTTTTTCTTTCTACCTTTTGTTAAAGGGTAAAGAAGGCATTAGATTGGGCTTGCTGAAATATCTCTTCTATAAACTATGGGTGGAACTTATCAAAAGAAGAAACAACCTCCATGGTTTGACTGTATGAGCAGATGGCATGTATGGGGGGTGTTTTATGCTGAGAGTGGGGTGGGGATGATGGAGGAGGCTTCCACTATATCTTTCATCACAGGCCTGAAAGTCCAACATGAAGCTCCTCAGCCAGCAATTTAGCTGTTGCAGATCCAAGTAGCCCCATTGAGTAGGCTGGGGCTCTACGTGGGGTAAATTTGGTCCCTTCCCTTAGGATAGCTCCTATCTACTCAATTCCAGTGCTGGATAAAGTGTGGGCCTGGTAGCCCCACTGCGCCAGCGTTGGATAGGATTGGACCGTTAGTTGCTAAAGTTGGGAGCAGTGAATTGGAGCTGTGATGGGAAAAACTTCATCGTCCCTAATAACCTGTGAGCAGTATTGTGCATTGGAAAACTTTCCATAATGGAAAACCTTGCACAAGTATACCTTTCTGTGGAAGCTTCCTATTCTTAAAGATGTTTATCAGATATTACAAATGAATTACAAGACATGTTGGAATTGAGCAGTTTCAAAGCTGTAACTTTTTTGGCAACTATCTATAGGGAGTGTGAATCCTTTTTTTTTTTTTTTTAAACCAACTCTTACACGTGTGTGCAGACATGGCATCCTTGTGTTATGGATAGGGGGAACAAAACCAGTGGTACAGGTTGAGGTTAATTAGCCGTGGATTTGGCTCAATGTGGCCCCCTGTGTTCCAGTCACTTCTTGGGCTCTTCTGAGCCTGAGTGCGTCTGCCCATGACCTCGGTGGGCATCAGAACAGCTGTTTCAGCCCCCAAAAGTTACATCTGATTTTCCGCAGAGACAGGAAGAAACGTTTTGGCTGAAATGGCCGTTCTGAAGACTGCCGAGGCTGTGGGCTGGCGCGGGCAGCGGGCCTTAGAAAGCCCTCCTGACAGGGTTTGGAGGGTAAGGGCTAAATTCACGGGTTCAATTACCCAAGGATTTTTTATCCATGAAGGTTCCAGGAATGGAACCCCACACCCGTGAATGAAAAGGCCTTACCTGTACCCATTTTTGAGGGGTTGCTGCTGTTCTATATTAGGAATGGAGTTATTTGTGTTCTATGACTTGATGTTATAAGCAGATTCCAAGGTTGAAGAGCATGTTTTTTTTCTAAAATAAATGAACTCTTAATTAATTACTATTAATTAATTACTATTAATTAAGTAGATTAGTGAACCACAATGCATGATATGTCATAGCTCTTTGGGTATGCCAGAAATGTTTGTATTGGTGCTTTCATGGCTTGTTTCTTAAATTTTATTGAGTGCTATAGAGTTGTGTCTGAAAATATTAAGTTTGCCAATAAATATTACATTGAAGTAAAACATTGAATTTCAGCCGCAGTGGTGGTGGTTGTATTCTCTTCTCCAAATGAAATATTTGTTGAGCCTCTTTTTGGCTATCAGGAAACAAAGCTTTGAAGTATTTGACATGTCAACTTAAAATGGTACAGCTTTTATATTTTGTAAATAAAACTAAGACTCAAACATGCTAAATCAAATTCCAGTTGCCTTGGGCTTTGGTAAATATTTTTCTGGAAAAACTTAGGCTCCTTGTATATTTGGAGGGGTATAGTGTTCATGTCTGTCTCTGGTGTTGTAGGCCATTTTTGATATGTGTCACTGAGACAAATTACTTTAAATGTACCTGTTTTGGCTCACACCACAGCCTGCCTATGCAAAAATTATGTAATTTGTCAGGGCGAGGACGAATAATGTATTTGGGAGTAGTAGCTGTCAGAGTATTTCAGGTTCCTGTGTGCAATTGGGGAAGGAAGAAATAGTTAAGGCATTTACTCTCGTTCGAATACAGGCATGTCCCAGTATCCACTGATTTGGTATCCACAGTTTCTGTTAACCATGGATACCAGGATGCTTATTAAAAAGATAGAACATTAAACAAATCTTTTTTTACCTTCTTGCAGCAAAACCACTGATGTTTCCCTGTACTTAAAAAGGTGTCCCCATTACCCACTTAAATTCTGGAAACAAGTCAAATGGCAGCAAATGCTGGTCTGAATCAGTATTGAATATATCTCAATACCACCAGCAGCAGTATTGGCAGTTTGTCGAGACATTTCTGTGCCACAATATTTGATCATTATTATCAACAGCCTGAGGAGACTTGGTAAACTGGGTCTCCAAATTCATGAATCACATTGTTAGCATGACCTTGCAGTGGACAAAGATAAGCCTTTCTCTTCTTCTTTTCAGCTTACAAACAAAATGCTGCTTTTGGCACAAAGATTTATAGGAATGGGAGTAAGATCTTACCAGTGCCTAGTTGAGCTCGATTCACAACTTTCCCTGACACAGTCCATGAGCCAATGCTTCAAATTTTGGCCATAAGAATCATAAGAACATAAGAGCCCTGCTGGATCAGGCCAAAGGCCCATCTAGTCCAGTTTCCTGTATCTCACAGCGGCCCACCAGGTGCCCTAGGGAGGCATGAGACAACAAGATGCTTGCATCCTGTTGCCACTCCCTTGCACCCGGTAACAGTAGCCCTCCACCTTTGTAAGAAGGTTGCACAATCCATCATTGCCTATAGCCCACGATGGACCTTGCCTCCAGAAATCCGTCCAATCCCCTCTTAAAGGCATCAAGACCAAATGCCATCACCATTTTGCCACCATCACTGTGGCAAAGAGTTCCACAGATTAACTACCCGCTGGGTAAAAAAGTACTTCCTTTTATCTGTTTTAACTCTCCCAACCCTCAGTTTTAGCAGATGCCCCCGGTTCTGGTATTTTGAGAGAGGGAAAAGAACATCCCTCTATCGACTCTATCCCTTCCATGCATAATTTTGCATGTCCCCCCTCAGACGCCTTTTTTCTAGACTGAAGAGCCCCAAACGCTGCAGTCTTTCTTCATAAGGGAGGTGCCCCAGCCCCGTAATCATTTTTGTCGCTCTCTTCTGCACCTTTTTCCAGCTCCACTATGTCCTTTTTGAGATGCGGCGAGCAGAATTGGACACAATATTCCAGGTGTGGCCTTACCATCGATTTGTACAATGGCATGATAATATTGGCCGTTTTATTCTCAACCCCTTTTTTAATGACCCCAAGCATGGAATTGGCCTTCTTAATTGCTGCCGCACACTGGGTCGACACCTTCATTGAATTGTCCACCAGCACCCCAAGATCTCTCTCTTGAGCTGTCACAGACAGCTCAGAACCCATTAACCTATAGGTGAAGTTTTGGTTTTTTGCCCCAACGTGCATCACTTTACATTTGTCTATGTTGAAACGCATCTGCCATTTGGCTGCCCATTCCCCCAACTTGGAGAGATCCTTCTGGAGCTCTTCACAATCCTTTCTGGTTTTCACCACCCGGAAAAGTTTTGTGTCATCCGCAAACTTGGCCACCTCGCTGCTTATCCCTGTCTCCAGGTCATTTATGAATAAATTGAAAAGCACGGGCCCCAAGATAGATCCCTGGGGCGCTCCACTTTTCACCTCTCTCCATTGTGAAAATTGCCCATTGACCCCCATTCTCTGTTTCCTGGCCCTCAACCAATTCTGGATCCATAAGAGGACCTGCCCTCTTATTCCCTGACTGTGAAGTTTCTTCAGCAGCCTTTGGTGGGGGACTGTGTCAAACGCCTTCTGAAAATCCAGGTATATGATATCCACAGGTTCACCCACATCCACGTGCCTGTTGACCTTTTCAAAGAATTCCAAAAGGTTTGTGAGGCAAGACCCTACCCTTACAAAAGCCATGCTGACTTTCTTTTAGCAGTACTTGTTCCTCTACGTGTTTTAGGATTTTAACTTTGATGAGGCTTTCCACCATCTTACCCGGAATAGATGTTAGGCTGACCGGCCTGTAGTTTCCAGGGTCCCCCCTTCTCCCTTTTTTAAAGATTGGCGTGACATTGGCTATCCTCCAATCCTCTGGCACCGTGGCCGTTTGAAGGGACAAGTTGCATACTCTAGTTAAGAGGTCAGCAACTTCGTTCTTTAGTTCCTTAATAACTCTTGGGTGTATACCATCTGGGCCTGGTGACTTATTTATATGTAGTTTATCAATTTGATCTAAAACATCTTTATTAACCAGTATCTGATTTAATTCCTTCGTTAGGAAGGGCTGTTCGGGCTATGGTATCTGCCCAAGTTCTTCTGCTGTGAAGACGGACGCAAAGAATTCATTTAGTTTCCCTGCAATCTCCAAGTCCCCTTTTATCTCCTCTTTCCCTCCCTCACCATCCAGTGGGCCAACCGCCTCTCTGGCAGGTTTCCTGCTTCTAACATATTTGAAGAAGCTTTTATTATTCCCCTTTATATTCCCCTTTATTCCCCCTGCTAACTGGACAAGAGGCACTTTTTCCAGTGGTGTTCCTCTTATATTTAGCAGGGGGAGAGTAACTGTCCCTCTTCACCCCTGCGCAGTCTTTCTAGTGGCTGTTGCTGGCGGTCTGCCTTTTTTTAGATTGTGAGCCCTTTTGGGACAGGGAGCCATTTAACTTTATTAACTTTATTATTACTATTTGCCTGTAAACCGCTTTGTGAACTTCGTGTTGAAAAGCAGTATATAAGTACCTGTTGATTGATTGATTGATTATGTCGCTAGCCATGCGTTCCTCAAACGCTTTCTTGGCCTCCTGTATCACCTTCTTGCTTGTCTTTTGCCAGAGTTTATGTTGTTTTTTATTCTCCTCACTGGGGCAAGTCTTCCATTTACGGAAAGAAGCTTCCTTGCTCTTTACAGCTTCTCTAACTTTGTTTGTCAGCCATGCAGGCACCCTCCTGGACCTTGTCGAGCCCTTCTTTCTTTGCAGTATACACTTCCGCTAGGCCTCTACTACTGTTTTTTTAAACAGCCTCCATGCAGCCTGGAGGGATTGGACTCTTTTTACCTTCCCTTTCAATTTCTTTCTAACTAGCCTCCTCATCTGAGGGAAGTCTGCCCTTCGGAAGTCAAGGGTTCTTGTGTCAGATTTGCTCTGCACTCTTTCCTGGACATGTATGGCAAAACCAATCGCAGCATGGTCACTGTTCTCCAATGGCTCAGTAACACTTACATCCCTAACTAGGTCCTGAGTACCACACAATATTAAATCCAGAGTCGCCTGTCCTCTGGTCGGCTCCATGACTAGCTGCTCTAAGGCACAATCATTTAGCACGTCAAGGAATCCGGTCTCTCTTTCTTGACCAGAGCAGCAGTTGACCCAGTCAATATGAGGATAATTGAAGTCCCCCATGATTACAATCCTGTCTCTCTTGGTCAATGCCCTGATTTGTTTCCTCATTTCAAGGTCACCTTCAAGTTTTTGATCAGGAGGACGATAGCACACCCCCACTATTACATTGCTCTTACGGCCTGGTAGTTTAACCCACAGTGACTCTATGGTGGAGTCTGGCTCACCTTCAGTTTCTACTCTGCTGGATTCTATCCCTTCTTTGATATAGATGGCCACCCCTCCGCCAACACGCCCTTCCCTGTCCCTCCTATAGAGTTTATAGCCTGGGATTGCAGTATCCCACTGGTTCTCTGCATTCCACCAGGTTTCCGTTATGCCTACTATATCAATGTTTTCCCTAGCCACCAAACATTCCAGTTCCCCCATCTTTGCTCGGAGACTTCGGGCATTCACATAATAACACCCATATGTGGGGTTCTCTAAGGAGGGACTCTTTTTTGATCCCTTTCCCCCTTCTCTCTTTTTACTGGACAAACTGTCACTTACACTCAGGTTTGAAGTTCTATTTCCTACTCCTCCATTACTCTTTGGTACTCCTCCACCCTCCTCTTCCCGTAGGGATGAGGAGTTCCGAACCGGACGCCACTCGGCTCCTGCTGGCTTTCCCCCAGAGATCAGTTTAAAAGCTGCTCTGCCACCTTCTTGATATTAAGCGCCAGCAGCCTGGTTCCATTTTGGTTCAAGTGAAGCCCATCCCTCTTGTACAGGCCTGGCTTGTCCCAGAATGTCCCCCAGTGCCTAATGAATCTAAACCCTTTGTCCCGACACCACCGTCTCATCCACGCATTGAGACCCCTGATCTCCGCCTGCCTAGCTGGCCCTGCACGTGGAACGGGTAGCACTTCAGAGAACGCTACCTTGGGGGTCCTGGCCTTCAGCGTCCTGCCTAGCAACCAAAATTCGGCTTCCAGGACCTCCTGGCTACATTTCCCCACATCGTTGGTGCCAACATGCACCACGACCTCTACCTCCTCCCCAGCACTCCTTACCAGCCTATCTAGACGAGACTTGATGTCCGCAGCCTTTGCACCACGCAGGCAAGTCACCGTGCGGTCCTCACATCCGTCATAGACCCCCCTCTCTATATTGCTAGCTATAGAATCGCCCACGACGAGACCACGACCCCCCTCCCGCCGAGGAGCATCCTTAGTGCGACTGGATGCGGGCTCGTCACTGGAAGAAGGGCCCCCCGCTGGGGGATTGATTCCCTCTGTTCCAGGCTGATGTCCTCCAGCCCTGAGACTCCTTTCCCCAGCAGCTGAGGAGCTGCCTGTCTGAGGGTGGGACAAAGCCTGCAAGTCCCCGGATGTCTCACCATGGACCCTCACTGCCTGCCTCTGCTTCTCCAGGTCAGCAACCAAGGCCTCTAGGGAGCAGACGTGTTCCCTGAGTGCCTGGAGCTCCTTGCACCGCGGACACACCCACGACTTATGCCCCAGAGGCATATAGTCATACATGTGGCACTCTGTGCAAAACACTGGATAGCCCCCGCCCAACTGCTGGCTGTCTGGCTTCATCTCTGTGTTTATTTAAGGATGAGCTGCTCTGCTTCTCAGAGAGAGGGCAGAGTCTGGGGCCCTGGCTTCCTCGCCCTGCTGCTTCACTCGCACAGATGCGTAACGCGCTTTTACCTGGCACTTGGTCGCGGACGAGGCACTTCATCGCAGGACAGCACTCGCTGCTCGTGTCCCACTCGCTGGAAGGCTCTGCTATATACAGAAGTTCTTCCTTCCTTCCTTCCTCTGCTAGATAGCTCCTCCCCCTCTGATAGAAAGCTCCTCCTTTCTGCCTGCCTGAAAAGGGGCTGGCCTCACCTGGACTATGGAGGTTGATTGCTGCCCAGGAATTCAGATAACACAGTTAACCTCCCAATTAACTTCTAAGGTAGCTCAATTTCCCTATGAAAGGGTCACTCCCGGGTAGCCTAGTTTCTACGCTTGGTAGTATCAGTGTAAGTCTTGGTGTCTGCCTGAGCTTTGTGGCACACTGTATTTTAGACCCCAAATAGTTTAAAACACTAAAACTTTAGTTTAATTTAGTGTAAGTAGTTTAAAATTAGTTAAGTGGTTTAATTTAGCTTAGTTCAGTGTTTCATTTAAACACTAAGACTAAACACCAAAGTGTTCCAAACACTAAGCCTGCTATCCCCCCTGTGCTAAGACTTCACCTCTGTCTTATTTCAGTTTCTACTCTTCATTCAGGGAGATGAAGGATCACTATGATTTTTAGCCATGACTGGCTCCTAGAGATGGAAAATGCTCAATTCTGTGGGCTAGTGTTGCTGGCACTGAGCCTCAGCGCCATAGCACTGACACAGCATCACTGGTCAACAGTGTCATCGTAGACCAGCAGTGCAAGTTTTGGGGGCATGTGGAGAGCGGGGGAAGGTGGCACCATGGGGAGAGGAGGAGTGGCCCCAGGAAGGTCTGTGACTGGTGATGGCACTCACTGCCATACCCCCAAGGTGGAGACTGGAGTTGCCCCACTGTGGAGCCCGTGGCTTTCCTTTGGAGAAGGGCACAAACCTTCTCCTGAAGAGACTCCAGTGGATGCTGTAGAGAGTGCTATCATCTTCATGAAAGGGGTGTACATGTTGCTTCTGGATTGCTGCTTACCTTCTTCTGTAACTGGACAAGAGGCACGTTTTCCAGTGGTGTTACTCTTATATTTAGCAGGGGGAGAGTAACTGTCCCTCTTCACCCCTGCGCAGTCTTTCTAGAGGCTGTTGCTGGCGGTTTGCCTTTTTTTAGATTGTGAGCCCTTTTGGGACAGGGAGCCATTTAACTTTATTATTATTACTATTTACCTGTAAACCGCTTTGTGAACTTCGTGTTGAAAAGCAGTATATAAGTACCTGATTGATTGATTTATCTTACTTCTGCTTTTGTGAAGTGTTCAGTTCTCTAGCATATGCTCCAGTCAACTTGTTTATTGACCCCAGTCATCTTGTGTGTGGCCGTGAAAATGTGGTGAAGAATACCAGTTCCATGGTTGGGATCATTAAAAAGGGAATTGAGAATAAAACGGCCAATATTATGCTATTGTACAAATTGATGGTAAAGCCACATCTGGAGTATTGTGTACAGTTCTGGTCGCCACATCTCAAAAAAGGACACAGTGGAACTAGAAAAGTACAGAAGAGTGTCCAAAATGATTACTGGGCTGGGGCACCTCTCTTATGAAGAAAGGTCTTTGGGGCTCTTTAGAAAGAAGGCACCTGAGGAGGGGACATGATTTATATGTTAAAAATCATGCAAAGAATAGATAGAGTGAATAGGGAGACGTTCTTTTCCCTCTCTCACAACACCAGAACCAGGGGAAATCCACTAAAATTGATAGTTGGGAGAGTGAGAACAGATAAAAGAAAATACTTTTTTAGCAGCAGTTAATTGATGCACTGATGCAGCCATGCCAGTGGGGCATGCACTGCATCCTGTAGTGGAGGGCAGTCACAAAGGCCTCAAAGTAAGGTGCCATTTGATTCCTTACCATGGGATGGCATTGCAATTGCATTGGCACAAAAATGTTGGATAGAATTGGGCTCCAAGTCATACTTGCAGAGAGGTTCTGAAGGTCCATATCTAATTTGAAAAAGACATCGGTCAGAACAGCTGGTTCTTGCTAGCACAGTGTGATAGCACCTGTGTGGAAACACAAGGAAAGGAAATACTGGCATGAAAATGCCAAAGCAGACACCTATAAGTTGGTTGCCTGTAACTTGAATAGTATATAATGCTTGTTTCATATAGCAGCAGTTGAATAGTTTAGTGATTTTCAATCTTTTTTATTTTGCTGCAGGTTTACATTCTTATTTATCCTTCTTTTTGTCATGCGATGGGGTGAGATGACCTAAATCAGTGAGATGGTCTACCTCAGTGACTCAAATTGTGGCCCTTGGAAGCTGCTGCAATTATGACCAAAATAAAGGAAAATGCTGAGAGCTGGCTTGACATAATGGCTAAGCATGAATTGCTGAGCATTGTGCCTCTGATTTAGATCTCTCTTTGGCCACAAACTCATTAGGTTGTACATTTTAATTTAATATCAGTATTTTTAATGTTCAAAGTATTTCAGTTGATGTCTTTTTTCCTAGAGCAAATGATTATGAATGCACTGAGTTTTGTTTACAGAATTAAGAATGGAATGAAGAACCAGAATAGGGAACCTTAGTGTTAATTCAAGGTAGAAATTTCAAAGGAATAATTCCCCCTTTTCTATTCTCCAAAGAGGCTAAGAATGCAAGTGGTAAAAGAGGAAGTAAAGAAGATCCTTTGTATATGTAGCTAGTTATGTGCACCAGTGAACATATTTCAGGATATGATGCTGTGTTCCACACAGTGTGCACACATTCTAACAGTTTGTGGTACTTTATTTAACATCTGCTTTAACCTTGGCTAGCTATTCTTTTTGTAAAATAGACATTTTCATTCTTCTCTTCTGTCTCCCAAAAACTTGGAAGGCATGCACATGTACATAGTATCATATATACTTGGTTGGTGTAACTTCAGTATCATGACTTCATAAATGAGAAAGATATGTATTACGAGGTAGATGGAGAAGCTAAGTAGAGACAGTTGGATAATGCAGCTCTTGTTAGTAGGTTAAATTATTCTGTAGAACAGCTATTTTCAACCTTTTTCACCTCACAGCACACTGACAAGGCACTAAAATTGTCAAGGCACACTAGGTTGCTTTTGGGGGGCTCACATCCCCCAATGCCCCTCCCCAAACTCCCATGGCACACCTTTGAACTGTTTGTGGCACATTGGTTGAAAATAGCTGCTGTATAGAGGGAAAAATTGTATGTTGCTTGAAAGTGGGTTGTGTCTTGAAAGTGGCTGAGAAAACATTTCAAAGCACTGGGCAGCTTCACATTTTATAGTAAGAAAGAAAAGGCAGAATACTTGAACTAGATGGAGCTTTGATCTAGCAAGTTAGTCACGTTTCATATTAGAAAACAGACTTCTGACTCTTGACTGTCATATTCTTGAAAGCATAAAGGTAAAGTTTTCCCCATGACTGAATGGTCTAGTCGTGACCAACTGTAGGGGGGCAAATGGGCAAATGTAGCTGGGAGGTCCTGGAGGCCAGATTTAGGCTGCAGGCAGGAAGCTGAAAGCCAGGACCCCCAGTAGAAGTACTAGTAAAGGTAGGAAATTCTTTGCTTCCTTCATGGAAGTATTTGGAAGTCTTGAATAGTACTCTTATCTCTATCAATACTGTTCATTTTTGGATTGAATGAAAAGCAGTAGTATTTTCATAGCTTTCATCTTGTGATGGATGGACAGAAGTTCAAACGGGTAGAATTCTAATTCAGGAAGATGGTAGACCTGTTCCTCCAAGGACACTAGCACAGCTGTCTAGGATTTTGCTCTGAGATCTCTTGCAAAGTTACAACAGTCTTTTGACCATCTTGTGAATTTACTAGTAGTAAAAAGTGCAAAAATACAGAGTAACGAATGACTCCAACATTCATGGAACTAGTCATGCTAGTCGGTTTTAAAAGTTATCCCTGGATGAGCTTAAAGCTTGGCATTTATGATGAGCTTGAGTTGTGAAGAAATCATACCATCAAGGTCTCTCTTCAGCATTGACATCTTTTTAGCTTTTCCTAGTGAATAGTGTAGCTTTATCCCAAGCTACACTATTCACGTGGTGGCGCAGTGGGTTAAACTGCTGCTGCTGGGCGTTCCTACCGGAAGGTTGGGAGTTCAAGACTGCGTGACGGAGAGAACTCCCGTTGTTTGTCCCAGCTCCTGCCAACCTAGCAGTTTGAAAGCACCTAAAATGCAAGTAGATAAATAGGGACCACTTCGGTGGGAAGGTTAACGGTGTTCTGTGTGCTATGGCATATAGTCAAGCTGGCCACATGACCATGGAAGCTTGTCCTTGGACAAAATGCTGGCTCTACAGGCTTTGAAATGGAGATGAGCACCGCCCCCTATAGTCGGTCATGACTAGACCATTCGGTCATGGGGAAACCTTTACCTTTTACCTATCCCAATGCTAGTCATAAAGATGTGACAATCTACACCCTAATAAAAACAGCAGCATCACAGATAGTTGGGTTTTAATATAGTCATTTGTATGTGCTACAGTCATAATGTTTCAGATCCAGGAACCGTGTGTGTATGTGTGGGGGGGGGTCTCTCGCTTGCTTTCTCTGCATTCCCCACCTCCATTAGTACTCACTTCTGGCAATATATTGGTTTTATCCTTAACCATTGGTTACAGTTAGCTGAGCTTTAGTATTAACCAGGATTTGTTTTCAAATCATCAAAAATTCTTGTAAGCTATTAACAATGGCAAAAGCTAGAATTTGGTTTTGAAGGAAGACTTTGTTGTTCCACATCCCATTGTCTTGATCATTAAGGGCTCAAGGTGTTGTGATTGGAAAGATGCTTAAAGATACCTGATGTATTGATCAAAAGCCTGACAGTTTTCATAATTAACTTCTCATGAATCATTGAGTATTCAGTTTTCCGTCTATACCAAAAATTGGCTCCCTCTTTCTCAATTCAGTTTTCAAATTTCTTTTTTGTACCTGAATCCATGGGTTAGATGGAATGTCATTTCCAGCAGTTTGAGAAACAGAATAAGATGTTAACACAATTTGAGTCTTTATGTTGGGGTGCTTGTTCATGCTACAACAAACAGTTTGAGATAATGGGGGGAAAAATACTACAAAGTAAGATTTTATAATTTGATTATAATGTTCTTTAGTATTTGTTTTGTGTTTTAAATAAGTATTTGAAATCTGTACTCTGTAAAATTTTATGGGCATTAAATTTTACATTAATGCGAGATAGACGTATTACTACAGAAGTAGATGGGTTGTCAACTAACCATTAAGTAGTTATAACAAATGCTTTACTTATCAGACCATTTGTGATATGCATGAATACTCTTGTCCTCTAATCATCAGGCAGTCTGATAGGCATTTATTAACATGAATCCTTTTTTGTCTTTCAGTGAATGGTAGTGTCTAGAAAGGGTATGTCCCTTCAGGAGAGAGGTGCCAATGTCCAACCGGCCTAATAACAGTCCAGGGGGGTCACTGCGACGTTCACAAAGGAACACTGTCGGGGCCCAACCACAAGACGACGCAGTAGGAGGAAGGTATGGCTAATATCTATAAGCAACTTGTCTGTCAACACTTAGTTTATGCAATTAAGAAAAAAACCAAAATGAGGAAACTTGCTCTTATGTCTACGTCAGCTATCGCTTGTTAATTGGTATCTTTTGAAATGTATGATTCAACTGAATAGCTTAAAATTATCAAGAGAAATATAAAATGCATGACCTTCTTCTAAGCATTCAACTAGAATATTCAGTTATTGATCTTAATGTCAATCGGCATTCATAGGGTGAATTGCACACTACAGTAACAGTAAACAACTGCAATAAATTACTTCCCCCTCCCATAAATTACTATAACCACCTGTGTAGTTCTATCATATCCAAATTGCATGTCAAGTTCTAATAAGGCAGGAAACTTCAGACACTGGCATTTTGTACCTAAATTTTAAGCTTGTGAATTTTCCATAGGTAAAAAATGCTAATGTGCCTGAAATTTGCTGTGTTTTTTAATTAGAAATTTGGGTAAGCATAAGAAGAGCACTGCTTGATCAGGCCAAAGGTCTTCCTGTTTCTTACAGTGGCCCTCTAGATGCCCCAGGGAGCATACACAACAAAGATACTTACTGAGGATGCCCATCTGTAAGATGAGAAATTCTTGCAAATAAATGAGCTGTAGATTGCCTCTTCCCCTTATCTCCAGATCAGTCAAGGGTCAGGGCAGGGGTTTCAGCTGCCTGTTGATTGTATGCAAAGCTGCTGCAACTGCAGAAGTCTTTAGTGCTTGCATAGCTCATTGTTTACATTTGTTGGCTCTGCTGCTCATTAACTCCCAAAATGGCTGAGTTAATTTGTGATCTTAAACTGCTGCAAACAGTATAAATGTAAAGATTTGTATGGGCCTTTTGAGGGAGTTTACATTGTTTCTTCATGCTTTGAAAGTTTTAAAAGTGCTAAAGATTTAAAGTGCTTCCTGAAGTTGCTATGCTTTTTTTGCAAGGTAAAAACTTAGGTTTTTTCCCCTAGAGTTGGAATGTTTTTTTTCTTTTCCCACAGCAATTCAGTGCTGTGTTATTTCAGTGCTGGGGTGTGTGTGTGTGGGGGGGGGGCGGGCTCCAAGGCAAATTCCAGCTTCTCCTCACAAGCACCATTTTCCTTCACACTGGTTGCTGCAGTGATTTGCTCAACCTTCTCAGAGCAGGAGAAACAAAGGGAATGTAAAATCAGGCAAAATTATAGTAAGACACCCCTCCTGAGTGCTACCTCTGACTTATCTAAGGGTCATAGAACATTCCATGATCTTTTTGCTCAAAACCTGCCCTTGGCTTATCTGTGAGATCAACTTACACTTGTGTATCCACGGTACATCCTGTTGTCCCTCCCCTTGCACCTAGCATTCTGAGGTAGCTTACTTCTAAAACCAGGGAGGTGCACATACCCATCACAGCTGTTAACTTGTAATTACTTTTCTTCTAGAAATAGGTCCAATTCCCTTTTAATGCATCTAGGCAAGATGCCATCACCACAAGGAGTTTCACAGACTAACTGGTACTATAGAATAGGTAGTTTTTTTTGGCCTTTGGTTTACTAGGATAACAAAAACAAACCAACACATTCCTCAAGCTTGGGTTTTTGTTTGTGCAGTTGGTGACATAATATAGTGATACATTTTCTCATATAAGCATAGCACAAATCTCTTGTATGTCTATTTTAAGGTTTCTTATGTTGGGCTGTGTTTGGCTAAATCATTGTTATTTAAATTTTTATAATAAAATACTGTAAAGCTTCATACATCTTTTTCTTCCATTGACATAATCACTCAGTTTTTAAAATGAGTTAAAACCTCAAATTTAATGGGAGACATATTTTCAGCTGTGTTTGAAATGACTCAAAGGCTATTTAATGGAAATCTACTTTTGAGCTTTTTCTGTAGTGAGACTCTTTAGACACAAATTAAAATAACCAATGAATTAATGGTTATAAAATGACAGTGCTTTATTACATAACTTCCATTTTAAGGTAAACCCAGTTACTGAAACAAATTCCTGACTTTCAGGTGCTGTGTGATGATACGAGTGCAGTGGGATGTGTGTGTGATGCATTCAGAGGGGATGATACCACTACTCCCTAAAATAGTAAAATCTTGGTGTCTTCGACTAATGTTATATATCATTTGATGTGGAATTTACAGCAGAATGCAATGAAATAAACCACATTGAAATAGTTGTACAGGTGTGCCTCCGGTATCCATAGATTCAATATCCACAGTTTCAGTCATCCATGGATACAGGAATGACTATTAAAAAGATAGGGGGACATTAAACAAGTCTCTTTTCACATTTTTGCAGCAAAACCCTATCTTTAAAAAGATATCCCAGTATCCATGATTTTAGGTATCCATGGGGGTGGGATGGGGTTCTGGAACAGAACCCCAGTGGATGCTGGGGCATGCCTGTATTTATTGAAAGCTATAGCCAAAAAAATCAGAAAAATAAAATACAGCTGCCTCCTGTAGTAAAGAGTGGATTTTCTTAACTCAGAACTGACCAATGAAACTGATTGTTCTGAGAGCCAATGAGGTGGTGGTATGACATAGCAGGGAAACAGTAAGGTGTTACTATGATTCATTTCCATGTATCCGAGTTAATACTAGAACTCTTTTTTAAGTTGTGTGTCATCTGATTTTTAAAAATTGATTACTGATTTTTTGGGTACCCTTTATTGTTGTGTATATAACAATATGTTATTGTGTGTATAACAGTATGTGATGCCACTGCATTTAGGCTGTGCGTATAATATTGTAATTTATTCTGTATGCTCTGGTACAAGAGGAGGCCCATCATGGGGGTGACGTGCTGACCTCCTGCACTGAGGGGTGCAAACCCTATTTTGCATGTCCATGGATATGTAGCATTTCATTGAAAGTGGGGAGCTGGACAAGCTTCATTACTACATGCATCAGTGTTATATGGGGCTCTTTAAACTCTGTTTTAGTATTGGTCATTTTAGTCCAAATTAGTATCTTGTGCATTCAACTCATTTCTTAACAAATGCATGCAAGTAATTTCCTAACTGGTGGATTTTTTGCACCAATTTCTGGGGTAGTTTTACCTTTAACGAAGCAGACGTGTTTTGTAGTGTAGTCACACAGTGAACTGTATAATTGTACATGCTGTACATGTATAAGGGAGTGGATGCTGAAAAGGTGTCTGTTGTGTAAGTCTGAAGTGACTTGTGTTGTGAAAAGTCACCTCTCAGTTGTGCTGAATATAATACAGTTAACTTTATTAACTGTAAAGTGTTGGTGTTGCACACTTGCAACAAAAAATTGCAAGCTTTTTAAATAATAATAATAATAATAATAATAATAATAATACATGTATTTATATACCGCCTTTCTTAAGATCACTAGATTTCTCTAATGACTGTAACTCAAGGCGGTTTACATAGGCAGACTTTTATTCACAAACCCAAAGGTTTTTATAATTTACAGAAATGTTCTATCTTTCAAGAACAACACTCATACAGATCTTTCTTTCTGGATTTAGCCTTCTTTCTTAGCCACCTGTCTGTCTTCTGCTGGCTGATAAGAGGCTTCCCTGCTCCCACCAGAGACGCAGCTGACTTCAGCACACTCCTCCTCTCACGAGGCAGCTGGAACTCAGCTTTTAATCAGCCGCAGTTTGCAAGGTCTGCCGCTCACAGAGACTTCTGGTAGTCTCGAGCTCACGACCTTCAGATCTTCAGCTGTTATCTTTGGGCAAACGGAGGCATTAATCCTCTTGGCTAAATCTTCTGCCCCAGGATCTTGGGAATGCATACCCAAAAATGGAAATGGAAATCGGATGCTTTAAAACTAAATTACGAATTACCTGGAACATCACAGTTTATGGTTTTTCTTTTTTTTGCATAGGCTTTAAAATACTGGTTAAGCACAGCAGCTTGTCAGATTGAGTTTCTCAATGAACCAGGTTAGACTTTTGTGCTGTTTGTGTACTCTGGAAATTTCTACAGAGGCCATGTCTGGCTCTTCCTTCAACTATAAAAGCTTAAGTGTTTCTTAAGCTTAAGGGAAGTAGACTCACAAAAGGAGGCAGGATGACCTGGGGAGAAGTATCTAGTGGTTAGGGTACTCATATCCCTTCTGCTCTTTAACAGGCTAGCAAATGAATGGTAGACTTGGTAGACTGTATCCTCTTCCACCATCCCAGGCTATAGAGACCAGGTAGAGGAGGGCTGCCAGGGTGGTGGTGGTGGTGTGAGTGGGTGTCTCCAATGTGAACATGGAACCCCAGAGTTCCTATTAAAAATCAGTCCCCCAGTGCCTACAAGGTGAAGAGATAAGACATAGGAATTACCTGTGAACAGGGACCAGGCAGACCAATGGTCAAAATGAAACTAGTTATTAAGTTTCAATAAAAGCAATTAAACAAAATTGAGTGTCCCCCTTCACCCCAGTACAGTGTCTTTTCTAGTGGCTGTTGCTGGTGCGTTCTACATTTTTTTTTTTAGGTTGTGAACCCTTTTGGGACAGGGAGCCATTTAACTTTATTTTTTGCCTGTAAACAGCTTTGTGAACTTTGTGTTGAAAAGCGGCCTATAAATATTGTTTGATAAAAGTATAGCAAGATAACACAAAAATGCCTGTGTTTGTGGGAAGGCATAAGGAAAAGGTTTTCACCAAAAGAATATATTTATTAATGCCTAGCAGCGGGAGCTGAGATGTTGCTGGATCTTACTTTGTCTTGGGTTTAAGGCATTTAAGTGCTGTGTTTCTCAAAGTGTGCTCCTAGGAACATTTAAGAACTGTAAAAATGGCATATATTTTAAAATGTGTGCAGATGTTTCAGCATAGGTTGGGGTTCCTTGGTACAGATAAGAACAAAGGTGTCAGGCTTGTTTCGTACAGTGGACCCAATAGCATTCATGGCACCCACTGATTGCCGGAAGTGATGTCATTAAACAGATAATGGCCAGAAATAAATACTTCGTTCTCAAATAGAAACTTATTTGTTGCAAATGACAGAAAATATATGAAAATCTTGATGTTAGTTTCCATGTATGGGACAGGCCAGGTTTGATGCTGGGAGGGCTTAATTATCATGTAGGTTGGATAAAGAGCTCTTGCGGGCCAAAACTGGCCTGAGGTTGATACTTACTATAGTGTTCCTAGAACAACATTTAAAGCATACACATGTGTATACATCGATCTCACAGATAAGTCATGGGTATGTTTTAAGCAATAAATAAATATTGCTATGACCTGTGGATAACTTGAGGGTAAAACTTGACGGTATATGCAATTGTTTGAATTAGATAATTTTGTCTGATTTTTACCCAATGCTAGATCCTGATAAATGATGTGCCAATAATTATTACCCAAGAACTGTATAGTCTACCTATTTATTGAAAAGAAGTAAAAAACAATGTCCAGAATGGCCGCATTGCCGGTGAGCAGTGAACTAGCTGGTGACCGGTGCTCCCTTTTGAGGTATGTGTGGCTGGTGTTGCCATGGTGCTGCCCCAGCACCAGCAGTAACTGTTGGCATTGGAGGTGCTTTATGGTACCTTGCGCGACAGTGTCGTGGGGTGGGGTACAAGTTTACCACCCATATTATGCCTGATAGGATCGGACCTCAATGCATTTTTCATATTTACTGATGTATAAGTTGACTTCAGGTTTTGTGGGCAATTTTAAGGCATTTTTTTTCTTATGCATGAGTGTATACGGTTCATTGGGACTCCGCAAGTTGGATGCCCTTAAGCAGGTTGCTACCTATTATTAATATAACAATAACAGTATTAAATAGTTTTTCAATGAGAAAGTTCACAAAGCAATTTGCAGAGAAAATAACTAAATGGCTCCCTGTCCCAAATGAGCTTGTTCTCTAGAAAAATGGCAGAACACACCAGCAAACAGACATTAGAAAAGACACTGCACTGGGGTGAAGAGGGACAATTGCTCTCGCCCTGCTAAATATAAGAGGAGCACTACTTGAAAAGTGCCCAGTTAGCAATTTTTAAAACAAAAATATGGCTAGAAGTTGTATTTGGGGTTACTTGAAGCAGTTCTAGATGGAGGCGAGGTCTGAAGGAACACACTATACCAGTGCGGCAAACCTTTTGGGCTTGGTGTGTCAAAACTTTGGAAAATGCTTAACTTGACTCTGCTGGTATGTCAATTCCCCTCACAAACAAAAGAGAAACAGTTTTTATGTTCATTTATTTAAACAAAAATTACAGTCCTATCATATGTGGTATTCTATAAAGGAACATTAAATAATTGCAAAAATGAAAAATGAGTACCGCAAACTCAGTTTTTGTCAGGTGAAGGTGAACATTGGTGTGTCATCCCAAACATAGTGGTGTATCACCTTTGACACGCATGTCATAGGTTTACCATCACTGCACTATACCAATATTCTACATTCTAGGCATGGTTCAAAGTGCTAGTTTTGAGAAAGCAGACTTGTTTTATTTTGCAATCCTCTTGTCTGTTGCAAACATGAACCAAATCTGAACATGAGAGCATGCTGAGACACCCATAAAGTAGAACTTGATGTATTTGAAGAATTGCCATAAGTGAGTATAGGCATCTTGCAGACGTGTAACAAGGAGATGTTTAGCTTAGCTTTCTTGGTCAATGTTAGTGCATCAGGTTTAATCTGTATGCAGTGGTCTTGATATGCTGTATTGTAGGTTAATTTGGATTGTGTGTTTAAATATAACCTGGCATAAGACTATGAAAAGATTGATTGGTTTATTCCCAAATGTAACTGCCTGTCTGGAGGAGAGGGTGGTGTTTTTTTTATTACTGGTACACAGGAGTTTGAATCTCTGCACTTCAGCATATTTCAGTCTAGAGTAAATTGCTAATGGCTGATTTTGGCAGAACTGAATTGCAAAGGATATGTGTCTTTTTTTGGAGGCAGTATTTCAGTTTGACTTCCAGCTTTTGCTTTCCATCTTTCTGGAAAGTATTTGTAGTACAAAGTGCCAGAACTGAATAGAAAATGTATTTTGGGATGAATTCTTATAGTATTTGTACATGAAGGTAAAAGGAGACTCACTTAGCGATCAGAAGTTCATCTGTGTTAGCATACTTGTATTGGGAGCTGATATGTTCTTGGTTTCCCAGCTTGGCCTTTGGAGGATAGCTATTCTTCTATGGATAAGGAAGCAACCTCCCCTCCAATTAACTTATGTGATAATAAGTAACTCAGTGCATCACTGTAGACATAGAGCAACATAAATACTACAGATATAGAAACTAAAAACAAACTTGGAAGCATAAACATGCCCTATTAGGATAATGTATCCTTATCTTCCTCTGCTCTTTCCCTGATGTTGGCTACTACCAAAGAGCCTGCAGTATCAAATTATATTTTAGTCTTTAAGATCAGAAATGGATATTCTGTGGAGTTGAAAACTTTAAAACGTTAGCCAGATTAGTATCTCTCTGTTTTGTGGTTCCAAGGACAACTGTTAGAGTAGATCAGGAACATTCCTGAGCTTTGGTCCCCCAAGATCTGTTGTCATTAGTTTTTTGGGAGGCCTCATGTTGCCAAAATGTTATTGCTATTAATCATAAATCTTTTCTATTTAGTCTCTTGAGGAGTGTTCTCAAGGGGGAGCGTTGAAACAGAGTTGAATCCTAAGTAATCAGAGCCAGATAGAACAAACTTGACTCTCTTGAGCTGATGGAGAGCAATAACACTTCTACTTTTAGAGGTGCTCCTGACACACTAGGAGAGTTAATTCTCTAAGTAATATTGATTCAGTAATTTTGACTTGTGTGGAAGGAAACACAAAAGTTTAGCTGTTTCAAGAAAGGCAGTTGTTCTCCATCAGTACCACTGAGAATAGGAGAAGGAGCTTACTGTCCACTTTTCCATATTTGCCCTGTACAGGCCCATGTTGGCAGCTATTTCAGTTCCAGAAACTCAAGGGTAGATGCTGTACTTTTGATTACAGAGGATGGGAAATATCAGGTCCCCACTACATTGTTTGGTATTTACATTGTCTTAATAATTAGCTCTGGATTTCAGAATTCTATAATCTGATTTCTCTTTTAAAGTACTGCTGTTAGTGGGTGCACACTAGTAACAAGAATTATTAGATATGTGTTACTGAGAGAATTGTTTCTGCATTGGAACATGTCACTGATTTTTAACCCACGTTCCTGCTTACCCACCAGAACTTGCTAGCATGATCCACTTTTAGTTGCCTTCGATATAAAGCTTCCCCCAGAAGGTGGGGGCATCTGTATCTACCTTGAGCTTCATAACTACACTACAATTAATGGAGAAATAAGTTATTGGTTGGCTTTTGCTGTTGGGGGCAACAATATTAAAGCTTGAGGGTCATAGAATAAATCCACTTCTAATCTGTAGTTTAGCAGTATTTCTAGGCTGCTATTACCTGCTTTTATTTTCTTACCAGGCTGTCTAGTTTGAAATCTCTAGCTCTTTAAAAACTAATGATTCTAAATTCAGATGCCATAGCATCTTTTCATATTGCTTTTATTGATGTACTGTATTTTTATTCTGTTGTGAGGCTATTCTGTCCCCAAAAGGCTATGGATCCTATTTAAACCTGGTCATTCTGCCTTCTCTTGCGTGTTAAAATAATGTGTTCTCTTATGTGTTGAGATTTTTAAAATTCAAGTCCTGTTGAGAATTGCAAAACTATCAAGGGACTGAATTCCCTTATCAAAGCATACAAACTAATTGATCTTGAGAATTCTCATAAAAGTGACACCTGGTGGCTAGTCATACTTAGTGATTTATCTCTCAACATTATACAAGTGGAGCCTTTTTATCTGCAAGGGTTCTGTTTCAGGAACCCTCATGGTTGCCAAAAAACCCTGCATTAAATGAAATCCATTTAAAAATAAAGACATTCCTTTAATTAGCAGTCAGTTTTGTTTTTTTTAAAGCTTCTCTTACCATGGCATGGGCTGCAGGCCTTCTCTGGGGGCTTAGAACAGATTAGTATCAATTCTGAGATAAGATCTCTTCAATTCACCCTGGAGCAGAGCAAAAAAAAATGCAAAACGGAAGTCAGCGTTGGCTCAAGAGACACTTGTGCCTGAAGTAAAATAAAACCAAATGGTTCACTCAGTGGTGGTGTTGAATATAATTACAAATGAAATAATTGACAATTGCAGCCCTTCAGTAGTATCCCATAATGTGCCATCCCTTCCATGAAACATATGTGCTAGCCATGAGGCAATCATCTGGTTTAATATTAGGGTTGGCCTCAAAGGAGTGAGTGTACTTGCCTACACAGGAACAAACACCAAGCTTATTTGTTTGCATTAAATGTATTTCAAAACTGCACGTGTATGTCTAGTCACGTTTTGGTCTTTGCAACGCTAAATTATTTGATGGAGGACACAACTGTGGGATATTTGCTGATGGTTGCCAAATCCAAATTCAAGTATAGACTTCAGCAAGAAGAGAGTTCTTTTAAAAAGTCATTTGATTAAAAGTGGGTATGCTGGGAAATTGTGGCAAAGGAACTGTTAGGAAGTACATAAAGATTTTGAGGTCTGCTTGGACATCTGTTAAAGAAGTAGATCTGATTTATATTCTTACTCAGATTGGCTCCTTCTGGTGCAAGTATTTCAAATTGAGCCATTGGATATTTTTTTCATTTACCTCTTGACTTTTAAAAGTTATTGCTGTGAAACGGCACTAATCACTTGTTGACATGTTGCACCTTGTCAGTAATATTGACTTGAGTTCTCTTGCTTCTGGTCATGGGTCATGGTAACTAGTAGTGAAAAGAAGTCTGGCGGACAATTGGCTTGTGGTGGAACATAATTGGGCTACCTCTGAGAAGATCAGTGGTGTTGTGTGCCCTCATTAAGAAACTGGATTTTGTTGATGGAACTGGTATTGCTGCAGATGTTACGCCCTTTCCTCTCTGACATGTACACAACATCCTTGCTTCCCCTGTAATGTAGGTTGAATCAAGAGACTTGCTCATACTTAACAAATGGTAAGGAGTGGCTGTGCCTGAGCAAGGGCTTAAAGAGGTGTCTCATGTTGAAAGAGAACCACAATTCATTCTACAGTCTAACCTCAGCTTCCGTAGGGGGTTGGTTATCGGAATGCCCATGGATGCAGAAAATGAAATAATCAAATTGGCAGCTGGGGGCCAGCCTTTGGAAGGCCTTAAAAACACATTTTTGATTTTTCTGAAAATCTGAAGTGTGTTTCGAGGACCTTCAGAAGCTTTTAAACCCAGGAGGCTATAAGTGGCCTCCCCATTCCTCTGACCACCTTCTGGGTGCAGCAGAAAGACTTTTCCAGTCTCATCTAGTAGGTGTCTTGGTCAGGACTAGACCCCCAGTGGGTCCAATCCATGTTCCTGAATCAGTGGATAAGGAGATACATTCTGTAAATACCCATGAAAACCAATCTTAGCTAGTATTGTAAGGACTATGTGACAGTTTTGGCTATTTAAAAGCATGGATTTTAAAGTAGCTTGGAAATACTGCTTAACGGTTGAATTAATGTGTGTTCACCACAGTGTTATTGGAAAAACCCTTAGAAATTGACTGAATGTAGTTCTTGGTAGTGAAATGCTCAAATCTAAGATTTCGCAGTTCCAGAAGTGAGCTGTATTACTTACAGGGAAGTGTTGAAGGGAAGAGGTGAGTGTGTGTGTGTGCGTGTGTGTGTGTGTGTGCGTGCGTGCGTGCGTGCACATCCCCCAGTATATTTTAGTGGCAAGACAGTAGCCCAGTATCAGTGATAGTGGGGACTTAATTGCATGGTGGTTGATCAGCATTATGTGTAAAAGATAAAAACGGAAGCCTAGGAAATATTTAAGCCTAGGTCTAGTTGTCTCCCTAAAATACTGTGCTGTAGGCTTAATGGAAAATGTTATTCGGTGTATAAATGCTCGATGTATGCGTTTCTGTTTAAATGCTGATTTTCCTGATAGCTCTCTCTGTTTACCTTTCTGCTGACAGATCACATTTAGGGCAGGCAAAACATAAGGCACATAGCCCTTCAGAAAGTAAAAAATCTATATCAAAGGCACCCAAAGTGCAGTCCAATACTACTTCTGAACAGTCCAAGGGACACTTTTCTAAAAGGTAATAGTTTTATATTTTTGAATTTACAACTGTCATTTGAATAGTATACGTGGCTATTGTCTTGTTTCACTGCTAGAGATAATTGGGTTGTTGCTTAGCCCAGTTTGACTAATGCCTTTATAAAAAATCCATGCATCTTATTAATGCCATGAACGTGTACAATAGTGTAGATACATGCTGTGACGCTATGTGCCAGTGACCCAAAAGTGTCACATCACTTCCGGGTCACTCTGAACCTGACCAGAACCTTGTTCTAGTCGTGACCAGAGCATTTCTGCGGCCCGACCTTTGCAAGCCTCAGAAACATCCCTGGAAGTGTTTAAGTACCACTTTGAAGTGGTGATTAAACACATGGGGGGGGGGCTTGCTGAAGCCTTTGGAGGCTGTGTGTGGCCTCTGTGGGTCTCAGAAACATTCTGGATGTGGAGAACATTTCAGGGTGTGTCTGGAACTGAAGACCGGGAGCTCATGTAAGACTCGGTCTTCCCTGTCCATGTGTCCCTGCAATGATGAAAGTGTTTGGCATATTTATCTTGTCTTCTCAACTGTGAAAGATTGGCTTTGAACTGAAGTATCTCTGGGGACTGATGTAAAGAGGCTAAACTAATGCATTGTATTCATAGTAAAGTAGCTGCACTAGGTCCAAGCTACACTACGCTCTCCATGCCCAACTTGCATAAAAGCAATGCTGGAGAGCCAAGGCAGTTGGGAAGATACATTTGCTGCCCTGGGGCGCTGTTCTGTAATAAGAGCCCTGCTGGATCAGGCCAAAAGGCCCATCTAGTCCAGCTTTCTGTATCTCACAGTGGCCCACCAGATGCCTTGGAAGCACACACAACAAGTTCCTGCATCCTATTGTAACTCCCTTGCACCTGGCACTCCAAGGTTGCCTACTTCTAAAACTAAGAGGTTGCACATACCCATCAAGGCTTGTAACCTGTGATGGACTAGAAATCTGTCCAGTCCCTTTTTAAAGGCCCTCAGGCCAGGCACAATCACCACCTCCTGTGGTAAGGAGTTGTACAGATTTATTTGTTGGGTATAAAAAGTATTTTCTCTTGTTTGTTCCCAATATTCAATTTTAATGGTTGTCCCCTTGTTCTGGTGCTGTGAGAGAAGGAAAAGAAACATACCCCTATCAACTCTATTCATTCCTTGCATAATTCTGTATGTCTTAATATGTCCCCCCTCCGGCATCTTCTTTCTAGACTGAAGAGCCCCAAACACTGTAGCCTTTCGTCATAAGGGAGGTGCCCTAGGTTTCTGTGCAAATTAGTGCCAGTGCATATACCCGGCCACTAATGGCTACGCTTGGCACTTCTCAAACTGACAAAGCATGCTCAGCCTTGCACCTCCACTCTAGGTAGCTAACTTCTGAAAGCTTTCCTAGCGTGTCACCAGCACTAGGACTGACTTCATTCTCTTTCACTGGGAAAAGACTGTGTCCTTAATATTCACAATCAGGCAGTTCATTTTTTCCTACAAGAAGAAAAGGAGTCTGGTGGAGTGGAACTACTATTGCTTTTTGGTTCTAAATCTTTATATCTAATGAGTTACAACAAGTTTAGGGCTGCCCAAGAGAAGTCCTACAAACTGTACTGTGTCTGTGAATGGTTTCTTACCTTCCAACAAAGGGTAAAAAAACAACAAAACTTCTAAAACAATAGTCATTCTTCATTATTTAATACAGTAAATAGCATACTGTTAGTGAGACATCCATACCCTTTGCAATACAAGCTTCAGGAAATACTATTATATGGCTTAACTAACAAAATGGATCATCTAAGTTGGTTACTACTACCTGAATTTCACCTTTTCTGAACATTCTTTTCTTGCAATATGCAAATAACTGATTATATCTACATTTCATTAAATATTGTAAATTGAACTGTCTGGTATCTTTGCAGAATTACTACTCCACAAGCAATATTAACAGGTGCTTTTTTTTTTTTTACCTTCTCAGAGGCTGTAGTACGTCTGCTCTTATAATTCCACAACAAGAGGCTCTGGACACAGACAATAGTTTGGAAAGGCAAAAACCAGGGCAGGTGCCTAAGAAAGAGAGTCCTCGAGGAGTGAAACGCAGTGCTAGCCCAGATTACAATCGGACAAATTCTCCTAGCCCTGCCAAAAAAACCAAAGCACTTCAGCACGCTGATTCTTCCTCAGACTTTGAAGCAAGCAAGCCACAGGCTAAGTCTAAGAAAAGACACTTGCCTCAAGAGCAGGAATCAAAGTCTTCACAATTGCCATCTACAAGCAAGGCTCATACCAGAAAGGGTGGAGCTACCGGTAGCTCCCGAAGCCAGAAACGGAAAAGGACAGAGACTTCTCCTATTGTAAAGAGTCATCCAGTAGCTGAATTGACTGGCACTGAAGAGAGACCTGCAAAACCCACCAAGCTGGCTTCAAAATCAGCGAGCTCAGCCAAAGCTGGGTGTAGCACCATCACTGATTCCTCCTCTTCAGCCTCTACATCCTCTTCTTCTTCTGTTGTTGCTTCTGCCTCTTCTGCTGTTCCTCAGGGTGCCAGAGTGAAACAGGGAAAAGACCAGAGCAAGGCCAGGCGTTCTAGATCTGCATCCAGTCCCAGCCCGCGGAGGAGTAGTCGGGATAAAGAACAGAATAAAATAGGTGGCTCTTCGAAGTTTGATTGGGCTGCTCGTTTCAGCCCCAAGGTTAGCCTGCCTAAAACAAAACTGTCTCTACCAGGCTCTTCTAAGCCAGAGGCATCAAAACCTGGGCCTTCAGGATTACAGGCTAAATTAGCAAGTGAGTTGGTGAAAATATTGATGTTTCTGAGGGATTGAAAAATACTTTTTAAATAACACATTTCTTGTGACATTTTGTTTAGATGTGGTAATCATAAAAGCTGTGTTCCAGAATCCTGACCAGTTTCTTTATTCATAAGAGATTGACTCTGTTGACTCTGGACAAGAAGTGTGACTTCTAATGATGACAAAACAGATTTCAGGATAGCATGTTAGGGTAATAGTTTAAACCAGGTTGGCATGGGACAGTTCTAAAACAGAATCTTGTGGTAAATACTCCTAAAAATTCTCCAGTCTTGATCTACCTGACTGAAAACGTGTAGGGCTGTCACTTTTTGGAATGCTTTTGCTGAAACCATTGTACCAGCCATGTGTGACTCCCTTTAAAAGAAAATCTAGCCCATTTTATTTCAAAATGGGTATGAAAACACTGAAGTGAGCAATCAAGCTCATTATTCAAATCCTTTCAGTCTAAATCTGAATTCTCAAATGGATGCCACTCAGAGGCTAGGTGCTTACTATGGAAAAGAGGCAGTGTAACAACTTGTGCATGTCGTTTAGAATTTAGAGGCCAAAACACTTTTGACTCATATCTGGTAAATGATTGGGAAGGAAGTGTGGAAGTAGGGCTGCAACTGGTGTATAGGCACCAGTTAATCCTAGAAGTTAGCCTCTCCATTCTTCCAAACAAACAAAGATGTAGACAGAACGCTGAAGGTATTCAGTTAGATGGAGAACATGCTTTACATACAGAATGGAAATCTGATAGAGAGAGGAAAGATGTCGGGGAAGACATCTTTGTGAACTGGTGCTACAATAGGCCATACAGTGAACCCTCAATGTATTATTAAGATAATTAATTTATATCATATAATTTAATGGGATAGAATGAGTGTCCATTAATGCCAAAAGTCTGTTAAATCTGAATATTAATGATAGTGCACATGCTCATATGCAAAAAGCTTTTAATGAATGAGACATCTGTTATTTTCAGTTTAAATTGAAGTCCATTAAATTGAGGATTTACTTCTCTACATATATACATAGTGTTGTGGGAAGTGAATGACCTGATCAGGTCTGAGTCTGACAAAATGAATTTGTGGTTCATGAACTGATAGGGAAGCATTGCTGTCTGGTCCTTCCCTATGAATTTTAAGGATATTTGAGGATCTGAAAGCATCCAGGGTTATAATCCTGAGTCACCAGAGAAGGTGTCATAATATTTACTCCATCTAGTAAATGGTTTATTTAGCTTGGTGATTCCCAAACTTTTTAGAGGCTCTAAAAGTTGTTGCCTATTTTATAAATGCCAAGGGGTGTGGCTATAATGGTGATTGGGCAGCAGTGCTCATCCTCAAGTAGCAGCTTATTTAATGCTTGATGCACATAGCCTAATTTGTCCTGTCAGTCCCATGATCCCCCCCCCAAATGAGCCACAGTTTGGGAACCACTAACTTGTTAGAGTTAGGTGTTTTTGCAAATGGTAGCTTGGATGCTCTCAAGTGCACACAGTTACCTGATTGTAGATTAAGACCAAACAAAAATGCCATAAAACAGAATATGTTGGTCTGAAGTCTGAGTCAAAGTTATAGCATCTTTAAGATCAGAGTAATGCCTGACAGTTTATCAGTTTGTAAAAGTTGGTGACCTACCAGCTAAATTGGTTAGAGAGTTCAATTGCTAGGTAGAGATCTTTGGAAGAAGTGGCTCTAATGGGTATGCATATTGCAGACCCAAGTATTTGACAACCTCTCCCCATACTCTATGCCAAATATCAATATGTACCACTTAAGAATTGTGAGCAGAATTAATTGCATTGTATAACTGCTTAAATGAAGAGATGCCATAGTATACCTGTGTGTAAGTCTCAGTTTTGGAACCCATCTTCTCCTTAGTTAAAACTGTGACTTCTGATTGTAATTGGTCATTAGGAAAGATTTTGCATAAGCATATCATTGTGTCAAATCATCACTCCATTTCCGGTTGACCTCCTTAGATTTTTATGAAATTTGGGCACATTCATTATGGTGTAATGCAAAAATAGCCATTTTTAGCAGCTTATGTTGATTATGTAAAATTTTATAGCTATGTAAATTTTCAAAATTTTTATCAAAAAATGGCATGCTAGTGATATTTCAACTAGCTGTACATCGGACATTGGTTGAGATATAGAGTTGGTAGTCGTCTTGTTTTAAAGGTCTTTTCATGAGCTTTCATATGATATACATCACAATGGGTTTATTTTTTAATTTTTTAAAATTTGAAAATCCATTTGCTCAAAAATGGATATTTTTAAAAATGCAAAATATCTCAAAATTAATTCATATTTGTCTAGCTATACCCAACAAATGTTTTTGCGATGATAGGATCATAAGATATAAGAGAACACATACGTAAGATATAAGAGAACACATACGTATGATCAAGAGAAAATAGAATTTTCATGTTGAACTTAATTTGTTTACTCTATAACACAATTCTTGTAATGCGTTTATGAATGTTTCCATGTGCATTACTGTTCTCACAGCGCAATCCTATAACCCGTGCAGCGTTGACACAAGAGGGTTGTGTTGAGGCTGTGCACTTAGCGCCAACGCGGGAGCGCCAGTCGGCACCCCCACGTTGGTGTTAAGGCAACGGGACTGTGCTTCTCTTGCGTTGGCTGAAGCCGGCTGGCGCAAGGGAGGCACCATTTTGGAACAGGGCCGGGGGGGGCATTTCTGGGCAGGTGATGGATGGGCCAGCAGCGTGCTGGCCTGGGACCGAGGTGGGTCCAGCATTCGGCCATAAGGCTGAATCTGTGCAAACTGGAACAGGCAGGAGCATGTTGACTATCATGCAACAGAACCAGAACTTCTGTTTATTTGTTAAGTATCAGTACTGTCAATGTGAATTGCAATTTGAGGCAGTTTTTTTAATGAGGTTGCAACAAACATTCCTAAAATAAGAAATGGGCCTTAAATTGTTTTAATCCTTTTAGAAAAAATATCAAAGAAAGGGATTAAGGCCAGTGACAAAATGGTTATTCCCTTTTTCCTGAAAAACCAATGATAGCTAATAAAAGTTTGTAACATGTAGGAAAAAAATCAGCAGGAGGGAAAAAGAGGATGAAAAACATATTACAAGTTTTTGAAATACTAGCCATGAAATACTTCAGATGGTGACTCTGATGTATCATTCTCTTCAGAAGTTTTAAGAACACTGAATACATTCTTCTAAGATCTAGGAGAGTCCTCCTATTGACATGAAAAAGCACCATATATGCAATATTCTGCAGATAGAGGTGGGAGAAAGCAGTTTTATTTTTGTAGACCTATGTGTTTTCCAAGTGCAAAAGGCAGTGTGTTTTCATTCAAAATTTATATTATACTTATCTATTAAAGTGTACTAGATAAGCAATATAGTGTCAGCAGATCCAGCCATAGTCATTCACCCCCCATTAAATAATAAATAAAAACCAAATAAAAGAGGGTGTGTGTTTGACAGATTTTGGGTTTTGTTTTCATGAAAATGAGAAGTGCAGAAAGCAGTGTCACATGTTTTTATTTCATTATTATTGTATTTTCCCACCTCTGGCTACAGAAAAAGGAAAAAGAAATACTGCTGTAATATAAAACAATACTTCATGTTGTCAACTGCCTCAAATTATTGCATCACATTCATAATTATTGATACTATTGATATTAACAAATAAACAGAGGCAAGTCTTCACAAATTCTGCAGGCAGACTGATCCAAGTGTTGAGAGTAGGAGCAATGGTGCTGTGGCCCAATGGCTAATATGATCCTGCCTGTTCCAGTTTGTGTATCTCTGGCTACAGAAAGTTACAGCACTTAAAAGTATGGGTTTTTAGGTATAAAACTATTTTTTACAAAATTGATTGTAAAACTTAAATAAAATTTTTTAAAAATTAAGCTAATTGTGTATATCATATAAAAGCTCATGAAAAGAGCTTTAAAACGAGACCACTCCCAACTCTATATCTCAACTGGTGTCCGATGTACAGCTAGTTAAATTTTAACAAAAATGGCATGCTAGTGATCTTCATCTAATATATTTTTAATCTTGAGTTTAAAAATGTGAAAAATGCATCTCTTCAATAACTATATAGGATCTTTAAGCATGACAAGTTTCATCAAAATCTGATGTCGGAAAATATTAAGTGTGATGATTTGACATGGAATGACCAAAAAATGTTCTGTTTTACAAGGTTGGAGAAACAGGTTCTTGGAGTAAAGTGAGTTTCAGTGAACACAAATTCAGTTGCTCTTTGCCAGTAATAATAATAAAAAAATCAGGCTTATATAGTTGCTTATCTAGAAAGCATTTAACTTCTAATTCTCATTTCTTAAACCTAGAGTGTGTGTAAAAATGGAACAAAATGCTGAAATGTGGTAAAAGCTAGCTACGAATAATTCTATTTTCAAGTGTGATTGCCTGTTAAAGTTTTATACTTGGCTTTTGTATTTGACAATTCCAGGGCTTCTTGATTTCAATTCACAAGTAAAGTTTCTGTTGCCTCTGCCACAAGCTGGCATCATTATTTTATAACTTCTAATATAATAGGCCATGAAGTGCTTTGTGCACATCAGCCATGTTCCATTTCATAACCAGTAGAGGGAGCAACGGCTTCCACTTCTGTGCCAAATTTCTTTATTAGTTGACGGCTGTAATAAGCAAAATGAAGAAATGAGAAAAGCCAAGTTAAAGATTTAATATTGATGCAGTGAACAGCAATTCTGAGCTTGTGTTCTTGCTTACTGCATTTTAAGGCTTGTTATGATGCTCCCATACATCTTGTAAAAATAAAAAATCCTCTAGAATGTCATAGACATAACAGCACTACTATAAATGAAGGAAGCCCAGAAAACTGATAAAGGCCTGCAGCTGCTTCTAATCAGGAAAAAGTAAGGCTGCAGTCCTATACACACTTTATATATACTAGGAGTAAGTCCAATTGCATATATTGGAGTGTACTTCAAAGTAGACACATAGGATTGTGCTGTAAATATATTTCTTGAACAGTTTAGTGTCTTAATAACTTCTTGTTGGCATGATTAGTGTTTGTACGTCTTTAAATTTCTGGTACTCCCACCTTGGCATTCAAACACAGAAGATTGACATGTGTGTGTTTGCATCAGGTGTTGCTACAAACATGAGGCTTCTATGCTCTAAAGCTGCTGTTACTCCCCAGTGCTTCTTCATTCTTACAATTGTAGCAAGTACTAGTTGACAAACAGTTTGAAACCAGTAGCCTAAAACGACTTGTGCTTTATGTCCATATAATTGTGAACTCTTGTTCTTAGAGGACATTCTGTAGCATTTGCTAGAAATATGTTCTCTTTCCCAAGTGCATCTAGAAATATTACTGAAACCTTGGAGCAAATAGGAATGCTTGTGTTATGCGAATTTCTTGTCTTCCAAAGATCTTGGTGATTCTTGTTGGAAGGAGACTTGATCACATATAATGAATTAGCTTCTTCAGTGACATTTTAAAGCCATTTCCACAAGAGACTGTGGATCGGTTTTGTGCATCAGAGTGGTGCAAAATGATTTAGGGTGCAATCTTCACTTGTGCAGGAGCAGGCAGGCCTGCGTTGCATCCTAGCAAAAGTTAAAAGTGCACTGCAACTCATCCCGGGGCAGGGGGAATATTTTCCCTTGCTCAAAGATAAGCCCCAGCCGGGCCAATGGGTCTGCTCAGATCTGCGCCTGCCTTTTAGGAAGTGCAAGTCCAAGTGTGTTGTTGTGGCCCAGATTGGGGCTGCATGGCCCAGAGATGAGGGTTTGGAGCTGATCTAATGGCCAAATCCTGGTTCCATCCTCTTTCCTGGACTGCCCCGCCTGTGGGGCCACCCTCCTTTTGCCCCTTTCCGCCTTCCCCCGCCCTCACATGGCTCTGTGCTGGCCAAATTCAGCCAGCGTGGGACTGAATTACCTGGAGATCCCAGCTGCATCATAGGGCTGATTCTGCTGATTGCATCGACCCTGTATGTCTTGTAGGGTAAGATGACATGCTTCAGGTTTGGATGGCATTGTCAGTTACCTAATTTATCATCAAATACAGCCATTTACTTAAAATGTTAGTATTTAACCATAGTCTAAAGCAATAAGACCCAGGTTTTTAAAAAACTTCCATGTGTATCTTTCATTTCTATCCTTTTTGTCTGTTTTTGGGGCATACCTGATTGGCAAACATACTGATTTTACAGTCATTCCTTCTTCCTAAGGAACACTGGAGATATTAGTGTGATGGGTGGCTAGTGGGGGCAGGTTGAAATGTCTAATCGACTGCTTAGCATCTGTATTCAACTACAATTCCCACGATTTTTTTTTTTAGAGATAGCCATGATAGTATCAAATGAGCATAAATGAAGTATAGATTTTATTTACCCTTGCTTTCAGAATCTTCAAAAGACAATTGTGGTGCTGCTGGTACAAATTACGTTAACTTAGGCTATGATTCATGTGAAGACATATGACTTTATGTATTTTATAGCCCACATTTAGGGTGCAATCCTAACGCACTTTCCAGCACCAGGGTAAAGACAATACAGCTCTGAGGTGAAGGAGCAAACATTCCTTTACCTTGAGGAGACCTCAGTGACTGCCTCCCCCACTGCTTGATGCAGCACATGCCTCATTGGTTCTGCTATGTCAGTGCAGGAAAATTGGTGAGGATTGTGCTCGGTCAGCTTATAGTAGTTAAAATCATATAATACTAACAAAATTGTAGAACTGTTAGAATACGGTGGCAGGCATTTCATGTTGAACAGTTTGTTTGCCTGTGGTGCAAACAGTTTGTGAAATTGGAGAGGTAAGTGATGCTGAGGGCCAACTAGGTGTTATAGTACAGTCAGGTGATTCTTTTCATATATCTTTCTGTTCCATTTGCAGAAAACTGATGATATGGAGATCTATTATATTGCATACAATAGATAATAACAATGCTATATGTTGCTTTAAGCAATTTTCTTCCTATCCATATGTACTTGTAATATTCGGACTGGGCTGGATGACAGAATTGCTTGAACTCATGGGAATGCAGTGACTTAAGCTGAGGGGATGAAGGAGAGGATCCTTTGTGGGTTTCATTTTATAAGAATAGACCCACCCCATCCTGTTTCATATGTGAATAGGACACTTGTAAATGTACATCTTGTGTTAGGATCAAACGAGACATGAAAAGGAATGATTTCATGGCCATCAGGTGAGCTTGACAATTGAGCAGAAATCCTCATTTGGATTTCTTGTACAAAAATCCACACTGAATATGAACAGGAGAACAAGTTCTGTTCAGCCTTTTCTGTTTTCTAAACTGTTCAGGAAAGAACTAGGTGACTGAAACCTGAAAGGTAATGTCTCAGGCCATGAGAGAACTGATTGTATTCCATCAACGTGCTCACTTGTGAAATACATTCTTTTGATGTGTTCTCTAATAGAATTTGTGTGTGTGTGTGTGTGTGTGTGTTTTACTCCTTGCCACTGATAACAAGTACAGTGTAGAGAGATAGTAGCAACAGGTCTTGAAGGTTGCCATTTTTTACATATGGTTACCTGGCTTTTATGTGGACGAGGAACAGCAAGCCTCAGCCCCATTAACTTTTTAAAAACGTATTCCGTCTTTCTTCCTAGGAGCTCAATGTAGGATGGATTACTTCAAGGCTGGCATCCTCGCAGCAATAATAAGAATTACGTTAGAGTGAGAGAGTCCAAGGCCCTACCCTGTGAGCTTCATAGCTGCATGGGGGATTGAAATGTACCATTCCTAGTTAACATTCTGTCCATTAAACCATGCCAGCTCTCAAATTATCCTAGTGCCTGAGCTGGACATCCCCGATGAAACCCATGCACTTTCTCTAAAGGATGAGATGGGGAGAGAGAAACCTTATGAGTAGAAACTAATATGAAACACCCTGCTTATCTACATGCAAGGGGGAAGTATGAGTACTACTTTAGTACATGAAGGCTGTGTAAAAAGTTGAACTGGGTTTGGGGAATGAACAAGCAAGTTTTATTGATGGAGTGATATAGTAATTATCATATGAGTGCATATATAGTATATAGGAGGTATTTATTGTACTAATCTTGTGTTTGTCCATCCAACTGACTGAGTCCACAGGCTCTTATCCAGTGGTAACAAGGAGGAAATAGAGAAGGGCAGGTTGAGTGGTGGCAGCTCATTTGCTGCACCACTGTCTGTGCAGTGCTTGCAGTCAAACTAAAGCTGCCTGGTATTAACTCCCTTCTGTCAATAGGCTTAAGAAAATCGACGAAAAAGCGCAGTGAATCGCCACCTGCTGAGCTCCCCAGTTTGAGGCGGAGCACACGGCAAAAGACCACGGGCTCCTGTGCTAGTACCAGGTACTGTTGAAACTTAAGACTACATATGGAAAAATTCACACATGAGAACTGTGCCAAAGCATTTAAAAGGCACCAGCTTTATTGGAACTCTGTGTATCCATGGCTTCAGATTAATGTGTAATAAACCATCTCATGATTATCAAGTATTACAGTGATAATAGTGTCATATACTGCAAAATTCCTCTGTATTAAAACAGTCGTCTTATTATTTGCAGTCTTTCAAAATGTCTTATTGTTATTACAAGATACTTATTACAAACATTGAATAAGCATAACTTCCCAGAACAAAACAGTGTAATTTGGCAACAGCTTATTCTGTTGAGAACCCTTTCGCAAGCACACTAATGACAAGAAGAAACTAATATTTTGTTCCTTAAAAACAAATCTTATTCTGTTAAATAGTGAAGGTAGTCTTTAAATTATGCAGAAAGAGTTTTAGATAATAAATGCCATGCTCTTGAATGAGTGTTATATCATAATATCTTGGTACTTGCAATGATAGTATTCATGATCTTCAAAGGGTGCAGCAGAAAATATACACAATTCAGGCTCTTCCTTAATGAGGCTCTACCGTGGTAATTGTGGGTGTCAATATTAAAAGATTGGGACCTGCATGCAGCCTGTGGGAAGACGTAAAATACATAAATGCAAATCTTATAGATCAAAAGTGGTGGATAAAAAAATCAGAGTGTTGAATGGATGCCATATGTTCTCTTACAAAAGGTATTGCTCAATTGGAGAGGTACCTCAAAAAATAGGAAGTACGATTTGGAATACTGGACAAAGTTGTCCAGGTTGAGTCAATTCTACATTTAGTCAATTCTACATTTCATATAACCAAGTTCCTATAGATGTATTATGTAAAAGAGGTGCTCACTGGGAAGGAGGGTGGTTTAAAAAGAAATAAAATATTAAATTGGTATCTATAGATTCCAGTGGTGTATAAAGGTGAATAATTTGTGCAACATCAATTATACATACATAAACTAGGACAGTAAATACGATGAACAAAAATAGAATTTTGTTCTGCAGAACACTTGACCAATTGAATTGCATGCTACTTTAAAAATAAATTCCTAAGTCAGTTTAAATTTTGTCTTGTTCATTTAAATCAGGGTATCTTTTAAAGAAAATTTGTCTTAGCCTGAAGATTCAGCATTCAGAATGGAAACATCCAAAGCTTATTGTATCAGCCTACCCTAGCCTTAAAGACATGCTGTGACTCACTTCTATTGATATAGAAAAACAGCTGTGCCATGGGTACACTCATTAAACATTGAGGAAAATAAACTATTTCATAGATATTTTCCTTGTTTCTGAATTTCAGTAGTAATTGGGGATCTGTGATGCACAAATGTAATGGTATTGAGAATGCACCTCTTCTTAAATGCCTGACTTGCTACAGCTGCAGATAAGTATTTTTAAAAGCCCTTTGCATATAGCTTGAATGTCTGAAGACGTGACTACAAACATTTCCTCTCAAGATTCCGTATCAATATAGTTGAATTTTGGCTGCTAGTAAGGACAGAACATTGTAGACTAGATGGGCATAACCTATAAGGTTTTCTTATCTGTGTATTTGTAGTCGGCGAGGCTCTGGCCTGGGCAAAAGAGGAGCAGCTGAAGCTCGCCGACAGGAGAAAATGGCTGATCCTGATAACAACCAGGATGGCGTTAATTCTTCAGCTGCAAGAGCTGATGAGGCTCCCCAAGGAGCTGCAGGTAAGGAAAACTAGTGGGTAGAGCGGTGAAAAAGCAAATTTGTGTACATTTTTGTAAAATCTTTTTTGTAGTGATTACTACAAACTTTGAATTCTGTAGTCATTATTGGAGGCAGAGGCGTAGCTAAAGAAGTGCACAGGGTTGCAATTGCACCAGGTGACAAGAGTGAGGGGGCAACACTCCCTTTCTTGGGGCTGAGGGGCAACCGAGGACTTGTGGGAGAAGTAGGACGGGGCTGTGGGAGGCAGCAGACTGAGGGAGCAGTTAGCGGCAAGATACTGTGATTGCTGCTGCCGCCTTGTAAAAGTTAATTTTATTTTGTTTTGTAGAGGTGGCGGTGGCAGCTGCTAGCCGCCCCTTGCTCTGGAGGTCTGGCAGGACCTCGTGACTAAGGATCAGCTCTGCTTTGCTTGCACCAATTTTGAACACCACTTTCCCAGCACAGAGTTACAGGGAGGGGGGAGCAGATGCGAGTGGGTAGCAACTGCTGAATGGATGCTGGCTGAGGGAAGCCCTGTGCACACCTCACATTCAGGGGAGTCTTCGTTAGCCTCCCCTCTCCTGAGACCTGCAGCGTTGCACTCAAACTGCTGCAGCATCAAATAATGCACATCTCCAGCACTCCTCCGAGTTTCAGGTGCCACCACTCACTTTTTAAATCACAATTGGCGAGAGGAGACAGAAGTGAGCTGGAGGGTGGCGCCCTCCTGGAATGCACTGCCCATAGTGATGGCTCAACATCTGTGGGGCAGGAAGAGAAAGGCAGCCAGCGCGTGCTTCAGCAGGAATCTTTTTTGGGAAGGCAGGGAGAAGCAGACCACCACACCTCTTCACGGTCCACAGGGGCTGATGCAGGCTGGCTGGGGGGGGACGCAGTGGAGCAAGGGCAGGAAGCGGCAAGAGACTGTGTTAGCTGTTGCTGCCTCTTGCAAAAAGCTCCAGGTTTTTTGCTTTGTTGAGGTGGCGGCGAGCGCAGCTGCTTGTCACCCCCTGCTCTGAGGGCTTGGGGGCAAGAAGGAGGGGGCTGGGTAGGGGGAGGTGGTGGATTTTTTATTTTTTAATTTAAAAGCAGCAACTGTGATGTCACTCGCAGAAGTGATGTCACTGCTGAGTGAGGGGGAATCATTTTCAACTTTGCACTGGGTTTCAAATTTGCTATTTATGCCAGTTATTGGAGGTCCTTAAGTAATTTTGGAAACCAATTAATACAGGTGTCCTCCCATATTGGCGAAGGTTCTGTTCCCACCCCATGGGTATGAAAACCACAGATATGGGGGACCCTATATAAATACAACCATTGTTTTTCTTTAGTAGTGATGGAAGCATGGGTATTTCTTGTTAACAAAGGAACATTCTTGCTTAACTGAAGAGTGGTTAAGCAGCCAGCCTTCGTGCTACAGAGAGGGACTAATCAAACATTAACAGGAATTGTCCTGCTTCCTGCTAGCCTCCATTTAGCATGCAGGCTGTTGTCTGCACCTCTGGTTCTTCAATTCAGGGGTGATTCTGATGGGGTCAACTCCCAGGGCCACACCTCCAGGGGTGCGCCTCCCACCTGCAGGTGCTGTCTCCCACGATCTTGTGCAGCTTCCAAGTGCTTGCCTGCCCATGTGTCTCCTGTTGCTGGTGCGAAAGGTGGACGAGGAGCAGGCAGTGCCACCTGCCTGCACCCCTGCCTGCCTCTTCTCTCTCCCCCTGCAGTGCGGAGGACAGACAAGGGGCCGATGGCAGAGCAAAGCAAGCCTTCCCCTCCGCCGGCCTGCTTCTCTTGTCTTCCCCTGTGGTGTGGAGGGCGGACAAGGGGTCTCCTGCTGCCTCAGCAACTGGAGAGCCTGCGATGGTGCTGGTGCCAGCACTGGCCGGGTGGGCTGGTGCACAGGGCAGACGAGGGGATCCAGGGCACAAAGCGGGGAGGCTGGCAGCAATTTCTACCCCATCCCAGTGCCCAGGGCATTTGTCCCTCTTGCCCCCCTCCCCTCAGGGAAGCCTCTGCTTC
The DNA here is from genome assembly GCA_029204185.1 of Lerista edwardsae. Classification (NCBI taxonomy): domain Eukaryota; kingdom Metazoa; phylum Chordata; class Lepidosauria; order Squamata; family Scincidae; genus Lerista; species Lerista edwardsae. The sequence continues at coordinate 41,851,872 of JAJKFI010000002.1, read as the reverse complement.
AATTAAGCAAGAATGTTCCTTTGTTAACACCTATGCTTCCATCGCTGCTAAAGAAAAACAAAGTACTATAATAGGTGCAGGGGTCCCCACGGATCTGCAGATAAGGGAAATAACAGATATCCGGATCTGTGGCTATGGGGAACGCCTGTATTTTGATATATTTTAAAATGCAAATACTAGAGCACGAATGCATATATTACCTATGAATCCCAAGTGATCTGTGTTTGGCAGAGCTCCTTTGGCCAGCATTTGAAACAATATTGCAAATCAGTGTGTGGGTCCAGGGGTGTGCTGTTGATGGGTTCCTTTAGCAGCAGCCTCCCTGTGTGGTCTGACAATACTTTCAAAAAATACTTTCAGGCATGCCTCAAATTGTTCACTCAAATCTACTTCTAGCACCAGTCAGGTTGACTTCTGTGTACTTAACTTTTGTCTATTCTGCAAAAAGTATGTTTAATGCTAGCTGCTTTAGCTGTAAAGGTTTAATACAGTAATAAATAAATAAACTTGTTACTGTACAGCATACTACTTTAGGTTCATATTCTGTAAGATTTACATAATTTCATGAGCGTAATGTTGGATTTCTGGTTTAGGGTAGGTCTGCTACTTTCTATTCACTGTGATTAAGGGTTCTCTTTTAAATATGTTCAAGTGGGGGCAGAGTTCACTCCCAAGAAAGGCTATGGTTGGTTATATATTTTTATTATGGTTAAAAAGAAGCCAGTGTTGAAGTCGGTGCAGAATGCATTACTTTATTGGTGGTAGTTGCATGCGATGCTCTAAACATTCTTTCAATTTTTTTTCTCCCTTCCTCCTTCCAAAAGCAAATCGTTCAGATCTTTCACATTTAGTGGTATGATGCCTTAACCTTTTTGGATTCTGTTCAGTAAACTGCTTATTTAAATTCAAAATGTTTTGGCCACGTTCATGGTTGAAAGTTTTAAACTGACCTTGTGTGTTCAAGTGCAGTCTTTTCATACTATATAGGTCAAGACTAAAAATAAACCTTCTTTTTTTGTACACTCATTCCTTCTCCTACTGGAGTCATTAAAGGTTTTCTTTGACTACTTTGGAAGCACAGTTTCAAGAAGAGTTGAATACCTGTGACAAGTATGTGTTTACTGTGTAATCTATTAATATGGTGCAACTAATCTGTATTTTTGTTTTCTGTAGCTTCTAGTTCTGTTGCTGGGGCTGTGGGCATGACAACCTCTGGGGAAAGCGAATCAGATGATTCTGAGATGGGGAGATTACAAGGTACAAACAGAAGCTTATGTTACAATAACTGTAAATACCACAACCATCTTTAGATTTATATTTCTTCCGAAGTATTAAGAGGAACCATGAAACTGTTACATTTGTACTTCCTACAATATCTATTGGGAAAGTGCGTAGCTTACTGAACATTAACTATCCAAGGCTTTAACATATCTAATCTCTCCTTTCCTTTCTCCCCAGTAGTTGGTTAATGCTGAGAAACTTAAAAATTTGCATATTGCATAGTGAAATGTTCAGCATGAAATATATAAAAACCATGTGCAGTAACAAGATTATCAATGGTGTTATGACTGAGACAGGGTTCAACAAATCAATTGCAACTAAAGATTGTGTTTTGGCACCTAAGAAAAGGCAGGATTTTTTTCCAAAGAAAATAGAGCAAAAAAAGCTGTGCCTGGGCAGAAAGGCAGGGCAAGAATGCTGAGAGAGAGAGAGTCAGGGTTGGCTTTTTGTTTTTATTTGTTTAAAAAAGATGGGAAAAATCTGATTGGTTAGTAAGGCAGATGAGCTGAGGGGGAAGCAGTCTGGGCTTCAAGTCTATCATTTGCAATATTATTCCAAATCAGTTTGTGGGTCCAAGGGTGCACTGTGGGTGTGTTTCGTGAGCAGCAGCCTCCCTGTGTGGTCTGACAAATTCTTTTTGAAAGTATATATGCACACGTATGTAAGGATGTTTTCTGCCAGTTTAGCACTTGGTTTTAAGCCCAGGCTACTAAAATTCTTTAAAGCATTCTGGTGCTTCTGTTTTATTGTGGTGTATCTGTTGTCTTAGCTCTACTGGAAGCCAGAGGTCTTCCTCCCCATCTATTTGGTCCTCTTGGTCCTCGAATGTCACAGCTATTCCATCGGACAATTGGAAGTGGGGCTAGTAAGTTAGATGTCTAATTTTCTGGCTTCTTTCAAATACTTCTTGAATTGCTACATATCACAAAGTATGGTGTCCTCTCTGATATGTGTATAGAAAAATATCTGTAATTCATGATTCTTTACCTAATCACTCTTTTTGATGTTGTTTTAGATTGTGGGTTATCATTTGTGCTTCTTTAGTTTAATGCAGTGTGTTCAGTAATAGGTTCCATCATTTTAAATTGTTCTGCTTAGAAAAGAATATCTGCTACATTATGGTGAATCTTGGTGTGTTTGACAGCTGTCATTCCCTATCAGTTTGGTAATCCTGCATCTATATTGTTCTTTCAGCTGTACGAACACCTGAAATAATCCAAATACTTAAGGTTTTTAAATTCCCCCTTTTTTAAGGTTCCAAAGCTCAACAACTTCTACAGGGGCTCCAGGCTACTGATGAAAGCCAGCAGTTACAGTCTGTGATTGAGATGTGTCAGTTGTTGGTTATGGGCAATGAAGAAACTTTGGGAGGCTTTCCTGTCAAGAGTGTTGTACCAGCCTTGGTAAGGATTATTAATTATTTGAACTCTTCTCTTGTCTTATCTATTGTATTACCATGAATGGATAGTTCTGTAACTGGATTGTGTGTCTAAGTATCTTGGAGAGTTTTTTCTCAGTTGGTTAGCGGAGTTAATGCTCAAGGAGTAATAACTTCCATTTTTTTAAATGATCTAGTTACTTCAAGAGGTTATTTCTTTTCTGGCCATTATTCAGTTCATTTGAACAGAACACTTAAAATCTGCTCACTAGAATGGGAAAGTGCTAAACTGGTTCAAACAGACTGAAACTTTGTTGTCCTCTGTCAATGCAGAGGAGCTGGCTGCCGATTGGAGGTAGCACTGGCCTTCTGCATACGTTCCAGTGAATTATTTTGAATGAGAGCGTCCAACTGGCTTATTCCGGTTTAAAGTAATTCATGATTTTTTGGTGAGAAGCCAATCATATGAATGTCTTCATTATTGAAGTTGCTATGACTTGCAAGAAAAGATATATAATACTTGCTCCATCACACAAAATTAAAGGTAGAATAGGGAACATGATCTATTAAATGGAAACTAATATCCTCTTGAAGACAGGTTTACAGTGAGCCAATGACTATGAAATCAGTATATCTTCATTTTCTTGGGATACTGAAACATATGCCTAGAAATTTCTTGACATAATTATTGTAATCTACTTTATCGGATTTTCCATCAAGACAGTTTAGAAATATCAGCTGGTTGACAATATAGCCATGTTTGTTCTTGTCCAGTATTTGTTTCAGAAATATTGGAATTATACCAATATTGCAAGAGCTCCACTGGGGGCATATTTCATAGTGATGGCTTTAGCTTTTATGCCAGACCCAAGTTAGTTTAGGACTATCTTCTCCCATATGTTCTCCACTGTGGGACTGATATTTATCAATGAGGCACAGTTAATATTTGAAGTAAGACTAGCAACTACTTAAGTTGAGGTTTTCTGGTGACACATGTTCTTGGGGAAGACACTTCGAAGGGAAATATGTTATACCGCCTTTTTGAAATACCTTTAGAAATTGTTCTGTCATATTGATTTATCCTCAAAAAATCTGAGGTGTTTCTCTCTGTTAATCTGTTTCTCTGAATCTGTTACCTAAACTGTTCCTGAAAACAGCCCTCATAGCTACAATCTGAATGAGTACACTTAAAATTGGCAATGAACGTGTTTCAGAAGTTCTGAGGTTCAGCACCTCAAATTTTAGTTGCAAACTATGAGCAACTTCCTTGCTTTTCCTTTTTCCCCTTGAATTTTTTTCATCATCTTCTGTTCTTTAGGACCCATATTACTGGAATTTGTGGAGAAACGAAACAAAAACACACTGTAAAAGGGTGTGTGTAATGCATGTGCCTTAAATAGTGGGAGTGAGATAACCATCAGGAAGTGCGTCTTACATGAAGGAGGGAGCCTTTTCTGGAGTCATGCTCACCTCTAAGGTTCTGGAAGAGCACTTCCCCCAAAGGAGCAAACCTAAGAAAAGGGACCTAGACCTTCTGGACCTTCAACCAGGGGGAGAAATCAAAAATTGGTTTCAACCCACTGAGACTTCTTTTTGGGCAAATTTGTCCCCTTTTGGGTTTCTGGTGTTCAAGTGGAGGTACCCATTAGATAAAATGAGAGGTAGACCTTGCCTCCATGAGGGACTTGCTCCTCCTCCCACCATTCCCAGACCTTATATTGAAAATTTTGGTATGGATAAAGAGGGATGGTCTTAATATGTGTGTTTTGACTTATAAAGAAGGAAGCACTTATAAAGAAGGAAGAATATAGTGTATGCTACTTTATAACACTGTTTAAAACATTGTTTGATATAATGTAACCCACTCTGTGGTCTGCTAGAAGGCCAAATGGTCATATTTCAGACCTATTTGGGAATACGTTTTGTATTTTATCTAACCATTTGGAGAGGTAGTATAGTTTTTTGGGCTTGGACTGAGAAGACCATAATTCAAATTCTGCTCAGCCAGCCATGGAAGTTTGTTTTGAGGTGGCCTTGGGTAAGTCTCTGTCTAACCTATTTCAGAAGGTGACTGTGAGGAAAAACCAATTGGATTGGGCTGCTAGTTTGCATTTCTAGTCATTCTTTGGCTACCTTCCTTTTTTACTACTGTTTTCAAAATGGAGGAAGGGGATCATTACACAAAAAGCACACTTGAATGCATTCATAATGCAATTGGTATTACTGTTATCACCTTGGCTAACTGGACATGAGGCACTTTTTCAAGTGGTGTTTCTCTTATTTTTAGTATGGGGCAAGTAACTGTCCCTATTCATCCCACCAGTGTCTCTTCTAGTGGCTGTTACTGGTGGTGGTCTGCATTTTTTTTAAAGATAGTGAACACTTTTAGGACAGGAAGCCATTTTTAATTTATTATTTTTTGCCTGAAAACCACTTTGTCAACTTTTTGTTGAAAAACAATATATACTGGTTTATAGGCAGCTGGTCCCATCAGTAGCTTCCATTAGCAGAGATTTCTAGAGTCTGTTCAAGGAGGATGAAGGTACAGGAGTTGGAGTCAGCATCCTGTGCCAAATGTGTCATTTGCATCTTTGCATGATGCCTATAGATAATTTCATATGTATGTATAATGGGGTGAATTAAACAAGGTAATGAGAAATTTCATAGTGTTACTTCTGGACCGTTTGTGCCTCGAGTGAGTCTGTGAATACCTTCTTTTGCATTTCACCCATCAGCAGTATCTGAATGCCTTTGCTAGCCTAACGGTATAGCTTGTTGAGGTCTCCTAGCCATATCCTCAGGCAGGATTGTATGCACTGGCAGTTGGAGATTGAGAAAAATGTTTGTGCTATGTGCACAATGACTTGCTAAGATCCACCTTCTCAATTTTAAGCCATGACAAGCTGAATTCCTAGTAGGCTTGTAAATTGGTTGAATATAAAGATGCCTGTTCTCCAAACTGGTAAATGACTAATTCCTTCATATTGTTTTATAGATAACATTGCTACAGATGGAGCACAACTTTGACATTGTAAGTATTGCAGGCAAGATTTGTGTTTCAATGCATCCTCAGGTAAATCTTGAAAGCCAGCCTTGCTAGTTTAGCATGTTTTGGATAGTGATACAAGTTTGTCATCTTTACAGATGAATCATGCTTGTCGAGCCTTAACCTATATGATGGAAGCACTTCCCAGATCATCTGCTGTTGTTGTTGATGCAATTCCTGTTTTTTTGGAAAAGGTAAGCTAATATTGTTACTAGATCAACATGTAATGGGTTGTAACTGAAGGCCTTCTGAAGAGTTTTCTCATTCTGCTGTTTAGATATGCTACTTAGTGTACGTTGACATTATTAAAAGAACTTTGGTTTTGCTATCTGCGTCATGAAAATCTTTGGGTTTCTATTGGGAGGGCAATAAATGTCGTAAAGCTTTCTTATTCAGGGCTACAATCCAGTGTTCTTGGTCATAGTTGTGCTTGGAGATTGCTAGCATCACTTTAAATAAGCAAAAGGATCACCTGGAAACAGCAAGGTCCCCTTCCCCATAAAAACAGAAATTAGTTGGTATAACTTGGCCCTTTTGGATGTGCTGTTATTGAGAGATGCCAAGGGGATGGTGGCCAGATTTAAGAAACAACCAGATTTAAGAAAAGGAGACTTAAGAAACAACCCACAATATTGTATATATGAGAGACGGGAAAGAGAGTGGGCAGGGAGGGTTCTTTTCATCCTGCCTTCAAAAAAGGTTGAACTACTGCCATTTTAAGAGTCTTCTATGATCATCCCATGCTGGACAATAGTAGCTAAACTCAAGCTGTTCAAGCATGTAGTAGTGACCTAATTTCAGGAATTTCTCTACTTGGACCCTTGTTGCTCTCACTTTTGGCCTGGGTTCAGAACAGAAACGGCCTTGGCCATCCTAATGAATAATCTTTGCTGGGAATGGTAGTGGGCAGTGCATCCCTACTGGCTCTGCTTAACCGCTTAGTTTCTGTTGATACCATTGAACGTGGTGTGTCTTTCTGGACACCTTATAGGGATAGGACCATTATTCAGCGATTCTCATCTTCCCTGAAGGTAGATTCCAGAAGGTGATTATGGTGGGGGAGGGGGAAGCTGTTTGGCAGCTTCCCTTTTTACTTGTTCTGTTTCACAGGATGGTTTCCCACTTGCCGTGGCAAGGGTGGCAGGCAACATTGTAAAGGCCTAGTTATGAATTTGTAAAGAGTACCACAAGATCAAGCCTTTTATCATATTTCAAACACTGGGCAGTCTTTTTCTATGCATGCAATTAAGCAAAGAATCTTATTCAAAGCATATTGTGTGTCTTGAATCAGATGGACAATAGGAAAGAAATGTCATTATTGAATGTAGTGTGAAATGAAAGCATTGCTAATAGTTAAGCCAGTATAAAATATTAAAGCATTGCTGTTATTGGTAATGAAAGTTGTTAAAATACAGTTGGAAGACTGAGCATTTACAAGGACTGATAGTGTGGATCAGTTTCTAATCTCATTTCATATCGCTCTGAAAATAGACTAAGTAAATTGCTTTCATTTGTTCTAGCTGCAAGTTATTCAGTGTATTGATGTGGCAGAGCAGGCACTGACTGCCTTGGAGATGTTATCGCGCAGACATAGTAAAGCTATTCTGCAGGCAGTAAGTACTACTTTAAATTTAAAAAGGCTATTTTTTTTATCTTGCACTCTTTGATCATGACCAGAATTTATTTTTCCAACAAGCAGTAACTTCCATTTACTTGGAAGTTGTTCATCGCTCTTGTTGATGCAAACCTCCTCACTTATTTAAACACATGTTTTCTTCTTCTATTCCTGTATTATAGGGAGGTTTGGCAGACTGTCTGCTGTATCTGGAATTTTTCAGCATAAATGCCCAGAGGAATGCACTAGCTATTGCTGCCAACTGCTGCCAGAGCATCACTCCTGATGAGTTTCACTTTGTTGCAGATTCGCTACCATTGCTTACACAAAGGCTGACTCACCAGGTCAGAAAGCTGAGAGTGTGGCTATCCTTTTGGAGCATTGTAATATGTAATCTCTGCTGTCCTGCATGTGCCTTGTGGGAATGTTATCTAGACAGGAATGACAAAATAGAACAGTCTACTGCATATGATACTTTCTCAGTGTTTTGCAACTAAGATGGTGTAGAGACTGTGTCAGTTATTTGACCTATAACAACATTGTTTGTCCCCTGCCGTACTACTTCACACGGTCCACCTATTGGAAGTACCATCAGGAGCAAATGGGCAATGATGTCATTGCTAATAACTTCCAGATTGGGATGCCAGGTGCAATACACCAAACACAAAGACTCAGAGCAGACTGGAGTGCTGCTGCTGTGTGTGTGTGTGTGTGTGTGTGTGTGTGTGTGTGTGTGTGTGTGTGTGAGAGAGAGAGAGAGAGAGAGAGAGAGAGAGGCCCATGCTGGAGCTCTGCTTACTGAACTGAGCCTTCTACTGTTGCTTGTTGCATTGCTTGTCTCTCTGCCAAGCAGCAGAAGTCTGGGGATAACTTTGTGTACCACCAGACACCACCACAAGTAACACTTGTTGGAAAACACTGGTCTGTAATGTGTCAGTGTTGGGCAAGGTGCTTTTATTCCTTTCTCTATTACTGTATGCCATACTCTTCATAGGATAGTTCTAGGGTTGCAATTATTGATGTGCAAAATCCTGTATATTGAATCCTAGTATTTCTGTCAAACTTAGGACAAAAAGTCAGTAGAAAGCACTTGCCTCTGTTTTGCACGCCTAGTGGACAACTTCCAACATGAAGAGGTAAGCTACTTAAACTAGTTTCATTAGCACAATGTTGATAGATCCAATCAAATTATCTAAAGATAACTATTTTTTTCTTTTTGTTAAAGAATTTGCTTCAGCAGGTTGCCTCCAAGGACTTGCTTACAAATATTCAACAGCTCCTGGTAGTGACTCCTCCAATTCTGAGCTCAGGGATGTTCATCATGGTGGTGCGCATGTTTTCCCTAATGTGCTCCAACTGTCCTACACTAGCAGTTCAACTTATGAAGCAAAGTGAGTGCATTTGTTTGATGTCCATTTTACCAGCTTTGGTCTACCGAAAGGCAAGCAAAATTTTACTTCAAATAAATGATGCGACTGCAACAGACAGTTAAAAATTAGATTTAATCTGTAGATAGTCACCCCTCATCCTATGTGAGGGTTATGTTCCAGAGTCGCATAAAGCTAAAATGGCATTGAAAACCCCTTACATCCAGAAAAATGTACTGTTTCTTTAAAAATTATGAGGGCCGGGCAACTGAGGTAACAGCAACTTCATTCTCTGATCTCATGTTCACTCTCAGGCATATATTTATTCATTGGAATAGTGGCCAGAATCTCCAGCACTATTTAAACTGCTGTTTTTTTTGTGTTTGGTTTTTTTTGGTTTGCCAACCTTGTGAAGTTCATGGAGGGGATAGTTTGCTTATTTGACTTATGAGAAAAAACTTGAAGGGAGTTTTTCCTAGGATGTTAACTGTGACTGAAAATATACATTAATATACATTAATTCTAAATTCCATACAGTGGTGTAGCTGGAGGGAGTCAAAATGCTAAGTACCAAAAAAAACCTATCCCTAAACAAAACTTGAATTTTTGAAAACAATTTGATTGGTGCAGACTTAAAGGTTGACCCCATTCCCATGCAATTTTTTTTTGTTCCTTGGGTTTTAGGTAAGGGTTTAAATAGCTGTATCGTTGTAATTTCCAAATAGATTTGTACCAATTGTGATGGTTCATGTCAAATCTTTGGAGGCTCTTATGAAAGGGATCAGATTTTATGATTGAAGGAAAATTCAGGGCTGTTAGGGCTTAAGCTATCTCATCTAATGAATACAGGTGCTTCTTTGTCTATTCAGTATAATACAGTAAAGGCCAATGTGACAACATGTAGTTTTGTTATGAAGACTTGCTGCTTTAGGAACAAACAACTCTGGTGCACATTCCACTTGGATGTGACCCCCCCCCCAATTACTATTTTGAGTTAGTTAAATTGAGATAATTAGTTAAATTGGGATGCTTAAATTCTAAATCCTGTGCTGATCTGGTCTGCTACTTTTATAAGGCCACAACAAGCAAAATGGGAATATACAAGAACAAAAAAAAGGGTGCAAAAGCCCCAAATAGAAATAAATGAAATGCAAAGCACTGGAACATATGCAGCCTTTTTCACACTGCATGGAATCTTTTGTACTATTGATAATTTCATGCTATATATGTGGTGGAGGAGAGAGTCTAGTAGCAATCATTAGCAAGCCAACTCCTGAGAACATTAGAACTTTGGCCCTGAAAGGCAGTTGCAGACCCAGCCAATGGGCCGCCCAGGGACAGAGGAGGAGGTGGTCCTCCCCTCCACTGTTTCCCCACCTCTGTACACTGCTCCAGTCTGTCGCCACGCCAGGCTCCATTTTGGAGCTGTATGATGGCAGGAGAGGGCTGAAATTGATTGCCTCTTGGTAAGATGAGGCACCTTGTTTCCACCCCACTCCAGGAGCACTGCACCTGGGCCTTTTGCCCCCTCCTCAGACATAATGGTAAGTCTGTGACTGCTGAAAGGATTCCTGTCCAGTGCAGTGAGGACCCTGTGAACTGGATTTATTCCAAAACTGATTATCTTGGGACCTTGGAGGTTAATAAAATAGAGAGGGAGAGGAAAAAATACCTTTTCTTTTGCAGTGGAATATGTCTCCATACACTCAAGGAGCTCTGTTACAGCCAGTTATGGAAGCATTGTGTATACCAGCTTGTCTCCAAACTCGACCCATGGGCCGGATCTGGTAACCACTGTTTCTCTCCACCAGGTGACCTGTGCTTACCAGTCCGCTGCAGAGTGAAAATGCAGGTGCGTCTGCAGCTCTGTTTCTCTGTGGCCAACTGCTTCCGGGTTCTGTTGCCCTAGCAGGCTGAGCACCCTGTATTCTGGGGAAGTGCAGCTGGCCTAGGCGACACTTGGGAACTGTAGGCACAGCTGTGTCGTCGCTCTGTGGCAGAACAGTAAGCACAGGTCACACAATGGAGGCTTTTGCACATTGCCGTGATCTCCAGTTTGGAGACTGCTGGTGTATACACTTAGTCTAGATTTGGTTTTGATGTGGCTGTTGATTATTCAGTGGAGGAAAATGATTTTTGGAACAGTGCTTTTCAAAAATACTGTCTCAAGAGTTAGAAAAAAAATAATTAATACATGACAGATTAATACTGTGATTTCTTTTTTCTAAAGATATAGCAGAAACTCTTCACTTTCTCCTCTGTGGAGCCTCAAATGGGAGTTGTCAGGAACAAATAGACCTTGTTCCAAGAAGCCCTCAAGAACTGTATGAGCTTACTTCACTTATATGGTATGTTTTCTGAGTTGTAATGTTTGCCTGAGATACCAATTTTATAATACGCTAAAATGAAGGTTGCTACTTTGCTTGGAAAAATTTATGAGTAGCAAACTGTTCTGGTTTTTTTTTTCCAGTGAATTGATGCCATGTCTACCTAAAGAAGGAATTTTTGCTGTTGACACAATGCTAAAGAAAGGAAATGCACAAAACACAGATGGTGCAATATGGCAGTGGCGAGATGACAGGGGTCTCTGGCATCCCTATAACAGAATTGATAGCAGGATAATTGAGGTAGCAATTTTAGTATATCTTTCCTGTGCATTCTATAAGGAAATGTTAATGTCCCTTTTTAGTCCTCTCCTTGCATATATACTAGTAAACAATACTGACCAAATTACAACTATATATTGAAAACATCTATTCATCTTACTTTTAGACCAGTTTTAATGCTATTAATAGGTTAATCATAAGGTAATAGATCTCTTAAGCCAGTGGTTCTCAAACTGTTTAGCACCGGGACCCACTTCTTAAAATTATGCCTAACTTTATGGAACTTTAAAAAAAGGAGATGTAGAAAGTTATTTTTAGTTATTTACAAGTAATGTTTTGTTTCCAACCCCCCCCCAATCCATTTCTCGTAATGAAACAGTCCTGATGAATAACCTCAAGGCTTGAGGTGCTTAGAGATGTGACACAGCCTTCATCTGCCTCCACTACCTTAACAGACTGGGGCGGGAGAAACACTAGAAAAAAAAGACACTAAGAACACAAAATATCTCCTGATATTTACACAAGCTTGCAAACCATAGAAGCTCAACTCCTTGCAAGCTGCAGGTTCTTGGCTCTTTGCAGGGCAGTTAGCAGCAATCTGACTTTTGAATAGCCTTAGGGCTTGAGGCTATTAGTTATCTGATGTTTTCATTGGAGGCTCTGTGGAACCTACCAGAAATTGGGTCCAGACCCACAGTTTGAGAAATTGTGTATTAAGCAATGCAAATGATCTGTACAATACATGCCTCAGAATATTTTGCTTGCTATTCAGTATTCAGTAAATGTCAATCTTAAGCTCTTTGTCTATGAAATAATTCCTTATTGTGATGTGGCCTGTCTGAAGGAGGTTGCTCTCCAGCCACTGTAGATGATGCAGTGGGCCCTGTAGCCTGGCTGGGATCATTGGTTGGTGCACCTTTGAATGACATTCACCATGCCTACACAGCCCAATAAGGCCATGTCAACACAGCTTCTATCAGCCCCAGCACTTGCACAGTCGGCTTTGGCAGCAGCTGCACCTCTGGCACTTTCTACACCTGTAGGGCTGGCTGGGGGCTCAGCAGGAGATGCCCCATTGGTACTACCAGCTGTGGGGGCAAACTTGCTGACTGCTGAGGGGTGGAGGATGGGTCCATCAACTGGATCCTGAGTGATGGGAATAGACCAGGGGGTGGGCTGGAGGAGGGGAAGCAGGGTAGGATCAGGCTAAGACAGGAAAGGGAAGGTGCGCATAACCCACTCCTCCCTGCTTCAGAAGGCCTCATGTGGGCTGGGGATGGAAAGGATTTGGAGGTTGAGGGGGAGGAATACTGGCATTTCCAGTGAGGCCATGACTAGGAGATGAAATACTCCCATCATTGTGGTGGAGGTCAAGAGGTGCTGATCAACCCCCTCACTATGGAAGATTCTGTGGAGACACTGAATGTGGAGTGCTTCCCTTGCCCATAACAAGCTACACACCTTGGATAGGGCCACAGGGGACTGGGGTTGTGGGACCTTACCTTCTCAAACCCTCCCCCGTCATTCATGCACATTCACTCATTTTTTGTTCATGAATCTCTCTGATTAATTTTAAATAGTCAACATCTGAGAGAATTTCAGATAATGCATGTTCATGAGAGAGTTCCAGCATGATGCAAAACCTTGGTTTGTCACTTTGAACCAAAATCATCCAGTAAACTTTGATTTGCTAGTGGCTCTGAACCCAGAGTTTGCCAAACAGTTACATGTAAAGTGACAAATCATGCTTTTGGTTGTTGCTCTTTAGCTTCACAGCATAGCATATGAAACCTTGTAAAGAAACGTTAAAACCCATAGTTGTCTATAGATTTGAAGCAGAAATTATAGCTTTAAGTAATCTATGGTTAGTGTAAACATGGTTTGGTGTTTGAGCCAATTGGTATCTTTAAATGCAAATAACTTTGAAAGTGTTGTGTTTGAGAGAGTCTAATATTCACAGAGTGAGACATGCATTCCAAGCCCAGTCAATGCTTATGCTTTGTCCTCAGGCAGCCCATCAGGTTGGTGAAGATGAGATAAGTCTGTCTACGCTGGGGCGTGTTTATACAATTGACTTCAATTCTATGCAGCAGATCAATGAGGATACTGGAACAGCACGTGCCATTCAGAGAAAACCTAACCCTCTAGCAAATACCAACACTAGTAAGTACGACTTTGCACATTGACTATTGTCTCCAAAGGCTGCTTCTGCCCAACATCTTATGGCTTCAAATATTTCTAATTTGAAAACGAATACTACTCTTGGTCATCTGTATTTCAGTGTGTGAAAATGGGACCTTAATGTGTACCTACTATTCTCTTGTATCCTTTGTAAAGCATGAATGGAAAAATAAATGATTTTTTTCTACATAATCTTTGCATGTGGGTTATTTATTTTAACTGCGAGCGGATAGCATATGATGTGTCATCTTAACATTGTAACAACCCTGAGTTTATGGTTGCTCTAAGATTGATGAAGCCTGTCCTAGTCTGCTGAAATTCCACTCCTTTTGTATAGCGTCTTGATGATATGTTTGGTCATGACTTCCATGTGAGTGGAATGCAATGCAGTAAAACTTGCTGGTGTTATAGTTCAGTGTGGAGTAAAAATAGTACCGTGCTGGAAGGGGTTGAAGAACTTGCCAGTCACTTATTGGATAATCATAAACTTCCTCATGTTAGATTTCTTTATCTAAACAAAAATGATGGAAAGCTGAAAAAAGATTAAAACAATGTTTTGAATACCTTCTCAAGCATATACTTAAGCTAGACAAAGTTGAAAAGATCATTGGATAACTTGTGGCATGTAGTTGGGCCTATTTCTAAGGTGTTTTATAGTGATTTAAGATTCTCTGATGCACTATTTAGGTTAGGTTGTAAATTTTTTATATATGATGTGTGTTATAAGCTTGAGGGTTTTAAATTGAAAGGCAAGGCAACTTGAATGTCTGTATAACTTTGTTAAAGTTCTCTACTTATTCTCTATAGGTGGACATCCAGAATTGAAGAAGGATGATGCTCGAGCTCAGTTGATGAAAGAAGACCCAGAACTAGCTAAATCTTTTATTAAAACCTTGTTTGGTGTTCTCTATGAAGTGTACAGTTCTTCGGCTGGACCTGCTGTTAGACACAAGTGCCTTAGAGCAATTCTTAGGATAATTTATTTTGCTGATGCTGAACTTCTGAAGGATGTACTGAAAAATCATGCAGTATCAAGGTAACTGTTACTTTTTTTCTGAAATATGTTGTGAAGTTCTGATTATCTGAAGACGTTAGTTTGCTGCTGTTCTCACTTGAACAGTAGTCATTGTCCTTTGCCAACACAGAGACATTCAATATGATGCTGTTTACTGAATACCTCATGTTCAATGACATCTTGTATTTTTAACAATTCTAGCTGTTGTATTTGTCTTGATGTAACCTGCTAAAATTTTGATTAGTAAATCTTCATTAAAGTTAAAGGTTTCCCCATGACCGAATGGTCTAGTCGTGACCGACTGTAGGGGGCGGTGCTCATCTCCGTTTCAAAGCCTGTAGAGCTGGCGTTTTGTCCAAGGACAAGCTTCCGTGGTCATGTGGCCGGCATGACTCTACGCCGTAGCGCACGGAAGTTACCTTCCCACCAAAGTGGTGCCTGTTTATCTACTTGCATTTAGGTGCTTTCGAACTGCTAGGTTGGCAGGTGCTGGGACAAGCGATGGGAGCTCACTCCGTCATGCAGTCTTGAACTCCCAACCTTCCGGTCGGAAAGCCCTACAGCAGCGGTTTAACCCGCTGCGCCACCACGTCCCAAATCTTCATTTGCTAAACATGCTTATGAATTGCATAGTAGTATGTTCTTTAAAAAAAAAACCTTACTGTATGGCAGATAATTCTTGAAAGGCAGAAGGAATCTATTGTTAACATTGGTGTGGCCATGAATAATCTGCAGGTGTGCTATGGGAATTTAGGGGAGGGTCATTTCTTAGTAGGGCCATTGTGCGATGTGAGCCCCTGGCTGGCAGTGCAGTGTGCCTTGTCGGTTGCCCAGAAACTGATATGTGCCTTGAAAATTTCAGCACCTTGTCTGTATGCCATGAGATGAAAAAGGTTGAAAATCACTGATTTAGAGACAAAAAGATTAGATGTAAATAAAAACTGCTTGGGAGGAATAGTATACATTCTGGACAGCCAACGTTTTGTGTCTATAGCAATACTGAAGGTCACTTCAAACATTGCTTTTTGGGAAAGTTTAAAGTATGAACATGGAAAATGCACAAGGGTTTAGATACATTTCAGGACTAAGAGTTCTGTGGATTATTTACTATGACATGCCCAAGTTCTTGTAAAATATGAACTGGGCTTGCATTGAGTCAGAATTTATATCTTTACCTACACACTTTCACTCTTTCCCTGCCCCCCCCTTTTGTCACTGTGCTGAAGATGCTTGGCTCTGCAGTCATCCTTGTGTATATAATGTATAACAATATGAAATTGTTTTGCTTAAACCAGGTTTGCCATAATGTTACAGTTATCCTTTTCTGTTGCAGCCACATTGCCTCCATGCTGTCAAGTCAAGATCTTAAGATAGTAGTTGGAGCCCTTCAAATGGCAGAGATCTTAATGCAAAAGTTACCTGATATTTTTAGTGTTTATTTCAGAAGAGAAGGTAATACCTTTTGTTTGGTGTGACTCTGATGTGATTTATATAGTGCTGCTATTCTCACTTATAGGGATGAGCTTCCTCTAGCTTCTTGCTTGAATGAATTTTAAGCAGAATGTTAAATCCTCAAATTTTAATTCAGAGGCTTGCTGTGCCTGAAAAATATGCTTGTGCTAGGGAGTATTAGCTGCTTTAGTAACAGTGAAATCAGGCACATTTGTAGGCAGAGATGTTGGCACAGATCTGTAGATGAGGTGATAACTTGGAAGGACACACAACTGTTAAGATAGGAAACAGATTTTTTTTATTTTTTTACCAAAAGTCTTGTTTTAGCTGCTGCTTTTCCCTTCAGTAGTAAGCATGAATTTGTCAGTAAGCAAACTGATAAATATGTTTAAGGAAACATTATTCTTCATACATGCCAATAAGACAATGGCAGATATTTAACTCTTAAGGATATAATTGCATGGCACATATTTTGTGTAAATGTTGCCTTACAGTTCTCAAAGCATGCACCTTTGGCAGGGCTCAGAAAGCCCTCCAGTCACCAGCAGAGGGGTGGTGTGGGGGAATCTCCTAGTCTGAGCCCCACCAAAGCTGCATGCAAATGTGCGCAGCCTGGGGGTGGGGTGGGGCTCAGAAAGCCCTTCAGACCCAACAGTAGCTGTGCTCCAGGAGTTGGGGGACTAAAATCCGTGAGTTTAATTATCCGCATATTTTTTATACATGATGGTTCCGGAAACTAAACCCTCATGGATAAAAAGGCTGCACCTGTTTAGTTGAAATGTATTAGACGGTAAAGTATACTAATTCTAAAGCCTTATTGAATGTTACTAACTTAATGACAGAGTAGATATCTTAATTTTTTTTCTCTTTAAAGGTGTGATGCACCAGGTGAAAAATCTAGCAGAATCGGAGGCTTTGTTAACGAGTCCCCCCAAAACCTGCACTAATGGCTCAGGAACATTAGGTGCTATAAGTACTGGAACAGCTACAGCTGCTAGCAATGCAACAGCAGACTTGGGCTCTCCAAGCTTACAGCACAGTAGAGAAGACTCTCTGGACCTGAGTCCACAGGGGTGAGTGTGCTTGGATTTGATGCAATTGGGATAGATTCTTCTATATTTTATCTGGAGTTATATCCTGCTTTTGGCTTTCCAAAACAGCTCACGTAGTATTATACATAGTCCTATAATATCAATTGTTTTTATAAATTTTGTCAATTTTTTATCAATTGTGTCCAACTCTTGGCAACTTTATGGACAAGAGCCCTCCACTGCTACTCTATCAAGCACAGCAATAAAAATGAAAATATGTAGCAAGAGTCAAGGGAACATAATCAGTCACTGGGGCTGGACAATATTCAACATTGAAATGTCTGTTGAAAAATAAGTCTTGGTCAGAAATAACATGGGGGGGGGGAGGAGGCAGGGAGTTCCACAGTCTGGGGGCCACAGCCAACAAATCACTTTATTGATTTGCCCCCGCATGCACTTCCAAAAGTCGGGGAATGTAATGCCTCAGATTACTGATGGAGGTGACGGGCTTCATATGGAAGTGAGTTGTCTGTCATGTAACCTGGTCCCAAGCCATTTAGGGGTTTGAGCAGGGCAGTATTATCCTATTAGGCTGAGTAGGCTGAAGCCTAGGGGCCCCACAGGGACTAGGGCGCATCAAGGTGGCATGTCGAGAAATCAGCCTAATGCATGGGTCTCCAGACCTGTCCCCTGGGGATTCCCCATCCAGCTCGCCAACCCTCCAGCTGGCAAGAGACTACAGCAAGTCTGACCTTGAAAAGGTGAGGCTTGAAGAGCTCTCCCAAGAACCCCACGGGGCAAGCCCCACCTCCAGGGATTGAAATGGGCTGCATGTGGAGGCTGCATTTCTGGGAAGCTTCCATGCAAGCCTTGGTCCGTTTGTGAGTTTTTTTCCCCCTTTGGGGCATAACCTAGAAGTTCCTGGCTTCTCCATCTCTTGCCCCTCAGATTTCTGCCTTTGTTTCTTCTGTTTTAGGAGTGGGGGTGGGTGGGGAGCTTCTGTGCAAGTTTGTGAGGAGAAGTCTGTACTGCTGCGTTCTGGATCAGTTGATGTTTCTTGAAGCCTTTCCAAAAGCAGCTCTATGTAGAGCATGTTACAGTAGTCCAATCTATTTTGACTTGACAGCACAGTCCTATGCATGCCTACTCAGAAGTAAGCCCAGTTAAGTGGGACTTCTTTCCTGGAAAATGTGGGTAGGATTGCATCCTAAAGTATGTGTTACAGGGGCCCAGGTAGGAGCGGCCATATGTGTCGCTCAGGGCATTACAACGCTCTGCAAGACCTACCTGTCAAAGATGGCATCAGCCAAGGCAACTAGATCTATTTTATAGTACTTGGTAAAGGTGTTCGGTGATGACCATGTGGTAGCCCTACAAATCTCCACCAGCTAGCCCACCCCATCAAACAATGCAGAGGTGGCTGCCTGCCTGATGGAATGAGCAATGATAGCTTCTGGCAGCTCCTTCTGGCAGCCCTGTATGCAGCCACAATGGCTGCCTGAAGCCATGTGGACAGCAAAGACTTAGATGCCTTATGTCCCTCAGATGAACCTTGAAATTTTACAAAAAGGGCCTCCACTTTCCGGATGTCTTTTGTGCACTCAGTATAGAACCTGAGTGCCCTCTGGACATCCAGCATATGCCACACCTGTTCCTTCAGGTAAGTTGGGTCTGGGCAGAAGGAGTGGGTATCACCAACTCTTATGACATACGAAAAATATTATTGACCTTGTATACAAATGTCAGGTCTGGCCTGAGTACCACCCTATCCTTGTGGAACATACACGCATTTCAACTGACGGGGCCCCAAATTCAGTTACTCATCTTGCAAATGTGATAGCTACCAAAAACAGTCTTAAGTGTCAACTCTCTCAGGGGCACTGTGGCTAGAGGCTTGAAAAGTGTGGCTTGTCAGGGCTGTCAAGACCCGGTTCAATTCCCAGCTAGAGAATCAATGCACCAGAGTGGGTTCAGAAGGACTACTCCTTTTAAAAACTGCTTGATATCAGGGCAGACCTAAAGGATGTGCTGCCGGGGTTGCATCCTGCCAACTGCCACTGGCTCTACCTAAAAGTGATTGCTGTGACATCATGTTACTGCAGTTACTTCTCTCCCATGCTCTGCCCATTTCAAAACATATTTTTTAAGAAAAATATTTAAGGGGCAGGTGGTCGTGTGGCTGGAGAGGCTCGGCTTGCCCCCCCCCCTTTAAATGTGAGCGAAGCCAGGTGCTGACTTCGCTTGCATTGGAAAACTGGGCTGGCACGGCTGTGGGGGAGGGCACTTGAAATGCTGCCCCTTTCATGCTGCTGCTCAGGTCCATGTGACCCTCTGGACTCTCCGCCAGGTACTCTACTGCTTGATATGCAGATATTGCATCCTAGCCCTGCTCCCAACGTACTATTGCGACCACCTGCCTCCATAGGGTGCTGATAGACCTTTCTTGAGCTCCTCCTGGAGAACTAAAATGTGCTTGATTTTGGGCTTGGTGGTTCTGACTCCCTTCTCAAGGCACCACCTCTGAATCTCTTCCAAGTGGTCCCATAGACTTTTCTAGTGGATGGATGCTTTGAAGCTATGTGGGTACCCACGACCTTGTCTGAACATTCCCAAATGTTCACTTCTTGCTGCTCATCCTCCATACCATCAGACGGAACAATCCCGGATGTGGATATAGAATTGGACCCTGCCGTGGGAGGTCTACCCTTAGCGGAAGCATCCACCCTTCCCCTTTTGCTAACCTGAGACTGCCCAGAAACCAGAGTCTCCTGGGCCAGTGAGGAGCCACCAAAATGACTTCCGCTCAACTGGACTGAATTTTTTGTAGTACCCCAGGGAGAAACTGCACTAGTGGGAATGTGTACAACAGCCCTGGAGGCCAGTGAGCTTGAATGGCATCTACCGTCTCTGCTCCATCTGTTGTGTTCCTTGTGAAGAACTTTCCCTCCAGAGAAAATGTGCAACTACCAGAGAGATCCTCCTGTGGCAACCCCAGTCTGTTAACAATTTCGGAGAATACTGTTGGGTGTATTTGCCGTTCCATCTTACTGACTTCCTGTCTGCTTAGCCAATCCACTGAGATGTCTGCCACCCTGGCAAGGTACTCGGCCAGGGAACTCTTCCCCTCATTCACGACACAACTGAGTTTCTTCAAATAATTCAGTGTTGTAGCCATGTCCTTCTGTGCCTGGTCCCTGGATTCTGATTTTATCAAGATATCGAGATAGGGGAAGAGCAATATTCCCTTCAGTCTTAGATGGGCTATCAGTGCTACGAATACCTTCATAAATACTCACAGTGCTACTGTTAACCCAAAAGGGAGTACTTTATATTGAAAATGGTGATTGTTGTAGCAGAAATAAAGGATCTTCCTGTGCGATAGTCTTATGGGCACATAGAGGCAGTTTTGTCATCTACTCTCTTGTAGACGGAACGCAGGGCGGGACTTAGAGTGATCGACAGCCCGTCGACTCACTTCCACTTTCTTCACGCACCCCGCGCAGCTTTCCCTCGCCTCGGAGGGGGCGCCTGCTCGCCCAGGCACCCGGCGCCCCCCCACCCCCCCTGGTGAGCAGGCGCTCCCTCCGAGGCGAGGGAAAGCCGCGCGGGGCGCGCGAAGAAAGCGGAAGTGAGTCGACGGGCTGTCGATCACTCTTAAGTCCCGCCCAGCGTTCCGTCTACAAGAGAGTAGATGACAACACTGCATAGAGGTATTTCTCTGACAGGCCTATTGCTCTTAAGAAGTCGTCCTGTTCCAGCACTGCCACAATCTACTTCCATGTCTCCATCCTGAACTTTCTTGAGGAACCTGTTCAACCACTTTAAATCCAGTATTGCTCTCATGTCTCTGTTCTTTTTTGAGAACAAGAAAGAATACTGAATAGACGCCTTTCTTCCTTTGGGAGGATGGCACCGGTTTCCCCTTGTCTTGTTCCTGCTTGGCTGATGGAAGCACCTTCTGCTTGTCTTTTATTCTCAACCAGGAGTGGTTCAAGTGCTTGCCCCAAATAGCTTGGTGCCTTGGAAGGGACACCCTCACTAGCCTAGTTAGGGACGCTGAGTCACTGTCCAACTGACGCAACCAGATATTGCATCTGGCAACCACATTAGCTGCTATGGCCCTTGCAGAAATTTGCACGGCATCGAAGGAAGAGTCTGCTGTGAAGACAGCTGCCAATGCAATCTTTTTCTCGGTGCATCTAGAAAGGCCCGGTTCAGAGGCTGCTAGATCCTTGGACCACAAGAATGTTGCCTTGGCCATGATAGAGTTTGTGGCAGCGGCCCTATGGGAGGACACTTTGAAGTTTCTCTTAAGGGAGCTTATCTTCACGCTTATAACACAAATTTTTGAAACTGCTCTCTCCCTCTGAAGGAAGGACAGCGGCATCCACTGCTGGAACCTTTAAACACTTCATGATCTTTCCTGGGAGGGTGTGTAATTTATTAACAAGTCTAGAGCTATGCTTTGGTTGTACTGGTTGAGACAATTCCTTGTCCCGAACCTTTCCCTTTGGGGAAGGGCATTATTTCTGACTTGAGGGGGGGAGGGTCCCGATGGGAAGGTACATTTGGTCTTGGCCAGTAAACTCTGGGAGCTGGACTTGGAGCTCTCCTGATCACAGGCCAGATTAAGGGTCTGGGAAGCTTTTTCACATCATCCTAAGAAATAGCAGTATTGGGAAAAACCTGCCCATTTTCTGGTGCGCTTCCCTATCCCCAGAATGTTTTCCTTCTTTTCTGTCAGATCCTGATGACAAAGAAGGGGTGGAGCTAATTTTCCCTTTTTTAGGTTTCTTGGGGTTAGCCCTGCACATCCTTGCTTTATCATCTCCCCTGCGTTTCTCGGATGGGGGCTCAGAACTCCAGATTAATCTGAGGGTCAGAAGAAAGGGAGGAGGATGGAAAACACCTCAGAACTGGGAGACCTTTTCTGTTTTGCTTTGCCAGCCCTAAGGGGCTTTGCATGTCTTCTCCTGCATGTGGGTTTTAAAAGCCTCAGCAACTGTCTCCTTGACCACCCTATTTAATTTGGCTTAGATTTCCTTGCCTGGTTGCGGGGTGGCTCATACCAGTGAAGCCAAACCTCTGCTCCGTTCGCCCAACTCTGCTGACGTGGTGGTCTCCATACCTTAATTGTTGCCTCTGATGGAGAACCATGCGCTTGCGTATGCTGAATGAGCCAGCCAAATGCTTGGCCTGGATGGCTTGGTGTGGGAAACTGGAACCCTCCCAACTATGCCACTGCCCCAGTCTTGGCTTGATGTGTTCTTTGTCTGGGGCCTTCCAGCTGCTCCGGGCAAGTTGGGAGGAGTTGGATATTGCAGCAGTGTGCCCACAGGGGAAGCACCCATCCACTACCCTCTTCACCTGCTCCTGGGCCTTCTGTCTTGCTATCTTCTGCCTGGGAGGCGCAGGCTCCAATTGGGATTGTTTGAGCATGGCTGCTAGGCTGCTTGACAACAGTGATGCTGTGTCAAGTAGGCCCTCGTAGTGTTCTCCTCTGCGGAGAAAAGCAGCACTGGCGCCAAACCCCAGCCCTGATGGAAAGGCTGGGTGAAAAGGGAATAGAGGAGCAAGAAGGCAGGAGAAGGAAAGAAATAACCTGGAAAAAGAATAAGAAAAACGCTGAGCTCTGTGGGCTCGGCAGCAAGTCTAACCTGGCTCTGAGAGGCAGAGCTGGACTGGGGATCGGAATGCCCTCCCAGTAGGAAGAGACCTTGTACAAATTTGGCTCTGCCTTGTGTAGGAGGGAGGGGCATTTCTAAGTCATTTCAGATGACCATCTTCCTCCTCCAGAGGAAGAATAGGTTTTTCTTACCTGGATTTGGATTCAGCTTGTTTGCCCAGATTCAGGCCAGCTCTGATCCCAGACACAAATTCAAACCTCCACCACTTTCTTGAACAATACATAGGTACTAGTATCCCACACTTGGGTATGCTGGCTGTGATTTAGAGAGGTCTCAAGTATGCACATATCTTCCACGATCCTTGATCTATAGGGTATAATGTAAAAAGTATTGCTAGTAGTTTGCTCCTAGATGTGGTGGTAAATGTTTTATCTTTTTCTCAGGATTTGAATTTGGGCCAGACTGTAGCAGTCTGGTGGCAGGTTTTGCAAGACATCCTATGCTAGAAGCTTTTGTGGATATGGAGCCAACATCTAAAAGACATTTTCTTTTAAGACTTCTTCTTACAAGGTGTTTAAGCATATTTATAAACAGTGTTTAGAATAGAGCCCCTCCCCACAAAGCAGCATACAGCAGTAATAAAATATTTAAAATTATATATTGAACAATAGAAAATTAAAAAGGTCATCAGTGATCGTGCAACACTTCATCTCATTGAAGATCTATCAGATCAGTATGGCCTTACTAATCTAGGGACAGTTGACGGGAAGGTGGCCAGACAAATCTCCCAGAGGAGGGAGTTAAGAGCTTGTGCCGCTGCCTAAAAGACCATCTCCTTATGTATCTACCAGCCATATGTTAGATGACTGTGGGATGTGGAGCAGATCATCTCCAAGCATTCTGCATGAGCTCGCAGAAGCAGAAAGTATATTCTGTTCAAAGCCTATTTCTTAGTTGTAACGTAAAAATCTTGGGTATCAGTTTGACATTATAGAAAGAAAATTGCTTGATACCAATCATGGAGATTGTGTATTTGGCTTCCCTAAGAATTGGAAAAGGGGAAGAAAAATCCATATAAAGTGTCTAGAATGATAATTGTGATGTCTGTAAGCGATTTGAAGGATCAGGGAGTTTGGAAAGTAAAGAGGCTTGTAAGGTAACATTTTCTAATGTGGAATTGATAACAGGTGTCTGTAGGAAGGAAGTAGCTAAGTTAGTGAGCTTTTGCAGAGAGGGTGTTGGAGCAATTCAGTTGTGGACAGCTACAAGCCCTGCTCTTTATCTGTCAATCAACAGTATTTATATACCGCTTTTCAACACAAAGTTCACAAAGTGGTTTACAGGCTAATAATAAAGTTAAATGGCTCCCTGTCCCAAAAGGGTTCACAGTCTAAAAAAAAAGGCAGAAAACCACCACCAACAGCCACTAGAAAAGACACTGTGCAGGGGTCAATAGGGACAATGAGAAGATCAAGTGCACTAAGAGCACAGTAAGAAGACAACTTTAGATATTTAGATGCTCTTTGTTGTTTTCTTTGTTGTCTTGGCTAATTATATACCATTGGTTGAAGGCCCTC
>JAJKFI010000002.1:41791512-41827686 GCA_029204185.1 Lerista edwardsae | reverse complement strand
CCCTCATGTCATGGCCTTATGTAAAGGTAGAGAGACTTTTTATAAGATTTTGAGTGTCTTAATAATAAAATTCTTTTATGTTTGAGACTGCATTGGTGTATTGTGTGGATTTGGGGGAAAATTGCTTCAGTGAACCAAATACAATATTGATATATGAAGTAAAGCGCTTGTTGGAGAAAGCAAGTGGACCAAGGGTTTGCACTGAGCAGTTGAAGTAGAAGCCAATAAGGGCTGAGCATGGATTTGCAGTGCAAATGTCGTGACAACACCATTTTGCTTCAGTACTTGTATTAAGAAGTCCAAGTTATAATGTAAATTGTTAGTTTGAAGGTCTTTCGTACCTGGCAGGCTAAATTGAAAATCATATCAAATCAAACTTGTGTAGTGCAAGAACAGCTTGAGAAATTATGGTGTCTGTGTTGGTTGGCTATAAGTGGCCATTTGTGCAAAAAATCTTGTCTCTTTAGTGATTATGAGAGATTTTTCATATATTCATTTTTCCCAAAGTTGCCGCTTAAAAAAAAAAAAAAGCTACCCATTGCCACATAGATGTTGTGACTTGGAAATAGCAGAGGAATGAATGTTTTTGCATTGTAAAACTGTTGTCTTTAGTAGTTTAAATCCATATGTCTTGGATCCAATATTAAAAATGTGTTTAGATATATTTCAGTTAAGTATTGGGCCTGATTGTGTGTGCTCTTTTGATAGCCGATTAAGTGATGTTTTGAAGAGAAAAAGATTGCCAAAACGTGGGCCCCGACGGCCAAAGTATTCACCTCCCAGAGATGATGACAAAGTAGACAATCAAGGTAAGGTGGTGTGTTCAAATTGCATAGTCAATCCGTGGAAGTGCTTAAGTGTTCCAACAAACCTTGGCTTGTGTATCGTAAGCTCAGAAGCTGCACCTGTTTTAATCTCTGGCACATCATTGTGACATAGAATTCCAGTTGGTTCTGCTGCTCTACGTGTTGTCAAGACCATGTACTGTGGCTTGCAGACCAGGATATGAAACTGGGATTAGATCTTGGTTAGTAAGCCACAGTTCTTGGAGGCAAGTGACATGCAGAATTTAACTTTGCACATAGGAATTGTGCCAGGTCAGAGGAGCATGTAGACTTGGAGATCATTATATCATTTTCGTGATCAGCAAATCTTGGTTTTGTTTAGATTGCTGATAACAGGTTGGTTAAGAGACACAATTTTGAATTTGAGATGCTATCACTATATTGTAAAGGTTGTAAGTAATTTAGATGTATTACTCCACGCTTGACTTATTTATTCTGAATGTAGTTTTTTGTTTAGTTTGGTGTTGTGTAGTTTGTTTAGTTTGGTGTTTTGAATGGTGTTTTATAGTTGTGAAGTTGTTGTTGCTGTTGTCCTATTAAAAATAAAAAATAGAAAAAAAGATTGCCTCAACTAGCTCAGTAAGATAAATTCAGATAGTTAAGGTGAATATTATGACTAATTAAGCATTAGTGAATGTATTGTTTACAGATCCTTGATGCAATTTGAAGAAGCCAAAGTTGGCATTCTTTTGTATGAGAATTTCTAGTCATTTTTCGCAGTGGAATTTCGAAAGTGGGAAGAGAAAGCAATAATAGTATTTCTGAAAGCATTGCCACTTAAACATATGGCATGCCATTTTTTTGAGCGAGTAAATGAACTCCTAGAGTTTGACCAGAGTTTCTTGTTCTGGCAGGAGGTATGGTTCTTGCAGTATTGCATGCCACAAGGGTTTGACGTGTTTAAAGATTTGTCTTACAATTATCTTATATGCTTCTTTTTTAAGTACAGCAGAAGTTGTTGCCTGCTCTTCACTGTCTAGTGCTAAAGTTATACACCATTTGTGCATGTGCTGGTTTGCTGTGGCCAGCAAACACACAAGTTATACACACAAGTGGAATAGATGCATTCAGCAGTTTCAAGCTGGGTTGGAATGTGTTAATCCATAAAGTGCCCCAATGTAGATAGGTATTTGAATAGCTCTGAAGATGTATCTGATGGTACAATTTTTTTCTTACAATTAGGAACTATAATTATCTTCTAGTATTGTTGGGAAGGAAAATTGCAGTACATTGTACACATTAAAAGTGCTATCTGAGAACATGAGTGTCTGTGACTTCCTTGTCGGTCTGGTAAATTTCTATGCGCATTGAAGTGGAAACTATTTTTTCCCCTGTAAAGCTAAAAGCCCTACAGCTACTCAGTCTCCAAAAGCTTCCTTTCTGGCAAGTCTGAATCCTAAAACCTGGGGAAGATTAAGCACCCAGTCCAACAGCAACAACATTGAGCCAGCACGTACAGCAGGTGTCAGTGGCCTTGCAAGAGCTGCCTCAAAGGACACAATATCCAACAACAGGTATAATAAAATTTTAATTCTTGCTATGTAAAAGTAATTCTGTCCCAGCTGTCATACCATTCACACCATAGAATGTGCCATTCAGTGTTTTCAATAGCAAGGAACTACAGGTGTGCCCACAATATCCTGTGGATTTCAGAATCCCTGGTTCCCAAACCTGTGAGGAGGGGACCCATTTGGACCTTCCGAAGGTGACTGGAGTTGTGCTCCAATTACCTCAGGAGGATTTTCTGAGACCTGAGTAAGCCCACACAGGGCTTCCCTGGGCCTTAGAATGCTTTATAAGGCATAAAAACATAACTTGGGAAATCAGAAGTTGAGTCTCTTCAGCTGAAACGGCCATTCTGAGGCCCACAGAAGCCACGGGCAGTTGTACACGGTCTCTATGGGCCTCAGAAAACTCTCCGGACCCGTTCAGAGCTCTGCTGCAGTCAGGTTTGGAGGGTGGTGGTAGTGGCCCTCAATCCGTAAGTTTAAATACTTGCAGATGGATTTCTGTATCTGCAGGGACTCCAGGAATGGATCCCGACTGCAGTGAATGGAAGTGCATGCATGGAAGGCAAAAAATGAGGCTACAGTATAATTTGGGTCAAGGGAAACAAAATAATACACTTGTGGTTTGGAGAAGAAGTAAAAGCTGCCTTTATTCTGATGACTTTGTGGGGGGGGAAAAACTTTTTAACCTTGCATTTCTTTGTTCCTGAAATGCTAAGATATGTTTGAAAGCTGTTCACAGATGTCAAATGCTGAATAAACTACTTTTCTTACAGAGAGAAAATTAAAGGTTGGATTAAAGAACAAGCCCACAAATTTGTGGAGCGTTATTTTAGCTCTGAGAACATGGATGGAAGCAACCCTGCACTAAATGTGTTACAGAGACTTTGCACTGCAACTGAACAACTCAACCTTCAGGTTAGCATATCTTTTCTGAAAAATGTCATCTGTGTAACTGAAATACTTTAAAGTGAAAATAGTTCATATTGGCATGCCCCAAGTTTCTTATGCATTCTTCAGGAACTACTTTTGTGCCTTTTGTCTAAACTTCAGAGATTTGTTAAAGTTAGTGATCCTTAGGTGGTAACTGTATCTTTTGCAGTCTGCAATTAATTTGGAGAGCTCTGTGTGTGTGTGTGTGTGTGTGTGTGTGTGTGTGTGTGTGTGTGTGTAATCAGGATTTGTGTACATTTGGGGGAAATCAGGGATCCCATCAACTATGATCAACCTTGCAAAACCTAGGGTACAGTCGGCTTTGTGTGGGTGTAGTGCCTATGCAGAGAAGAATTGCCTAGGAATATGGAGTTGAATAACATGCACTCCGCCAACCTTTGGGTTGGGGGGAGGAGAGCATATGAGAGGTACTATCTGGTAGTGGTCTGGCATGCTTCAGTATGCATACATCCAGTGGGAGGGCTTTTTTCAACCATATGTTTGGCTCTGCATCTTTGTTAGAATGAATTGGGTCCCAAGTCTAATGATTAGAATTTTAAAGGGTAAATGACGCTTGGATCTAGAATAAGATAACAAGTTGTCTTAACCTGGTAGATGACTATTCTGGTTCAACTTTTGTATATATTCAGTGAAATGCAAATTAGGTTTTGCACAATACTCAAGCAATAATGTCCCCCAAAATGATTGTACTACCTTAACAGTAAAGTACAATAGAGCCAATCATTGTAATCAGTGAGTTTGCCTAATGCAAACACTAATATCTGGAATAGGATATATATCAAAAAGTTGACTGTAAAAAGAGGGTTGTTGAATGTTCTTACATACCTGCTTTGTAAATGGACCTGCATTGTTCTATCACTTGAAACTAGTATTCTCCAGATAATTTAACTGACTTGAATTCTTAGAAGCTAATTCAGTGACAATTGCTTAAAATGGTAATCACAATGTGCATACTGGAATAAATTCTTTTATGCAAGATCTGCTTAAATCAGCATTGTAAAAAAGCTGTCTTGAATGAAATGATTTGGGCCTCACACTTGCTTGTAATGTACTGTATAGCTGTGTTCTCATAGGGTTCCTACCTACAGGTCAGCCATTAATGGTGCACTAGAATTGGTTCTACACTCCCTCAGTGGCATCACTAGGGTTTGCATCACCTGGTTTCGGAGGCCACCCCATGGTGGACCTCCTTTTGTACCAGACCATACAATATCAATTTTAATAAATTACAATCATATGTACATTACAATATCATATGTTAATATATAAACATTACACAATATATAAATATTTATATTTGTATTATATATTTATATAATATATAAATATTACATAATTTAAATTATGTAATAGAATATCATGTGTGCAATGTAAATGCAGTGGTATCACTAGGATTTATTTATTTGAATATATAACAAGAAAGGTTGCCCAACCAAAAAACCAGTGGCCAACTTGATGACACTCATGCTAACACCTTATTGGTTCCCTGCTGTGTCAATACCTCATTGGCTCTTAGAACAGTCAGTTTCATTGTTCAGTTTTGAGTTAAGGAAGTCCACTTTTGTTACAGAAGGCACTTGTGTGTGCTTCTGATTTTTTGGCTATAATTTTTAATAGAATACAGCTATTTAATGTGGTTTGTTTCATTACATTCTGCTGTAAATTCCACATGGAGATTTATAACATGATTTATAACTTAATGAGATTTATAACATTAAGTGCCACTATACTCATTTAAGTTGTCAAATTTATGAGAATTCATCCGGATTGATGCATATAAAGGACCGTATGTTCATCATAGTTATTTTTTAACTGTTTTGTTTGTGGAATAGTTGGACTACTAAGTGATCTCATACAGAGACTCTTCATTTCAGGTGGATGGTGGAGTTGAGTGCCTTGTAGAAATCCGTAGTATAGTCTCTGAGTCTGATGTGTCTTCATTTGAGATCCAGCATAGTGGGTTTATGAAACAGTTGCTGCTTTATTTGACGTCCAAGAGTGAAAAAGATGCTGTAAGCAGGGATGTCAGACTGAAAAGGTTCCTTCATGTATTTTTCTCATCTCCTGTAAGTATTTATGCCTCTAGTATTTTAAGTATTGCTTCATAAAAGGGTTATTAATCCATATGTCCCTATATATATCATGGGAGAGGTCATCTTAAAGGCGTTACTGACTAGCACTTGTGTGTGCCTTTCCCTCAGCCTTGGTGAAAGACTGACAGACAAGCTGTTCAAAGCATAGTTTGAGACATTTTCTTAAAAATTAGCATTGTTTAAAGAAATGCACATAAAAAGCCATCAATTAAATGGCAACTAATATTTCACTAAACAGTTTAAAGTGTAGATTTAAATAAATAGAGGCAAGTGTGCAAGTCAACTAGAATGCTCCTGGTGTGTTCTTCAAACACTTAGTGGGGGAAACAGGTGCAATCTCAGTGTCCCCCTTCTCCATTGGAATAAAGGGCAGTGGCAGCAGTGCCCTGGATAGACAGACCCCTGCAACGAGATCTCACTGCACCCTACTTCATTCCAGTGGTGGCGGCTTCAGCAAGATCACACCCACTCCCTTCTCCTTACACTTGAAGATGTGGGTGCAATCTTGCTTAAAACGAAGCTGAGAGCAACAAAAAAGCAGCAGAGTCTGCGTGCGCACTGAAGGGCGGGGTTATGCCACAAGTCACCACCATAGGAAGCAGCAGTGCTACTGCTCCTAGTGAAATTCTTTCTCACTGAATTTGTCCTGAGGATGCAAAATTTGTATCTGTCCACATTTGGTCATGGTTTCTAAATAACTATTCAGAAAAACCATTGAGGTTTTCATTGTGTATGTAGTTTTTTTTAAGAAATTAAATTTTTCTTCCAGCTCCCTGGAGAAGAACCTGTTGGAAGACTTGAGCCATTAGAAAATGCACCTTTGTTGGCATTAGTCCACAAAATGAATAATTGTCTTAGTCAGATGGAGCAATTTCCAGTTAAAGTCCATGACTTTCCAAGTGGAAATGGAACAGGGAGCAGGTAAGGATTAATGCTCAGGTAAACTGTTTCCCTTCTGGAACCTTTCTTGTCTAGTGAATTCTGCATACCTAAAAGGCCCACCTGTACAGAGTTTACTTTTACAATTTGCCACATTTCATGATAATTCAAACCTTTATTAAACATTCCTTTGCTTCTGTTGGTGTGCTGAAAATACATAACTTACAATGTTTTCTTGTGGAACATTCCTTGTATCTCTTTACGTTGTCCACCTTCAGCTCCTCCACCCCAGTTCTGTTTTGAGCTAGGGGTCAGCAATATTCTGGGGGTCAATTGAGCATGCTCAGCCAATAGCGGGTTGGGGAGAGGTGACGATTACAACTTTGAAGTAAGTCCCACTGGAGTCAGTGGGGCTTTTTTCAAAGTAAATGTGATAGGTTGCAGTACTCATTCTGCACTCCCCACTCATACATACACACACTCTGATCTCCCCTATTCACACCCTGTGGTCAGATTTCTAGTGTTGAAAATTTTTGCCTTGCTCTACCCATTTCTGGGGCAGGAAATGACTGATGGTTCCAATACCTATGAAATGTATCCAGACTCTCTCATAGATTGCACTGGAAGCAAAACACTCTTTCTCCTTTAGGGTTTTTTGTTTAAGGTGTCTGAGTTCTGTAAACCTAGTGCAGTAGGTACTCGGAATCATCACCTTTGCATGTGGTGCAATGACTGTTGGCATAGTAGTAGAATACTGCAAAAGTGTGTGTGTGTTTGGGGGGGGTAACTGGAAATAACTATTCAATAAACTACTAGAGACTGCAGCTGTACCTGTAGCGTCAACATTGGCTTGAATGTTGACATGAGTTCAGAGTATAGGGAGACAATGTTCTCTTAATACTTTTAAAAATACCATTTCAATTTTCAGATACTATATGAAGGTAGATATAGAGCAGGCCCTGCATCTTTTGACAGTGGCATTGGTTATAGCGTAAAGCTTTAAAGCTGAGACGTTACAGCTTATAATACAATATTGACAAATCATAGTGGATACTGTTTACCATTTTTTTGTGACAAATGTTTTTGGTGGCACATGTCACAGAAGTGCCTTGGGGCACAATCCTAATCTGGAATTAGGCTGGCACAAGTCCCTTGTGCTGGCCCAAGAGTATAGTATATGTGTAGCACCTTAAAGTGTATTTGGACCACTCTTGGAGTCAGAGAGGACGGTGCACGTCCATGAGCCATGCCCCCTCACTCCAAGAGTGGCCCAAATGTGCTTTTTAATAGCCTTTTAAACAAACACTTTTGGTGTTTAACAAAGAGCCCTTTTCTTCTGCAGCCGTGCTGAGTCAAATCAGCAGATGGGAAAACTGTGGATGAGAAGGCTCCACCTATATTTCTGTTCTATGTTTATTAATAGCATTCAGACTATTCAACACGCTTCATGTGTTAGAATTATTTGCCAGAAACTGGGTGCATTTTGACATTGGAGAGGGAAAAAAAGGTCTTGTTAACCATAAACAGAAAACTCACACTTGTAGATGATCTTAATTACTTACTG
The DNA here is from genome assembly GCA_029204185.1 of Lerista edwardsae. Taxonomy (NCBI): domain Eukaryota; kingdom Metazoa; phylum Chordata; class Lepidosauria; order Squamata; family Scincidae; genus Lerista; species Lerista edwardsae. Next base: position 41,819,843 of record JAJKFI010000002.1, on the reverse strand, counting down.
TGTATGTGGGCATATAGATTGTGGACTGTACAGAAAAGCTGTTTGATGGTCTTTTGTCTACCTAAGAAAAAGACTGAGGAAGAGAATGTCGGTGGTCCCTCAAAGGTCATTGGGGAGATATTCTAGTAAATCGGATTCACTGGAAGTTCCCCACTTCCAGGATTGTACCAAGAGTTGATTCAGGTGTACAATTGTGCCTTGGCATCTATGGAGGTTCTGTTCCTGGAACCCTCACAGATGCCGAAACCTGCAGATAACAGCATCTGTGGTGTGGGCTGACCTGTAACCCGCCCCACCAGATGCAACTGAAAGTATCATCTAGTCACATCCCGAGGGTGTTCTGAGGCTTGGGTAGACCTCCCTGCGTATCAGAACACCTATGGGCAGTGTCTAAGACGCACTTCTGGTTTCTCAGGAAGTCGCGCCCAGAGGGTATAGATCAGCCCTCTGTGTAGGTTAGGGGACCCATGAACCTGCGAGTGAAAAGGCAGGACCTGTACTTTCTTCCTATCCCTTTCTTTTTCTGTTTAAAGTAGTGCATGACCAAACCAAGAGTTCTCCCCTTTTATTGTGGGTATCTTGCATCCTTTGATGCTGTGAGATTAAATACCAATCTCTTACAGTCCAATGAAAAGAAGAATTTTAGAACTATACTTCCGTTTTAGTATACTTTCGTAAAACTATAGTCTCAGAAGACCGGTTCATGGGCTATAACCAGAGTAGATTCTACCACAATAGAGTAGCTAGACTAGATTATTCTGCCTTCTATACAGGTAGTCCCCAAATTATGGACATCCAGACTTATGGATAGCTGCATCAGAGATTTTGCACGACGCGTCCATCTGACCTTCTGCTTTTGCCCTTGGACTAGAATAGCGCTATTCTGACTTACGTCAGTTCCAACTTCCAGGCAAATGTCCAGAACGTAAGTTGAGGACTACCTGTATTAGGGTGATCTTGCAAGTGGATCTCACTAATATAGAACTATACTTAGGAAGAATTTGTCTTGAGAATCGTATGGATATTTGACCCCGCTAATTTCTGTTCCTATTAAGTTTATTTTGAATGAAAAAAAATATTTGTGGTTATCCAAATTTATTTTCAGATTTATGAAACCCTTCAGGGAAAACTAGGCCTTTAAGAGAGTTACTAAAACTTAATCAAAATGCTTATAAAGTGCCACAGTACTTGTGTAATAAAGCAAGTTTGTGCTTTTCTGATAATTAAAATAAGTCTGGCTGTTCTTGTCCTGTATGTGTAAGTACTTGCAGCCTAACTGATGAGTGCAATCAACATTTTAATGGCAATTTGCTGTTATATTTACTCCTATTTATCCTTTGAGTGCTTCAGCAGGCAAAAAATCTGTAATAAAAATTGCTGTTAATTTTTACATGTTTTAGATATTGTTTATATTAGACTGTTTCTGTATTTTCTATCACTTCTTTCATTGCATCTATAGAACTAGGATAGATTGAAGGCTTTTGCTTTCACGCTTACACTGGTGGAAAACCTGTTGCAACTGTTCGTTGCAAAACTGAAACCTGTGTAATTTGAATCAAAAAACGACCTGAAAATTTTTCTAACAAAAACAGTAACAAATCAGTACATATAAAAGTCAAAAGCAAGAGAGTAGTCATGAAATAATAGTCCAACACTTCAATATTATTTTGTTTGTCAGTCTCAAATATTTGGTAATCTGATTTGAGCTACACTTTTGTAACAGTTTTGATTTGGCTTCAAACTATGGTACCCTGCATTTTCTTTGAAATTCATATATAGTAATGATAAGATAACAATCTTAATATAAAAAGCAGCAGAAAAAACCATACACCACAGCAGTATGACTGACATTAAGTGGTAGCTTGGAGCCTCCAAATTAGCAGGCCAAGCTAATGTGTATATCTTAACTCTTTAGCATGTAATGCCAATATCAAATACAGAAACTGTTTTAATTACTGGTTTGTGTTGATTATATACAACTTAAATAGAATAACTGTAGCAACGTTTTTTATAAATTATCTTGAGTTTTTCTCTTAACAGAGGATCCCAAGCTTTAAAATTTTTCAACACACATCAGTTAAAATGCCAGTTGCAAAGACATCCCGATTGTGCTAATGTGAAACAGTGGAAAGGTGGACCTGTGAAGATTGATCCCCTGGCATTGGTACAGGCCATTGAAAGATACCTTGTCGTTAGAGGTACTTTTTCTTGTTAATGATGTACTGTTAATGTGTGGCAGCTTTGATTTTGCATTCCTGCTATGTGTCATCAAAACCTATACAGCAGGAATTTTATAAAGCAGCTTGATGAGGCTTTATATGCACTTTAATTAGAATTTAAAGCTTTTGAACTGCACAGAACTCCAACTTCTTTTACATTTGCTGACTGTACACTTCCAATATTAGTAGCGCCCCACTCCAATATCCTTGCTACCTTGATGCTTTTGAGATTAGCTCAGTCCAAATAGCTATTTTTAAGCTATTGTGGCATGTTTGTTGTTGTGCTTGCTTGTAAGCAAGGAACAGATACACTTTGGTTTCAGATGGCCAATTTGACAAAGTGGAAGACATAATGCCTCTTCACCTGCTATCATGCCTCATTGCCATAAATGCATTGCGAGTGCACAGGGCTGGCCTGACCCTTCTTGGTGGGGCGAGGAGACCCTGCATACCCCTGTTGGGTCACTCTCATAACAACCTGACATGGTGGGTATGCAGTGCTGGCCCACCTCTTCTTGGAGGGGTGAGCCACATCTGGTAGCTGTGTCGGGTCACTCTGAGAAGCGAACAGGCACGAAGTGTAGCCACATGGGGGGGGGCAATGGCACTTTCTGGGGGTGTACCGCTGGAGGTGTGCCCCCCAGGATCACCCCTGGGTTAAGGTGGCCATGATGTAATTAATCTCAGGTTGTGACTAAATGGAAGACTAAAATGAGTAAAGGACTCAATTGTGGATTGTCCCATGCTTCCTTTATAGCTCTGGGCATAGGATGTACTAGAACTGGATATTTGGCAAGCTGAACTTTTGGTGTGACCCATTTAATTGAACTTGGTTACTGGCTTTAAAAAAAAAGTCTCTACAAATTGCTCTTCCCCTTGTCTGGAAACCTGAGAGATTATTCTTGCAATCTCTGCGAATATGTTTAAGGCCTTGCTTATTCTGAAGTTTCTGTTTATAGTATTTGGTCTTTCTGAAAGGTTATGGACGAGTACGAGAAGACGATGAAGACAGTGACGATGATGGATCTGATGAGGAAATAGATGAATCTCTGGTAAGAAACGGTTCAGTATTGATTTTCCTATTGGAACTAGTTAGGTTGCTATTTAACTTTTGTTATTGTCTTTACTTAGGCTGCTCAGTTCTTAAATTCAGGGAATGTGAGGCACAGGTTGCAGTTTTACATTGGAGATCATCTCCTGCCATATAACATGACAGTATATCAAGCGGTTCGGCAGTTCAGCTTGCAAGCTGAAGAAGAAAGGGAGTCTACAGATGATGAAAGCAATCCATTAGGAAGAGCTGGAATATGGACAAAGACACATACCATTTGGTAAGTCAAATCAAGGGCAGCACTTTATTATACAGACTTCATTGCCTACAACCAAGGCTTGTAGCAACCCTCCCACCCCAGAACCCTCAGTAATACAAACACAAACAGATTTCCTCCTCCTCTTATAGGTTAGTCCTCTAGCCTTCACAAGGATTATCATTACGAATTTAAAATTGATATTTAATACTTTAGAATAAGAGAATCTAAAACCACAAAATGATCATGTGTGCTGGGTACTCTTTGCTGCCAATTCAGTGTAACACACAGCTCATTACTTGTGAGAATCTTACAATGCATCTGTACTGCAATAGAAACCAGATTTAAAAAAAAATCTCTTGGTTGTCAGCTCTATAGTCTATACTAGTAGTAGTCTATACTAGTAAAGATGGAGTCTCTGTTTTCTTTTTCCTGTGTTGAGGAAAGCACAAGGAAGGTGTCATGAGGCAACAGCCTCATAATGCCTTCCTTAATACAATAATGGGGGAAAACATAAGACCCTATTCTTCCCTCAGTCAAGTTAGATTAGGGAGAGATTTTAATAATGAAATTGGCACAGGGAAATGGTTCTTCCCAATAAATTGGTAGCACCTCTTAGGTACATTTTACTTTTGTTCCTTCTTTAAGACTGGAGATGTATCATTATTGTTTTATGTAAGATGTAACTTTAAGTCGATAGAGGGATGTTCTTTTCCCTCTCTCACAACACCAGAACCAGGGGACTCCGCTAAAACTGAGTGTTGGGAGAGTTAAAACAGATAAAAGGAAATACTTTTTTACCCAGGAGGTAATTAATCTGTAGAACTCTTTGCCACAGGAGGTGGTGATGCCATCTGGCCTAGATGCCTTTAAAAGGGGATTAGGCAGATTTCTGGAAGAAAAGTCCATCATGGACTATAGGCCATGATGGGTGGTGCAACCTCCTTACATTAGTAGTAGGCTACTTCAGAGTGCCGGGTGCAACAAGATGCAAGCATCTTGTTGTCTTATGCCTCCCTGGGGCACCTGGTGGGCTGCTGTGAGATACAGGAAGAATAGAAATTTTATTTGTCATTGTACACGTTTACACATGTACAACGAAATTAGGTGCTTTCACATGGTAAAAAATAAAGACCAAACAAAAAAAATCAATATAATAAAATCAGAACAGAACATCACATACAGTCACCACTTTGCTGAAAACTCTACTCAACATATCACAATACCGCCGCATTTAATCTAGACACTGCATTAGGATAGAAGCTGTTTTTTAATCTATTCATTTTTGTTCTTATCGCCCTATGTCTTCTACCTGATGGCAATAATTCAAAAAACTGACGACCAGGTTGTGATGGGTCTTTCAGAATTTTGAAAGTCTTCTTCAGAAACTGAGCTATAAAGCTCCTCCAAGGAGGGAAGGGTACAACCAATAATCTTCAGGGCAATATTAACAACCCTCTGGAGCATCTTTCTCTCCGCCACTGAACAACTCGCAAACCAAACACGAAGACAATATGATAGAATGCTCTCTATGTGGTTGTGATAGAAAGTTACCAGCAGTTTCTCAGACAGATGTTGTCTCCTGAGGAGTCTCAAAAAGTATAATCTCTGCTGGGCCTTCTTGACCAGTGCTGCGGTATTTGCGCTCCATGTCAAATCCTTCTTCATGATAGTCTCCCAAAATAGTCTACACTCAGCCACCTGCTGTACACAATCTCAGTCAATAAACAAGGGCCAAATATCTGATTTTATTTTCCGATAGTCCACTAAAAGCTCTTTGGTCTTATTAACGTTTAAAATTAAGTTATTTCTGCACCATAGGGACAACCGTTGCACCTCATCTCGATAGGTGGACTCATCTTCTTCTGAGATGAGACCCACTATCGTAGTGGCATCTGCAAATTTAATAATTTTATTACTAGGGTAGGTATTGGTGCAGTCTGAAGTATAGATGGTAAACAATAGTGGACTCAACACGCAGCCCTGTGGAGTACCCGTGCTATGAATCCTGGCTGAAGAAATGTGGTCACTTAATCTAACCTTCTGAGGGCGATTTGATAGAAAATCCAAGATCCACATACAAATTAGATACGAGAACCCAAGATCTTTAAGTTTAGATACCAGATTGTGAGGAATGATTGTATTGAATGCAGAGCTGAAATCCACAAAGAGCATTCTTACACAAGTCCCCCGCTGCTCTAAATGAGTTAGAGCAGTATGTAAGACGGTATTTATAGCATCTTCTGTTGATCTATTTGCTCTATATGCAAACTGGTATCTGTCAAATGGATCAGGAAGACAGGAGATAATATGCCGTCGAACTAATTGTTCAAAACACTTCATAATGATAGAGGTAAGTGCCACTGGTCTATAATCATTTAGGCTGCTTATAGAAGGCTTCTTTAGCAGTGGAACAGTGGTGGAAGCCTTCAGACAAGATGGAACAATAGATTGGGACAGAGACCGATTAAAAATCTTAGTCAAAACCCCAGCCAACTGATCTGCACAATCCTTCACCACCCGGCCAGAAATGCCATCAGGACTAGATGGGCCTTTGGCCTGATCCAGCAGGGCTCTTCTTATGTTCTTACGTTCTTAAGTCTGGTACTGTAAGTTGTGCTTTAAAGTATTTTGGTTTGATACGTATAAGTTTCATTTTGCAGTGATAACACCCATTGACGTTTACAACAACAGAAGTAGCTGCTCCTTCTAAGACTTGTTTCCAGTTGACTAACAAGATATTCCTTAAATATTTTTAGGTACAAGCCAGTGCGAGAAGATGAAGATAGTAACAAAGAATGTGTTGGTGGGAAAAGAGGAAGGGCACAAACTGCTCCTACAAAAACATCCCCTAGAAATGCAAAGAAACATGATGAATTATGGCATGGTAAGGACATTGGTAGTTTGCAAGCATGGAGACAGGGTTGTGCAATCTTTCTGAACTAAGTTATTTGAAATACAGTTTTTCATTTTTATCTCTGACTTTAACAGAAGTGTAAATTATGCAAAAATTATAGAATTGTCTTCACAATTTCACAAAAAGTATATAAAATACTACTTCATTAGTTTATTGATTTCTTTCTTTTTTTTAGATGGTGTGTGTCCTTCAGTGTCAAATCCTTTGGAAGCGTACCTTCTGTCTTCACCACCTGAAAGCATAACGTTTGAAGATCCTTCATTAGATGTTGTTATCCTTTTGCGAGTTTTACATGCGATCAGCCGTTACTGGTATTACCTATATGATGTGAGTTTGTATATATGCGTGGCTGTTGCATTAAATATTCTTGATCTTTGACTGTGTTTTGCTACTTAAGAACTTGCCACAGACTGGATGTTATCTTGTGTGCTCCTTGAGGCATCTGGTGGGCCACTGAGAGATACAGGAAGCTGGACTAGATGAACCTTTGGCCGGATCCAGTGCAGTTGTTCTTATGGATGGATGATGCTCCACTGTTAGTCATTTTATTTTATATGATGCCCCATTGATATCTTCCAGTGAAATGTAACGGTCTTTAAATTACACGGGCAGACAAGCATGGCCTCTGTGGGACTCAGAAGAATCTGCAGACCCAACTGGAGCTCAGCTCCAGTCAGGTTTGGAGGGTGGGAGCAGGCCAGAAAACTGAATTTGAACATCAGTGGTTTTCTTTATCTGTGAGGATTCCAGATACTCAGGTAGAGATCTTTCCCAGGCTGTGCTACTGAGATATTTAGCTGAAGATGCCAGGGATTAAGCCTGAAATGTTATGTGCTCAGAACTACATGTATTATGATGTGCCTTGACCAGTGTGACACAGAGATGTAATGCTAGCTCTCATCCAATCATGGTTTTGCAAACTAGGAGATGCTTCTGTCCCCATTTTTACCACTGTGATTATGGGTAATATGTGTACCATGTTGCCTGTATTGGTTCCAGATTTTGCAAGCCATGGTTTGCAGGGAGTTCGTTTGATGTTTGGGGGGTATAGCCCACTCCCTGCATGCAGTTTTCCTAGTATATTTCTGAATCCTAAAGAAAACAAAGGCAGTGCTTGAGTTCTTCTAATGGAAAAACTTGCTTTTTGATGTTGTAGAATGCAAGCTGTAAAGAGATAATACCTACTTCAGAATTCATCAACAGTAAACTCACAGCAAAAGCTAACAGGCAACTTCAGGATCCTTTGGTGATAATGACAGGAAACATACCAACGTGGTTGACAGAGCTTGGAAAATCATGGTATGGGATTTGACTTCACAATTTACTATAAGTAGGGGTGTGGTTTTGCACATGAGGTTTTGCACTGGATGATGTTACTAGAGACGTAGTGGGAAATCCTAGTGATGTCAATAGATATGGTGTGCTGCATTTGGATACTGTTTGGAAACGTCAACTGGTTTAGAATACACCTTAAAGAATGTTAATTCCTACTAGTAAGAAGGAAGGTACCTTGCCAGTACATAAAGAACTTTGCTGGTTACTGCATCTTGATGCAATTCAAAATGGTGCGTTGATCTATATATACTTATACTTTATACTTGGATTTATATACCACCTTTCTTAGGTCACCAGATTTCTCTAGTGACTATAACTCAAGGAGGTTTACATGGGCAGACTTTATTCAGAAACCCGAAGGTTTTTACAATGTATACAGAAATGTTCTATCTTTCAAGAACTACACACATACAGATGGATCTTTCTGGATTTAGTCCTTCTTTCTGGCCACCCGTTTGTCTTCTTGCTGGCTGATAAACGGCTTCCCTGTTCCCACCAGAGAAGCAGCTGAACTTTGGCACAACTCCCCCTCACACAAGGCAGCCGAAGCTCAGCTGTTAATCAGTCGCAATTAACGAGGTCTGCCGCTCACAGAGACTTCCGGCTGTCCCGAACTGGCGATCTTCAGCTCTTATCTTCAGGCAAACGGAGGCATTAACCCTCTCGACTAAATCTTGTGCCCATATCACCCTAAACCAGTGATGGTAACCTTTGGGGTTTGTCGTGTCAAAAACGCCTAACTTGATTCTGTTGGCGTGTCATTCCCCACTCCCAACAAAAGAGAAATGGTATTTACATATTGTTTTATTTTTAAAAATATAGTCCAGTCATGTATGGGGCTATCCTTTATATAAAGAAACATCAAATCATTACAAAAAATCAAATTACAAAAAAAATCTTCAGTTGTTGTTGGGTGTTGGCAAATGCTGGTGTGTCAGCCAAAACACTGTGGCATGTCACCTTTGACATGTATGTCATAGGTTCATCATCCCTGCCCTAAACAGTCTGGGACTAGGGTATTTGAAGGATGGTCCTTCATCTTGATAAATCAGCATCATGTGATAAATCAGCCTACTTGTTAATCTTCATTGGGGACCAGTGTGTGGACGCCCTCCTTTTTAGAGGTGATGCGTGGGTTGCTAAGGGTTTTGATTATGATGCCTCATTTTGTGGAACTTCCTCATTTGTGAAACTTTCTCTAGTTTCAGCCTTCAGGTACCTACTTTAATAGCTACCAGATGAAACCTCCTGTGTAGCAGACAGTTGCATTCTGAAACAGCTTTCCCCACTCAGTGCTTTCCATTGGTCACCACAGCCTCTTATCCTTCCAGCTAATTCGCTCAGAATCTTGCCCTGGGCAGATACTTCTGCTGCGCATTGCCCTAGCAAGCTTTGTGCCCCAATTTCTGGGTGGAAGTAAAGCGGCTGCCCGTTTCTGAGCAGATTGGCTGGAAGAGTAAGAGGCTGCAGTGTGTAATAGAAGTGTGGTGTGGGGGAAAGCTTTTCAGAATGCAGCGATCTGCGGTTTGGAGTCCAGGAAGCTTATTCTGGAAACCTATGATAAATTGTTTTTAGTCTATCTTAGATTTGTATTGAAAGATGGGGTATAAATGTTTTAACCAAAATAATGCTTTGAATTTTGTTTTTTGCATTGTAAAAAATTTACTTTTGCCAAATAACCTTCTCTCCCCCTTCTCCCTAGTCCTTTTTTCTTTCCGTTTGACACACGACAAATGCTGTTCTATGTAACTGCCTTTGACCGAGATCGAGCCATGCAGAGACTGCTGGACACAAATCCAGAAATCAACCAGTCTGATTCTCAGGATAGCAGAGTGGCGCCACGATTGGACAGGAAGAAGGTAAATGTACATGTGCAGTGGGGGTGAAGGGGGAGAATTGTTTCATTTAATCCTGCTGATAGTGTGTCTAACAGAGTTCTTCTGGCTACTTTTAGAAAGAAATTTGTTAAACCTGCACCTGAAACAGTGTTGATGGAGCTGCCTATGCAGTAAGAATTCAGTTCCAGGCAGTCATGAGTTCTGATTAGATAGTATTCCTAAGCCTTTTTATCGTGATGCACTAATGGTTTTTAATGTTTAAAATGGTGCTCACTAGTCAGGTTTTTAGTTGGAGCAGGTGGTACCTGCTTGGCACCTCATGGTCTAAAATTAGACCATAAACCAGTATTGGTTTACTTCAAATACAATTGAAATCTAAGAAAATACAAGAACGATTGGTTGGAGGAATGTGGATCAGGAGTGGTCACCTCCCTAAGGTGATTATACTGGCTATTTTACTGTGCTTATCTGCAGTTAGAGTTCTAGAAAATGAGCTCTCAGCATTATTCAACATTGAGGTTGGGACCTCAATGGGGTTGCAAAGCCTTGGTTGTGGCAAATTATGGGAATTAAGAAGGATGAGGGCCACTAGACTAGAGCACTACTGGGTAAAGGGGGAGATGCCTGGAGTACCCCTTCAGGTACCAGGAGATGGTGCCCCTGTCCTATTCAGGTTCTTGGCAATTGTACTAAAATAGCTTTTACTAGTGCCAGACTTCATGGTAACTTTTTCTGTTCTCTCTAATAGATACAGTGCTTGCGTTGAGGGGTGGGGTGAGGTGGGCGGATAGGGTTCTGGGAAGGGGCGGGATTGACAGTGGGATCCCCAGTCTTGTACTATATTTATTTTCATATATATTGGGGTCATGGTATGAAAAAGGTTGAAGATCACTGCTCTATCTGAAACAAATTTATATTTATAAATAAACCAGAAATATTGATGCTGTATTCAGTGCAGCTGAATAGGGTTCCTATGTTTCAAGCAAAGATTTTACTACCTGATATGCTCATTTTGGGCCTTTGCATTAAATGATGTAGTTGTAAAGATTGGAAAATATAATTTTTTTACTTGTATGTGATGCATAGCGCACTGTGAACAGAGAAGAACTTTTGAAACAAGCTGAATCAGTGATGCAGGATCTGGGCAGTTCAAGAGCCATGCTGGAAATCCAGTATGAGAATGAAGTAAGTAAAGACTATCTGTCTCTCTCATATATTGGTAAAATTAGGGCTCTAATGGAGCCACATTGCGCTGCTGTGGGCTGCCTCATCCCTTTTTATAGGGAGCGAAAGAAAGGAGGCTGTAGCCCAGAACCCCACAAAGTATGATGTAATTATGGGAGGAGGTGATTGGAAGCTGGTCCCAGGGTGCTCAACTTCCAGGACCACAACTGAGCAGAACTCATGACTGTAAGAAGCAAAGCTCTTCCTGTTGTAGTTACTGAACTCTGTCTCAATCATTTTTCCTCAGTTTTTATAGTTGGTATTTGCTGCTGCAGAAAATGTGTGAAACTTTTGCTGAATTCATCCTACATCTTCAGAATCCATTAAATTACTGTTTTCTTTAAAAGGTTGGTACCGGTTTAGGACCTACACTGGAGTTTTATGCACTTGTATCTCAGGAACTACAGAGAGCAGACTTGGGCCTATGGCGAGGTGAAGAAGTTACTCTTGCCCATCCTAAAGGTAACACTCTCTTCTGGATTTCTTCAGCTGACAGACTTTTCCAAGCTAATAATTACTTTAAAATGGATGATATAAAATTCCACATTTGGCTGATGGTTGAGATTTTGAAGGTGGCAAGTCCTTTGTGTCACTAGAACGTGGTTCCCAAACTGGTGTGTTGCAAAAAATTGCCACAAATGCGCTGCAACTTGGCAAGGAAGGGTTTTTCAAACTTACTTGGAGGTCACTGTGGCTTGCTGAAGGGTCTGGAGAACTTTCAATCCCCTCTGCAGCCCTCCCCGAGGCTTGGAAACGTTGGAAAAAGGAAAAACACTTCCTGTTTTGAGAAAACCGGAACAGAAAGTGTTTTTTTTTCCTTTCCGACATTTCCAAGCCTTGGGGAGGGCTGCAGAAGGGGTTGCAGGCTTCCCAGACCTCCAGAGAGCAATAGCAACCACCCCACCAGGTAAGTTTTAAAAATCCTTCCCAGCCCAGCAGTAGTGTGACTGTGGCAGTTGCGTTGCTCCCCCTCCCAAAGACCAAGTAGAACTCTGGGAACCATTGCTCTAGAAACTTTCTAGAAGCTCTACAGCTATCCTTTGAACAGAAAGGTAGTTATTGTAAATGGAGCACACTTTAAGCCCAATCCTGAGATACACCAGTGCAACCAGGCCTGATGGCCTGCGCTGTATCCTTAGCAGCTTAGGAGGCGGCTGGAGGTCACTTTGGGGTAAGGTAATATTTTTCCTCTTACCTTGAAAAACTCCATGGGACTTCCTGGATCTGCACCAGCTATACAGTTGGCTGAAATCCAGGAAGCTTGTGTAGGGTGGCTGGGGGTTAGGATATGGCGGGCACCACTGCTGCCAATCTTGGCCCCTCCCAAGCCTGATTCATCTTCCGTTCCCTTCCCCAAAACTCCTCCTCCCAGCCTCTGCCATCTCTTCCAGTCCTTGCACCGCCTGGCACACACTTACCTGTGCCAGTTGTTGCAGGGGTTGGATCTTGGCATCTTTGTGTCAGCACCGTCAGCTTGCTAGTACTGCATCGGCAAAAGTGCTTTCTGGCATGTTTGGACATGTTTGAGCCAGAACAGATACAGCTGCACCAGCTCAAAATATATTTAGGATTGTCCAGTTAATTTGGAACTCGGCCACCCTCTGGTTCTCTTGAACACTTTGTCACACTCTTTACCTTTGGTTAAAAAGCTATCCATATTTCTAACTTTACTCATCCATCTTTGATTACAATTTTGTGTATTTATCCACAGCTTGGAGCTATAAGTTTGTCACTTGGTTTGTATAGAATTCACTTTTTCCATGCCAGTTTGTTATATCTGTGTGTTTAAAACAGGAAGCCAAGAAGGGACCAAATATATTCATAATCTTCAAGGCCTGTTTGCACTTCCCTTCGGCAGAACAGCTAAACCTGCTCATATTGCTAAAGTTAAAATGAAGTTCCGTTTTCTGGGGAAACTGATGGCAAAGGCAATCATGGATTTTAGATTGGTAAGAATGGATCTGGTTTTAAGCTGAAGTCGCTTCTACTGTGTCATGTTTGTTTCCCTCTAAGCTGGAATTGCAGTTAAAGAATGCTGAGTTCCAATTCTGAAAAAAAAATATTGTTTAAAAAAGTTTCTTCTGCAAGTAGGTGGCTAAAATTGTGATACCCAGCTCTGCACACAAGGATAATTCTAATGTGACTACGTAGTGTTCACCAAAAACACTGAAAATATTAACCACTCAGTACTTACAAGTGTGTTGTAAGGGATGGAATTAGAACAATTTTGAGATGTAACTCTTTAAAATCATTGTGTATATCCTGGTTATAGGGACGTGGTGGCGCAGCGGGTTAAACCGCTGCTCCTGGGCTTTCCGACCGGAAGGTTGGGAGTTCAAGACTGCGCGACGGAGTGAGCTCCTGTCGTTTGTCCCAGCTCCTGCCAACCTAACAGTTCGAAAGCACCTAAATGCAAGTAGATAAATAGGGACCACTTCGGTGGGAAGGTAACAGCGTTCCGTGCACTACGACGTAGAGTCATGCCGGCCACATGACCACGGAAGCTTGTCTTCGGACAAAATGCTGGCTCTACAGGCTTTGAAACGGAGATGAGCACCGCCCCCTACAGTTGGTCACGACTAGACCATTCGGTCGTGGGGAAACCTTTACCTTTATATCCTGGTTATTTGCAGTACTAGACAAATGGAAAGTTTACTTTTCCGGTAAAACTGTGGGAATTTATTTGCCCATCCAATATTTCACTTCATTTTCAGTTAATGGTGCTCTTGCTTCTAGGTGGACCTTCCCCTTGGCCTGCCCTTTTACAAATGGATGTTACGACTGGAAACATCTCTGACATCTCACGACTTGTTTAATATTGATCCTGTAGTAGCCAGATCAGTATACCATCTTGAAGAAATTGTGAGGCAGAAGAAAAGACTTGAACAGGATAAATCACAGGTAGACATAATTATCAGACAGGAAATGTTAACTGTCTGCCTTTTTTATGTGATGATAATTCGGAATGGTATAGCACCTTAAGTATTAGATTATAAATTCTAATGTCCTAATGGTTGATTACTTACTTATTAGAGTATGGCATTGAGGAGATAGTTTCATGTACAAGAAGCTATTTCCACACAACTTGCTTCATATTCACATTTTGTTGTAACCATTGTAGATTTTACAATGTGTAGGGGGGGGGGCATCTATGAACTCTGACATTCTTATGTTCAAAACCTTGCATGTAAGCACACTTGCATGACCATTGTATTTTCTTACTCCGATTCACTGAATGCTATGTTTTAGTTATTGGTGAGGGTGATGGGCTTCTTGTAGCTGCTGTGAATGGCCTGGGCTAAACTTGATTGTGGAAGGCATATTTTTTTGGGATTTTTAGTGTAACTTCCTGAGGGCTGGGAGTCGGGTAATGCCTCTTAAGTCAAATGAAATTTACAAAATCAAGTATTGAGAAAAATATACATGACTTCACAGCAGATTTTCCAAATCGTCATTAGCATTCAACTTTGTATCTTTTTTTAGACCAAAGAAAGTCTACAGTATGCACTGGAAACTCTAACCATGAATGGGTGCTCAGTAGAAGATCTAGGGTTGGATTTCACACTACCAGGGTTCCCAAATATAGAGCTAAAAAAAGGAGGCAAAGATATACCTGTCACTATCTACAACTTGGAAGAATATCTCAGAGTAAGTAAAACACAATTTTTGAAGACAGTTGTTGGAACAGTTTCTTGCTGCCTTCAACGATATGCAGTATTGGCTAGCTTGCATACTATATCTTAATGGCAATCAATGTCTCATTGTATTGAAGTTGGTGACAAAAGCTCCTATTACTTTAAGGGGCTAGGGATATACCAGTGGCCTCTAAACTATGGTCTGCAGATTATTCTGTTGCTCACTGCTCCATGTTCCAGCCATTTGGCTGGAAGGGATGTTCTAGGCATTTGTGTCTATGTTCGTGCATCCCAGATGGCTGTGCAGCAGGACACCGGGCTTAAATGCGAATACCCAGAGTTGCCAGCTGATCAGCGGGAAAATGGAGTGGTAGCGCAATGGAATGATCCGCTATGCTCATATCACTACAGGGAAGGCTTTCCCCGTCCACAGCGGTCCGGGGAAAGAGGTCCGGGGTTTGGAGACCGCTGGCCTATACCAAAGGTGTGATTTATTATTAGAATTTATACCCTGCCTTTCCCATGCTGAAACAAATGCCCAAGGCGACTTACAGTTGCATAATAAAAGTACAATATAAAACAATAACTTTTAGTTAACTTCTTAAAATCAAGAAGAAAAGCATTAAAACATTAATTTTAGCATTAAAAACATAGACATACATTAAAATGGGGCAAGACCCAATATTAGGCAAGGGGGGGGGGAACCCCAATTGTGTAAGGGACCAGTCAAGCTATAACTCTGTTGTAGAGGCGCACAGGCAAACATCCACTCATCTAAATGCCAGACGAAATAGGTATGCTTTGAGCTTCTATTAATTTTAATTAAGGATTAAAATTTTAATTTCATCTTAATTTTAACCTTAATATATCAAGAAAAATGTCGAATTGCTTGATAGTTTGAAAGGTGTATCATTATATAGTCATATGGCTTTGGATTAGTATCAGTATAAACTGCATAAGCATTTTAATAAAATATTGATCAAATGGTATAAATGTGAACCAAATGCCTACCATATGTTTCTTAACTAGTAATGGTGTAGATTTTTGTCTTAGCCAGTTTTTGGAGAGAGACTTGACTTGCAATCCCAGTCAGTGGTGGCACCTATTGTTACTGGCCAGAGTTTAATTTGACATGCATACCATTAATATCAGAGCTGGAGCAGGCTCTGATTGCGCCTCAGGTGCGCAAAGACGTCACTGTGCCCTCGGCCCCCTGCTTTCGGAATCTCTCCATTTCAGAGCGCAACAGAGGCAAGGGCGGGCAAGAGGGCCCACTCTGCACCACTTTCTTCCATGGTGTGCCCAACTTCCTCACTGGCACCCATGGCAAGTACTACATCGTGCCAAGTACTACATGTGATGCCTCTGATTAATATATACCAATTCAGTTAAAAATATAAGATTGCTTGTGATAATCCTATCTGCAGAACTTGGGCACTTCTGATAAATCTAATAACTAGCCAGTCATAAACAAGTAACAAGTTGCTGGCTCTTCTATCAATTCTGTAACTGGGAGTATAAACTTATTGAGAGGGGAGAGTTCTCAACTTGGTTTCCTTTCTCTGCACTATATAATAGTATTTGTCATGGGTATATGTTCTTTCTTCTCCCAAATGATTGTCTTGTTTCATTCTACTAATTACTTTCTTGGAACATAGTGGTAGCTTTACAATTTTTTTATGTTTTCTTGTAGCTAGTTATATTCTGGGCACTAAATGAAGGCGTTTCCAGACAATTTGACTCGTTCAGAGATGGATTTGAATCGGTCTTCCCTCTCAGTCACCTTCAGTACTTCTATCCTGAGGAGGTTTGTAGTCTTTCATCAGACTTAATAATGTTGTACACCTGACTTGCATCCTCTGCTTTTGAGGCTGCAAATATGAGGAGCTAGAGTTCTGTAAGTGATCAAGAAGCTTCCAATAGGGAGCATTCACTTAGTTCTTGAATGCTGTGAAACTTAGGGCGCAGTCCTAACCAACTTTCCAGCACTGGGGTAATGGCAATGAAGCTCTGGGGTAAGGGAACAAACATTCCCTTACTTTGAGGAGGCCTCCGTGACTACCCACCAACTGCAGAATGCAGCACATTCCCCATCGGCACTTTGAGTCTTTTTATTGTGCTTTGTGTCTTGCTTCTAAAGACCTAACTATGTAGTTGATTGTTTCCAAGGCTGCAGTCCTGTATGCCAGCAGTTTCCAAATTGTTGGGCCCTGCAATGCCCTTCTGTACTACAACACGGTGCATAGATTTCAGAAGGGACTGCTGGTAGTGTCCTCACCAGTTACTTCTAGCTTCAGAGGCCATGGTGGACAAGGGAGCTTTTCCCAGCATGCGAAAAATGATCACTGGAGCTCTTCCTACCATGCTGAACCTCCAACTGCTGTTTGGTGTGGCATGGTGTTCCTGCTGGGTGGCATGTGCCCCACAACGTTTCAGCAAGCACGATGCCCCAGAGTGTCATGATGCAGTTTGGGAACCATTTCTGTATGTCATCATCAAAGCCCTGTGGACCTTAATGCATGGAATTGCACCATCATATTTCTGTTCAGAAGCTCTGAAGCCACAAAGTTGATTTAGTTAAGATGCTGTGTCTTGCAACAAGGTTGGTCTGTGTAGTAATGGCAGCAGGAATGAGAAGGATAGGAAACTTCAAGTTAGGATTAGAAACTGGAGTATCTGATTGCCGATATGGAACTATATAAGCAACATGCAATTTAATTAGGTGGTACTTTTTTGTATTCTCTTCAAGAAGCTGTATTTCTAATTATGCAGCACCAATTAGCTGACCTTTTTTTCTTTCCCTCCCGGTTTACTCCTCTCACTATGCTCTGGCCTTCTGCGCTTTTATAGCTGGATCAGTTGCTGTGTGGTAGCAAAACAGATACTTGGGATGCAAAGACGTTAATGGAATGTTGCAGGCCAGATCATGGTTATACCCATGACAGGTAAGATAAATATAATTTATATACTATATTTTCATATATACATTTTGTTACTAAGTAGTAGTGGTTAATAATTTACAGACCGTAATTGTACAAATGTATTGTTCCTCTGTCAAGTTACCATGATAATGACTTGAGTCCCTGATGCAATTTCAAAATATCCCTAATTCCGGTATTCTTTCCCCCCCCCAGTTTAGTCGTGCTGTGAAGTTCCTGTTTGAAATTCTCAGTAGTTTCGATAGTGAGCAGCAAAGATTATTTCTTCAGTTTGTGACTGGCAGCCCTAGACTGCCAGTAGGAGGTGGGTGCCTTTTTTTAATTTATTAAAAACAAATGCAAACATAATGGACAACATCAGCGCATCTCTATGACTATCTTCATTATATTAACTCATCTTGCAATTTTAGTTCTAAAGCTAACACTCTGCCATGTCAAAGACCAAAAAGTGCATCATGTCATTACAATATCCTGGCTACATTCTATTTGAATCAGTCATTTTGCAATCCAGTTCCACTTGGGAAATTCTCATACGTTAGACCCGTTGCGGGCAGTAGGCCTCACTCTTCAGGTAAGTGTGCGTAGAACTGTAGCCTTAAGCTAGTTCATAAGAACATTTGATTGTTCTTATGATTACTAACTGTAATCATAATGATTACTAACTGAAATAAAGATATTTTCAGCAACCTAGCCATGCATTTTTTTTTCTAGGCAAAGTGGCAAATAACTCCATCTTGTCATAGTGATGGAACTAAAGATGTAGCTACCATACTACTATACGACTTATGGGAGCCAGGATGGTGTAGTTGTTCGGGAGGTGGACTTAGACTTGGAAGACCCAGCAGGTCTAATCCTGCTCAGTCCCGAAGCTTCCTGGGTGATTTTGGGCCAGTCACTTGCAGCCTAACCTACCTTACAGGGTAGTTGTGAGAACAAAAGGAGCGAAGGAACCATGTGCACCACTGTGAGGTCCTTGGTGGTGAAAAAATAAAGAGCAGGGAGCTTCTGGTCACTGAGGAAGAAACAGAAGTAATGTTTCTGCCAGACTGTATTGTTCCACAATAGCTTCATGTTCTTTTTCTGTTCTAATGTTAAAACATCTAGAGAAGATGCAAAATGCTATCTGCAGTTTCCAGAGCAGCACTGTAAAGGCCATAATGACTTTCCCTCTTTGAGTGTTTAAACCTTTTTTGAGTGTTTAAACCTTTGAGTGTTTAAAACCTGTCTTTTAGAAAGACAGCAGATCGCTCATGCAGTTGAACGCAGGTGATCTAGCAAGGCTGAGAAGGGAAAAGGGGGTGCATTTTTATGGCTGTGTTAATTCATATAAGTGACATAAAAGCAGTGTGAAGACTGGTTTTTTTCCTTGAGTTTTGCACATTAAAGTCTGCTTAACATCATGTTTCATTTTTCTTAGGCTTTCGGAGTTTGAATCCTCCCCTTACAATTGTACGCAAGACATTTGAATCTACAGAAAATCCGGATGACTTCTTACCTTCAGTAATGACCTGTGTAAACTATCTCAAGTTGCCAGACTATTCAAGTCTTGAGATAATGCGTGAAAAACTCTTGATAGCTGCAAGAGAAGGGCAGCAGTCATTCCATCTTTCCTGATCACAATGAAAAATGCAATGTCTGCCTGTTACAGCAAAAAGAGAATCATGATTCTTTTCTAAATGTATCATCTGAGTCGAGGAAACATTGCGCCTTGTTGTAGAAAACGGCTTGCAGATTATAAACAAAGACACTAGGTTGATATTCATTAAAGGCCCCATGGACTTAAAGTGATCAGGCCCTAAAGTTGTTGTGACAAGGTTTCTTTAGCAAGTTCTTGTTTTAAATTATCATTTATCGATGAGTGAAGTTTAACTTGCTTTGCTGTGTGAAATTTAAAAAAGGGATGTTTTTTCAGGCTGGAACAATAAATGTTGCTGTGCAGTTTAATACTGGGCTGTGTGTATCCATCTAGCCAAGTCTGCAGTTTTTTCCTCCCAAAGACAACTTTGTACATAAGTACAGAAATTGAAAAACATGTATTGACACATCTAGTTAAGTAGACTAGTTCTGTGTACCATCACTTGCCCTCGATTTCCCTTCCTCATGTATTGTCTGATGTGCAATCCACATGGTTCTCTTTGTGTACACCACTCACGACAATTGTTACATTTTAGACATGGGCATTTACTGTTCCATGTTTTCTCAAATTAAGAAATAATTTAATTTTATTAAATATATTGTCAATAATTCCGCCTTTGTAAGTAGGTAGAATCTTTCTTATAGCTTAGTTTTAATGTAGTAGTAGGATATATTAGCTACATTCTTTACCAGAAGATACTCTAGAACTGTTCACACAGTGATTTAGGCAACAGCCTCTTGCCAGGGGCTAGGAGGAATTGATTCTTTTGTGTAGTTGAAAAATTCAACAACTGATTTTGGTCTGGCTAATATTTATATTGTAGCCAGAGCATTTTGAATTGATGTAAAGTTTTTTATAAAGTCCAAATTAGTAATCTCCTTTCCCATTCAATCCTTTCATCCTTGATTTAAGTTCATGGTTTTTCTGTACTTTCTTCTCCTTTTCCTCTGCCCACCTACCCCTAGCTCCCCGTCCCCAGCACTGGTGTGGATCAAAACAGTTCAGCATTTCTTTTGACACAGATAAAGCACCTGTAAGCAATGCTCTGTCCAATTGTTTTATGTGCTGATTTCTCAAATCTGCAATAATTTACTTCATCAGGTTAATGGTTTTTACCTGAATATAAATAAAGTTTGCTTCACCTTTTTGTTCATAGTTCTGTACTGTATGCATAAGTTTAATTGTGTAAATTATTCCAATGCAAGTAAATCATCTTAAATCTCCTTGGCTAACTGGCCACCTTGTCATGGATGATTTACCATTAAAACAAGAGTTTGCAAGATCTGGTATTCTTTTATTTTCATAGGAGTTCAAAAACAAGACTATTCTAAAACATTCCTGAGATGTTCATGCTATATAGTTCATCTCTTAATGAAAATCTGACAGATTACTTTATTCAACTTTGAGAAATCAAAATGAAAACTTGAGTGCTGTTAATTTGATTGGATGATCAGGGTAGAACATCTTTTAAGCTTCAGCAAGTTTCCTTTTCAGACGAAGAACCTGTAACCACACTATGTACTTCAGTACATGTAACTGACATTCTTTAAGTTAACGTTCACAGAATTAAATGGGACTGGCCATACTGTGCACCACTGAACTGTGATGAGGAGCTGAATGTCAAATCATTGTGCAAGGACTCTGAGCAGTCTGTCAGATTAGAACCGAATGGAAATGCTTCACAGTGGACATAACATTGGTCATGCAGAACATGGCTAGTATTTCATAGAATTCGAAAGGCAGTGTTAAAAGTATGGACTGGTATTAAAAATTGTTCTGATAATGCTATCAAACTCGGCATAAAGATTTGTGTTTATAGTGTGTTGATAGCAACTTGTTCTTTTTTAAGGTTCTATATTTTAAAAAGACTGACTTATGTAAAAAAAATTTTGTATTAAAATATCATCTGTATTGATATTTTTTACCCATGTTGTCTCCCTACAGAATCTGGCTTTCATTGACTTGTAGTTTTTAAAATTTAAATAGTTGATACTAGCCATCTGGTGCCTGAAAGTCCATGATTATTCACGTGTTCAGGAGATTGGTTTCACTACTTATACAGGGCTGCCTTTACCGTATAATGGGACAGAATGATTAGTAGCCTTCATAGGGCCACTTCCTCCAGTGGCTGGAATCCAAAGAGCTTTTTCAGCTCCTGAAAGAATTTCTCACCATGTTGTATTGCAAATTGATTTGGAAACCTTATCAACATTAGTTGAACATGGCATGGCTTTGATGGAGGTGGACTTATTAAGCAGTTTAGACGCTGCCCACTTATTTTTAATCTGTACCCCTAGTACTGTGTGTATTGTGTTTTTGTGTCTTTTTAATGTTTGTGTGACTGCAGCAACCAAATACATTGTACAGAGAGGCTAAGGAGACAGCCAAAATGTGACACTCTAGGTATTGTTAGTACACAGTAACAGATTTGGGTTTGCCAAGATGTAATGTGGAATGCTTCCTTGGGTGCTGTCTGGAATGACATACATCTATGGCTAACAATACCTGATTAAAACATTTTCTAGAACCCGTTTAAAGGGCTCAGAGCTGCTATGTGGGCAGTCTTCATGCTAGTGCCATGTTTTCCAGAGCTTATTGCCAGTATTACCAAGAATAAAGATACACTGTCATCTAGTTTTAAGTAACCATCCTGGAAGAATAGTGCTGCAAAGTGACCGCTGATGTTCACTGAAGATGGATTACACCTTCTGGCAAAGCAAAAAGAATTTAGTCATGCATGTAAAGTATCCAAATGAATTCATTTTTTGCCCAAGATTTTTCTTGGATTCTGGTCAAATGGACGATCTTGTACATGTGCTTAACTTCTGCAACATGCATAATTAAAATTTACGTTGGCCTCTGTAGAATCCTGATACTGCAGCTCACGGAGAAAGGCAACAACTTTGATATGCAGTACCTGCATGTGATAATTTTTATCTTATTCAACAGCCTGCACTTTTGTAGTTTTTCTTCCCTTTGCATACTAAAGCATATCTGTGCAACTGTAAAGGGCTAGGCACCTTCCTGTAATAAAAAAAAAATAAAGGTGGCCCTTTCAGGAATTTGAATTTTGTGCCAGCATCTCACACTGCTTGCATAGCATCATGGCATATATTTACTTTTCCTGAAGGAGGAATTGTAAATGTAGGAGGGGCACAATATGATACAATGCGTTACACTAGTATCATATGATTCAATGTTGGTGAAAATACACTAGTATTTTCACCAACAGGAAAACTAGAATGGTTTATCATCTGGTATATCATCTGGCTGCTTAAGATTGGAAATGTGTTTCTAGGTGCATAAGCCTTGATCCTAGTCATTTTCATTTGTAGTTTAAAAAAAATCCATGGCAACAATCACTACTCTCATCCCTTTATCAGTGTTTGTTCAGCTTTCAGTCATTCACGTTAAGAATGAACAATATAAATATGTTTTTTGGCCTATATTCTTTCTGAGTTAACAAAGCAAGAGCTTAACCATGAACAAATTCCTAGGCTGTCATTTTAGCAGTGTACAGCATCTCCTTGGAATTCTTTTGGGAAAAAAGGCCTATGTCTTAGGGTCAAATCCTATCCCATTTTCTGGTGCCAATGCAGCTCCAAGGTAAGCCAACAAAAATTCCCCTACCTTGAGGAGGCCTCCATGACTGCACCTCCAC
Organism: Lerista edwardsae; assembly: GCA_029204185.1. Lineage (NCBI taxonomy): Eukaryota > Metazoa > Chordata > Lepidosauria > Squamata > Scincidae > Lerista > Lerista edwardsae. Next base: position 41,797,132 of record JAJKFI010000002.1, on the reverse strand, counting down.
CAAATAATGCAGCAAGCACCCCACTGCGATGGCTACACCAGGGCTGGAAAATTTGATAGGATTTGGTCCTTAGTTTGCTACCCTAAATATGTTCTGAAAATTCAAATTTATAGAAATATCTTTAAAACTTTTCTGTTAAAGGAAAAGTTTTTTTTTTCTTAAGTGGATGAGGATGTTCCTAGATAACAATTCTTGTCTCAGTTTCTGTTGTTGCTCTCTTCTGGATGTGGGTATGAGATGATACTTCTCAAACATTAAGGGGGAAACAACCCCACTATTTGCTGCCTCCTCTGCTTGCCAATTTCCCTGGTTGAAAATATTTTGAATCATGACAACATTAAACTTATATTTAAAAACAGTTATGACCCTATATGCACAGTCTGCAAATCATTTTAGGACAAGGTCAACTGGGTTCATCTTGGTACATTCATTGAGAAGGCAGCTGGAGTTGGTAGGACTCTACATGTTAGAATTATGGGAGATTAAACTGGCTTGCATATGTTGAAAAGGAAAAATATACTGACCAGCACAGTTAAACCAAAGTTTAATGGTCACTCATACCAAGTGGATACAGTGCTGACTGTAAATCGCATAGCAAAGAGTTCTTACTGCCTGCTTGATGGATTTAGAAATGTCGGTCACTGGAGGGGAACTGAGGAAGAGAATGTTCATAATACTTGGACCTAATATGATTGAACAGTGTTTCTATAGTGCTTTTCAACAAAGTACACAAAGCCACTGGCTCTTGTGCAACTCAGCCAGTGTTTAATGGGATGGCAGCAAAAGTGCTTGCTTGCACGTGAGGATCATCTTGCCTTGAATTTTTACAGTTTGAGTTCCAGTAGGCATGTAACCAACAGCACTAACGCAACTTTGATTTGAAGCATTTATTCACTTTTCCTACCTTAATAAAAAGCATACACGGAGGAAAAGTGTAACTAATAAACAAAAATACCCTTTTTGAAGACAAAATGCCGGTGACTCTAGGTATACCTATACTATTAGGGCAAGGCTGGCTCACTCCTGTATTCTTCTTTAGAAGTTACTCTCTTCTTTAGGGATTGTGTTTCCCCTACCACTAGTGCCATGGTGGTTTCACAGCAGCTGAAAGTAATGATGCTGCAAGTTTTGAAGCATCAACAGTGGGGATGGCTGGATTGCTATATACAAAACCTGAAAAAGTGGACTAGTCTTGTTTCTCAATATTTAAGAGAAATTAATAGCTGCATGAAACTGGCCAGAACCTTTTTACAATAGCTTGCTTAAACTCTAGTAAGTTTGCCAACAGCCAGATGCGTGTTTTTTTCCCCAGCCACACTTTTTTCTAATTCCTTGGAGCAGCTATTTCACGCACTTGATTTCTGCAGCTTGGAAAGGAATGGACCCTGGTATGTCCAGTACGTGTTATACCATTCACTCTGTGCCACTGCATTTCTTAATCAGCCCTGCATAAGCAATGGGAGGGGAAGGAAATTAATCAAGGGCAGCTCCAGCTGAGCCACTGTCTGAAATAGCAGGAAATTCTGCTGTCACGCACCTTGAATTTTGCTGCATACACCCCATCACCCCCACATGTCAGCATGCATCTCCTTGGCTTCTTGTAAAGTGCTGGGTTAGGAGACCCCTGGGGATGTTTGGATCATACCCACTACCCTCCCCACATGGTCACTTTATAAGACGTGATGGGAAGAAAGGCAGTGATCCTTCTCTTGAGTGTTTAAGAAAGGGACTGCAATGGTGGCAGATAGGAGGTAGGTGTGCAAGAGGACAGGGCAATGGCCAGGCATAGGCGGTTGCAGGATATTACCCCTCCCAACCACTTTGTCACCTCCCTCAACCTCCACTTCAGTCAGCCTCATTGATGGGCTACCCAGGATCATTGCCTACCTTTTATAAAGTTGTAAGGATTGCTGATGACTATTAAGTGCTTTTTAGCTTCTAACAAGTGAAATGTTGAAGCAAAAATGTCCTCAGTCTCACATGGCTCCAAAAAGACACAATTTGTGTCTTTTGTCTTAAGGGCAAAAGAGAATGCCTTGGTAAGGCTACTTAGCAACTTCCTTGTGGAGGTGAGATTTGAACTGAGGGCTTGCCAACATTTATTGAACTGACAAGGTCGTCTGTGACAAAACTGCATACAAGAGGTAGGAATGTAGGCACGAGCTAGCAACGTTACATGCACATATTTTTAAATGTAGTGCTTTGTTTTTACTATCTAGAGCAGGGAGCGCCAAACTCCAGCCCACTGGCCGGATCCAGTGCCTACCCTTCTCTGGTGAGAGCAGTAGCTTGCATTCTGCTGGGGAAGGTAGGAAAGACCCCTACTACAGCTCCCAGGGTGTTTTGCGGCCAGCCACTTCTGGGGTCTGCTGCCCCAGCAAGCAGCAGGCCTGGTGTTTCGCATGTGTGTGGCTGACTGAAGATTCCTGGGAGCTGTAGTAGGTCTTTTAGCACCTTCCCCGGTGGAACACAAAGTGCTGTTCACACCAGGGAAGATTTTCCCTGCTGTAGTGGTCTCCAGTTTGGTCACCGCTGATCTAGAGCATAGGTCTCCAAACATTTCAGTATGAGGGCCACATGGTGTATTTTACACATTTTTGCAGGCTGAAAAAAAATCAACAGTATATTTGATGAAAAGTGCTATATAAATACAGTTTGAAAAAATTGTTTTATAAATGAATGAAAGATTTAAGTTTATGAAAAAGTTTTACTTGGAACTTTTTTGAATCAGCATAATACGATTCAGAACAAAAGAGAAACGTGACATTTACAAAGAAACAATGCCATGCATAAACTGAGAAATGATGTAAGTACAAATGCTAAACATTGGCAAATGCTCTGAGTTGCTGCAGGCCGGATAAAATCTTACAGCAGGCTGAATGTGCCCCCTGGCTCATAGTTTGAAACCCACAATCTAAGAGTTCCCATTACTTGAGCAAAATACATATGCTGAAAACATGAATATGTGGCTCCTTACTGCAGGGAACAATTTGGCGGTATTTTTTTCCTATCTTGGTTTTAATAGACCAACAGATATTTAAAACTGACACATAAAATAGAAATGAAGATCCAGACATGTTTGCATTAGTTTGTTGGAATTAGTTGATCTGTTAGCAGCTTCTGTGCCCAATCTCAGCTATGAAAGAAAATAAGCGACATGGGCCTAGAGAAACTATTTCATTTTACTGTTTATGCTAGAGCATCCTATATAATCAATGTCACCTCTGAACAGCATTCATAATGAATGTGACTTGGGGAATGATGTTAACAGCAAAGCAGCGTTATTTGCAAATGCATACAGTGTAATTCTCCAAGCATGCGCTTTTGTGTATACTTAGGATACGTTTTTTAAAAAGAATCACAGGGTACTTCCACTGAAGTCCTGGAAAGTTGGATAGGATTGGTCCCTAAGTTGTTGAACCTGAAAAACTGACAGTTCACTTCTCAGGCACCTGGTGGGCCACTGTGAGATACAGGAAGCTGGACTGGATGGACCCTTGGCCTGATTCAGCAAGGCTTTTATTTTCTATGTCAGTGGTTCTCAAATGTTTTAGACCACGACCCACTTTTGAGAATGGCTCTCGTATCAGGACCTACAGGAACTGATGTCATAGCAGATAGTGACATTTCAAGCAGGAAGTGCTGTCATTGTAACATAATAAAATGACACTCTTGAAATACAAATTGGCATCATTGGACTGCAGCAATTGTAGAACCATGAAACATCCCTGACAGAAAGCAAGATTAGGATAAAATAGTATGGAAAAACTGAACTGAAAATTTTAAAAAACTCACTTGAAAATTCAAATTGTTAACACAAAAGCAATATAGCAAGAGCCAGTTCTGCAGCTTCCAAGATGGCTGCTCCCAGCTCTCCACAGCCCACCTGACATGTCGCGACCCACCAAGTTTGTTGCGACACACAATTTGAACAACACTGTTCTACGTACTTGGGTGCATATGAGTTCATATAGCAATGCCAAGTTGTGCTAAGAATTTACAGTACAATCTTGGGCAAGTCTCTAGCTTGGAGTGTTCCACATTTAGCTGTAAATAAAATAACAATAATTCTTTTGTGACATAGAGTGAATTTATAAGGACTATAAAAAACACCTCTGCCAATTAAATGGTATAAAATTATAAACAGAATAGTAAAAAGAAACCAAACCACATGGTCAACTTTAATTATTTGGCAAGGAATAGTATGAGTTAAGGAAAAATTAATATGGAATAGAGAGAGTGTAGTAAGCACTACAAGGGGTAAATTTAACAATTTGTTTAAAAATTGTTAGAATCTATCACTATTATCAACACGAATTGAGGTGGTATGTTCCTGGCTATCTATATGTAAAGTAAAACCAAGGTTTTGACATCATTTGAAGTCATACTGGTACCAAATAGGTCTGGTGGTGATTATGATTTTCACTGTCTGGCAAAGTGGGTATGGGGACATATTGGGCAACCCATTGGGGGTCTGTAGCCTGTAATCGTTAAAAGATTAAGAACGCCTAGTTTAAAGAAAAATCTAGTGTAATTGGAACCACAGGACCAGCAGAGGGAGTCAGTGTGGAACATTAAAACTCAGAAAAAAAAAGTCAAAAAGTAATGCAAAAAATTGCCATAGCTCAATGTTTCCCAAACTGTGGGTCAGGACCTACTAGTGGGTTGTGAGCCTATTTTTGGTAGGTCATGAAATGTGTTTGAAACATTTCTTTTAAAAAACTTTGCAAGCAACCTTGCCTGGTTTGCAGAAGAAAATCATTAGCTGGAATGCTAACTTGTTCGTATGAAATAACTTTCATACCTCCAAATTAAATGTCTCATTTTCTCTAGTAATTGGAGTAATTCTGTACTAATTGAAATGCTGTGCATCATATATGAACCCAGTTTCAGTCTTTTATCTGGCCTGGAAATCCCTACCTGACATTTTTGTTGTTGTTCAGTCGCTAAGTCGTGTCCGACTCTTCGCGACCCCATGGACCACAGCACGCCAGGCCTCCCTGTCCTCCACTAGCTTCCTGAGTTCGCCCAATTTCATATTCATTGCTTCGGTGACACTATCTAACCATCTCATCCTCTGTCGCCCCCTTCTCCTTTTGCCTTCAATCTTTCCCAGCATGAGGGTCTTTTCTAAAGAGTCCTCTCTTCTCATCAGGTGGCCAAAGTATTGGAGCTTCAGCTTCAGCATTTGTCCTTCCAGGGAGCAATCAGGCTTGACTTCCTGGAGAATTGACCGATTGGATCTCTTTGCAGTCCAGGGGACTCTCAAGAGTCTTCTCCAACACCACAATTCAAAAGCATCGATTCTTCGACGCTCTGCCTTTCTTATGGTCCAGCTCTCACAGCCATACATGGCTACTGGGAAAACCATCGCTTTGACTATGCGAACCTTTGTTGGCAGGGTGATGTCTCGGCTTTTGATTAAGTTGTCTAGGTTCACCATAGCTTTCTTCCCAAGAAGTAAACGTCTTTTAATTTCATGGCTGCAGTCACCATCTGCGGTGATCTTGGAGCCCAGGAAAATAAAGTCTGTCACTGCTTCCATTTCTTCCCCTTCTGTTTGCCAGGAAGTGATGGGAGTGGTTGCCATGATCTTAGTCTTTTTAATGTTGAGCTTCAA